>KN846951.1:7249113-8451157 GCA_000835395.1 Exophiala sideris | reverse complement strand
TCTGTACCTGAGGAATTCTGTATTCTGTACCTGACGGTAGTCTGGGTGGCGATTCTGTACCTGAGGAATCTGTATTCTGTACCTGACGGTAGTCTGGGTGGCAATACTGTACCTGAGGAACTCCGTATTCTGTACTGACAATACTCGGGACAGGACCTCGAGATAACTTTGAAAGGCCAGTGCTTCGCCGCAAATGGAGATGGGAATATTGACCGCTAACAACAATGCTGTTTCCAAGTTGTATCATTTTGACCGGTTTGTGCTTCGTCCATGGAACAGATTGGCTTGTGTCTCCCCACTGCGATAGTCTATTGATGATTGTCCTCGGTCAGCAAAATACCAGGTAGTTAGCATCAGGCTGCGGATATTATGTCGTATGACCTTGATATCATGAACACCGCACCAGTTCACAGAAGGCAGTGAGGCAATGAAACGACTTGAAAGTTGCTCATATTTTGTCTTCATACCATCGGCCAGTCGTCTTCTACTCATATGGACTGGTGATTTGCCTGCAAGGCCACCCTGGGCAAAGTCGCGTGCTTCCGAAAACCCTCAACAGAACGCCGTACCATTACAACGACTCTTGTTCTCAAAGTCGCTCTAAACAGATACTTCAACACGTCCCTCGCTGTTCTGTCCTTTCGCAAATGTTGGGAGGAGATAGGTGATGTCGTCCCATGGATGTCTGTACAGTCCTTGTCTGTTTCGCTTCTGATCAAGGTAATGGGCGATTAGACCGATGGATCGACCGAGGACGAACAAGCCGTTGAGGACACCCATCTTCATATAATCCTCGGCTTCTTCAGCAGAGAATGCTCCGCAGTTGCGAAGTAAATCAACTAATCAACGTCAGTACGGTGTTTTGTTGCACGAAAATGAACCAAAGCTTACCGAATGACACCGCAATGCAACCCTGGACGCATAGGAGGTTAGCAAACATCATAATAACGACGGATAGGGAAAAATTCACATCGACATTCAAAATCAGGGAGTCCTTCTTAGCCGTTGTAAGAGTCTCTACAGCAAGCGCATAGTCGAGAAGCTTGTGGGAGGGGAAGTGCTTGAGGACAAAGTCCTTAACAAGCTCAACGCGGAGATCGGGATTGTTCCGGGACTTGATTCGGTGACCGATACCAGGGACTAGAAGTCGTTAGTCAGGTTGTGCGAATAGAGGTGAAACTTACTGAGTTTGTTCTCCTTTCTCATAATGTCAACGAATTCTCTCGGGCTGAGCCCCTTGTCGGAAGCACGGCTGAACTCTTCGGCAGCGCCATCCAGGGCACCACCAAAACGGGAACCAATTGTCAGAAGACCAGCAACAAGCGAAGAGATCAGGTCCTTGCCGGCACGGGTGGTAATGATGGTGTTCATGGCACCAGACACAGCCGGACCGTGATCGGCGGTCAACATGAGAACCATCTCCAAGAATTTGCTGGCATATGCGGGGAGTCGGCGACGAAACCACAAGAGAGACATGACACCACCAATACCAATGTCCTCCTTGAAGACATCTGAAATTGGCATACCGGCGTAGAGCAACTCTTGACCTCTGTCATCGGAGATAGTGGAGATGAAAGCGGCGGGTTTTCGGATGAGACCCAGTTCTTGAGCCCAAGCATAATCCATGGGAATCTTTGGTACAACTGGTTCAGGAGCGGGCTTGATGTTTCCTTGCTTGACCAGTTTCTGGTAGACTTCAGCAAGGAGGGTTGGCATGTCCTCGAAGGTGTCGGGAACGAAGAAACCAGCTTCTCTCATCGACTGGTTCTTGACAACAGCGGTTTCGAGTTGGGAGTTGGCGGAGGCACCGGCGTGACCAAACTGGACTTCGGTCTTGAACATGCTCGCGCAAGTGCCGATAGCCCAAGCGACGATCGGCTTGGTGATTTGACCATTCTTGACAGCCTCAATGACTCGGTATTCCTCAACACCACCGACTTCACCAAGAAGCAAAAGGATCTTGCAGTCGGGCTCGTTCTGGTATCGGAGCAAGTGGTCGATGAAGGTGGTTCCAGGATATCTGTCACCACCGATGGCAATACCCTCGTAGACACCGTCGGTGTTTTGGGCGATAATGTTGTTCAATTCGTTGGACATACCTCCGGACTTGGAGACGTAGCCAACGGAACCTTTTCGGTAGAGCTTAGAGGCGACAATGTTGTCCAACATACCACCAGTGTTGCCGATCTTGAAAGCACCGGGCTTGATACCACCAACAGTGGCGGGGCCGACGATGGTGATGCCCTTCTCTTTTGACTTGACCATGATCTCACGGGCACGTCGTTCGGGCACACCTTCTGCGATGATGGCAATAGTGCGGATTTGAGGAATGTTCATCAACTCCATTGTGGAGCTATAGACAGATCGCGAAGAAGCAAAGTTCACGATTGTGTCCACATCAGGGTGCTTCTCGAAGGCCTTGTCCACCCCCTGGTAGACTGGCAGAAGTGTCTCGCTTGTACCCCAGTACATCTTGCTGACGAACTGGCCGCCAAATGTGTAGATGATACCGGCGACCGAAGGGGTTGATCGCTTGCAGATGAAGTCGAAGTCCAGCATACCCTGGACAGCCTTTGGCTGCATTCCACTGTTCCAATAGTCAATATCGCTCTTTCTTCCTGCAGACTGCGTCCAGGCTGGCTTACTATACGAAACATCTCGTCTTGTTGTGGAACAGAGCATGGGGAGCAGGGCTCAATGCTCTTGAGGGAGCCTCAAATCGGCGAATGTTGTCATTGGCAGAGAATGGTGCATCTGATCCTGGCGAAGCATTGCCAGCTGGGATATCGATCTTGGGCACGCCATTCGAAAGGGGCGCGGGAGCACCGTCCATGGTGGAAGGCATTGTAGGAGAGTTCTCACGAACTGGGAGACCCATTGTGTCAGCAGTGGAAAGACAGAAATGTTGTAGAAAAAGGACAAAGACTGTCTGCAGGAGGACGGCGCAGGTAGAGGGGCTTCGGTGAAGGAGTATATCGAAGGAGTATAGTATATCGGGGTTGAATTGGATATCAATTGGACTTACATTCGGACTATTACAACGGTTGGGTGATGTACGAGAAAGCAAGACCGTCGGTTGAAGTCCAGCAGAGACAGATCGTCGGCGAGAGAAAAAGAGTCGAATTGGTGTTTTGGTGTGGACTGTGAGGTGTGATGCTGATGCAAATGCCAGGTGTGTCTCCTGCAGGTTTAGCTTGGGGTAAACCACTAAAGTGGTTGTTGAGAGTCCGCTACTAACAAGCTCCAGCACGAAAATAGGCATGGCGGCCCCCAACTCAGTTGCGGTGAGATTTTTTAGTGGACCCTTCAACTATGTAATCGAGTTTCAGCGCCCTCGATAACTTTACTAGGTATGATATGCGGCCCGTAGCCGGGAAAGCTGAATCGCCATTTTGCCCAAAACCAACAGGGCTGATTATTGCGGCCTTTGGTCTGTTCCAGCGGGCCTGATCCCCGCCATGCTCAACCCTTAGTGGATGAAACCAATTCCTCGCGTGCCCCTTTCGCGCCTCTGGGAGTCTTATTCGGAGTCCGGTAACCTGCCGTATTTCGTATATACTTGAGTATCCGGGTGATACGACTTTCACACAGGGCAATAGTGGCTACACTTGGCGGATATACAATGGAAGTATTGGATACCCTCCGGCAACAAATTGGACCAACAAATGGTGGGGTCGCGACTGCGACCCCGAGGTAGCACAATAGTCCTCCGGAAGAGTAGAGTAAAGACAGCCATCGGCATTGGAGTCTGTTGTGCTATGTACTAATCTTCTATTCAACGAATTCCGTGTGAAGTCATTCAATCGTCACAGGGTCAGTTCACCTCACTAACGAATAAACGCGGTGACCGATGGGCTGAACACCTCGGTCAATTACCTGGACCATTAGGCGGGCAATAGGCGGGCAAGGCAAGGGCGGGATCTGGTTCCTGGTGCTGGTGCAGCTTTTAGCGTGCGGTGATCCACCATTGATGTGCCCCTTGTTAAGTTTAGCATCCTCCCAACACACCATTCTCCGCCCAAAAAATATTGTGCAGGGCAAGCTGTGCTCTCCGAACGCCAACATTATTGTCCTGACCCCAATCCAGCAATAATTCTGGCCCCAGCTGTCTCGTCGGAGCATCACCACGCACTTTCGCTCTTGAATCTAGCAGAGTGACCACTAGTCAATCCTCCACTGTACCATCTCAATATCATAGACTCTTTCTTCACGCTGTCGTCCCGTTGACGGTCCCAGACTCTTGCTCAACATCTCACGAATTCCCTGACATCCCTCTGTTTACCCCTCACCGCCGCAACAATGTCAGCAAAGTCCATTCTCGAGGCTGACGGAAAGGCCATTCTCAACTACCATCTCAGTCGTGCTCCGGTGGTTAGACAAACTCCTCTGAAGGCATCGGGAATTCACAACCCACCCCCCAAGCTAGCATCTCTTTACTTCCCGGAAGACCAGTCTGTATCGACCATCCTCGACCAGGCAGAGGCCACGTATCCGTGGCTGTTGGCTTCTGGCGCCAGGTTTGTCGCAAAACCAGATCAATTGATCAAGAGAAGAGGAAAGAGCGGCCTGTTGGCCCTGAATAAGACATGGCCTGAGGCTAAGGCGTGGATTGAAGCAAGAGCAGGCAAGGAACAGAAGGTGGAAACCGTCACTGGTTACCTGAGACAGTTCCTGGTCGAACCATTTGTGCCTCATCCTCAAGATACCGAGTACTACATCAACATCAACTCTGTTCGAGATGTGAGTGTCTCCGGAGACCGGCATCTTGAACCAGACTAACAGGGCTACAGGGCGATTGGATTCTCTTCACACACGAGGGTGGTGTCGATGTTGGTGATGTCGATGCAAAGGCCGAGAAGATCCTAATCCCAGTCGACCTGAAGGGTTTCCCCTCTGTTCAGGAGTTGGCCTCAACACTGCTTAAGAAAGTCCCCCAGGGTGTACACAACGTCCTGCTCGACTTCATCATCCGGTTGTACTCCGTCTATGTGGACTGCCAATTCACCTACCTCGAAATCAACCCTCTAGTCGTCATTCCCAACGACGCAGGCACCTCAGCCGATGTCCACTTCCTCGATCTTGCCGCTAAACTCGATCAGACCGCCGACTTCGAGTGTGGCACAAAATGGGCCATTGCCCGAAGCCCCGCTGCTCTTGGTCTGCCTGGTGTCAAGGCCGATGCAAAGGTCAGCGTGGACGTCGGGCCTCCAATGGAGTTCCCCGCACCTTTTGGCCGTGAGCTCAGCAAGGAAGAGAAGTACATTGCGGACATGGATGCAAAGACCGGAGCCTCCCTGAAACTCACCGTGCTGAACTCCCAAGGTCGCATCTGGACTTTGGTCGCTGGTGGTGGTGCCTCTGTCGTTTATGCCGATGCTATTGCCTCCGCCGGTTTCGTCAGCGAGCTGGCCAACTACGGCGAATACTCCGGCGCACCTACGGAGACTCAGACGTACAACTATGCCCGAACTGTGCTCGACTTGATGCTCCGCGCACCTCTCCACCGGGAGGGCAAAGTCCTGTTCATTGGTGGTGGTATTGCCAACTTCACCAATGTCGCCTCAACATTCAAGGGAGTGATCCGCGCCCTGAGAGAGGTTGCTTCTATTCTCGTCGAGCACAAGGTTCAAATTTGGGTCCGTCGTGCAGGTCCCAACTACCAAGAAGGTCTCAAGAACATCAAGGGCGTGGGTGAAGAGCTCAAGCTCAACATGCACGTGTATGGCCCCGAGATGCATGTCAGTGGCATTGTACCATTGGCTCTCTTGGGCAAGACGAGCACCATTCCCGAGTTCGGTGGTTAGTGACGACCTTGCAATATGCTGTTGTTGTATGATTTGATCTAGAGTATATCCATCGTCAAATCGTTTTTGATGGGTCGGCATGCGCCTGGGCGATCGGAAAAGGGGCTTGGGTGTTCTTTCCGGAGTTTCAAGCTGATGAACGCGAAGGGGAGCATTGTGATGAACTGCAAGTGACATGTCCTTCTAGATGGACGGATATTGAACTCGAACTAAATGAGCGTGAATAGCACAAGATTGGCCATGATGATGTCTGCCTAGTTGGAAGCTTTTCGAACATCGAAAATATAGCTTCCTTGTCTCCATGATAATATTAGATGGTGGCAATTGACTCGAGCCTTGTCTGACCTCAGGTATGCTGAGCGCTGCCTTTGCACAAGGCTGTATCTCCCTTTTCTTGTAGTACCGTGGGAATACTCGGCCCCTAATTTGACATTCGCCTTGCATCCTTTGCAGCAGCACCTTCGCCTGAACGCCGAACCCCATTTGTTTTAATGCATCATCGCTGAACTGACCTCCAGCAGGAATCTTATCACAAAGCAACCATATCGCCGCATATGCACACAACTCGCGTAACCATCTCGGTGCCTTCTTGGGTGTATTCTTACTCGACAAGAACAACCCTGCCACCAGCCAACTCATCAATATAAGCCAGTTTTCCACATCCTTGACTGGTCTTCTTATCTTCCTCACGCAGAAGAACGGCAAGGACTTCAACCGGCGGTTCCAGACCCAGCATATTCGCCCTCTTCCAGCGTAGAAGTCGTGAGATGCCTATGCACGGTCCGTACTGTGACGAGAGGTCGAAATGGCGTAGGATCTTCTCGTGGATGGATAGAGATGCTTGGTGGACTACATCGACTATGTCAGTACTTATGAGAAGACAAAAACATGCTTCGTACACCAGCGGGGAGACACATGGATACATACTTCTAGGAGCAAGTCTGCTGTCCTCCTCGGCTTTCCAGTACTTCTTGATCTGGGCGTCCGTCACTTTCTCCGCTGCGAGTTCGCGATCGTCTTTCTGTGCTGACTTCTTCTTCGCTTTGGGTTTCTGACTTGATGCTAGCTTAGCCGGCGTTCCTGGGGCTGCGATTTCGACTGGCGTTGACTCGGATTCTGGTTCGGGTTCTGGCACTTCGATCGTTGCGGGCTCTTCGACTGGCTCGGGAGTCTCGATGCCCGTCACTTCATCCTCCAGCTGCGACTGAGCAGAATCTGATAATCTTGGCGCTTTCTTTGAGTCGTCATGTCTGGTTCCTGGCTTGGTCACTCGTGTGGAATTGTTGAATGTGAGTGTAGACTGAGCGCTCGACGTCGTGGCGCCTTTGGATTTGCGGCCTCGAGCCATGATTGACAGCGGGTGGGATCGTCTATGTATGTGGATTTTGGTATACGATCTTAGCCGATATTGACTGCGGACGTATATCGGATGTTGACTGTATCTTGAAATGTCGTTGTAGAGGTGTCAAAGGCTGGACCGTCAAAGGGAGATGCATGACGTTCTTCAATTTCCTTTGCTTGCTGCCTCAGCAACGCATTTTCGCCAAGACGTCATTTCGGGGTTGCATCTAACGCTGCTTCTAGAGCACCTCACTTACCTCAATTGTCATTGGCGAGTGAGCGCGCGTTGACTGCCCGACACGAAGCGGCAGCGCGTTTGCGTGTTTAAGTGCTTGCTTGCTTGCATTCCAGCATACTACCGCCTTATCACTGCCATCATCTAAGATGAAGCATACGCGATACGGAACGCCATGGGACGGAGGTGAAAGTCTGCTTGCTGTATACAGCCTGTCTGTGACATATTGTCTTTCCCTTCTAATGATCATACGCAATCCGTCAACACGGCCTACCATTCACGAATGGTCAATCTAAAATCCTGTCCCGGGTTTGCTACGCAATACCTCAACCCCATACTCCTCGAGGAGTCACCAGCGTCCTTCGATTTCGTCATCTTCTTCGCAAATCAAGCAGCCCCCAGCTTGCATGGATACTCTCAATCCAACCCTTCTGTGCTACCATCGATTCTCCAAAGCATCGGGTAGAACACCAACGCAGCAGTGGCGGCGACGAACGGCACGAGAAGCTGCATAATGCCCTTCCACTCCTTGTAAGTCAATCCGCCCAGAGAATTACGCTCACTGGTGCTCAACTGCGGGAAACTCAAGATCATCGTCCACATCTCTGTCCACCAGTATACGCCGAACGTGAGCAACGGAACGCCCACGAGCGTCTTATTCTTGCTGATCCAATCGTGGCGCTCGTAGAGCCCAACTACGACGAACAGGCAGGCGAAAACCTGGACAACGCAGAACAAGACCCGGATGAAATAGATTCGATCAAGGTAAGGGTTTTTGTCGAATACTGTTCCTCGCGCGGAGTTCGAGTTAGGCTTTGCCCTGCCTTGCCGGGATGCATTTTGTGGCATCGTGTAAGTGGTATGATTTGACGTCGAGGGCGAGACTGAACCGGCAGAACCGGGCAACATGGATGGAGCCGGTGCCTGGACAGTGTCGGAGGCTTGGGTTTGGGCTTCGATGTCGTCTTGATTGATTCTGGAACGGTAAGAGGGCGGCCGTGAGGACGTACGCTGAGGTAACTCGATGCTTTTAGATCGAGTCATTTTGTTGACTTACTATCTTTCGCAACAATTCCGCGTCGTCTGCCCGATGCAAGTGCGAGGAGAGGTGTCGCAGGAGAGGGTAGGTCTGATATATAGAGGAAGATAGAAGGCAACCACATCTTGGAAGTTATGAGGTAGAAGTAGAAAAGAAGTGCCAAACATACCTCGAAATGTTCTGGTACATGCAACTGTAAATTCTTTGGAGTGAGCCACTGATACGTCCTTGCAATCAGAAACGTGTCCGCCGGTCCTCAAGGCAGACCATGAACAAGAAGACAAATGGCAAGGCATACTCGAACGCAGTTGAAAGAATGGGTCGATGGCGAAAGAATGGGAAGAAGTTTCTTTAAAGATATTGCAACTTGTGCGTCTATCTATTTCCAGTTATAAGCTCACTAAGTAGCTGGGGTATCGATGCTGCAAATGGTGCTTCCTAAAATCAGCCCATGTATAGTGCTCAAACGCCTTCGCTGTGCCACGAACAATTCACCTGGCGACCTGACTCGACTTCGTATGCCTTCCACAGATCGTTCATAGAATTGGATCTATCGACTCCTTTCGTTCTTCCTCATTCGTAATCTGGTCTTCATTCCTGTAGTCTTTCTTTAATCATCAGTCATCTCTCGCACGTCATGGTTCATAAAACGCTCCTGTCCGCAAATTGCCACGGACCGCTGAACCAGGAGCCCTTCTTCCCCCAGTTCCAGGTGCCTTTCGTTGCTGCACGTAAATCGTCCACGTTCAGGTAGTCGACACCTTCTTTGTACTGAACGCGCCAGAGGTAGTTCCTCAAGCCCTTTGGCCAACTGGGCACACCCCAGTACCTGACCTTCAGACCGCGAGCATGTGCTCCCGCAATCTGTTTGCGCATTTTCTCCTTTTGTGCATGAGAGAGTCTGCCACGCCATGGGAAACCTATGGTGCGTGTAAAGTCGACAGAAGCATAGTAGGAGTTTGCGAGCGAGTAGATAGCTGGGTCCACAGGAGCGGCTCCAGAATGACCTTGACCTTGGTTGCCGAACCACCGCTTGTCCACGGCATGCGTATCGCTCCCCGTAGACGTAGTCGTGACGTCCAACTTATCCATCAGATCCAGTGGGGCATCGAAAAACATGTCTCGATAATCCGAATTAGCCACCACCATGTTGAATGGAGCGTTGCCTGTGACCACAACGGTCACCGGCCCCTCGACGACATCGGTGCCATTGAAGTGGGTAAGATAGTGCTTTTCTCGTAGGGGCTCGAGTTGTTCGGAGACATACGGCCAGATGGCCGGACCATCGGTTTTGAAGTCGATCAAAAGGACGAGGGTGCGTGCAGATTCTGTATCAAACACGCCGTTTCGAGGGCTGTCCAGTGTCTTGTGAAAAGTTGTGAGTGGGTTTTGCTTGTCCAGGATGTTCACCAGCGGATTGATGTAGAGATTTCGGAGAGTCCGCTCGGGTGTGAGGGAGGCCGTGGAATGTCCAACATACAACTCTTGCTCGTATAGCCAGACATCGGCCTCCACTCCGGTACAGCCCGCCCTCAGCGCTGAAAAGAGAGGTTCTTTCCGCCAATAGTCATTGTGAGAATGACAGCTAACAGGATGAATGTCGGCCGAGAAGTCTGTAGGCCATCGCGCCAGATCACCCGAGAGTTTCTTTGCTCCCTTCCATCCGTCGAATTCGTCATCGGCCTCGTCAGGGAAGAAGGAAACAAGGAGACCAGAGGCGAGGGCGATAAACTCCAAAAAGCCACTGCAATCAAAGATTAGACTATTTCACGACGTCCTTTTGGATATTCCTTACAGCAGCATCAGCGAGAACCCCAACAGCCTCAGAACCTTTTTTAGAGCTGTTGATCTGGTGGTTTTTAATAAAGGCCTCTCGATTGTATGCTGTTTCTGGCCCACGGAATAACGTCGACTCAGAAACAAACTCCAGAAACCTTTTCTATCCGGCGACGGCCATCTGGAGGGTGTTTGAGAAGTAACATGGTCGAAGGAAGAGGAAGGTGTGGGAAGCGCAGTACATGAATCTGCGGGTGATTTGGCAGCATCGGATCTCACGGAAGATGGATCTTGAAATGCTCCATTTTCCAGATCAGAACTGTCGTTGAAAGTCTGGTCCTGCGTCAGAAAAGGTACACGTTCAGGCTCGGTGGATGATTCGCGAGTGCGAGATCGATCTTGGTCATTTCGGAAGGTCCGGATGCCTGTAGACGGATATTGAGGCATCCTTCGCTATTAGAGCCTCGAGGCTTGGTAGAGGGGGACTGCGGCGGTGATTGGGGAGGGGCTGCTGCTGATTACTTAAGGTCGAACTGGGGGGGTCGACTCTAAAGACAGCCGAGGTGCTTGCTAATCGTTCAATTGCATGACTCGATGCGATGCGAAGCGATAAGAGAGCGGTGAGCAGCTGCAAGCATAGAAATACTGAATCAAGTCGTCGAGGGTCAATGGTATGTTTGGTGATAATATTAGAAGCCAACAAGAAGGAATGCCCAAAAGAAAGCATGCAGGGTCGAGCCCTCTTTTTCAATAGTAATGACTTTCTTGTTCGAGGCAGGCTTCAACAATGTCACCATCAACGGGACCCTTGAAAGCCTTTAGCGATTTCAAGAAATGCTTGCCCAATATCGGATCGACTAACTCACCTAGGCCATGGCTAACCACATATGTAGGCAGCCACACGGGCGAGAATGTGTCACTCTCTTCAGACTTTAATGATTCACACGGTGCCTGAAGTAAATACGGTTCAAACTTCAAGTCCCATCCTTCTTCCATCCATCGGCCACATGTCTGTCACCGCATCTCCCAATTGGATCCAAAACATATATGGCTTCATCAGCCGCACACAGTCCGAGTCGTCTGTGACTCTTGTGATCTGCCGTCGCCTCTCAACCCTTCACCCGTCACTGTACCATTCCACTATCGTGAGGGCGGTTGGAAGTTTTAGTTCATCTGAGCCGGAGCCAGCGGTGGGATCGACCCCAGGCCGTGCTTCTACCACCAATCCTTCCGTCCCGTGGTCTAGATCATCTGGACTTCGAGGATGCCAAATTCGTCCAAAGTCTTTTTAAACTCGAGTTTGCGCCTGTCATCGCCCCATTCCCATCGGCCATCCCCATACCAGGCATACCTCAGTTCCTTATGGCCGCTTTTTCCGCGGTGGAAAAATTCCCCGGAGACCGTGCGGCTTACGCAGTAGGTATATCTATGTGGTCACTGTCTACGAGTACCCTTTTATGAACAGAGCCTCACTGTAGCCTACAGACTCTTTGCGATGTTTGTTGCGTTGGAGTTCAAGGATTCTGCTGCCTCACAAATCGGTCGGCTCGAGTCCATCCCACAGTGGAGCTGACGGGGTCTGCGAGACACCACGTCACGTCCGATACTGTGCCCATTATCAAGGGCTCAATGTTCCAGGTATACGGAGTAGAACATGGCTGACTGCCTCCTTGGCGCATGACCTTTCAGGTTTTCTGCTGTTGCAGGGAAATCCAATCATCGCTAATCAGATGATGTTGAGGCTGGAGATAAAGACTGACGTCGAATGTGCAAATCGCCAAAATGCTTTGCTACACGTGCGCCTTGGCTGATGGACTTCAGTTTCTAGCGTTGAAGTGCTGGCTATCTCTACGCCTCAGCGGTAAGAAATGACAACAAATAAGAGGTATGCTCATCCACTCGTGGTCAGGACCGCACTTTGCAACGGAAAGATCTTCCAAGCCATAGTCGAAACATATGCAACACGCCGAACCTGGCATTAGACTAAATCAACAATTCTCTGTTCTATCAACAAGGTCTTGTCCAAGAACCTGTCACGAGAACAACAGCAAGGCTCCTTCTAGCAGGGGAATGAACGGTAGAGACACGAGAGTTCCTATCATAGAGTTCTCTCGCTATTAGCTGCTCAATGAAATAGCTAACATTCTGATTGTTAAAGCGTCATGTTCAGCTGTCCAAGTCCGATGCCTGCCATCATACCACATCCCAGACTCGCAACGTCCTGCGTTTCGAACCGCGACTGCTCACAATGGTCCGTTGGGATGTATCAGAACCTTGGTATACCCGTCGATCCTCTTGTCAAACTTCTCGTACGCCGTCTCGGCATCGTCAATGCCAATCTCATGGCTGACCACAAACGACGGCTTCGCTCTGCCCGAAATGATCAGATCCCTGAGGTATCTGTTGTACTGCTTGACGTTGCACTGGCCTGTCGCGAGAGACAACCCCTTCTCGAACAACTTTCCGAAGCTCATGCTGATCATACCCTTTCCGCTGGCCTCATCAGGCGCACCAGGGTCAGTAGGAACATACAAACCCGGGATACCAATCCCTCCACACGGGCGCGTCGCCCTGATCATGTTCTCGAGAACGATGTTTGGCTGCTCCTTCTTCCCACCCATGTCGACAGCCTGGTATCCAACGGCATCGACCGCCCTGTCGATCATCCCGCCGTTCTTCTCGAGGATCTGGTCCACAGCATCGCCCTTGCTGAAGTCAATCGGGATACACCCGATCTTCTCGGCTGCTTTCAGACGCTCTGGCACCCGATCGACGACATACACGCTACTCGCGCCACGGAGGACAGCAGAGTACGCCGCCATCAATCCCACCGGTCCCGCTCCCCACACCGCGATGTTCTCACCGGGCTGGAACCCGCTGATAGTGACCCCGTGCCAGCCCGTGGGGAAGATATCCGCCAACAAGATGAAATCGCTCTCGTGCTCCGTGCCGGGTGGTAGCTTCAAGGCATTGAAATCCGCATACGGAATGCGAATATACTGAGCTTGGCCGCCTTATCCCCCAGCACGTCAATACCCGAGCCAACATGGACGAATGGTAGGGAGTACTAACCTCGATAAGGTCCCATAGCCACGTACCCGTAGGCTCCGCCCGCGAAGCCGGGATTGACGCCAGTGCAGAACGCCGTCTTGCCTTCCTCGCAATTCCGGCAGCGTCCATCAGCCACGTTGAACGGCATCACCACACGATCACCTTTCTTCAAGAGCGTGACTCCGGATCCGATCTCGTGCACGATACCCATGTTCTCGTGGCCTTGCATGATCCATCAGCCACGCAGTCTTCTCCTTCTCCAGATGAAACATACCGAATGTGATACCAGCCTCAGCACCCGTGCGTCCTTCGTACTATATTTTCGTCAGACACTCTTCAAGTTTAACACCGTCAAGATCCCCTGGGATGACTTACCATATGCAGGTCCGAACCGCAAATTGCTATAGCACACAATGCACATCAGTCGTTCTGATTCCCATCAAAGCCGGTACTCAGGCCATGACCGTCCCGGCCGTGGTCTCGTCGCAGCCAGAGGATGACATGACACTCACCAGCCGTAGTCACCTTAACCAGAACATCATCCGGGTGTTCGATCTTCGGCAGCGGCACGTCCTCGACCTTGACCTTGAACGCTCCCTGGTAATTCACCGCCTTCATGGTGCTCGAGCCTCCGCCCGAGTTGTGGTCGACACGAACCTCTGTAGCCGACATATTGGATCGCTGGTCACTCTCACAGATACGATATACTGGATAACTTTTCCGAGACGTAGATTCGTATGGTTGGGAATGGACAAAGAATACAAGAAGATTAATGAAACCCTGCAACTCACCTACCCCAGTCATATATATACTTACACTTACCTGTCAATCCACCTTACTCGATCTCGGCAGATTTGCACCTCTCGTGCATGATCTGACTGTCCATCGAATGCGGAGGTGCCAATGAACGTGAATGGTGAATGGTTACGTAGCGATAGCGGGCGGCCTTGAGAGAGCTCCCCTTTCATCCATTCACCCAAGCAATCCCCATATTTGCGGGGTAACGAACGGTCACTGATGACATGTTGATGCCACGACACAGAGTCAGCCAGAGCGAACACGAGGGTCCCAACCTGATAAACCCCTCCTATTTGGAGATGAGCAATCCGGCAAATGTGTCTTCGTCTCCTGACTGGTCGATACGTGGAAAGTTAGGAAGTACATCATGCACCAGACTAGGATCATCTCCGTGGTACCGGAAAAACGCCTGCTGAATCCTGCTTTCAACTCGTACCGATTCCCAGGTCTAGATCTTTTTGACCGACGTTTGACCGCGGCATAATACTGTGTTCGGGGTGACAAGAGCGAGGTGCAGGAAATCATGGGAAACAGCAAGGTCTAATTGCTTGCATTGAGACTAACTCATCGAAAGGTAGTCGACATACATTGGCATAGGGTCTGGATCAGTAAAAAGGAATTCACTCGAGATTATCCTGCCTGACATTTGATAGCTCGATAGTCCTCTTCTCATCCTTCCCATTCACTCCCATGCCGAGCCTGATAGCTCGACCTTGTTTTTCCGAAATAAACGCCTCTATCGAAATGCTGTGGCAAGGGTTGTGCTGTGTCGAAGGTCCGAAGGGGTATACATGACGGTGCATCTGTTGGTGGTCGTAAATGATCTTGCAATCGTACTGAAGTTTTGTGGAGCGCGGTGGGTGGTGTGGGAATCGGGGTTGGAAACGGGATGGGGTGGAAATTCAGGGTGCTGCGGTCTTGTCGTAGGGGTTCAGCAATATGCGTGGGCCGGGTTGTCTTTCGACGACCTGCCGATGTGAGATTGTGCTCGTCTCTGAGCTGCATCACTCAAGATAGCTTTCTCAGGGCCGAGGACGACCAGCAGGACTCAATGGTTCTCTGCGCATTTGGCAAATTCACGGTGCTGAAGCTCTTACATGTCCATAGAGTCGTTGCCGTTGGCGAAGTTAAATTGGCCTTGAGGTTGGTTGGATCCAAGCGTAAAGCCACTGGCGTTGGCTTGTGGTGCCAACTCTTCAATATCGGCGCCAGCATCCTCTTCATCCGAGAAATATCGCTCGATGATGTTGTAAGCCTTCATGTAGATCTCCTCGTTGGCGTTGTTTTGGCAGTCATGGATCTTCTCCATGCCACCAGCCTCTTCAATGAACAGAGCATATCGGTTGACCTGTGCCTCTGGAGCACGAGCATCGGCAGCCTCTTTATCCATCTCTCCTACCTTGAGAATGTTCTCAAGGCCATCCAGCGCCACCTGGATGATTTTATTATCGGGACAGGCGAGCAGGTCGCACAGTGGTTTGATGCAGCCTTGGGACACGAGATATCTGATCTGGTCGGGCTTCTGAAGGCCTCCGGATGTCGCGTTTGAGATGGCCCAGCAGGCTTCTTTGCGAGTCTTGAAGTCGCCGTTGGACAGCAGGTGAATCAACGGAGGAATGATACCCGCGTCAACCACGGACTGGATTTGGGTGGAGTTGCCTGCAGTGATATTTGAGATTGTCCAGCAAGCCTCCTTTCGGATTCCATCCTTCTGGGAGCTGAGTAAAGAGAGCAGAGCGGGAAGGGCACCGCAGTTGATGATAACCTGGGTTTGAACATCATCTCCCGTGACGATATTGCCTACGGACCGGAGGGCGGGGGTTTGGACAGAGGTAGAGGCATGCATGAGAAGTTCGACGAGGCGGCGTGGAATACCGGCTTCGATGACAGCTTGGATCTTGTCGTTGGAGCCATCAGAAAGATATGAAATGGCCCAGCAGGCATCGATCAGGACTTCATCGTCAAGCATATAGACAAGTTTGGAGAGGACAGGGAGGGCGGGCTGAATCTGCGATGCGTCAGTGAACCATACAAAACCCATCCGGGAGATTACTCACAGTGTTCCAATCTGGCTGAGGTGTCTTGCCACGGCAAAAGTTGCTTAGGGTCCATGTAGCATTTCGGAGCATGCTCAACTTGCGGCCATCGGCAATGAGGTTGAGAAGAGGTTTCAAAGCCCCCTGACTGAGCACATAATCGCGGCAGGCAGGGCTGTCACCAGCGATGTTTCCCAAAGCCCAGACTGCTTGTTCACGGACATCGGGTTCAGGGCTGCTGAGAAGCTCGACGAAGATAGGAACGGCACCCGCCTCGATAACAACCTGTGTCTGCGCCGCAGATCCCGAGGCAATGTTTGTCAAGGCCCAGGCCGCTTCGAATTGAACGAGAGTATGAGGAGAGCGAAGAAATTCGACGAAGCGGCTGACGACACCAGTCTCGATGACTTTCTCGATAGGAGGGTTGCGTTCCTTGGAAAGAAGTTTTCGGAATTTGGTGGTCGCTTGGATCTGGGCGTCGATCTGGTCTGAAAAGACCCCTCGTACCATTTCTGGCAACTCTGTGCTCAACTGCATGCATCGTCAGCCGTAGATCTCGGAGATACACAAGTTGTCACTCTTACCTCGCTCTCGATGTTGCCAGCCTCATCGTCACTATCCGCGTCCGTAGCCCCGCCGATCCCAATCTCTCCATCTCCACGTTGAATTCCTCTTCGCTTGGCTAGGTTTTCTTCTCTCTTCTGACGACGAATTTCCACCTGTTGTTCCTCACGGCGACGACGCAATTCATCTGGTTTAAAACTGCCCTTGGCCTTGAACTGGGTACGGCGATGCTCGGGGATATATCTTTCCGCCATGTCGTATGACGTCTAGGGGATGGACACAGTCAATCTACCAATCTTCGTAGGGTCGTGTTTTCAGCTTAGCCTCAGGAAATGAGGTTGGAGAACAAGTCTAAAGGTGCGAATGAACAGTTGTTTTGCCTTCAGGGAGACAGTGATGCAACTGCGCAAGGGCCAGTGCGATTCAAGGGCAAAATAATAATAGAAAGGATCTGAGCCGCAAACGAGGGCAGTCGCTGTTTTTGGCCCATGCTTGGCAACTACAATCTAGGCACGTGACCTCGTGTCTCTCCTGAGAAAGTGACAATCACCAAATAACGCGTCTTCTTTGTGGATAGTCAAACCGACCGCTTTCACGTCCTTAACCCGGTTGCACTGCATTATTCGTGAGCCAATCGACCTCAACCATCAAAAGACTCCCAGATGTGTCCTCAAAACGTTCTCCTAGCCAGTGCTACCACCACCTCTCCAATTCACTGTTCAGATCCGACGTGATCTAACGGACGAGATGGACCCTGCCCCTATCCCACCCAACTTTATCTCCTTAAATGAGGCTGTCAGCAAAGTGGGCACAGGTCCGGCATTCAAGGGCTACAATGTCATCGGAGTTTGTGTCAATTACCTTGAGCCCACGAAGTCAAGCAGAGGGAGAGGGGACCATATGATCACATTCACCTTGCATGATCCCTGGTGGATGCTTCAAGGTCAAGGCATGAAATTCCGATTCTTCAACGCAAATCAACACAGACTGCCTGCCATCCACAACCAAGGTGACATTGTGATATTGCGCAACGTCAAAACTATGAACAACAATGGCCAGCTCGTCGGTGTCTCAAATTACGATACGAATTGGGTCGTACTTCCTTACGCTGAATTGGATGTGCTGCATACTTCTGCTGACATAGAGACCAAAGCTCTCTGGCAGGGAAAGTCGGATTTGGCCTACGCTAAAAACTATGTTCAAACACCTCTTCCTAATGATGCTGTGCTGAAGTATGTCAAGTACATTGCTGAGCATGAAGATCCAAGTAGATGGAGCCGGCTTGCAGGGACGACGCGAATACAGCTTGAGAATATAATGAGGAGTAGCGGCGGTCAACCGCCTCCTCGCGAGAAGAAGTTTCGCTTGGTAGAGCAGCTGAGCTTACCTAGTTATACACAGCGTATTTGGGTCGAGATGTTGGCAGAAGTGCGCAAGATTTACACTTCAGACTCAAGAATGGAGATGGAGGTGACAGACTACACTTCGCATTTCGACTTGTACGACCACCAATACGACAATGGCCAAAGTGGTCGGGATGGCGACGAGTTTGGATATCTTGATTACACAAACACAAGTAAAAGCTGGCCTGGGCCTTGGGGGAAAATGGCACTATCTGTCGTGCTGTGGGAACCTCACTGTTCGGAGGCGAAAAAATCTGTCAACGAAGGTACTTTTGTTTACCTTCGCAACCTTGAGATTCGGCGGGACAAGAACGGGTTGAAATTGGAAGGGCATTGTAGGACAGACACCTTCAATTCCACATCGATCAACTTCGAAGTTCGAAAGCCTAAAGAGGATGATGAAGAACTGAAGGCACTTCTCCTGCGGAAGAGGAATTACGAGGCACAGGCGAAAGCAGAGAACAAGCACTTCTTCCGCCATCCACAGGATGCCAACAAGAGGAAAGTGAAGGAGGTCGAAGAGGTGGAAGATACCCATAAGAGCAAAAAAGCAAAAGCTAGAAACCGGAGAAAGAAGGAGAACAAGACGGCGGCAGCGGCTCAGCAAGTCGGTAGTGTCAAAGGCACGGAAGACAAAGCCCTGAAGCCTAACGTCAATGTTCGATGCAACAACTTCGATGTTCCAATCAAACCGATCATTGATATCCTTGATGGGGACATTCTCGAGCGCAAAACTCCCAAAGGTAACCCGTACAGGCTTCCTTTCCAGAACTGCAAGTATAAGTCCAACGTGAGGGTTGTGGACTTCTTCCCAGACAATGTTGAAGATTTTGCCGTTCCTCGGAGAGTAAGTGAGTATGACGTGCTGGGAGATAATGAGGACGACCACGATAATGAGTCCGAAATCGACCTTACCCAAGAAAGTGGCGACAGGGTACAATGGGAGTGGCGTTTCTTTCTTCTAGTCGAGGACGCTCGATTGCCGCCAAACCCTAATGGCAGGCCGACGCCGATGGAGTTATTGGTCGCTGACACCGACGGAGACTTCCTTCTGAAGATGGATGCCTGTGATCTCAGAGACAAGAAAAATGCAACAGTCCTTGCACAAGTGAAGGAGAAGCTGTTCCATCTATGGGGAGATCTTCAGGAGAGGAAAGAAGAGTCCGCCACAGTCGAGGCACTGGAAGCCAAGCCCAGTGCGAGACCCTTTGAATGCCTAATCAAAGAGTATGGCGTACCAGTCCGCAAGCCAGATCAGTCAAAGGACAGCTGTTCGTATGACAGAATGTTCCGCTTGTGCTGGACAACCATATGAGTTTGAAAAATGGTGGTAGTGAATCTACTTCCATGCTGTTCAGACAGAGGCGGGACTTTTCTCTCGATTCGATTCGACGGCATGCCACTATGCGGCACGTGGTGATTGGCATGGATGCAATGGCACTTCGCCGCCGTTGAGTCGGACTAGCTTTCATGGGATGCGATGTGAAGATCTCGCTATGCAAAAGCTGCAGCTGAGACTGCATCTCAATGTTGGATGCGAGGCTCGGCTAGAAAAGTGCAGCCTGCAATAACGCCGGGACTGGCTTGATCAAATGGATGGGAATTTATGAGCGGGTAGGCATCGGCATGGCTGCTGCAAAGGGACTCCACGATTGCCACTTGGGTGTCCATTCTCTCCACCGTGGTTTCATAAAGACTTTTTCGATCTTCAAAGGAGCGTTGGGAAGGTGGATTGACCAACTCCGATTGCCAAAAGAGTATCGTGGAATCTGGTCGCCACCACATCTAGGTGACAATGTCGCCTTAGGATGCACGGCGGAATATAGGTCGGCAGATATGGGGCTATTCCGTCGGAACGTTTTAATGCAGCGACCGCACTTCTAGGAGCCCCATGTTGGTCGTCGCATACCAAGCAGAAAGACTCCGGCGGATCACCATGTGCACAAACCTGTGTTGCACAGCGGTCCATAACCACCTTTAAGGAGGTAGCTATCGTTCTATCTCGCCATCACGCTAACTTGCTCTCTACTATTCCGCGGTCACTAACATGGAGAAGCACTGAGTAGATCGGAGCCTTTCCCAGTGTCTCTTACTAATGAGATGGAGTAGACATGCACGTCCGTCGTTGGCGTGTCCATCCGGTACCGGCGTGATAGGCCCAGTGTGCCGCCGGACCGTCTTCGGTTAATATACTTGCAAAAGAGAGTCGATCTATTGAGCTGAAATGATCAACATGATGATGGGCTTCCACCGAGTAAACCCCGAGCTTCAAAACAGCGAACTTAACGTTGATGGAGGGTTTCTCCAGCCTTGTGCAGATGTACTACTGTATGTGAATATAACCTGTTCCCCAGAGTCCATACAGTCCCTTGCAGTGGATCCGATCCCGCAACTGATAGCGATAAGCCCCTCATTTCATGTGATTGGCCCCCCATTCCTATAGACTTGGGAGGTTGCTCGTTTGGAGTATCAAAAGGACATACCTTGGAAGCTTTGATTGCTTCTGATCGTTCACAGAAGCTTGAGGTAAATTAGAGCTTGTTCCCCATGTGCACGGGACGCCACACATGCGTGCGAACATGCATGAACACTCCCTTCAGTTAGACACTTTGGGCCGGGAGATAGGCAGTGCCAGGGTCATTTTGATGGGTGGATGACGCTGCCTTGCAGGTTGTCAAAAACTTCTGGTTTGTTCGAAGCGGTAATGATGATCGGATGAGGCTGCTCATCCTTGTGCCTTTGTAGGCGATCTCTCAAGGCCAAGGATACGCCTTCGGCCGTTCCAGGCCTGGCGAGCCCCGATCTGCGAAGTGGCTTGATGGATGGACGTGAGACAACAAATCGTACGTACATTGTTTGCCACAGAGGCTTAGGACGTCATGGATGCACTTGTGTTCTACACAGGAAGGCGAGGATACTAATCGAAATTCAGATTGAAGTCGCTTGGTGCAAGCGATCACTTAGCGCCTGCCGTCGTCAGCGCCGTCAAGGAAAGATTGTGAAAAGTACACGATGAATGACGTTACCGTTGGTGAGCATTGAGTTGCTTCCCAAGGAGCGACCCTCAGGTCAGGTACTCTGCAGAGGTGTCTAGATCTGTAGAAGCGACCAACGAAAGGACAATATCAGAAAAAGAGCGTGCGCCTTGCATGTACTTACTGCTGTATGTTGTCAAGAGCGCTCGACAGAACGCTTCGTGAACGTCTGAACGCCTTCGAAACATTTGACTTATGCAAGCGTTGACCAGTGATAATCTGAAATCCGTTTGTGGATGGTATAGAGTTGCGGGACCTCCTGGTGCTGGCGTCGAATGGTCTCATCGGTTGCTGCAGACAAGGGTAGCCAGTGTACCCCCGGCGCATAGCTATCATGGGGTCAGGTGTTCCGTTTGCTGACCATGGTTGTCCCATTACCTGGACGTAAACGGCTGACTTCTGCGGTTGTGCATCCTGTTCCATGACTGCTTCGGTCGAAACTTAGTCGTACATCCAAATGCAAAAGGCTACAGGATCAAGGGTACGCCGCGATTCCATGGCCCTTGGTTTGATACGCTGGGATCTCGATCGTTTGGAACTCCTGGTCAGGGTGTCTACCCCCAAGTACGAAACTCTCTTTCCACACGGGTAGCATTAGCAGACACAAGGCCGAGTCAGACTTCGCCAGGCGGCTTGGCCTCAATACATGACCTGGTTTGGAGACATTATTTCCTGGTCACTGCGTGGTGTCAGCATCGGTACCGATCAGTCCATCTATCCAGCAATGCCACGAGGGCATCCGTATCGGTCTGTCACGAGGAAGACGGCTTCGCGGTAAAGCGTCAGTGCATACCGAGCATCTCGGTCGAATTGCCGTCCACTCAGGTGTAAGCGATGAAAGGCCTCTGACCAGATCACGTTAGGTGGTATTCGCGGCCCTAACGTCTTCGGTTGTGGGGATTTAGTTTGACTTTTCCAGCTGCAGCACATCGTTGACCGAACCGTCTCATGACCACCCCAGATTTGCACTTGATTGTGGGTTAGCATGGGCACACGGACCACCTTTCTAACCAGGGGTGCTTTTCTCTGTGGTCATCTTTCCACTCGAAATACTTCGGGTTCCGCCCAAGATATACTCTTTTTATCTTATTCTGTTCGTCGCTCAACGTGACAATCACTGTGGCTTGATGGTGGCGATAGCAGCACTGTATCAAAGGCAATTCTACCGGGCTGAGGTTTCGAGATGTCTGAATCAATGGCCATAATATACTCCCATGATGCGTTGATATCCCGTGCGGCTGCCGACAGGCTCCGTGGTTCCTCGGGTTTATTTATACACCGATTGACAGGGTATCAATCCTATAATCTCAGAGCAAAGTTTATGGATATCTGATCGTATGCGCGACTTTTCCACAGCTTGACTGCGTCGCGTAGAGTCTCACTCCAAGAAACGTCAGTAAAGTGCCGGCTTGTCTGATGCAGTAGTCCAAGCATGCTGTGTGACAGGCGCCCGGAAACTGAGGTATCAAAATTTGGAAGCTGTGCCGTCGCCGCCGATGTACAAGGGTTCGACCAGAGCTCGGACACCCGGTAACACACCGGGGTTGGCGCTTGAGAAATGAATGTGTTATTAGACGAGCAAGCACATCCAGCCATTGGAATGCTGGTTGGATCGTACATTGGAAACAACACCGTGGTCGTGTCAGCTACTTGATGTCGAGGTTGATCTCCAAGTACAACGACAGGCCTTGTGAAAGTGACATACCACGCGAGTACGGAGTTATGATAGACATAAAGCTACCCCAGAGCGACAAGAGTGATAGACAAGCGGGTCTGTTGATCTTAGGACCCTGGGTGGGCGATGAGATGTATGACCTTACGACTTGCCTAGCTGGGATGAGTGATTTGTGCAGTTTTTGGTCGTCTGTGGCCTTGCCTTGTCTCGCTGCTCGCCACTGCTGGTTGGGGAAGAAAAAGAGGACATACCACGCCCGGCAGGTACGAAGAACAGTGGATGGATTCTGGCGCTATGCAGGTGCTGGCCAAGTTTGCAGACAGGAAGCAGCTAAAGTTGAGGGCAAGGTGGACCGTACCCAAGTGTACTTACTGTTTTTTTGGTGCTCGAGTCTCTGTGCTGCTTCTGGTCCATTGCATGAGCACAGGGAGCTTTGTTGAGGATTCTTGTTCGTTTTTCTCTGCAGGGTGCATACTACATCGTATTTGTTCATTCGGTTATGGTGGAGTAAACTCCCCTGCACAGACTCCAGTATACCCATTCTCAAAGGGACTTTGTTGGCTGATCTTGGTGGAGATAGCACAATCCCAACCACAATTGAAAGTGAACAATACTGTTTGTGCCGTTGAGCCTCTGCATGTGCATTGTGCATTACTCTGGTCGTCTGTGCTCATATCCAACGATGTCGGACTCCCCTGTGCATCTTTGAGCATGACTCAAGCGGTCGCTAATTCGTCAGTAAAGTTGAACAGAAGGCACGGCTGCACGGCACCATGCTTTTGGCCGCTTGCGAGAGAGTTTTGGTGCTAGCCGTCTAGTCTCTAGGCACGTCAGGCCTTTTAGCTTCAAACAAGGCATTTCCACAAGCCTTGAACGGGGGCCCACTGCTCGTAGGCTGTGCCATGGGGGTAACGATCAGTTTTTGCGGGCGTCCGTTGTGGGCTGCTGCAAATCCTCCCTCGAAGCGGCAAGCAAGTATCCGCTCGATTGGCACCTTTTTTCGAGTCCGGGGCCTTGCGCAGGGCTTGTTCTTGTTGCACACATCAATAATGAACAGCTTCTCTCTCTGCATCTTCATCACACCTCTGCATCGACTCGATATTCTCCGGCCGAATCCCTCTCCTTCTCTTCTTGAACTGCTCCATTAATTTTTCGTCCTACCTTGAACTGCACCTATTTCATTTCCGCCTGTGGATGAGAGAGCAACAAGCGTCTCAAAAAGCATCTCGATTCTTCGATTCTTCCATCCTCATACGCCTGTCACCTTTTCGCGCCCGCCTCCATTGAAATCCGTCCACTCTATTCTCCTCGTTATACCCCAGACTTGTGCGCACCCTGCCAATCGTCGGGCCTGGTCGTATTCGGGCCAGTGATAGCTCTCCTACCCTAGTCTACCCAGCCAACTGCATCCCGGCACCTAGAGAGTCTACCTGCCTGAACGAGCTGCCTACCAATCCTGTTGTTTCTTCCCCGGCACACCCTGCACACCACGATCACCAACCACCATTGACACCCGCCCACCTCTGACGTCCAAAGCCTGACTGGCCCTCCTTGCCTCGTTCGCCTGGCCCCTCTACCCCGAATACTCATGCCAGTCTTCGGTCCTTGACATTGTGTATCTTTACCAAACTATACTTTCGCATATCTGTATACCAGAGGTAAGTGTCTGGGGTGGCAGTTTTAGGTCCAGGTCGCTTTCCTCAGCCTACATATGAAATGCTAAGGCCATCTAGACAAAATTCCGTTCATCCTCGTTGTACATAATACCTATTGTCACGGCCACAGGACCTTTCAACGACCTTCCCACGACTTTCCGTATAGTTCTCTTGTCTCAACCTGCACAACTCGACGACTTTGGGAGATTTCTCACGTGGAAGTACGGATACTCACGGGCGCTACCTTATCACTCCTTGGTTGCTGAGGAGCGTTGCATACCGCGTCTACAAATTGCAGTTCTATGGCCTGCTGAGACAGCTATTGATTGTCGCAAGCGTGGACGAAGGAGCCAGTGCGGAACTCGGTGCGCATGCTCTTGGAAGACAAGTCTATTTGAACGGCATCTCCGTCAAGATTGAAGAGGTAGTTCGAAGTCGTACATCAGTCTGACGAGACAAGAGTTGGTGGAACAGTCCCCAGTGCTCTCACAAAGGGCCGGCAGGACTCAGGGCATGGCTGCGCAGGAAGCCACCTCGAATGGAGTGGTGGCGGCGAAGGCACCTGGTACCGGTAAGTCCAACAAAAGACCGGTGTGCTTCGTGACTGACTCTGCTTGTGCAGATGCCAAACAAGCATCCAAGAAAGGGACTACCTCCAATGCGCCGGCCGTTCCAAGCTTCCCTCCTCCAAAGACTGACAAGCCTCGGCCGCATGTTTGCACGACTTGTACGAGGTCCTTTGCTCGTCTGGAGCATTTGAAACGTCATGAGCGATCCCACACCAAAGAAAAGCCATTTGAATGTCCAGAGTGTACACGATGCTTTGCAAGGCGCGACCTCCTCCTCCGTCATCAGCAAAAGCTTCATTCTTCGACGACTCCAGCATCGCGTCCGCGAGCAGGAAGGCGTGAAAGTGTGGCCGGCGTCGCAACTGGCCGTGTCCGTAAGAACTCGACGGCCACCAGTAGCAGCACGATGCGCCCAAGAGCAAATACCGTCAGTCACATAGATTCCGCCACGCTGGGCATGTTGGCCAATTCTGCTGGCAACTATGGTCGTCAGTACTTGCACACTCATAATCATCACAACAGTATGAGCGGTCTTAGTGAGCCTCAAGGATCTTTCTACCGTGGGGCGATGATGAACCATCATCCGCTCACTTTGCCAAAGTTGGACACCAACGGTCTACCATTGGAGTTTTCAGGTGGATTGCGTACCGCACCTGTTTTCGGAGAATTTGGACATGAGTTCGACATGACTCCCATGGATTTCGGCACCGACCATGGCGAGACCATCAACCCACACGCCCTGCATATGTCCGGTTTGGGGATAGACACTTTACATTCTCCCTATCAGCAATTGTTCGGCGGAATGACGGCGTCCCAGGTTTTGAACGACGATGAAACGACTTTTGATTGGATGGCACAAGGATTCGAGCATCAGATGTCTTTCGCACAAGCCAATGAAAACGCGATCGATGACTCCTCTCCTTCAGCAATGAGCACTCACAGCCCTGTCGGCCTCAATGAAATGACGGGCGACGCTACCCTTCCAGCTATGCAACATACGGGCGTATCTGGACCAAACATGTGGTCCGCCAGTCTTGCCAATCAGGCTGCTATGGTCAACAGTCCTGTAAGTATGGAGCTAATGGCTGGGTTCAATGAGATGGTTCATCCTCCTATGGGTACTATATCACCGAAATCCCTGCTGGCTCAAGGTGCCGCAATGGACCTTAGTCTACCTACTCCTCCAGATATGGCCTCTATGGAATCAAGTGGGATGCAACCAAGTATACACTTTCCAAATTATCAAATTCCGCCTGGGAGGGACGGGCCTGGATCTGCTGGGTCAACCGCCTCAATGGACAGCAGTCTCCGGCAGAGTTCGGTCACGACGATGTCTTCTGATCTCGTGTCAGACCATATCCGAAGTGTATTGATCGCAGGCCTCAGCCAGAATGCCGCATTTGGACAGCGTAAATATTCCCAGCCAGCAATCAGTTCACCGCTGTCTCCGAGCCCGTCTTCTCGCACGAAAGGCTTCAACCCCAATAGTTTCCCGACGACGCACGACCTGCAACGGTATGTGGCATCATATATCAAGTATTTTCATCCGCATCTGCCATTCCTCCATATTCCCACTCTCAGCTTTGAATCCTCGGATTATACGACCCCTGTGCGATTGGTCTCAGGTGCTTCTCCTTACGGTCAGACAACCGTGGCTGGGGGTGGGAGCTGCTTGATATTGTCGATTGCTGCCGTTGGAGCCTTATATGAATATGAGGTTTCCCAGTCTAAAGACCTTTTTGAATGTGCCAAACGGCTTATCAGCAGCTATCTAGAAGAGCGCCGCAAAGCCAACATGACTAGGACACAATTCGCACCCAGACACTCAACAGAACGAGAGGATACACCGCTCTGGTTGGTACAGGCAATGCTGTTGAATGTGATCTACGGTCATAATTGTGGGGACAAAACTGCAGCCGAACTAGCAAGCAATCACTGTGCAGCCTTGGTCAGCCTAGCTCGTGGCGCAGAACTTGCACGACCTGCGCAGGGCACTGGTGGAGATGCGGCCAAACCTCAATCCGGCAATGTACAGCTGAACGGCATGTCTGCTTACAATTGGAATTCAATGACCAACGAGTTTGATGATTCTGATTGGTTTGAGTGGAAGCTGATGGAGGAACGCAAGCGTACTCTCTATGCAGTCTTCATCCTCTCTAGCATGCTGGTGACTGCCTACAATCACCCACCAGCCCTAACCAACTCAGAGATCCGGTTGAATTTGCCTTGCGACGAGGAGTTGTGGGCGGCCGGATCAGCTCACGTTTGGCGGAGTTTTGGCGGTGCAGCCGGCGCCGAGGCGACTTCAACCACGTTTGCTGAATCGTTGACTTACCTGCTTATGGCGGCTCAGCGTGAGCGACGGCAAAGCAGTTCATTTGGCATAACAGCTGAGCCAGACCTCAGACCCAGCACATTTGGTTGCTTGATTCTTGCGAACGCTTTGCACAATTACATATGGGAAACACGACAACGGCATCTCGGGCGACAATGGACAACTACGGAGACCGAGCAAATGCATGCTCATATCGAGCCGGCTCTTCGCGCTTGGCAAGCGGCTTGGGCGAGTAATCCTACTCACAGTCTTGAGCGTCCGAACCCCTTTGGCGCGGGACCGCTGTCGGCTGATTGCATTCCCTTGCTTGACCTTGCATACGTCCGACTATTTATCAATCTTGGTAGGTCCAAGGAAGCGTTCTGGCAGCGCGACTATGATGCCATGGCACAGGAAATCGCAAAAGGTCCGGAGGCCATGTCAAATGGGGAAGCTCCGAATGGCAGCAGTCAACATGGTTCATCTCCGGGAAAGATCGACAGTGACGGTCTAGTGTCAAATACAACACCACCAGATGAGGACGTGAAACCAAATATGGAGCAGGAGCTTCGAGGGGCACACTCGTCTACCCGAGAGAAACACCTCCGAAAAGCAGCATTCTATGCAGCTGATTCGCTGTCTATGTCCGACAAGCTCGGCCTGAGCTTCGCAGAATACACTTCTCGCGAGCTACCAACACAATCGGCCATGTGTGCATTTGATTGCGCACAGATTCTGGCAGAATGGGTCACGACCGTACAGGAACGTGTTGGAAAATACCTTGGTGTAATCGGCCGTGATGGGATGAACCTATTGGATGTGCCTGGCATCCTTTTACTGGAGGATGAAGACCGCAAACTTATTCAAAAAATCGACGAAGTCTTGACCAGTGCTGAGCAAAAAATTGGCTCACTAGGTGGCTTCGACCTTGCTGCGGCACGAGAGGGCGGTCACGGCAGCAGAATACTTATTTTGACGGCATACCTGCTTGAGAGGGATGCCGTTTGGCCAGGTGAGTAACGATATCGCATGGTAATGGTCTGTGCTGACGATTGATGCAGTCTTCAAACTAATGGCGCGCTCCTTGGAAACCCAGGCCGGCCACGTAAAAAGTCGAGCTATAGCCTCGGTTACTGCTGCTTGACCAACTTTGGCTGAATCGAATTTTGACTCCGTCGTCAAATGAACGACCTTTCAATTCTTATCCATGCTGCACTATGCAGTCACTTTTCAGACTTTGCATCAAACCTTGGCCGCGGAAGTGGCTGTATATATGCCTTCTGAGGACATATGACCACGAATATACCCGAGTACGAAGATAACCACGAACACTATGGAGACAGTCATTTCTCAGGCGGCGTTTTTGCAAAAGTACTTAACATTTGGTTCTTCAGGAGGCTGGTTATTATGTTGACGGTTATGGATTTTGGACACGATGCAGACTTGAAGACCTGACCGTGAATTGATGTTATGATTGAGGAGTGGACCTGGCCAGGGAGACTTGGTTACAGTCCTGCACCTTGAATTCAGCCTTGGCAATGGATGATGCAGCCAGGTTCCTTTGCTGAACGCTGAACTGTGGAAAACGACGGATTTACGACAACGGAACAAAATGGCGCTGGTCTTGATAGGTCATTCTCATACATCAAGCTGTACCAGACAAAATACTATGCTGATCGATCACGGTCAGCTTGATCTGCAAGGCAGACTCGCCATCAAGTATTCAGGAAAGTAGCATTGGTTCTTATGACTGGCGGATCTCGTTTGTTGTTAGTACCGTCGGTGTGCTTTCTAGGTCAAACGAGTGGCCATTTACAAGTGCTTACCTAATGTTGCATATCGAATATGCGGAGAAGGCAAGAAGCAACCAAGCATGATACCCGTATGAGATACAACAGTAGGAGCCACTGCTGTGTTGATCACTTTGACGGAGTCTGCCTTGCTCCTCATCCATCAATCAACAAACAAAGGACAGGAACCTTTAAATGTTACAATGGCATAAACAGTGGCAGTTCAATATCAAGAATAAACCCAACAAGTCGTTTACAGCCGACTTACCGATGATTTTAGTGGTGGCTCTCAAATCCTGGGCCCCGGACTGTGGTTGGTTCGCATGGCAAATCGGGGTCCTCAGTCCTCGTTATCCGCCGAGAAATATCATCATGTCTGCTTCCTTCAAAAGTTACTGACACTCGTAGGTGGTGTACACGGCCCACATATTGACAAGAACGCCGAGACCAGCTTTCAACGCATTCGCGTCTTATTTCTACTTGGCGGTCATCTTTCGGATTCTTGTGCAGAGAATAACTTGCCCCAGCCTGTCTTTGCTGAAGGAGTGTCTGGAGCGAAGAAAAGGTGCTCAGACTTTGCGCAGCCAGTCAGTGCCAGTGCCAGTACCACGCCCCGCTGCCACAAACGGCCGGGTAGTACTTATTGACTTCGTTCTCTGACTTTCTCACTTTCTTCACCTTGTTAGGGATCGCTGCTCCCTCACAAGGATCTCCATCGACACTCTCGAGTGCACATTCTTTGCTCTATCCTTAACGATCTCGATACCTAGCACATGACAGACTGACCGGATCTGGATGCTTCGGGCTCTGCATCACGAACTGAAACCAGGGGAAAGCCACGATTGGGGTTAACAAGAGATATCATATCAGCGTTCGAACCAAGAAGAAAAACATTAAGACAACATAAGAGGAGGAGTCTGCCACCGTATCTTGATGGTCCCTGCTATACGCAACGTTTGACGACGAACGAAGGAGCTGTTACTGGATCTTTTATCTTCCAACCTGAATGTTTGTTTAGAAAGTGTCGGGAGGAGTCTGTCACCCTTAGCAATACTGGCTACAACCGCGTGATTGAAGACCAAGGACGTGGAGAGTTGCCCGAGGGAGGAAATCCCAACATTCGCCAAAGATGGCGTGGAGTCAACTGACGATAGACAAGCCGCATCTGGTGTACATCATATTAGGCGGTTTCACCAGCATTTTTATGTTATGTTCGCTGTTTATCAAGGAGAAGATGTACATTGGCGAAGCCACAGTGGCCACGATCTGCGGCGTGATCTTCGGACCACATGCGGCCAACCTCATCAATCCTCTCACTTGGGGAAATGCCGACAAGATCACTCTGGAGTTTTCTCGCATCGTATTGGTGGTTCAATGTTTTGCCGTTGGTGTCGAGTTGCCAAAGGCGTACATGGAAAGGCATTGGAAGTCTGTGGTATTCCTGCTTGTTCCAGTCATGACTTTTGGCTGGCTCATGACCAGCCTATTTATCTGGTGGATGATCGAGCCTCTAACGTGGCTGGAATCCCTGGCTATTGCTGCTTGCGTCACAGCTACTGATCCTGTCCTGGCATCATCGGTTGTGGGCAAGGGCAAATTCGCGAAAAGAGTTCCCAAGCATCTGAGAGACATCTTGTCCGCCGAATCAGGTTGCAACGATGGAATGGCGTTTCCTTTCATTTACCTTTCCTTGTACTTACTGAGGTACGACCTTGACGCCCGACACGTCGTCTACCACTGGACATGCTACACCATCCTCTACGAATGTATTTTTGGCGCCTTCTACGGCGTCATGATCGGCTATATCGGCCGTCATGCAATCAAGTTTGCAGAACGGAAGGGCGTGATAGACCGAGAGAGTTTCTTGGTGTTCTATTTCACCCTGGCCTTGTTCTGCGCCGGCTCGGGCAGTCTCTTGGGCATGGACGACCTTCTCATTGGGTTCGCGGCTGGCGTCGGGTTCTCGAATGATGGTTGGTTTACCGAGAAGACCGAAGAGTCCCATGTCTCCAACGTTATTGACTTGCTCCTCAATTTGGCTTACTTTGTCTATTTCGGCACCATCATACCCTGGGATCAGTACAACTCTCCGGCGCACGGTTTGGTTCCTTGGAGGCTTGTCGTTATCGCCATTTTCGTCATTCTCTTCCGTCGAATCCCTGCGATGCTGGCTTTGAAACCCCTAATTCCGGACGTCAAGACCTGGCGAGAGGCTCTGTTCGCTGGTCACTTCGGTCCCATCGGAGTAGGAGCTATCTTCGCGGCAATTCTGGCCCGAGCAGAACTGGAGACAGACTCAGCGCAGCCGTTGGCTGCGCTTCCTGACCCAGGGACGAAAGATTATAACTTGATCTACCTGGTCTGGCCAGTGGTGACATTCCTGGTCATATCGTCGATTCTTGTACATGGCTCCTCCATCGCTGTGTTTACGCTAGGTAAACGGATCAACACATTGACTATTACATTGTCCTATACTCAGGATAACGACAAGGGAGCTGCTTGGATGAGCAGACTGCCTAGGATCACTTCTCAGTCTAGGTCAATGTCACGCATGTCCGAAACCTCTGATTACGAACCAGATGAGAAGTTAGATGAGAAATTGGATGTTCCTCCAGGAGAATTGCCTCCGATCGGTATTCCGAAACTTCACCTAAGACGACAACGTGAGGACGAGTATGAAAAAAGGCCAGGGTCAAGGTCTTCGAGTGTTGGACGGTCTCGGTCACGCAGGCGCAAGCGCCGCAGTGGTGCTGACGACCGGCCAGGAGGACCCATTAGTCAAAGTGCCATTGCGCCACTCAGACGGGCGGAGCCAACTCTGTCGCAACAAGAGTCAGGCTCGGATACTCTATTGGAGAAATCTGGTGAAACTTCACCTAAAAGCCCTACAGACCGACTTGTCACTGGTTCTCCAACTTCGTCGCCGGAACGGGACATGGTGGAGGCCCGGCATGAAGCTGAAGCAGAGGAAGGAAAGCGCGCAAGAAGCCCATCCCCAGACAGGCCTGCAGATGTTGAAGCTTATGAAGAAGGGCACAACATTGTCGTTGAGGACGAGGAGGGTAATGTTGTGGAGACGATTGATACAAGCAAGATGACCGAAGACGAGAAGGTTGGAGCCATCGAGAAAGCACGGAATCGTCTGACCCACGACACAAGTGGCGAATTCACCAAGCATAAGCATCGGGCTCATCCCAAGACTGAAGGGGAAGAGATGGAGAAAGAGGTGGAAGAGGCTGTTGGACAGCCTCAAAAGACCATGCGACAAAAATTTGACCAGTGGAAAGGTCTTAGCAAACGAAAGGATGAGGACGGTGGGCCGAGTCCCGAGAAAAAGAAGAAGAAGGCCGAGTCGACGCAAGATGCACGAAAGAGAGGTCCAGCTCATGCCTACCAGTTCGGAAACACGATTATCGTTGAAGATGAAGATGGTGAGGTCATCAAGACATATACCATACCCGCTGATGAGGCTGGTGGTGATCGACGTCGTGGACAGCAATATCGAGAAGGTATGAAGCGAATGGGAACGTGGGTCGGTATAGGTCGGCAGCCAGGTGTAGCCGGCCCAAGTACAGCCGGGCCAAGTACTATGCCGGTGCCAGCAGAGGGAGAGTCGGTCCCGAAGGCGGAACCTGCACCCATGCCCATTAGACGTTCTTCAACTGACGATGGGTTGAGAATGACTATTTCAAGTACTGATCGGTATGGTCTTACTGGGCAGAAAAAAGTTCGAAATGCACCTGGCACGATTGCCCTTGGGTCTGGAAGGCGGTTGTCCACAAAGGATTTCATCAAGCAGATGCAACAGCTCGATCCAAAGAACAAGATCAGGGAGATCAATGAAACCGATGCACCTGAGGATGTGAAGCGTGAGCTGCGTGAGGCAGCCAGAGATGAAGCTGCCACTGGCAGGCCTTCACGGATCCGAGCCGATACCAATACCAGCTCGACTCTGAATGTACCTCGGGCAGATGCAGCTAGAGGGCGCCAAATTGATATGCCAAGGGAAGATGAAGACTACTTTAGTCCGCACCGGCAGGCCCCGCCAGACCGTACGATCAGCACGGACCACGATAGTCCCCTCGAAGAGGAAAGTGAAGAAGAAGACGACGATATCCCTACTCACGACGTAAGGTCGAGTCTTGCCAGGTTTGGTGGTAGTGGGACTTCGGCGGATCAAAGGAGACGTCAATTGGCGCCACAGAATGAAGAAGAGGAGGAGCATGACGAGGTCGAGATTCCTACTCACAACGTTCGTTCGAGCATCGTCAGGCACAGCGCAGGTGGACAGACTGCGGCGGATTTGAGAAGGCGACAATTGGCCACGATTCGTTCTAATGATGATGACGATGATATTGAGACTCCTGGCGCAGAGACTGCTGCGGAAAAGAGACGTCGAATGGCTGCCTTGGGTCTGGGTGGTAGAGACGAAGACACAGACAGTGACAGTGAAGAGGACGAGCAGCCACGTCGGGTTGACACTGCGGTACCGGAGCCTAGTGAGGGCGGACCGTCGGCGCAGCCTAGGGCCAGAATCCAGTGGGCTGTCGAGAGCGGAAGGGAAAAGGAGAAGGAGAGAGAAAAGCCCGAGAAGGATCCCTACGATATATATGCGGGTGATCCCATCGTTGGGGCCGCAAGGAAGCTGAGGGGAATGATGAAAAAGAGGTCTTGAGCCATCTGAGGTCTGATCGGGTGTTGGTGCGTGTCAGATTTTGGACGAATCTAGATTGTGTGCCTTCCTTGGTGATGTTGGTCATTGAGCTTATGATTTGACGTTTAGCGAAGGCGTATAGAGGGTACAGAGATGTAACCATGCTATTTTCGTATCGGAAAGACCATGGGGCCCATGAAAGAGACATAGTATATTTTAGATGTTGTTCACCAGCAATGTACTGCAAGTTACAGTATATTCACGTGCTTAACCTGTAGACCTAACCAGCGCTCTTCGAGGGTCTACTAGGTGCTATTGACTTATTAACCTACAAGTCCTCCCCCCGTCATTTTGCACAGTACTTTGTATTATCCTGAGTGATGTTCATTAAGTATCATGTTCAAAAACTCTCCAAGACTCGGACACATCTAGAATAATCCGTCTTCACGAGACGTTTGGGCTGCGGCATTTTGTCCTTGTATCTGACTTGATGGAGGTCCTATCAAACTGGTCAATAGCTCATCAAGCCCTTCAGACATGCCGCCCGTGTCCGCGATGCTCGACATCCATTGCATTAAGTCCCCGCTGCCGCTACTGCTGGAGTCATTAGACTGTTGTGCAGCAGCCGCACCCGGTGGCGTCCACTCTCCATGTCCATTCTCGTCCATCATGGTGATGGTACGGTTAGCAAGTGCTTCGAAGATGTCCCGATACGGCGCTGCTGTATCCCATCGCTCTGCCATGATCACCAGGACAATGGTGCAATCAGTGCAAGTCGAGCTCACTTGTCCTTGCCGGCTGGCTTTGCGGGCAGCAGGCGATGTCCAAAGGCAGTGCAGGTACGTCAATCCCGCAAGGAAGAGCTCGTGGAGTGCCGACCACGTATAGCTTGTCGGCTTTCCTAGGAACTGACGCCGGTAGCTGTGGCAAATACGCTCCGAAGCTCGCAGACAATCTAGGAATATGCTGTCCGTGGCACCTTCTTGGCCACTGACGATGTGAACTCGATATAGTTGCAAGAGAGTATAATTGTACTCCATATCAAACCAGTCAGAAGTTTGGAACAACGAGAGTGCTGTTGCTTCGCCATGTCTGGGCTACTCGGACTGAGGAGGTGTTAAGGATCTCCATTCCTCAAGTTCGCTCCGGAGCTGGTCGATGTGCGTTCGATAGATGTGTTTGGCAGGTCCACTTGGCACTAGTTCCGAGTAGAGAGAGGTGTGGATGCGGCCTAGAAGACGACGCATGCGGAAGGCATGGATCGCTCGGCTCATGCTTGTTGGCGGATCACTTGGAGAGCTTCGTGGGGTGCCGTGGACACCTGTTTCCGTGATACACGAATCGTCGATATCCAACGGGTACTGCATTTTCTCAGTCAGTCATTGGGACTTTCCACGACGATTTTGGGAGTGGTCAGGAGTATACGAACCTCCGCATCGACCTCTTGGTAAGGTATACCTAGAGGACGTCCCAGCATCACGGCAGCTTGACACTCCATCACATAAGCACACCAAAACACTCGCTTCCGCAGATCAGTCCGGAGTGGATCAGCACTGGGTCTGAAACGCTTCGAGTTTCTGTGATAGCCGAGATCGATACATTGACGAAGTGCTAGGCCAGCCAGCTTCCTAGTGATTGTGAGTGACAGTTGACCTTCTCGGCTTGATCACACATACCACGTTGATGTGCCAATTGAAGACCGAAGGGAGTATGCTGCACAACATAAAATGGCCTGTATCGATTCGAGGTTGTCATATGGCAAGATATGGTCAATATACAGCTGCGCTGACATATATAGACGCTATCGTCCCGTAAGCATATTGAATGTCTAAGAATTGATCTCGCCTACCTCAGCAGAATACCCAGAATTGGGTATCAGTAAGGCACCGATGGCATACACCTGGGACTGTCAACTTCGCCGATGTCATATGCGTAGAATCCTGACTTACCATATTCAAGAAGAATAAAGGGACAGGCCTGGACATGAGGGTGTCGACCGCTGCAGACTTGCTGAATAACGCTCTCTCCCATAAGCGGAATGTTGGTTCATGTAGAAATGGATACTGCGAATGAATGTTGTCAAAGTAGGCGTTGCTAAGTCTTAACGCGACGTCGTGATCCGGTAACAGACAAGGTGTCGGCGTTGTCATCGAGTCGTTGTCAATATCGCCAAGCGTACTTGGATTGGGATGATTTCTCACAACAACTTGGCGCAGAGATGAGTTGATCAATCGTGAGAAAGCAAAGACGGAGGACGGGCCCAGGTAGTGAGGCTCTGCGCCCGCCGCATTCAGACTGAGGAGACCGACTTTTGAGGCCAGCTCGTCTAGTCCGTCGTGCTCATCATCGGGCAAAGGAGAGACCGATCGACCGCTGTACTGATGATCACTCCGCTGTTCCAATGTTGAGGGGCTAGTTTGAAGTTCTGGCTGTTGTGCATCAACTTGAAAGAAGTGATCCTCGGCCACATCTGGGCGGTACTGTGTAAGTATGCCCTCAAGATAAGCCACGCGTTGTTCCAGGGTTTCCAGATAATTCCGTGGTTGCCATCGTTTCGTTGCTGGATCCTCAACAAGGCAGACTGTTTTCCGTTGTCAGTGAGAGTGACTTACTAGTCGCGCGCAAGGAAAAGGGTTTTGCAGACAGTCCTACGGCAGAAGAACGCACTGACTTGAACCGGAACGGCGACAGTTGTCGCAACCAGATATGTTGTTGTCACACTGGAAAATCCATAAGCTGAGGTTGCTCGAGCGGGATCTGGGTTGAGCCTACCTTCAACTTCTTCTCCTTGCAATGAATGCAGGCGACCAAGGCCCGGGGCCCTGTCCTCGTCCGTTGGACACCTTTTGGTTGACGGCGGTACCGGGGACTCGTAGCATTTTGCGACATGGCGAGTATGGTGAATGGCAAGCAGGAAGTAGTGGTGTGGCGCAAAAATTTTGTTGGTCGTATGCATTGGCCGTAGTGATCAAGAGGGAAGCAGGGATTGAAGAAGTACTGTATGTGCAGAATTCCACTGGGTTTTCGGAGAAGCCCTGTCGCTCATCGCTAGAAGTACAGTACCTCCCCCAATCCACTGTTGGCTCCTGCCTACAGCCCCCAGGCCAACCCCTAAGCCCCTTAGCCCCGCGCACGGCGGTTGAGAAGGCGCGGCCTGGTTAGCCTCACTAGCCTGGGCAGCACGGACAGTACTTTTACTGTACCATCGTGCTCATGGTTGTCCCAGCCAACTTGTGCAGCGATCTGCCTCTGATACAATATGCTCAGTGATAAGGATTGCTAGATTCTGGTCACTGAACACGCAGATACATCTAATGTCTATTTTTATTAGACCGGGGCTGAGCTCCTGAATGCTCAGTTCCCTGGCCGGTCTATCGAGATACGCTATATGGAACTGAACATTACCATGCATATCAAAGGCGTGATGGGATTCGGCCTGTTTTGACAAGCTGCTTCAGTCCTTTCACTCGAGATGGAGTCATTTGGAAGACGTCAGGTATCTGCGTCTCTGCCCAAGGGGTCCCATTCATCAGCTTGACCAATGCAGGTGCTGCAGTGAAGATACGTGCCATACCACTGTGAAGTCAGCCAAATGAGCGGTTGCGTGGCCTTGTGATTGAAGGGCAAATTGCAATACTTACTGTCCATGGTGGCCAGCACAAATCCATTGACCCGGCAAACCAGGCAACTCTCCCACCCACGGCACTCCATCTGCACTCTGGAAAATTGTTAGCTCTCGATGTAGACCGCGCCATGCTAATAGTCATCAGACTTACCAGTCCAATAATCCCGCTCCAGCTATCTTTGTATAGCTCCTTCGGGTCCGTTGAAGGGTTCTTCCACCCCGAAAACTGAGATTCCGTAAATTTCTGGACGGCTTTTGTCACAGATGGGAACGATTTGAGCCCGTCGTCTACACACGTCTCCGGATGCTCTTCTACCCATTTCAGGAACTCTCCCTGGCCTGGGCCGCTGCCACCAAACAAGTTCGCATCACTGACAGTACCTCGGTGATTGATGGTTATAAGAGCCCCATCTGCCAGAAGGACGCCGTAGGAGTTTTGTAACGCACTGGCTCCATCGAAACCCACAGGAAGAATGGATTGGTTACAAATATGGGGGATGGGTTTGATGACTCCGCGTAGGGATGGCTCAAGTGCAGAGCTATATGCATTGGTAGCATGGATGACTTGCGAGCACTCGATCTCGCCGCGCTCGCACACGACTATCCATCTTTTGGAAGGCTGTGACGACGATTTGACTTTGGTGACTGTTGTGTGAGTTTGGAGATTGACACCCTTACTGATGTTCTCCCGCATAACATGAGCGGCCAGCTTCCAAGGATAAAGTGTTGACGCAGGCCAGGCATAGCATGCCTTTGCATCCTTGATACGAGATAACTGTTATCCAGTCAGTAGTGATACACCGGCTGGAGACAGCAAGAGATACTTTGCTTGCTTCACGCGGATTATGCGTGACCTTGATATGGTCGACATTGCCGCCCGCAGCCTTGTATCGCTCGAAACTGTCCTTTGCTACATCTGCTGCCTGCGAGGTTACTGGAACATCCAATGTGTCGCCAACCCAGAGATCACAATCGACGTCATTTTCTCGGACGTATTTAACCACGTCTGACCAAGTCTGTTGTTCATTTTGTAGGATCTGTGGTCCAAAGTCAGGACTATCGTGTCAATAGCAGGGAATGTCGAACAGACCTTGAGAGCTTGCTCTGTCCCGAATAACCTTTCATACTCTCTGAATCCGCGCCACTGATCAGGCTTGCAATGGCCTGCATTACGTCCTGTGGCACCAGAGCAGAATTCGCGGGCCTCGAGTACTATCACCCGCTTGTCTGGCCAGGTGGCAAGGCAGTGTTTGGCCGCCAGCGTCCCAGTCATCTGCGCAAAGAATATTCAGCACAGAAACCAACAGCTTGTTCGGTTCTCATGAGTTCCACCTACACCAGACCCGATGATGACAATGTCTGCCGATGCAGGTAGCTCGGCTGTGGTGCGATGATTGAAGAGAGGGTCTTTCTGCACACCTCGTAGCCAGTATGACAACGAGTAGCCATTCTTCTTGGGAAAGCCATATCGCTTGGCCCAGTCGGTGTTGAATTCCCGTTCGACGAGGTCTGGAATGGCTGTTGAATCTGCTTTCCCGCCGCTTGATAGCGGGCCAGTCTCAGGCCACGATCCTGCCATGGTGTTGAGAGGAGGACGAGATATTGTCCTCTAGAAAATACTTCCAATGGCAAGTATCGAGACAGATATGAAGGTCAAAAGCCAACGACCAGGGATTGGGCGTTACTCTCGGAGCGAAGAGCAGTCCACTCCGAGGCTGCAAGACCTAAACTCCTGCAAGAGTGTCACGCGACAAATCTCATTTAGCACATCGGTAATCCTCAAACGGCAATATCGTCTCTACCGGAACGAAGCCTTCGTGGAGTGACATTGAAAGGTTGGTCAACCCTCGCCCAAGAGACTGTCTGGAGATCTCCGCGACAAGAACATATAAAAAGAGTAATAATTGCAACTGACTGTTCGTATTCTTCCGCGTAGCGGAGTTGATAGTGATTGACTATGCTCATTGCGGCCTAGTTTCAGCCAGTCTAATCGGCTACCCCATTGGCTGCTCGTATTCTTCCGAACTAGCGCTGTTAAAGGCCTTTGGCCAGGAAGATACCATCGTTTTCATCGACACTTCCTTTCCGACCCAACTATCTGCCATCTATGGCTCCAGACGTCCAGATATCTCATTGCGGGGGACTCGCCTGTTGACGGTGGCTATATTATAACCATGTATTCACCCACCATTACCAAACTTGTATCACCTTTTAGGTTGCAACTCCTGCACGAAATCATTTCCACTTGTGTCCTTGCACCATATTACCATGTCTCCATTCCCCGATCATGACGATGGCCACGACGCCGCCATGTGGCCGCCTGGGACGGTGCGGCTTGAGGATATGGCTGCAGCGGCCAAGAAGGATATCATCTTACAGCCAAGACCATCCACTGACCCAAATGATCCCCTGAACTGGTCGCTCAAACGCAAATACTGGAATTTTGTCCTGGTCTGCCTATACGTCGCCATGGTTGCAGAATTTATCAATGCTTCAACTCCAACATGGGGCCCCATGAACGAAGAGCTGGGTTACAGTTACGAGATCTTGAACGACAGCTACGCAGCGGGCTGCGCCTGCCTGGCGCTCGGCTCTCTCATCCTCATACCGTTTGCTCTAAAGTTCGGTCGTCGACCCCTGTACCTCTTCAGTACGGTACTACAATTCGCGCTCAGTATATGGTCCGCAAAGATGCAAACGGTCGCCGACCTGATGCTTATCAACGTACTGCAGTGCTTATTCGGAAGCTTGGCTGAAGCCATTGTCCAAATGACAGTTGCCGACGTCTTTTTCGTGCATCAGCGGGGCAGGATGAATGCTATTTACGTTTGGGTGTGGTTGGCATGCAGCTATATGGGATCATTCATCGCTGGATATGTTGCTCAAGGCCAAGGATGGAGGGCGATTTGGTGGTGGAATGCCGGGTTCTTCGGGGTCGTCATTTTCATTGTTGCCTTCGGCTACGAAGAAACCAAGTACCGCCCGAACGCATCTTCTTCGCTTGCCTTGGAGGCCTCTTCGCATTCGGCTCATCCCGACAGCTCGGATCTATCCCAGCCTGTGAACTCGGACGACAAAATGGACGTCGTCGATACCAAGCCGGGGTTACATACACAGACGAAGACCGACTCGGCCCACGATCCAGTTCAAGGACTTGAAGAAGGCTCATTGCAGAATGTCCATACTGTCACCATAGACCCTAATATTCCGAGGAAGACTTACTGGCAAAGGCTGGCAATTACGACCACCACTTCGACCTCAGGCGAAAGCAATCAAGCATTCCTGCGACATATGTACCAGCCACTGGTTCTACTCTGCACCATACCTGCCATTACCTACGCAGCTTTGGTCTACGGCATCCTGGTTGGGCTCGGAGACGTCATGTCAACTACCATGTCAACATTTTTGACTCAGCCTCCTTACAACTTTACTTCAGGCCACGTCGGTCTCATGCATCTGCCTCGAGTAATCGGTGTTACGATTGGCGCTGCCATCGGTGGCCCCTTGAGTGATTGGACGATTTTGTATCTTTCTCGTCGGAGAAATGGTATCTATGACCCTGAGCTGAGACTTTGGGCCATCATACCGTTCCTGCCATTCGTTCCTGCAGGTGCACTTATGTTTGGCATCGGTCTCAACAATGGTGTTTCATGGCCGATCATTGCAGTTGGGCTTGTTTTGTACAACATTGGTGTCACTCCGATTAACAGTATCATTGTGACATACTTGACCGATTCGTACAGAGATGTAAGTTCAACGTTAGATCCGTGCTCTGAAGCAAACGGCATTTCTGACTGTCTAACAGGTTATTGGCGACGCAATGGTTGCTGTTACCGTGGTTCGCAACTCTTTCAGCACTGCCTTCATCTTCGCTCTTTCTCCGTGGATTGCGGCGATTGGGATCAAGTGGGTCTTTGTCACTATTCTCTTGATCGCATGTGTGATCTTGATGGCGTTCGGAGTCTTTATCAGATGGGGAAAGACCTTCCGATACATGTTTGCCTCGAGATATGAGTATTATGCTCTCCGGCAGTACAAGGAGAGATAGCCAAACAGAGATGGAGCATCAGTCCAGATGTTAAAGTGAGAAGATTTATGGCAATGTGTGCAATCGACCCAGTACGTCAATACTGTTGTTCCAGGGTTATATGGGAAGGGTCTGACGGAGCTACATTGCGACAATAAGTAATAGCCAGCCAGGGAGGTATACCTGTAATGCACAATGTCTGATCTCGGACGAGGCGTGCCGCTCACGAAGGTATTCTACCTTGCCCTACTATCAAAATGCACGATCTGTAGACCTCAGATCATGTCTTGTGGCCAGGCGTTCAGATGTAACAACTCAAAAAATGAATATCTTCTCAGAAACGACCCAAAACACCCTCGGTTGGCCCGATGCAGGAGTTTACGCTACAACTTTTATAACGAAGACCAAAAAAGGATTCGATGTCAACACATTAAAGGTTGGGGTAGAACAAGGTCTGAAGAATAATTAGTATAAGGGAAGTGTAATAGGGCAACAGTAACATACCTTGCCCGGATTCGAACCGGGGTTAGCGGAAGATTCAGATGAATATCACTGAGGAACTGTTAGGACCAACAGACTATGAACGATGGCAGAAGAACTTACGAATCCGCTGTGATAACTAGCAGGCATTAGAGAGAGTTGTGATAGACTGGACAGAACCAGACTTACCCACTACACTCTGTTGGCACGCATTAGAAGATATTCATTTATATCAGATCATTGTATGACTTACACAAAACCTGACAGGCATGTCTGTGTGAGATTGCGATGCAAATCTTGACTCTTTTTTGGGTCGTTCAAAACATAAACGTATTTTCGGAAGGGTAGAGTTTTTCAAGGGCTTGTGGGTGTCACGCGGCACGTGACAGGACGATTTGAAGGCTTCATTGGGTTTGTATGAGACTAACCTTTTCCGGACTGTTAGATAACTTTTCTTCATTGTGCATGTTGTTTTCAGTCAAATATCACTCGACATGAGCAATGGCGGCAGGTGAGGAACATTCTAGGAAGAGAAGGAAGGTGGAAGATCCCACGCCTGCCTCATTAGGATCCGCGCACGAACTGAGAAACCTCCTACAGTCTTCGCACAAATCTTCGGCCGAGATCAAGTCAGGTACGTTTGGCGCGCCAGATGGGAAAGGACATTGTTGACATCTGTTAGCGGTCGATCGATTTTTGAACTTCTTATCATCCATTATCGGAGCTGTACCGGCCACGGAGCGGGAGCGACAATTCAATATCCTCAAAGAATACTGTGACGACCAGTCGTCTTCATCCCACGATCAGGTCGACTTCCCCGATATCCTGGCCGCGTGGTCAAATGCAAGCCAGTCAAATGATGAACCTGTCCTGGCCGCCGTACCTGCCGCACTTACCCAGTTCTTTCAGGCGACCTCGAGCAATCTAGAGTTTCGTGACTTTGGGCTCTCATTATGCCATAGCCTACTCAAGCGAGACCAGGTTCGCCTGCTAGACAGAGGCCTATCGGCTCCTCGGGCAAAGGAAACTCTCATCACTGGATGTCTGCAGTTGTTGACAGAGGTCATCAGTTTTGATGCAGGTGCACTTGCCAGCAATGTCTTTGCCAGACGGGACCTTCTCTACAGGCGTCTAGATACCATTCTGAGTCAGCCTCCTCTTGAGCAGGGTGGGCCTCAGAGATTTACAGCACGCAGAGCTGCTTTGGATTTCTTGGTGGCGAATCTGAGATATCTTGATACCGCTGCCAAGTCGGAGTTGATCACACAAGGGAAGACATTGGCCATGGCCATTCGTTGTCTTCCAAACGAACGGTCGGATACTACCATCACCGTATTACGCGCTCTAGAAGACTTTCTAGCCTATGATGCGAATCTTCCTAGACAGTTGAAGGCCCGCTGCTTCAATTCAGGCAACCTGACTGCTTTGGCGAAGCTTTACGATATCGAGACCGAAGCTCATCCAGCCGACGACGACAAGAGTGCACAGGGTGTCCGAGATGCTGTACATCATCTGTTGCTTCGAGTATGCACGGCGGAGCATGGTTTATTGCACCCTCAGTCGGGGTGGTACCCAACAGGAACTCATCCCGAGGTCGTTGAAGCCGACGATGACATGATTGACCTTGGTCTCGACTCTCCTTATCACTTGGACGACTACAGTGACAAGGTACCCATCAGGAACAGTACTGTTGCAACATTCCTTCAGACTCTTCACCCCGAAAAGGACACGCTGCAGTCTCAACTCATAATGTCCATATTTGCGGCAGCTCCAGAGCTTGTGGCCGACTACTTCTCTAAGAAGCAAGAGTTCCTCGCGCAGACATCTGACGACCCAATATGGCGCGGCCAATTTGCGTTCCTGTTCTCTGTTGTTCAGTCTCCGGTTCCACCCTATTGTGGCTGGCACGGAAACTTTCCTGCCCTTCCGCCGCCCGTGTCGGTGGTTATTGAGAGCATCCTCCCACGCCCGTTGGATCGGACGACGATAACTAGATGCCTCCATTTGAGTGAGGACATCATGACGATATCTGGTGCTCGCCTGTTAACTGTCGCGCTTGGCAAGCTTGAGTCCGTGATAACAATATTTGAGAGAGCACAGCCTGGCTCCCGTGCTTGGGACCAGACCTCTAGCAAGCTCATCAGTCTCTTCATTGACCGCATTCCCACACTTCATGACACGGTCACTACGCTGCAGAGGCTTTCGAAAGACAACCATCAGGTCAGAACAGCCGTTCTCGAATGCATAGCTGCATATCACAAGGTTCTGCCGTCATTAGCAGCCGGATCGAAGTTTGACATTGGACCTTTATTGAATGACAGCATCCACGGGCTCCTTTCGGGTGACGTCGACGACGCTGTCAAGGAGTCCTCGGAAGATCACTTACCGCATCTTGTACAGATTGCTGCCCTCTCGCCTGCCACCAAGTGGTTTCATAAACCGAACGCGGAGTCTTTGTCCCTGGTCACTCAATTGATTGGATACTGCGCTCGACATCCCGATGAGCAGGTCTCGAAGCAGTCAATGCCAATTCTCAGAGACTTACTCCGAAGTAAAGGCATTCTTGGCTTCCACACGAAGTCCCTCGAAGCTCTGCTGCTGAGCTTGACACCAACCAAGAAGTGGCAACCAGAGGCCATCACATTTCAATTCCTGGACAACTGCATTACGAGAACCATGCAGCGGCCAGTGAAGTACCTTGACCAACTCGAACGCTACCAAGAACAAGAGTCAGACTCCAAAGACTTGAGCCTTATTGCGTGCTGTGCAGCCGAGCAATGGCCGTTCGTGGTGAAGAAAGAAGGTTCAAAAGCTGCCAAAAATGTTGCTGAATGGATAGCCAGGCTCTTTGCAGCACTCGATGCTGCTGGGGAAAATTACAGGGTGATGACGAAGCTCAAAGCGGAGATGGCGAGCGTAGTGGACGGGGACGAAAAGGCTGCTGGAGTGATCTCGAAAGCATTCGACAAGCAGCAAAAGAAGCCCATCACTTTGCCAGAACCAGTAGCAGAAGATACGGTGGACGGGCATGACGCCGTGAAGCTCACAAATAGCGACCACCCAGCCTCGCTACCTCCAGGAGAAGGAGAAGGTATCAACCTCAACGACTTCTTCCCTCCCCTACCAGGTATCCCTACTTCCCTCAAAGGTCTCGACCGCTGGACCAAACCGGACTTCGAATCTGAAATCCAAACCGGCCGTCTCGCCAACCTCCTACGCTGCCTCATCAGCGCCGATCAAGAAACCCGCCTCCAAGCCTTCCACACCCTCCAAACTGTAATCCACTTAGTCGAACAGTCCACATACACGGAGAAAACCCAACTGCACCTCCTTCTAGGCGAAGTCTGGGAAACTGTCCGCTCCTTGACGCAATCTCACCCGACTTCTCCTCCGCCTTCCATTGTCGCAGAACTCGCAATCCACACACTCCCCGTCATCGCGGATCCTGCATCGCCATACTACCGTAAAACAAACAAATACTTGCTCGATGCACCAAGCTGGGCCATGAACCGGATCCTCCCGCACTGGCTGTCCGAGACGTTTTTGTCCGAACCGGAATCTGACGACACAGATGTAGGCAATCAGAACGCTCAGGCTCTCGAGATTGAGCGTTTCCTCGATCTGCTGTCTGACTCACTTCGGAGCGAAATCGATATGGATTTGTTTCGGCGCTCGCACGTATTCACCCGGCTGTTTAGTTATTACCTTGCGCCCGTATGCTCGAAGAACACGCGCGAGAAGATCCTGCGGATCGTGCATCGTGCGGCAAGTGTCAAAGGCGGGAGTGATACTTTGATCACCCGGGCCGGAGTGCGTGAGTGGTTGGCCATCGCGGCGGAAGTGCGTGATCACAGTGGTCATGGGGCGACGGCGGGACAGATCGATGAGGAGATCAGGGGGATTGTGAAAGCCGTGGAGAAGGAAGTCCATGAGACGTGCGATCGGGCTGGTATTGAGAAGTGGGAGAAGGAGAGGCCCATTTACAGGCTGGACAAGCGGACTCAAGCCGGTGGTCTGAATGGAGAGGCACATCAGGACGAGGCTGGAGATGAAGCTGGAAAATGAGGAGTGATACAGGTACAGATACAGTAGGTGCGAATGCAAGTCGAAAGACGATGTTGCTAGTTCTGCTTCCCAAGTCGAGCGTCAGCCTCTGTAAATGAACTGCCATGGCGCGTTCAACATCTCGATGATCGCTCTCCGCATGTCTCTAAGTTAGAAAGCATAACATCATCTTCTGAACCTCCGCTTGAGGCACTTCGTATTGGAACGAAAAGATGAAATTGAGGTCGCTAAACTCGCAACCAGTCATGATCCTATGTACAGCGCTCAACTATCAAAGCAATCTATTCTTCTCTAACCCCGTCGTTTTGCCTCACTCTTTGCTCGCGGAGCCTTGTCATAGTACCACAGCTCTTCGCTATTTACACTCGCAGTCAATTGGACCACTCTGATTCAGTGAGTCCAGCACACTATGGCGATATTGACTGCCGACAAAGTACCGTCCCAAGCCCAATTAGGAGGGTTCCGTGCGATTCATAACATAGCAGAGCTGCGCCACCAGAGCCACCTCTGTCTATTCACTCATCAAATCTGCAGGCGTCAAGTCAGCCGATGTCTTCCAAAGATGACACAAATCCTTACCTCTTCCAAAAAGAGCTCTCTTAGTCCAATCCATGGCCAAAAGCAGTCTTGTTCTAATACTCACACTCTGAGCAAAGTAGATACTTCTCCATAGATACACGGCCATGAGGCCACCACTGAAATTCAGTCCGTTAAAGTCGAAAACGGCAGCGTTGCCAATGTACGCCAGACTACCGAGGTGGTGGTACTCGAAAGCCTTGTAGACGGCTTCATCCAGATCACCAAAGTCGACCTCGTTGGCTCGGAAGCCGGGAATGGCGGCGGCGATCTTGTTGAATTTGCGTCCGAGATATTGGCCCTGCTGATTTGCTCGTTGGGCCGTTGCGGGCAACGAGGTCAGCTTGCTGTCGATCTGGACCAGCAGCTCATGGATCTCGCCGAAGTCAAGAGTGCCAGATTTGTCCTTGTCATACTCCTCGAACAGTTTGTCGACTCGCTTGAGGTGGGCGGCGGCTTGAGGGAAGCGTCTGCGGACGGTATGAGCCACGTTACGCCATTCTTGGAATGTCAAATGAACTTTGTCTGGGTCCTTGCCCTTCTCAAAGGCAATGCCACGCAAGAAAGTGGTGAGATGGTCGGCGATATTGTTTTGCACTGTGGAACAATCACCGATTGCATAGACGTCACCCAGTGGAGCTCCAAGCAATCTCAGGTGTGTATCTGTCTCCAATGCATGTCGGTTTGTCTGGAAGTCTCCGAGCTTTTTAGCTATCTTCTGACTCAGCTCGGTCTGAGCAACACCTGTAGACCACAAGCAGAATCCCATGGGTAGTTCTTTGGTAACGGATTTACCATCTTCCATTTGACTGAAGAGGATCCTGTCGGGCTTGACTTCTTTGACTCGAGCGTTTGTCAAGACCTCAACCTGATCGTGTTCGAACCGTTTCTCGGCGTAGACAGAGAGTGCTTCATCGTACGTGTTGAGAATGTGTCCTCGGGATTGAATGACATGTACAGAAACTTCATTCCGCAGGATTCTCGGGAAAGAGTGTAAAAGATCCTCGTTGAGCATGTCATATAGTTCGGCGGCAAACTCGACTCCGGTTGGACCACCACCGCTGATGACAAAAGAAAGTAGTCTCCGCCTCTCTTCATCAGAAGTAGTGGGTAGACAGGCCAACTCCATATTGTGCAGAATCTTCTGTTTGATCAGACGAGCATCCTCGATAGATTTGAGGAAATTGCAGTTTTCCAGGCCTTTGACACCATGCGCATTGGTTGTAGAACCTACTCCGACAATCAACTTGTCGTAGGGGAGGTAGAAATGTTGCTCTTGGCCATGGGCATCAACGGCCTTGACCTCAACTAGCTTCTCGGTGAATTCAACATCTACAGCCTCAGCTTGTAAGAAATGACCTCTCACACGATTGACGATTCTTCGAATGGGCTCGGTCAAGGAGCGAAATTCTAATGTTCCCACTGTAGCGGATGGTAGCATAGGAGTAAACAGGAAATAGTTGGTAGGAGAGACCACTGTCACATGGTAATCGCCTGGCACGAGCTCTTTCAGCATAGCAACGCTGCCCCAGCCTGTCCCTAGTATAACCAGTTTCGGTTTCTCTTTTTGTTCTTTCATCGTGTCGGAGTCTTCGTCGTCGACGAGAACCTCCGCAATGGGCAAGTTCTTGGGACCACCTCTTCTTGGGGAAAGAGCCTTTTCGTTCACAGCAATGTCACCGGTCGCATCCGGCGTTTCCTGGTAGGTGGTCGCATCGTAAATGAAGAAGGCCATTACCAGACCTCCCGAGACGACGATGAATATCCCGGTCCACGCAAAGATGCGGTAGATGAATCGAGCAACAGGCCCATGGTGATTAGGGAGTTCTTTGGTGGAAATATAACGTATACTGTTGGGAATACCTCGGACTGGACGGAAGGCTACCTGCGCCGCGGCGAAGCGAGGGTTTTTGGGCGCGAAGGGAGTGGATGGTCTCGTAGAGAAAGCTTTTGTCGATAGAACAGAAGGTCTCAAAGAGTGAGCAGGTCCGTAAGAGGAGAATTTCTTGAGGCGGACAGAACGCAGGCCATTGCGGAGGGCGGATCGAGGGATTGCCTCCATACTGGAAGGATGTAGATTGAGGTTTTACCACATGCTTGGTGTTAAGAGGCAGCGAAAGCTCTGACAATGGGACTAAAGACCGGATGGATCAGGTCAGGTCGTATATCGCTACAGTGGTTGATCAGATCGAGTAGAGCGTGAAAAAGTCGCAAAGGGACGTAGCGTTTGTAGGTGAGATAGAGAGGTCCAGGGTATGAGATCATCAGCTTGAATTGTTCGGAACATTGGAAAGTCCCAGTCCAAAAAAACATCCACAAGCCATCATCGCCTGTGTGATCGCCATGTACAGTTCGCATCTCGGTCTTGCCTTTCTCCGATCGGAACACGGCGGTCGATTTACTCACTCATACCTTCCTGTACAGCGTAGCGTCAGAGATTGTGATACTTGCCCTGCGATGCTTCAGAGCAAGTGTCTCATCTCATCTGCTTACGCATTCATTGTCTGCTTGGGGATCTTTCATCCTCTCTGGTCTAAAAGCCCCTTCAATAACCTCTCCTGTCCGTTGACCAACTCTACACAGACTCAACTCGACAGAACAGAGTGACATGTTTTCAATTTCTCGCAGTCACAAAGGCCCTTAAGGCCAGTCAATAACTAACTATATGGGGTATCATGTAAACAGACGCAACATCAATAAATGCACTTGACCCGACCCTCAAAGGTAGTCATCAACTTGGATATCTTTTCGCTCATGTCATCACCAAAACGCCTGTTTCACATCCATCATCTGTGCCCCCTCAAGCGACATGCAGACAGTCCCCTTGGTTGTGTGCTTAGCCAGCAAAGTCGCCCTCAGGATCATCTTCGAGCGACGAGATGCTTGATGATCGTCTAGCACCTGCGTGCTTGGGAGGCCGTCCACGAGGTTTCTTAGGAGTGCCACCGATAGACCCAGTGATACTCTTCCGCTTCCTGCCTCGTGGCGCGCTCATGGGTGCATCGGGGGCGACATTGGCCGAGAACATCTCTCCTTCCTCCTCAGCAATCTTCACCTCGTCGTCAACGGCGACAAGCGTCACAAAATCCTTACAGCGCCGTATCATTGCTTCCGGACTGCTGAGAGATTCCAAAACAGAGTTGCTGCTCGTCCAAAACCTATCGCCACTGATGCCATGCACTTTCACAGGTTCTTTCGTCGACTCCTTGGTTTGTTTGTTCTGTAGCATCGCCATTTTGACATCTCGAGAAATTCCGTACAGTCTCTTCAGGTAATTACGGGCCTCAGAGATCAATGTAATGGCACAGGCCGCTGTTGCCAGTCGTTTCAGAATCACCGGATCAACAGAAGGCTTGCTCTCCGTTTGTTCGACGTGTATCATATCATCGGTTCCGTTCTCATTTGTCTGGACTCCGTTTGGCTGATCCACCAGATATTGCTGGAGATGCGTCTCAATGGCCTGCGCAGTTTCGCCACCGTTCTTGCCAAAGGCCAACTCTAGTTGCAGCACAGTATGGAGCAACTCCTCCATTTTCTTGTACTCGAAGAATCCGAGATTTTGGGTGACGAACCACACAAAAGCAAGATGCTCAGGGATCTCTTGCTCATCCAAGGTCAATTTGGAGTAGTCGGTATTGAGTTTCGAGATCAGACTGCTAAGGAACTTCTTCACATATTTCGAGCCGCTGCTGCTAATGATGGTGAATGCAGGAGCGAGTTTGGCCTTGAAGCCGGGTGAAACACCGCCACGAGGATCCTTGAACACTTCGTTTTGGTACCGAAACGCTTCAAATACAGCATGAATGTACTCTCTTTCGCAAACGGACTCGTGCTGTTGATGGAGATGCTCATGAGCGACTCTGGCGACGTTTAAGACCCTTACGTCCATACTCGTCTCCAGGGCTACGAATGCCGCAGTGCTTTGCTTCGGATGAGTCATGCCTTGATGGTCGATACTGGCAAGGGTTTGAGCTGCAAGCAAGGCTTTTTCACCAGTTTCCGACATGGCAATTCGAAGTAGATGATCGACCAGAGGATTGGTGATGATCGCGATCGCACTGTCGTCCTCGCGTGTTTTGCTGTCTCCACCAATGTTTTTCAAGGCCTGCACTTCAGCACTGTTTTCGCCTTTAGCGGTGCCTTCTCTTTCGCTAGCCCGCCGTGCATAGAGCTCTTCGAAAGTACCGAGCACCATGACCTGCATCTTCAAAATGTCGTTCTCGTTCAACGAAGAAAATGAGGATCCATCCAGGACCTGGAAGAACGTTTCTCGAATGTGCTTTTTGTTGAACTGGCCAGGCCAAGCTTGACAAATCAAACCCAAGCTCTCCAATGCCTTCAACCGTACCTCCACAGCAATGTTTCTCAATGTGTACGGAACAATGCTATCAGCGATGAAACCGGCAACCGAAGTGGATTTGAAGGTGGGAAAGTCCGCTTGAAAAGTCTTGCGGTAGTTTTCAAGGTTGATGTGCTTCGCCACCGTCCCAGCAAGGCGCAAGGACTGCTCTCTTACCTTGTTGACTCTGGCCTCGATCTCGCCGAACTTGTTCTCCTTCGTCAACTTCTCCTTGAGTGGTTGAGAAATTTTAGGATTCAAAACATTCTGCATAATCGATACCGTGAACGCGACAATCCTGCCTGTATTGTGCAGAACCCCGTCGATGCTTCTCAAGCAAGACATGACTTCTTCCAGCTCTTGACGACGCGCAAGACTCTTGGAAGCTTTCATAAGGTCAAGCTGGACCTCTTGCAGCAACGGGGCTTGCGTGCTTGACAGGTTCGGCAGCACGTTTCGGAATATAGCCACAACTGACTTGAACTTCAGAATATTGTCCGATTTTGAGAGATCCTTGAGGTAGCTTTTCAGGCTGGTAAGATCTCCTGGTACGACGGTCTGTGGGCGAGCTTCTGCAAACGCTACAAGCGTTGTTAGGTCTGGCGGACCTGCTTCGGAACCATTGGCAGTGTCCAAGAGCTTTTTCACAATCCGAGCATAAAGACCCTGGACTTGCGCAAGGTCTTTTGAGTCTTTCAGCCTCCAGGAGAGAAACGATCTAAGCAGCGGAGCCATCGCTTCAGTGTCGCTGCTAATACAGGCGACGATATGTGCTGTAAACTCTTCGATAGCGACCTCAGCGTGGGCCGATTCGTTGGCGCCACTCATGAGTACCAGGTTGGGCGCGATCCAGATTTCCGCCAAAGTCTTTTTTGCAAGTTCAGCGACCGTGGCTTCTTGATCTGCGGTGCGACGAAGGAATTCAATGGCAATCGTCACTTTCATACCCTTTCGTGACTCCCTAGCATAGACGTCCTTCAAGTGACCCATGGCTCGCTTTTGTACACCCACGTTGGCGTCCATTGCGCATTTGAGGAGTCGTTTGAAGGCCTTCTCTTCCAAAGCTGGTCTAGGCATGATGAACTTGGCGATTAAGGCCAATGCAGAGTCCCGCACAAGGGAAGAATCATCTGAGGCACATTTAAAGACATCATCGGCGATGGTAGGATCCCAATCAAGAAGACTTGAGTCGGTTTCGAGTATCGTCACCACACTCTTCAGGCTGCGACTTCTGACTTGAGCCTGATCGCTTGAGAGAGATGAGGCGAGTGTCTTTGCAATCGATCCAAATTGTCGACAGAACCGCATGTTGAGGATGCTCAACAAGTAAGCAAGCTGCGCTTCTTGGTGCGTCGCTTCGTGATGATCGCCCACAAATTCATGATTTTCTTCTGGCTCAGAAAGTTGACGCAAGAGTCCGGATATCAGGTCGGCCAGTTCTGTTTCTAGAGCAGCGTCAATCTCAGCAGCTTGTGGTCCCCTCAGTGTTCTAGACAAGAATGTTGCATATTGCACAAGGAAGTAAGCCTTCGCCGATCTCGTCCTCAGATCTCTACCCTTCTGAGAGTCCAAGTATGAACAGACGATTGAAAAAGGGCCGTCTGCCGAGATAAGGTCGTCGTCGCGAATCATAAAATGTGCTGGATCTCTGACAAGATCAGCCAGGTCCTGTCCTAGCGAAGCACCCGGATCCCCATCTCGCACGATCGATGTCATGAGATTTCTTGCAGATGCCCTTGTCACAGAAATCGCGGAGCCCATAACTCCAAGGGACTCCAAGGCCATATTCTTGATCGAGGCAGCCTTATCATTTTTGGCAAGGGATACCATGCGCATAGCCAAGACTGTGAGAAGTAACTCCGAAGCCGGCCAGTCCGTTGAAGGAAGGACGATGGTCAGATCTTCGACAAAGAGATCGAGGATGTTGCGGTAGGGTGAGTCACCGGTCTTGGTGACTTTCGAAGCCTTATCAACCATCCATCCTACAATCTGCTGAGCACTTCTGAAAGCATCCGCAAAGAGGCTATCGGCTTTTCGGGTCAAATTCGACAGAGAATCCTGATCATTGCGGTCAGGAACGGCATCGGAATCGACTTCCATGTCATCCGCAGAGTCCTCTTCTTCCGAGCTTTCGGGATTTCGTGATAAGTCCCGGCGCACACGACGGCTTCGGCCACCCTGATCTTTTCCTGATTGCACGGCTGGAGTCTGTACCAAGAGCATGAACAAGGCAGACACAAGTTGAATATTCTTGCCATTGCCCAGCTTGTACTGTCTGGCGCTACGGCTGTTGGAAGGCAGCTTGTCTAACGACGTTAAGACCTCGTCGAGAATGGCTCCTCTTTCTTCGGGAAAAGCTGCGTATAGCTTTGCAAGCACGGCCATGGCCTGCTTTCTCAGTCTCTCATATGGCTGCGATCCGATTGCTGAGGCCTTGTCGTTGTAGGCGTTCTGCACGAAGAGGAGCTTCGAAGCGAGAAACTCGGTTGAGTTGACGATAGCGCTAGCACCCTTGACTTGCACACATACTCTCGCAACAAGCTCGAGAAGTTTTCGGCCTACGTCGAGTAATCTTTTGAGGGCTTCACTATTTGCTGCCGCGGTCTCGAACAATTTGCTGTCCTGTCCGTCTGGCCGAGCTTCCACAACTGGTATCAAACAGTTCTCAAATATGTTGACCAATACATTTGGAAGCCACTGCAGCACTTCGGGATTGACCACGTCCTGGCTTTGAGGAGCTCCTAATACCGTATAAATCAAAGTGCAGGAGGACATTCCTCCGTTTTCGGCTTTGTGAAGTTTGGACAGCCAGGTTGCGACATCATCATCCGACGGATCAGGCGAAAGTCGAAGGTTGACGGTTTGCGCTGCTTCTACAGCTGGTTCACAGATGCGTTGTAGACGCTGCAGATATTCCAGAGGAGCATCGGCCAAACGAGCGGAAGAGACAAGTTGGTTCAGATTTGTCTGCAACTTCTCATGCACTGCGATAGTGAGACGTGGCTCTGAATCTTCGTCCTTATCAGGCGAATCGAACATGGCGCTTCTGGCGGCTGACGAGGCTGAAGTGTCCGGGGCTAACCGATCTTGAGCCTCAAATACCTCCGATAGGAAGCCCTCGAAATTGCTCAGGAGGAGGTTGTCTTTGTCCTTCTTGGAGCTGACAACAACGGCGATTTTGCCATCTACTTTGGATGGGCTCAATTTCCTTCTCTTTGGGGACTCGGGCATGGCTGCATATTCATCACGCCGGGAAGACTGGAGTGGGCGCGGGATCTCGACGGAAATACCATGAGTGGCTGGCTTTGGAGACTTTTCCTTAGGAGTAGTCTTCTTCGTGGGCGGGTGAGCAGATTTTGTGGAAGGGTAGGTATAGTCGATCTTCGTTAGATTTAGTACCATTTTCTGGATGGGGTTCAGATCGGTTCCAGATGGGACTTGCGTTTGAACCGGAGGTCGTTTGAATTTTCTGACTGTGTTAGTGTAAATGACCTATCCCAGTGACTTCCAAGGTCATACATCTCTGAAAGTCTGCTAGGATCTAGCAGGACAGCCAGGCGTTCCTTGGTCCTAGAAGTGTACAGCTCGCTCCGGTACGCCGACTGTCGCTCGGCGGAAGTCGTGAGTCTCGCATCATGAGCCCGCCGCAACTGTGGTATTGGAATACGATCTGAAGAATTAGCCAAGCCGCGGTAACCAGAGTTTAACAAACTCACCATGCGCCGGCAGAACTGAGGTGGTCATTGGCGTGTATTGTATAGCCTCATCAACCGTGAGTTGCCTGGGACTACTTTGATATTGCGGTCGCCGTGGCACGAGCACCTCAATCGTATCATTCATGGCCATGGTGATTGTCTGCTTTCCGCTTTCCGCTTCATGCGGAGAGTGGGAGTACGCTGGGTAGGGGACGAAGGTGATCAAGGGTCAGGTGAACAGCGATTCAAGGAGGGCACCGGCGGCAGGAATAGGTCCTGAGACATGTCTGCGTGTGTGAAAGGGGGACGGTGAACGATAATGCGCTATGTGATAGAATATTGGTCTTGTGAATTGGGCATGCGGGAAGACGCCCGAAAGAGAAGCCTGCGATATTGAGAGAGTCGGCAGAATTGCGGGCAACCCACTATCGCGCTAACCTTATCTGGACCAGTCAGGCACCAGTTGCAGCCTTGTCGTTCTTCCGTAAGCGAGGCTCGAAATCGAAAATATTTTCTAAAACACTCACCCAGATTCTTCAGCAACAGCCAGCGAACGCCTTCCACAATGGTCGCGATAGCCAGTCTCCTCTTCTGCGATGCTTGCGGGTCTCTCTTGCCGCGGATCGTCCCCGGCCAAAATCAGGACGATATGGTCAAGTGCGACGATTGTTTCCAGTACACCAAGGACACCTCATCCAAGGTCATAACTTCCGTTTCCAAGCCAAGCGCGTTCCCATCAGCATTGAGGTCGAAACACTCCGAAGTACAAAGTATCAACGCAGAGGACTTGCAGGTCGAGGCAGTCATATCCCGAGAATGCCCGGACTGTCATCGACCAGAAATGTTCTACCACACGAAACAACTACGGAGTGCTGATGAAGGCACAACGGTCTTTTATAGATGTGAATGCGGCTTCAAGGATGTTCAAAACAACTGAGTTCAATCATGTTCGTTAATCCTAACACAAAACGCCGTGGAATGCACGCTATGTGGAAATCTCCCAGTTAAGCAGCGACCGGCGTCGGGATGGTGGCGTATTCCATGTCACCATTCTTCTCATACTCGGCCATATCAAGTGCTACGATGACACTCTCACGGACAACCTGCTCGGGATCGTTGAGGAACTTCTTTAACGTATCCTCAACACCGGGCTCTTCTCCAAGACTACCCAGGGCTTCCGCAGCCTCATGGCGAACCATGCTTTCCTCTCTCCCATTTTCCAGAACGGACACCAAAGCGGGTATCGATGCTGGATGTGAGAGCTGGCCGAAGACGAACGCGACCTCGTGTCGAAATAGAGCGGATGGGTCGGAGAAACCAGAGGCAAGGGCCTGGACTGCTTCTTCGGCCGTAGGGAGATCGGGTGGTGAGGCAAGATCTCGTAGAGCGAACATGGCTCGATAGCGTCGGAACAGTGGCAGAGAAGTGTCGAGAAGTGTCTTTTGGATGGCAGCGATTGATGATGTTTGTGAAGTCACAGGCATAGGTGGAGCCGGGTCGACAGATGCAAAGTCGCTGGGCTTTAGTGTTTCTGCTTCTCGGTCTTCGGAGTGTGCCCATTGAATACGATCAACGGCAATGTCACACGTTTCTCGCACAACGACCGGCTCATCTTCATCATCCTTCATACGTTTCATAATCTCTAGACTAGATAGATCGTTTAAAGCTCCCAGTGCTTCAGCCGCTTCGTGCCTACACATTGCGTCTTCTGACTTGTTTTCAAGCACGGCTCGTAGAAAGGGAACCGCCTCGAGATTTTTCGTTTGTCCCAGACAGTATGCCAGCTCATGTTTTAGAAGTGCTGATGGAGACTTGAAAGCTGCTGCGATAGCCTCGATTGCGGCTGTCGCTTGTGGTCCGGGTGACTGTGAGGCGAGATGTTTGAGGGAGAAGAGGGCTCGAAATCGACGCGCGAGAGGGACATTTTCGGAGGTCAAGTCTTTCCGCAGGACGAGAGTTGTTGGGTCAACATCTTGGGACGCAATACCGGTAGCCTCGGGCGCCATGATGTGCATGTGCTTGAAGTGACGACTTGTACTTCTAACCGTCGTATAAGACCCTAGGAGTGAGACTGGCCATTTCTCGAGAAGTCCCTGCAGGCGAAAGCATTCTCCAAAAATTTCTCGCGGGGTAAAACTTAGATCGTCTTTCATTCTTATCTTAGCGCCGATTGCAGCCTGCAGTCCTCAGCCTCGCCTGCGCCTGCGCCTGCCAAGCTGCCGCCGGAAAAGGTTCTCTTGGTCCTTCGAGTTTCGTGCATCTTCCATCTTCAACACTTACATACTTCTACACTGCACCAACGCCTTTTTCCTTGCGCACGCCCCATTCACAACTCAAGTGAAAGAGGCTCACTGTCAATATGGGTTCCGTCGTCATTCCTCATCTTATTTCCGCGTGGCACGTCGACCAAGCAATCCTGTCTGAGGATGAGAGACTCGTGGTTATCCGCTTCGGTCGTGACTGGGATCCAGACTGCATGCGTCAGGATGAGATGCTGTACAAAGTTGCCGATATAGTGAAGAACTTTGCCGTCATCTATGTCTGCGACCTCGACCAGGTGCCCGACTTCAAGCAGATGTACGAACTCTACGATCCTGTCACCCTCATGTTCTTCTTCCGCAACAAGCACATGATGTGCGATTTCGGCACCGGCAACAACAACAAACTCAACTGGGTTCTCGAAGACAAACAGGAGCTCATCGACATTATTGAGACCATCTACAAGGGCGCGAAGAAGGGAAGAGGTTTGGTCATTTCACCAAAAGACTATTCGACGAGATACAGATATTAGAGGTCGTTAGACGCAGCCTCACTGTCCTTGCCCTGGGTGGACGATGTTGTTCAAGCTGTCTTCAGGCTTTACACGGCTTCTCACCCTTTACAGCATGATTTTGAGGCTCCATCATAACAGAATTCGACCAGCGACCGGCGACAGCGACGCCCAAGACACCGCAGTCACGAATATTGAACGCCATGGGAGTTATTGAGGTTCGGAGTTGGGATCGAGACCGGGAATGCTTGGTTGGTCTCACTTGATTATGAGTCACTCAATGATAATGTGCTGACACAATTTCTCTGAAGCCTTCTCGCTCAACTTCTGACTGCAGGTTCCTATCTGGGATTTTACCATTTCTCAGGTAATCCCCCGTTTTCCTGCCGTTTCCTTTGCAGTAGCGATACGATCTGTGACTTCCTTTTGACGCTGCAGAAACCTGTTGCAACGGCCTGTCGAACGAGGTGAGCCGCTACGATGGATGCCTTCCCAGTCTCAATTGTGATATTTGCTTCCTCATTTCTTGGAGTCTAGCGACCATGAACTAGTGTCGGCCTTGTTTTGGTGCATCGTGCTTCGTAATTTGCATCTGTAGATTGCTCTGATCAGGGCCGTTCCCAACCTGACTGACTGCGGTGATTTCAGTGGCTCGCACCTGCTCAGCTTGATCTTCGTAGTCAGTCAAATCGATGCAAATACTGAATCAAATCGTTTCTTACTACACCGACTTGCTCTATATTATTTCTTACCAAACACGTGATTCTATTCTGCAGCGATGCACCCCTCAGACGGTCTGATAAACCCCTGCCGATCAAGGCGGTGATTTCATTTGAGGTGGGGAGATGAAGCGAAACGAGTAAACGAGCCCTGTAATTCTCCGCAGTTTTGGTGACCACAGTCCTGCATTTTGCCTGTTACCACATACTGATCTGGCCACCTTTACCGCTTCTTTGTCTAAGTTACATTACTCCACAGGTTCATGCGACCTGGGAGTCGCCTCTGCAGAAGACTTAAATCTTGAGTAGGCCCCAAATTGCATCATGAACCTTCCATTCGCGGCTCCAGAGCATCTCGCCCACAACGGAACCGCGTCTCCGCGAGACCGCTTTGCTGTCACACCTCTCACATGAACCCAGCATTGAGCACACGACCTTCTACCTCACCCCAAGAATACATTGCTGCTCCGAAGTGAACCACCCTAGTACTGCAGGCCAACAGGCGCTGAGGCATCATGTCGTCAACGCTCCTCACCCTCGTCCTGGCTCCCGTCCTAATCTTCGCACTATGGCACATAACCGCAACATCCAGCCCACCAGTTCCCTCGCCCCTCCGCAACAAGCGCATCATCCTCCTCATAGCACACCCAGACGATGAATCCATGTTCTTTAGCCCGACCCTTCAAGCCCTCACGAGCCCACACCTCCAAAACCACCTGAAGATTCTATGCATGAGCACCGGCAACGCCGACGGGTTAGGCGACACACGGAAATTAGAACTGGAGAAAGCTGCATTGACACTCGGTCTACGGCGCAAGGAAGATGTCTTTGTCCTGAATGACGAGCGCTTCAAAGATGGCATGCAGGAGGACTGGAAACCCGAGGAAATCGCTCGCGTGCTCGCCAGCGCGTTTGCGCCGCATCTCAATGCCAAACCGCCCAAAGAAGCCGACGAGAAAGAAAAGGACCGGAAGAAATCCAAGACCAAACAAGTCAAATTCTCAGCGTTGCCACCACCGGACAGTCCCCGTGCGTCGATCGACGTTCTCATCACATTCGACCAGGGCGGCATCTCAGGTCATCCCAATCACAAAGCCTTATATCACGGCGCACAGTTGTTCCTACAGCAGATCATGCGCGGATACTCGGGCTACGCCTGTCCTGTGGCATTGTACACTTTACCTTCGATCAATATCTTCCGCAAGTACAGTTTCGTTCTGGACGCTATACCGACCATGCTGGAAGGCATTTACGCTACGATCCTGGGCAACGCTATGTCAACGAAGGGACCAGGCAAGAAGGAAGGCGCAGATCGCGTGGTCTTCATCAACGACATTTTTAAGTATTGGCGGGCTAGGGAGGCAATGGTGTACGGACACAAAAGTCAAATGGTGTGGTTTCGCTGGGGTTGGATCGGTCTTGGACGCTATATGTATGTCAACGACTTGCGGAATGAGAAGATCATCGCAACATGAGCGGATTTGCGTGCCGGGAAATGTTTATGAACCCATGATTTGCATTGCATTGTACCAATAGGTATGTATATTGAGCGGCAAAAAGGAACTGAATTGTTTTGGAGAAATCTGTAATCTCAGACAGCTACCTCGTATATAATACTACAGGAAGACCTTCAAGGAGGCTCATTTCAAACTATGGCTCATTATACACGTCTAGACGGCGGCCCAGACCATGGCTTCCATTCATCCGCCCTCCAGATCGCACTCGGACGATTCAGGACTCCGTACCGGCGGTCCTTGAGGCGCTTCTCGCGTTGCTGGCCTTCTTCAGCCAAAACCCAATCCGTATCCTGAGCGTCAGTTTCTTTCTCGAAAGCCCCCAGACCTTTGGGCTTCCGTCGTACAAAGTTGGCAGAGTGGCGCAGGCGTTCAGGACTGTACGTGTCAAACATGGCGCGCATCGAGCCGGCCTTGGTTGTTTGTGTCGAGTTGGCAGACATGACCGCGGCTTCTCGATGTTCCTTTCCGTTCGTCAACATCACATGTCCTGTCGGAGTATAGTATGGGAGCTGATTGGGAAAGAACTCGGCAAATTCCTGAAGAAGCCGAGGTAACGTCCGCCACGGCCATTCCTTCTTAGCAAAGTCGGGAGACTTAGAATCCCACCACCTCGTCTTGAGTATCTTGCGAACTTCTGTGATGACCATTTGAATATGGCAATCCAGCCTCAAGGAAGCCAATACATATTCTTGCTTCAACTTGAGAAACTCGGCCGATGGCACTCCGTCCCTGAAGACCCGATCATATCTGAAAGTGAGATGACTTCGCATTTCGTCGTAAAGCAACGAAACGCGGTCTCGGTCCTCGTCAAGTAGGCGTGTGCATTGGCGAAGATCGCTCAATACGAGATCGAATTCTCTTGCCCGGATTCTGCCTTTGAGTCTGAAGATATGGTCCACAAGCTTGGGCTTCACGTTGTATGGCTCATCATGGGACACAGTCCAAAGCATCTCCAAAGCTGGTATTTCCACGCGACCGAGGCCGTAGCCATGCTCAGCCCTCAATTTACCCTTTTGTGTAGTCAAGACTGTTGTCCATTCCAGAAGGTGAGTCCATACGTTTTCCGGGATGGGCATGTTGTAGTTCCGAGAGATGTAATCGATCAGCATGCCTGCCACGCTTACCGAGTTATTGGTGCTGAAAGTGTGCGCCACCGTAAATAATAGCCGCTCTGTTGGCCGAAGGGGAGAATCAAGGTCATAAAAGGTCGGACTCTCAATCTCTTCCTCATCGTATCTTTCAAGAGCATCCACGTCGATATTCCAAACTGATTTCAGCACACTTTTAACACTGGATACGTCCCCTTCACGACCCATTGCAGTTATCAGATTGCAAAACGTCGCCTCGTCCCCTTTCAGGCCCTGCCTTACAAGTTCGTTGAATATGGTGAGCGCTTCCAACCGAAGAGACTCTGGATTGTTTGGTTTTGCTGGTGAAGCGACCGTGTGACCGACAAAGCCTTGCCGCGTGCGCTGCGTCGATCGAAAGTGCAGGTGTGTTGGGACGACTCTCAATGTGTACCTCTCGTGCCTGCCATATGCGCGGTTCCAGTTGAGAGCTTCCATGAAATGATTGTAGCAAGCCACATCAGGCGTAAGATTGTTTTCTGGCATGGATTTGCGAAAGATATTCCTTGCCATGTCTGCGTTGCCCCCAGCAGCTGCGCAGCGTAACAAGTGACGGTAGACATCAAGTGTGAGGGCGTGGCCGCGTTCTTTTCGAAGAGTCACCAAGGCATCCAGTATTTGATAGAACACGCTTGCCCGCTCCTCAAAGGACCTTAGATATCGGAAACGCGGTTCACTTTCGAGAGTCGGTTTGATGTAGCGGTGAAGTTCCCGAAAAGGAACAATAAAGTGTTCTGGATTCAGCGCGCATATGGCTTTGGAGAAAGCTTCGTCATTTGCTGCTGCCACAAACACGTCGCCGATTGATGGCGAGACCAATCCAAAGATGATCCGTTCAGGGTTGTTCTCCTCCAACAAATCTTCCATAGTAACTAGTCTTTTGATAGCCTTCTCCGAGACTGGTTGGGCAGTGGTAGCTGATGGGTTCATCGAGTCGCTTTTCGACGGGCCCGAACTTGTTTCATATTGCTCGTGGGGAAAGAAAGGTGATTCAATGGCCACGGAGGGAAACCCAAGCGTCGCAGCGGAATGCTGAGTGCGCCGATGGCTTTTGGCAGGCCATTTTGTCTGAGCGTGCGCTGCAGAACGAGCCTGGCGACGAACAATGTGAACGGTCAAATGAGGTATTCGACTCGAAAGGGGTTGTAAGACGCCATCGATGCACCTCGAAAGAGGTACAAAGCCATGCATCAATGTGCGTGAGCGCCAGGAATGAGTGGCATGCAACAAAAAGCTGCTTCAAGTGCTCCGGCAGGGTAGTTGATACCAGAAGATCGAGTGTTGGCTACCTAGGTACTGTACAAAAATTGTTCTGCTGTGCCGAGTTGGGGGCAGCTGCGCCTAAGGACCGGAGATCGCGCACGTGAGCAGCTCTGAGGTACCGCAGATTTTCCCTATGGTACGGGCACCTCATGGCTTTGACCTGCCAAGCCCAGCCCGCCGCAACAAGTTCAAGTTGACCGTGGTGAAAGCCCGACATACAAGTGCCAGCTACGACTTGGACGAATCGAATGGTCTGAACACCACATAGTACCACGCCATATTGACATTACTCGATCCTGACCATGGCGGAAATTGCGGACGAGACAGGCACAGCGGTTGCAGAGCCTCTCGACTTGGTTCGGTTGTCCCTCGACGAAATTGTCTTTGTCCGACTTCGAGGTGATCGCGAGCTCAAGGGAAGATTACATGTACGATAATATGACCGAGAGAGACAACAAGAAGGAGGCTGATCTCTTGCTAGGCATACGACAGTCATTGCAATCTTGTCCTAGGCGAGGTGGAAGAAACCATCTACACAATCGAGGAAGAAGAAGACGGAGAGGAAACCGTCAAGGTAGGTCATGGGAACTCCGCACAGTGCTTTGGAATCTGACAGGAGGCAGACAACGAAGAAACAGTCAGATATGCTGTTCGTTAGAGGCAAGTCGCGATTTTGGTGCCTATTAGCATCCGCTAACAATGTCCCAGGGGACTCAGTTGTTCTCATCTCGCCGCAGCCTGGGTCATGAGATTAGTACTAGCATGCTTACAAGCAGCCACAAGCCTACAATTTGCGCGACCAAAACAGCTTTACCGAGAGTACGATACCGCGTGTTCACGAGCCAGAAAACGAGCAGGCCGGGCATGATGAAACGCCTGTCCTACGGCAGAGAAAGAAGCATGAGTCATTTGAGGACATTCTCTCCCTGATCATGCCCGCCATGACAACAGAAGGCTGGTTGAGAACATCTCGCGTGGGCGGATGAATCATATGGAATAACCACTGGTGAACCACAAAGAGGCGCATGCGGCAGTCCGATGACAAAAAAGGCCGGATCGTGCAAGGCTCGCCCAAACCTAGGCGGGGATAGGTGGATTTTGGGGATGACTACAAGGTGCAGTTGTGAGGGGCACAGGGGCCAGATTATTGAGTCAGGCGAACAAGGCTTCCCCGCTATGGTAGACTGTCATGACTCCCGAGACTCGAATCTGACATTAATTATAAGGCATGACCTGCGCCACTCTTCGATTTCAACCTAGATCAATCTATTCTTACAAGACGTGAACATGGAGCGCCTATAGCGACAAACACCTCTATCCTCCTGTAACCTCTTCCTCTGAAAATGATAATACGAATACCTTAATGAGCGCGGGGGCGAATACTTCCTTTCTACAATCAATATCAACATTCTTCGCATCGTCAATTTCTCTACTTAGAGCAGGCTTGTAATGGGCACTCGGATCAAACAAACGCTGCAGGAGCGGCGCAAGGGGGAGCTGGTAATCATGTTCCGTGACTGCATCCTGCAATACATTTGACAAGACTTCTGTAGGCTCTTTCGGACTTCGCAGACTACGTCGAGAAACAGCAGGCGAAGACTCGCACGAAGCAACATGATTCTGTCGGTAGCGACAGTGGTTACTCGACAGGCGATCGCTCTTCAGTCACTGAAGACCATGCAGAGCTCGAAATCCTCGACCAGCTAGATCTCTCCGATAGCCCCAGTCAGGTGAAGTTGAAAGAATGGCTGCTAGACACATCGGCGGATGCGTCCGAGACGTTACAACAGCTGTCTGGACTTGTCCAGACAAGGTTAGACGAAGGTCACGGCGAAACACTGTTCGACTTGGGCCTCAAGGATAGTGGCGAGTCAATGGGTTTCTCGAAAGAGCAATGGGAGCTTGCATTGATAAGGATCACCGAGGCAGCAAGCTTTCTGAAGGCCGATGTCAAAGTACTCCTGACTTTTAATGTCGGAGGAGCAGAAGAAGCTCAGTCGAAGAAGGCCAAAGGCACATCAAGCCATGGCAAGCTTCTTGTACGACAGACTCCAGCCACTGCAGAGGAAGTCATTGAGACTAGGATTGCGGTGGTGGGAAATGTGGACGCTGGGAAGTCCACCATGTTGGGAGTCCTGGTCAAGGGAAATCTGGACGATGGCCGTGGCAAGGCCCGAGTCAACCTATTTCGTCACAAACATGAGATTGAATCTGGTCGGACTTCCTCTGTTGGAATGGAAATTATGGGCTTTGACACTCGTGGAGAAGTCGTTACGTCCAATGTACCAGGTCGCAAGTTGACCTGGGGGGAGATTGGCACACGGTCAGCGAAGGTCATATCATTCACAGACTTAGCGGGACACGAGAGATACCTCCGTACCACCGTCTTTGGACTGCTGTCTTCTGCACCAAACTACTGTCTACTGATGGTTGCGGCCAACAACGGCCTGATAGGCATGTCCAAGGAACATCTCGGTATCGCGCTCGCATTGAACGTGCCTGTCATGGTTGTCATCACCAAGATCGATATCTGTCCTCCGCAGATTCTCGAGCAGACCATATCTCAACTCACGAAGATTCTGAAGTCTCCTGGTGCGCGGAAGATACCGATATTCATCAAAACGCATGAAGAGACGGTCATGACAGCGACACAGTTTGTCTCTCAACGGATATGCCCGATCTTCCAGGTGTCCAACGTGACCGGCGAGTGCCTGGATCTTGTTCGGACTTTCCTGAACATCCTACCACACCATGGTCACTATGACAGTGAAGCGCCTTTCGAGTTTCACATTAGCGACACCTTCTCGGTACCTTTCGTCGGCACAGTTGTGTCTGGCGTTGTCAAGTCTGGTGTCATCCATGCTGGAGATACGGTGCTTGTCGGCCCTGATTCGCTGGGTCAGTTTCAAACGACCAGCATACGGACCATTGAGCGCAAACGAATACAAGTTCCTGTCTGCAGCGCGGGTCAATCTGCGTCATTTGCGCTGAAGCGTATCCGAAGGAAAGAGGTGCGGAAGGGCATGGTGGTGTTGCCCAAACTGGAGACGCCGCCAAAAGTGTACAGAGAGTTTGTGGCTGAAGTGCTCATATTGTCTCACGCGACCACTATCCGTCCAAGATACCAAGCCATGCTCCACGTTGGTCCTGTCAGTCAGACCTGTGCCATCATCGACATCGACCGTGAGTATATTCGCACAGGAGACCGCGCTACCGTGGCATTCCGCTTCGTCCAGCGACCAGAGTTCCTTGCCGTGGGTGAGAGGATATTGTTCCGTGAGGGCAGGACGAAGGGATTAGGAATTGTCAAGTCCTTGGGTTATGAGGAGGGTTCGTTAGGCAATTACGTTGCTACAGAGGGCGCTGAAGACGGTGACGAGGCCAAAGATAAGCAGAAAGCTGAAGAGAAGGCGCCGACAGTAAGAACTCAGCCAGCAGCAACAGCGAACGGGAAAGCAAAGTAGGATTCGGCAACATCAGGCTGGAGTTAGAAGGAGTTGTGAGAGCAGCCATTGATGACTGGTCCGCAAGGCATGGCGGACACTCTTCATAGCTGGAATGAAAGCCTTGATTCCACTTGCATATCACTGTGCTTTACAGGTCGTTGTTTGACAAATTGTTCTCTATTCCTTGCCATTTCCCCGTTGCACCCTTATCCGTAGCCCCTTACAGGAGGCCTGTGAGATCCGGCAGCAAGCCGAAAGCCATGGCCAACCATTGCCCCCACGCGGCTCCACCTCCTCCAGCCTCGTGAGCTTATTCCGCCGCTATCGATATGATTTTCCGGCAGCTTCAAACGCCGGGACAACTCAGTATGGACATGCAGTATGTCTGGCCCACGACGACGCACCACGCAAAGAAGGGTCGATAGTGCTTTACCGGAGGAAAAGCAATCTTCAGCGCCGGTAAGCAACATGGAGAACACATCCATTGTTGCCGTGCTACGGCGTCAACCTGTATGGATTGTACTGGCTGTTTCGAGCGGTGCATGTGCCGCGTTCAATGGCGTCTTTGCGAAATTGTAATGGTGTTTCCTACCTTATGCACTCAGAAGTCGAGACTGATATTTGCATGCTAGAACCACCACTGCACTCACATCGACCCTGTCCTCACATATCGCTACGCTCCTCTCGCTAGCACCTTCGAACACAGTGATTGAGTTCCTTGTGCGTGGGACGTTCTTCCTGCTCAATCTGGCCTTCAATGCTGCCATGTGGGCTTTGTTCACGGCGGCCTTGACTCGAGCGGACAGCACGACGCGGGTCAGTATCGTGAATGTCAGTGCGAATTTCATGATCACTGCGATCCTTGGCTGGATGATCTTCAATGAGAAGTTGAACGGGATGTGGTGGGGTGGGGCCGCGCTGTTGGCGGCTGGGAATGTGGTCATTGGGCGAAGAGAGGAGGGACAAAAACCTGGTGGAAGTGTCGGGTTGGATGAGTCGGTTCAAGAGGCGGAGGGGTTGCTTAGATCAGACGAGGTCGAGCTGGAGGGTGCAACTGGGGAGGTGAGGGACAGGCATAGTGAAGAGCACAACAGGCTGAGAAGGGGCGAAGAGGCGGATGATCCGATATGACGGGCTATACTTTACTTGTTGACAGATTTGTATGTGGATGGCTATCTAAGACAAGTTTTGGATTTACAAGAGCCACAGATCCGGGAGTCAGTTATCGGCACCCACGGAAGCCAGGAAAATTCTTAAATGTGGCCCTGAGGCACAACATACCCGGCCAAGAAGTGCAGGAGATGCTGGAACGAGCGAATACCGCTGCCGTAAGTGTCCCAGACTCTCTATGAGCAGTTTTGGAGAGTCTCGTGCGGTGAAGAGCTATAATCCAGTACATCCTCGTCCACGACAGATGTCATCTGAGTATCATCTTTCCCGTGGATCGATGGGCGGTCAGGCTTGCACTGGTCTACTCAGTGAAATGGAAACATGCAGAGACGCGGAGGGCTGGCTACAATATGGTTCTGGATCTGACTTTGACTCTAAGTTAGTGGGAGCTTTGCCTGGAAGCCATATTGTTGGCCATAGGTATTCGAAGTTTGTTGTATGCTTCAGTTTAATCCGTGCTGGTCAAGGCTGCGTCTGATAATCTTCTTGCGGCTACGATCTGATCCTTCGACCAACCGACCAAGGACATACCGTAGGATGGCCTACTGTGTAGACTCTAGATGTCACAGCCGCGCTCTCAAACTCGGGCAAGGTATGCACTCATGATGGCGCATGTGTACACACCGTCAAGAGTGTAGCGAATTCTCAATTGGCAGTTGGCTTGATCATTTTGGCAATGAGAGGGCTACCATCTACAAGTCGGTACAGTCACAGTCAGCAGCGCGTTGATAGCCTAGGTACAAGGTAGTGGACGAAAGTTATTTGTCACATAGTAGTGACTGTGGCGGCCTTCAACGAGGGTGGAAAAATACATTACTGAATAAACGGCGTCGGAAGCAGGCCCGGGCCGGACGCCCTCTTGCTAAGTCGATTGTCAACTGAATTGAAGAATGCTCTTTCCTCCTTAACCACTTTTCATCAACTATCACATCGCGAAGCAAGCGAGCGTGCACTCAATTGCATTGTTGACTAAGGTGAGTCAGGAGGAGACGATCAGTGCGAACTTGACCTCTGGAACAGATCATGCTGCACGAACTCGTAAGCGCCAATGGAAACTATGTACGGTACTTGGACAATGGTGTAATGAGCTTTTTCCTTACTTGAGCATCGACTGCCATTCTACCTTGTATGGACCTGCTTCACAAAGCTAACATTAAACCCTACAGAAGCAGACAAATAATACAGGCGCGCATCATCTTAGTGGGCTGTTGCGGCTGCTCAGCCTGATGGCGGTTTGGAGAAGAGGTTTCTACCCCCTGTTGGTTCCCTTTTTTGGGCCGAACCGTTGGATACCCTTATGCAGGGCCTCCCACAGGCGCCGGAGCCCTGTTACAGGTGGTCAGGTACTGTTCTGATTGGCTTGTGCCTAGGTCAGTCCCGAGAGAAAATGATTGAAGCACCTTGCGATGTATAACAACTGGATGCACGGTCAAATCTCGGTTCTCCAAAGACCCCGTCCTGGCGAAGTGGCAAGCGGCGGGACGACTATGATGTGTTGTCGGTCTAAGCCTCTTAGATGGTTCGAAGTGCAACTGGGGACTGCTCACAGAAACAGATCTTTGATAGATGGGAGTCGGTTCGCAAGTGCAACTCACCATGCATACCCACCTACTCCCTTGGTACTCGAGGTCAATGCTAGACCGTCCCTATATTCCTTCTTTTAGCACCTACGCAAGCGTCGGTCGGGGAACAAGCTTGCGACAGACCAAACCAGGAGGGGTCATTGCTCGCCGAAGCACAACGCAGAAACAGCGCTGAATATGAAGCGTAAGTATATGACCTTGTCGAACCAACGCGAGCACGAGGAGTCCCCTCGCATCTCATTAGAAAGTGATGTTCTTGTCTCGCAACTACTGGAGCGAGAACTGTCAGAAGGTGTGTTCCGGTCGCTTCAGAAGAAGGTGCTATCGAATTGACATCACCAGCCTACGCAAAACAGCGGCCAGTCAGCCCTTTGACTCCTACAGATGTACCTACAGAACACGACCCGACAGCAAACGACCATCGTCACGAGGGCTCCGTGTTGATGCCAATGGAGCCTGTATCAGGAGGCATGGAAGGCTCCTCAGGAAAACAAGAATCCCTTGAGAATGCTAAGAACCATGCCCTCAAAAACCGCAGTCGCTCAGTACATGAGCGTATGGGAACATACACTTTGGTCATCGCAACCATTTCGACCATATCCCTCCTGGCTGCGTTGATCTTCCTGGCATGGATGTGGTTCGGAGATCGTTCCTCGCCCACCTGGCGTCGCATCATGCTGCATGACTTCGCAAAACAAGCGGTGACCGTTTCCTCAATGATTCTCAGGACAGCCGTCGCATGTCTGGGCGGTATTGCAACCGGTATGATCGCTTCCATCTCGATCGAACAACGTGGAGTACCCTTCCAGGACGTGGCTCAGGTATCCATTGCACGCTTCAGTAACTCTGGTCCTGACGCCTTCTGGATATCGATGCTGTTTCGAACGACCTTCATCGAGACACCTTCCCGCCTGCTGCTCATTCTCTTACTTCTATTTACCCTGGCTTCACAGTTCACATCAACTATACTCCTTTCAGACCTGGGACAAGGGACAGTCGTCGCCCCATCCACCAGATCAACCAACACTTCAGGCTTTTCTTACACAGGGGCTGAGTACAACAACCTTTCGAATGAATTTGAGAATGCAAACTCCCCATACTTCACATCTCCGAATTATTGGACGACCGACCCTACAGTATTTCAGTCATTCGCAGAATATTCCGAGCCAGGCTTCCCATCCGATGGTGTCGATGATACTGGCCTTACACTCCGTGCATTCCTCCCATTTGCCGACACGACGTCCAGACAGTCGATCCGAGAGTTTCAAGGCATGGCATCAGTCTTTGACACACGCGTCGTGTGCACTCGTCCGCACATAACCAGCTTAATGATAGATCCTAATTACGATGATCTCATAGTCTGGCTGATGGGGAATCTCACCACAAATTCTTCTTTACCAGGCTTAGCAGCAACACAATCCGTTGTGTCGTTCGACTGCCCTCACACGGTGCCGTTTGTGCCTACGAACCAGTCTGGGCCCTGGGGGATGACAAGAGATCCCGGCACTTACTGGTCAGTGTGTCGATTGGACGCCTCTGCCGGAGGCCTCCTGCCTGTGCTCGATCCAGCGAATAACTCGAGTTTGAGATTGACCTTCAACGAGTCCTCAGGTGCAATTTTCCAGCACGAGAAGATCGTCACTAATGGAGGCCAATGGCATGTGGGAGATGACGGCTGGAACGTTGACATTGGAAATGCGTATCTCATACACAATGGCGCAAATCTCGATTCCGCCGCCTTCAATGTTTTTGGTACATCCAACTGGTCTACGGTTCCATCCGAAGGGCCATGGGTGGAGGTCAACTTTCAGGGCTCCTCAAACAGCGGTGATGACAATCCTGGGGACATTAGCCCGACATGCAACGGCGATGAGTGTTGGAAGACAAAGTTCCGCATGTCTCCCTGTTACGACGCCCTGTAAGTTGATTCCGCAGATTCGTGCTCGTTGCCTCCATTCAAGCTTACATGTGAACGTCCAGGCCCATGCCAATCCAATACTACCATATTCAGGAATTCAACATCACAGCGTCTGCATCGGAGGCACGCACCGAGCCCTCTCTCCAATATAACCTCAAGGATCGACTTTTCCAGACCGAGCCCGTCCGCACACAACTAGGTGCCACTAGTTCCAAATCGTCGTTAACCGCCCGTGGCATTCTGAACCTGACTTCCGCTCAAGACATCCTTGCCGAAGTTGCATACCTGCGCAATTTCTGGAAAGAAACGTCGGAAGATGATCCCATTTTGACGGGGGAATACTGGAGCCTCGCCGATGAGAACGTATTCAACCGCACAACGTATCCGTGGATGACGCCGATGATCTTCTTCTCGCTAACTATGCCGCTAGCTATGTGTCCAGCCTGTACGAGCTTCGCGTCGAATTTCACTCAAGGCTCCACCGTGCTTTCGACACTGTTCACTGACACAATAACCGCTACCAATTCTCCAGCCCTTGCATTGCAAGGTCTTTTGACCACGGTACTTCGGCAGGCGTATTATTCGTTTCTGCCGACATTCGACGCACAGTCTGATGTTACGGTCACGAGATTTCAAGCCGCACAGATTCCGCTACGGACGAGAGGTTTTTGGGCAGTTTTGGGTATCACGAGTGCGCATTTTGTGCTTTGCCTCGTGGCGCTTATTGGCTTCATTTCTTTCACACGGGTGAGTTCGCTGAAGAATGCGTGGCAGGCCATAGCGGACGTTTCAGAAAGTCCGGAAATGGCGGAGATTCTGCGCCATGTCATGAGTAAATCTGACAGCGCTGTTGCTAAGTCGATTGAGCAGGATGAGGTGTGGAAGAACAGGCGGTTCAGGATACGGGAAAGTACGGATTCGACAGATGAATGAGCAGCAGTATCTACAATACCAATGGTTGAGGGCTGTGAAGGGCTGCTTGGCCATGTACAGGAACACCCGTACATGCAATTGACTAGCAACATCAGGCACTACCACGAAGCAATCCAGGAGCGCGACCAGGGAGCGTCCACTCTGCAGTATGAGGAGTGATATTGCCCCCAAAGGCTTTCAGCCTTACCTGACCTCTTAGCTCCCATGATCTGAAGCCTAAACTTGCCCGACTGGAGCTCGGAACATCATCCGTGCCATGTCTGGCAGCTTGCAAAGCAAGTCGTATATGCCGCGATTCATGCGCAGCCGACAAATCCGGTTATTCAGGCTGCTCACAAGCTGTACGCTATAGGCCTTCACTCGCAAGCGAACTCGTGATGGTATTACCTTTTTACAAACCGCGAGACGGTCACGAGATATCTATTGGCAACTTGTACAGTTCGCTTGTCCGAGGAACAGCCAGTGACGGACGCTCCAGAAAGGATGCAGCATTCAGGAAAAACCATGTTCCGGGTGACCTATTTGCGGCAACTTTATGGTGTCGATGGCGTCAAGCAAAGGCATCAGATTGGCGGCATGTTCTGAGCATCCTAAGGCTGATTGGGTCGTGAAAACGTGGTTGTGTCATAGAGCGTTCTCGCTTCGGCTACTACGGTAAGGATGCTGCACCGTGCAAGGATGGTGATACGGCGGATTCGATCTGCTCCGGACCTTTCCTCAAGAAGCCCGATATGCTTCCAAGGCAAAGGTGTCAAGGATTCCCAACTCATGCACATCAATCGTGGCAAGTTCGCAGTGGGAGATCGACGGGTCCGCATCGGCTCCCAAAATCAGGACTAAACACCAGTATTTCGTAGGCACGTCAGTTTACCTCAATCAAGATTCATTCGAGACAGGAGGAGATGAAAGTGTCCCCTTGGAGATCTCAGGAGTTGTGCATTGAGCAAGCTTGATGTGGGGTACTGCCCTCTGATTGCTGAGACAGCCGCGGTGTCACAGGACGACTACTCGGGACTGTACAGAGCATTATTGTAGAAGCATTGGGCAATTGTACCCTGGATTACTCCATATGCAGCTCTTAAGATAGACCTTTTATTCCCAGAATGAAAACAAATCGAGTGGAACAATAATCGAGGCTGTACATGCATCGAGCCGCCAGACGGGAGGAAGCAGACAGGTACGGAAAAGGCTCGATCGGCAGGGCCAGAACCTGTGGTAGAGATTGGGCTTGGTGCCTTGTGTTTGAGAACGACGTCAACCTCACGGGTCGTCCGGGGCTGCACAAAGTTATGATGGACAGAGGTGATTCGCCCGAGAGTGGTGAGATGGATGGAGGGACCCAGTGGGCAGAGAGTGGTGTGTGGGCGAGGTGTTGTGTTCGAGAGAGAGAGGGATTGAAGGAGGGGCGCAGCCTCAGGCCATTCTCCAGTCAAACTGCAATGATTCGTCCAGAAAACGCTCGAACTTGTGCCAGGACAAGATTAGGCTAGAATCCACATTCCAATGCTGAACAATACGCCTAAAGCACAGTGTGTGGTATGGGAAATACGCCCAGAGAGGTGGCAATTGGACGATCCATCTCCAAAGGACCTTTTCCGTAACCAAGCCAGTCACTTCTTTCTTTTGTCCCTGTTCCCGGCGGCGACCGCCCCAGCTGCATCACTAGCTTGGTCATTAGTGCAAGGCGCATGGACTCGACTGATTGGCCCCTGGAAGTGACGCTTGCAAGCCAGGGAAAGGCACGCGAGGACCACAACCCAACTGCTGCAGAGCTAGTTCTACTACTACTGTCCTGTAGGCCGCCTGCCCTTCCAATTCTTCCCCCAAGTTCATCCCACCGCCTGTTCTACCATCCATCCATCATTCATCACCGCCATTTCTACAATCCATCTCGACCATCCTTTTACCTGCCACCCATTCGCAAAACTTCCATTTTAATAGTCTCTTTCGATAAGGACATTTTCATTTCCCTCTCGACAAAAGCCATCCGCATAGATCGATTCAAGGAGGTCCAATTTCCAATCAGCTGACTGCCGTCATTGTTTTGCCACCGATTCGATTAGCTGCAACCAGCTCTACTGCGCCTTTATTCTTCATCAACATCTAGAAACAAGGCTGCGAATCAGATCAAGACCGCAATCATGTCGACCTTCTACTATCCTGGCCATCATCAACAAGCCACAAACCCGCACCCAATGCCTCAACCTCACAATCATCATGGCCGCTCCCGGAGAGCCCCTCGCATATCAGCTTCTCACAACAACCAACGACAGTACCGCGCGCCCAAGATTGTTAAAGAGGTGGTCATAACCGAAGCTCCTACGCTCACACAATACCGACAGAGGTTCGAGGCAGGCCGATCATTTGATCTCGACGATGATATGGAATTTTGCCCGAACCTGTTGACTTTCGACGAGGTTGGTGATGAACCTCTTTCGTCCACGACATCTCTTGCTGACTATATGAAGCGTCAGTCAGTAACTTCTGGTGCTTCTGACCGATCATCGTTGTCAAGTGGTTCGCCCGACTCGTCACCTCTTCAATCTCAGATCCAACCTCAACAAATAACCCCTTCACTGTCCATCTCCTCGGCCGCCACATCGGCATATGTGGTTTCCCCTCCGACATTTACGAGCAACAACAACACTCTTAAAATCCACCAACCATCGGCACTTCGTTCCCGCACCAACGCCATTCCGATCGTCAACCCTTCCACCGGCATCCGCATCGCAAGCCCACCATCATCCATCTCGCCAGGCATGATGCAGCAATCAACTGCCGCTCGTCGGTGGTAAGAGATCTCACCTTGTTGTGCTCTTTCCTCCGTGCTTGTGGTTGTTGTGTCGCTGTATTCGTTCCCGGTTGATGTCATGATGTGGTCGTTTTGCTTTTCGCTTGCCGGTGTCCAACGACAAATTTACCCCTCTCTCAATCTACTCTTCTCATTGTATATATGTATCTCAGCACCCGACATAACTTATTCTGTTCACCGAGCGAAGGAAGGCATAGCGATTTTGACGACGTTGACATCATGATACCAGCCATTTGTTGAAGTTACGAAAAGGGAGTGGAGTATGGCGGCACAGCGATGCACAAAAAGACAATCTGATTTTTTAGCATGGAGTTATCGAGCACATTCGAGGAATAAGAGATCATGATAGACGACTACTATCATCCTGCATTATTTGGCGGTGTTCAATCTACATGTGGTTTATGGGGAGTTGATTTTGCTTGCACATTCGGAATGGGTTGGATGTCAGATGAGAGATACAAATGATACCAGATGGTTCTTACGGGGTTCTGACTACGTTATGCGGTATCATGGACGAAACAAATGGACATCTTATGGCTATGGCTGGGCTGAAAGAATGAAACGAAGGCTTTACAAGATCGATTGTATCTTGTCCAGCAGATGCGAATGGCTATGATACCAATCGCTCATGAGGTGTATTTGTAGTCATAGATGCCGAAAATATGATTGCTCATTCTGTTGAAAAGACTTCATAATTCCTACAGCGTCGAACTTGCAGTATAGGTTATCCATCTGTTGACTGTGTAGATTGCCTTCCAACAGATGAATAGACAGCCTCGCCATCGATGCGTTGGTTCAGCTCTGCAAGGTACCGGATATGCACCTCGTACGTGGCAGTGCCTGAAGTCTTTACTCCACCATGATATCTGCCTGAGAAATGCAGCCAAGCGCAATAGTATCCATATGAGGCAAGGAAAGCGACGACATCAGGCATGCCAATACTCTGGGCATACGTGGGGAATTTTGCTCTTTCACCTCAATCTGAGAAAACGGCTTACTGTGTTTCCAAAGGTGTCACTTGGACTAGGCAGGATCTTGTTTGCAAGCACAGTCAACACACGGTGAAGGAGCATAGATCCCGGGTAAGCTTGTTGCAGCATTTTATATTCATTCGCCTTGGCCAATATCACACCTCCACTTTCACAAACATATCTTCTCTGCTCCTGCAATATCTTTATCGTTTGGCCTCGAGGCCCGTCCGCCGAATACCATGGCTATCCTGAGCAGAAATGTGCTCTTGATTCTCCTGCTAGGGCTGGTGCTCTTCACGGCACGAGCACATGCATTTGGAGCTGGAAGTAGGTTTGATATCCTCATCCACTGGACGTACGGGATATGATACTGACTTGATGGAAACTAGACATCGCTTCGATATCGGCTGTTGAGGGCAAGAACTGGCGTCATGGAGATATCGAGGATGTGCTCAAGACCATCGCCTGTATCAAGCATCATAAATGGAATACCATGATGATCAAGCGGGTTTACTTCGGGTATGTTCTGCCTTTTGATACAAGGGAAGCGACTAATGCATCGCCTCAGGAACTGGCTCAGGGACTATAGTCAGGCTATGGACACAGGTAAGCAAGAAAAGCTCCCCCCGAACCATAAACCAGTGGTATGCTATTTCAGTGCTAACGAGACTCTAGCGGCGCTGAAACAGGCACCAGCAGAGACAATCCGCATCCTGGTGTGGCTGTTGTCCTTCCTCGGGTTCGGTTATGCTACTGCAGAGTTCGAGGTCACCTCTGAAAGACTTGGTGTCTATCGACCGGAAGAACACATTGAGTAGGTGACGATGATCACCCTCGTGGCTAAACGGAACTAATCGTGGCAGTAACCCCAAAGACTACAATGAAAACAAGGATGCTCGACCATATGACGCGCGTCTGCGTGCCCCGGTTCGTGAGATCGAGTTACAAATCGACCCTGAGACCGGCATGAAGAACTACATCGCCAATGGAAAAGGGGACTGGGCAACAAGTGCGGCATACGTGAAGTACAGTTTCGAACGAAGTATTCACCATGGTCGTCTCTACATGAACGGCTCCGGTTTCTTCAAAGGGAAAGATCCAGATCTTGCAGAAGCATTGAGATGTCTGGGTCAAGGCTTGCATACCTTGGAAGATTTCGGTGCTCATACAAACTACGTCGAGCTTACGTTGAGAGAGATGGGTTTTCAAAACGTCTTCCCTCATGTCGGAACAAATACCATGATCAACCTCCATGGGAAGCAGGTCTATCCTCTTGTCACAGGTACATTTGGAACAGTTGATTTCTATCATTCTGTGCTCGGAGAGGCTACAGACCACTTCACACAGAGCGAAGTGAATGAGATGGATGATGCTCTGGGAACAGCGCAGCAAGCAGCAACCTCGTCAAACCCTTTGTTCACGCTTGTGAAGCTTCTCTCGAAAGTTCCAGGGACTAGGGAGCTCTGTGAGGAAGCTGAACAGCTTCAGGCAAGTTCTCAAGCGCAAGCTCGCTCCCTGGGCGGGCAAGATTTTGGTGCGCAAGGAGGCTTCAGAGCTGCAGATGACTTCGGTGGCTCAACTCGGGGTTTCAACGACTGGGATAGAAGCCGAGCTTCACAGTCTGGCTTTCCCCCACAATCTCAAGGCTATGATACTGGTTCCTGGAATGCTCCGCAGCAGGACTACCAGCAACATCAGCAGAGTTGGGGCCCACCACCGCATCACCCTCAGTGGCAGGATCAGGGACCACCACCCTCTTTTCGCCAGCACGATCAACACGGAGGCCCACGAGATTGGCAGTACCAACAGGGACCACCGCCTGGTGCCTGGGATCAACAGGCACAATCACAACCATGGGATCAGCAGCCTTCCTTCCAGCAAAATCAGCACCAACCACCTCCGCAATCTACGGCATGGGATCAGCAGGTGCAAACGCAACAATCGAGTCAACAGCCACATGAGCTGCCGGCGACACAGCAAAGCACAGCGGGTCAGACGACTCAGCAACCAACTGCTGCTCCAGCTGGTCTACCAGGTATGCCCGATTTCGACCCAGCAAAGACGATCGCTCAGATCTATCCCATCCTGGTATTCCGGGACAAGGTGGTCCGCACCGTGAGTGCCGTTATCGAAAAGATCCCTGGCCTCGAAGCATTGGTAGAACGCATTACCGAGACCTTGACAGTGTTCATCCTGTCACTTCTCGCGCCCTTCGTGCGGCCTGTCATCAACGCCATCTCCAAAACCCTCCAGGTCGGTAGCACAGAGGTCATCAATTCGTCCGGCCAGCACCAATATGAAGTGTGGACCAACCCCAGCAGCTCCGACCCCACGCACTCGATGCTGAGCAAAGACCACTTCAGCAACATCCTCAACGAGCCTGCAGGCCACGTTGCAGCCGAAATTCTCAAGTTTATTGCTCCTCGCGTTCTGTACGCCTGGGAACATCCCAACGTACCTGTCGAACAAGTAATGCGTGACGTCGAGGGTATCTTCCACCATCCTGCAATCCGAAACGAGAGCCTCGAAGTGCATCGCAACATGTTCCGTGCTGTCAAGGACTGGGTCGACCGGATGCCAAACAGAGAGAACCTGAATAACGTGTTGAGTTCGGAGTCGGTGCGCGCGGGTAAGAACCACAAGGCTGGCGTCAATCCGCATACGCAGCATGGCGGTCAGCAGCAACAGCAACCACAACAACAATCAAATACTGGCGGATTTGGCGGTCTTGCAAGTTTCCTGCCTGGCCAGCACCAACAGCAACAGGGCGGCCATTCAAACAATCCCTTAGGCATGGTCGGAGACATGATTGGCAACTTTACACATCTAGGAGGTCAACAGAGACCGGCCGGAGGCCAACAGCACCATGGTGGTGGGCTGAGTGACGTCCTTAATATTGCTGAGAAACTGCACGTTCCGGGTGTACAGAATGTACAGAAATACTCGAAGTTCATGAGCTCATTTGGTGGCGGCCAACGTGGTCTCGACGACGACGACGATGGCGCTGGCCAGTTCCGAGCCTTCGAAGGGAGCGAGATGGGTGGATCGAGAGAATTGCAGGAAGCTGCGGCTGATGGGGACCGAGCTGTCCGAGACCGGGACCTGGCCTCTCCTAGTCCGATGGCAGCTCCCGCCGGGTATGAGCAGTACGCAACACAGGATTCTGGGTATTCTTATGGCTCTGGGCCAGGCGAGCAGGACTATCAGTATCAAACGAACTATCAGGATCCGTACCGGCAGGGCGAGTATGGCGGTAACCAGAATCAGGGCGGTGGTTACTATGGTGGGCGGTGAGTGATGTCCCATGGACTTGATGAAGGACGGTTGAGGCAGCTGAAGCGGCGTCGATGAGAGCACAACATATGTGCTGGCTTCATGGATGGTCTGGCTGGCTACTTTGTAGCTTAAGAAAGGTATCAAACATTCGAGCTCTAGACACGGAGCCAAGCATAAATAAGGACGGTAGGGCATTCAGTTTTCTCCCTTGTCCTGTTGTCACTCCTCCCAGGGTGTGTATCCAATATGGTTGAGTACACAGGTCTCGTCCTTCAACCGGCTCAAATTATTCACTGCGACTACCTGTAGCCACATCTCGCTCCCAGCTTAGTGCTCAGTCTCAGTTGCCAGTATCGTCAACCGCCATACTCCGTCTCTGTTGCTTCATCACCATCGATCAGACCATCCGATGTGCGTGCCAACCCTTCCACCTCCGCCTCGTCTAGCAAGAGACACCCAACCATATCCATAACCTCACCAAGCACTTCCGTCTTCTCCCTCGACCCCCGAACCTCCCTGGAATAAACCTCACCCAACTCCTCCACATGGCCTCTCATCTCGCCAAGACGTTCGACGAGTTTCTCGTTATCCCTCATCGCAACGTCACTGTACTTCTCTAGATCCGCCACATACGGCAGCAAAGAGTGTACGACGAAGCGGTACAGTGTCGTGGCGTGCGCGGATAGATCGATATGTGTGGCATAGCTGGGTTCAGCGATCGTCAGGGATGTGAACGTCTCGTGCCAGATAGTCAGGTCGGCGAGGTTGGCCGCGATGAAGGGCGTTTGGTGGAGGTCGTTGCGATTGAGGTTGAGATTCGATGGAGTGGACATAAGAGCGTTGTTGTGCTCATGATCATGCCCACGCTCACACTCTAGCTCGAGCTGACAGTCATGATGGAGGTCGGCAACGCCACTGTCATCGCTGAGGAAAGTACTATCTTGTGTGGCGTTGAGTTCATCTTCGAGAGTGTCTATGCAAGACATGAGTGCGGGTGGTTGGAACTGTGATAGATCGGTTCCTTAATCTTGAGAGTTATTCAGACCTGGGCAAGCGACGACACTCAAAGCTGGAAGAGAGGACATGGTCAAGCTGTTGCTTACGAGGTTCGGACGTTGTTGTGACGAGGGGAGTGGACATGCGATGTCTTAGGGCAGAGGGTGGGCGTTTTCAGGGGCGGACCAGGAAGTTGTAGAGGAAGACTTGAACGACTCACTGTCCAGAATTTTAGGCAAAGCAAACTGAGATGGAAAAGAGGAGAGACCAGGTAAAGATAGATCGACTGAAGCAAAATCGGACGGCCGTGACATATAGCCGTCCGAACAGAGATGTATAATATACTTCGCTCATCTGCTATTCAATTCGACGCCGTCCAGCTCGTGGTCCGCCAAATCTTCCGTGCCGTCCAATATCTCGTGCTCGCGTCTATAGTCGTCCGCAAAGTCATGTCTTGTATCGTTGCCACTCACTCGAACCCATCCGTTCGCAGTATGCGGGCTAAGCCTCAGCTTTCCTCTTGGAAGGTTATTGATCTTGTCGGCGAAGTAGTCTCCAACCTTAGCGAGCACGTCCACGAACCTGTCATGCTGGCCATTAGAGTCGTCTCTAAGAGCAGCAGCATGTTCCTGGGCTTCGACTTTGAACTGATACTTCAAGCAGTCTTTGACGGTGACGAGACCTTCGAGTTGGCCGTGGTGGTCGACAAGGATGACTCGTGGACCCATCTTCTTGAATAGCTCCATGACCGTCTCTAGTGGCAGGCGCGGATGGACGGTGATCGGTGTAGAATCAACAAATGGGCTGAGATCTAACGTCTGTAGAGCCATAGAGTCGAATGTGATTGCCGGTGTAAGCGGTGCCGGTGTCTCTGCATTATCTTCACGTTCGGTGACAAAGGAGCATTTTGCGTCCGTTGCCAGCATGCCTTGCTTCCTGGCCCGGTCGACAGCAAACTGTAGCTCTGTTCTTCCAATGTAGCCGACGAGTATCTTGGAGTCTCCGTCTTCCACAATCGGAAAGCCAGAGTATGCGGTATCGTCCAACAACTTCTGTACGGCTTTGACCTCCATGCCAGTCGAGAAGAGCATGCTGATATTTCCAGTCATAACCTGAGACACCGGAACCCCAAATGTATGCTCTTCTTTGTTGTCAAGGAAAGGGAATCCATTGAACCATATCATCTGGTCGGCTATACCAGCTTTGCTAAAGCGGTCGCCGACTGCTTTAGTGACTCCGACCACAATCATGGTGGGGAGAATATAGGTCAAGGCTCCAGTGAGTTCGAACATGATGACGGTAACGGATATCGTGAGATGCATGATTCCGCTCAAGGCTGCACCGGCTCCCAAGAACGCATATGTGCCAGGGGTAATACACGGCACATCTGGTTGACATGCCGCAAAGAACCGTGAATCAGGGAATGACTCATGTAGCCATTCCACGACCATCCCGAGTGCCCTGCCAAAAGCGCTTCCGATTGCCATACTTGGCACGAAAATGCCTGCTGGCACCTTGCAGCCATAAGAAATAATGACAAGGAATATGCGCATGAACGTTGCAACGAGTAAGGAGGCAACAAGCGACCACCTGTTTTGCTTCTCACACAAGCCGTCATAATCATAGTCGCCTTCGCACTCTCGAAACAACACTTCCATCATTTCGGTCATGTCAATCCGCAGGAACATGTTTGGATAACAGAGCAGAGCCGTAGCACCAGCAAGAATCACAGCTTCGTGGATCGGGTACTTTGACAAGTATCTCTTCCGAAATGCTTGAGCCTTGAGATTCCACTTGATGACAAAGGCCCCATAAAGGCCGCCGAATATGCCGAGAATGATGTAGAACACAATCTCGAAGAAATGCCAGTCTCTGTCGTACTTGACCGAGAACATGACAAGCTGGCCAGTTCGGAATGGATTCATGGCGCTTAGCACGGCCGTCGCGACGAGAGCACAAAAGTAACTCCTCCACAGCGTCTTCAAGGGGAAATGCGAGGCCATTTCCTCCAGCGAGAAAAGCACACCGCCAATGGGACTTCCAAAGGCCACAGCCACTCCCGCTCCCGCCGTGGCTGTCAGGATCTCCCTCGTTTTAGACGCACTTCGCTTGTACTTGTCGAAGAATCGTGAAATGACATTGCCGATGCATACCGCGTAGTGCACACTCGGTCCTTCCTTACCGACCGACAGTCCCGAAGCAATCGCGAGTGGAAGGCATATAGACTTGATGAGGAAGGTCCAGAAACCCAGAAATCCTTTCATGATGAATCCGGCAATGATGCATTTGATCTCCGAGATACCTGAACCGGCAGCGTACGGTGCATAGCCCTTGACCAGATACGCTGAGATGAAAGCCAGGAGCACAGCAAAGATGGCATAGATGAAGTAGTTGGCGACAGTGAATGAGCTCCATCTCCTCCATTCATCACATCCTGACTCGGATCCAAAGCAGCAAAAGTCCTCGTTCAGATAGAAGGCAGTGGTACAATACCCCGTCTTGATATCCGACAGCCATTCTGTGACAATGTTCAGTACTGCAGCATTGAGACCAATGGCAATCCCGACCAAAGTGATGACGATCCAGGCCTGTGCAGCATCGTAGGATTCCCAGAGTTTGCGCCGCCAACCCAGAACGCCGTCTCTTTCGAAGAATTTGGACTCTTTCCGCCTGGCCCGCCTCCGCGATTGTTCTTGAGCCGCATCTTGAACCCAGTCAATGGTCGTGAAATCTTCATAGCGTTTTATCTCTGCAATCTCTTCTGTAATGGCCTGTTCCGCAGGCGCGATTTCTGGGGTCGGCTCCCCATGTTCGAGGCTAGAGAGGCGCCTAGTGAAGCGCCTGGATGACAGGGAAGGTCGAGCAGAGGAGGTGGACGCCGAGATGGACACGCGCGAGGTCATAACATCGAATGATTGATCATGGCCGTTTATAGGTCGTCCATGGAGTAAGAGGCCTTGGATGTTGTGAATAATGGTACAAAGTAGACCGGAGGGTGTATTCGGAGACGAACTGTCCTCCGATCGATTTACTTTTCCGCTTTGGGACGAGCCCAGGTCATTACCATGTGGATTCTCGACGCGACTTTGACCTCAGATATTGACCTTCTACTTGAACACCATAATCGATCAACTCAGCAAATACTTCTATACGGCAAAGTGCACAAATTTCGACACCGTACGCGCGTTGAAGTTGACTATCATTGGACTTGCTTCACATATCGACGCGCGCTTAGTGCTGGCAGGCTAGAAGGGAAGGGCAAGGCTTTTTCGATCATCCCCCTTCTACCTTGGTAGCCGTCGCACCAGGCTCCGCCGGCAAAGACAAGTCGAACTCCCAAGGGACAGGCGGTGCGATTGCAGACTTCCAAGGGCCATCATGCCTTATAATAACGCCCCTATCGAGCCGCCGGAGGAGATAACTGGCTCGTCTGTTCTTCCACGTGAGTGCCAGTTTGCCTTGATGAGCAAGTCCATATTGACCGTAAATCAGTGGCTCGTGTTAAGAAGATCATTGCCATGGACGAAGACATTGCTCAGTGCTCTACCACAGCTGCCTTTGCCATATCTATTGCTACAGTGGGTTATATTAGGACATGTTCTATTCGATGCGTGCTAATGCGCTTTAGGAGGAATTCGTTCGCTACTTGGCCGAACAAGCACATAACGTGGTAAAGTCCGAACGAAAACCTCGGCGGAACATCGCATATAAAGATATCGGTAAGTTGCGGATTTGGAAAATGGAAGAAGATCTAACATCTCTGCAGCCACAGCAATATCAAGGATTGACAATCTCGAATTCCTTTCAGATACCGTACCAAAGACAAAAACTTACCGCCAATTTCGAGAAGAAAAAGCACAGGAAGCCGCTGCAAAGGCATCTTCGTCGTCTGCAGTAACGACGAATGGCATGAATGGTGACAGCGGAACAGCTTCAATAGAGGCTATGATGAAAAACCAGCAACAGAATGGCGTCAATGGTGTCAACGGATCTGCGAACGGCGGCCATGGTAGTCCCATTGCTCACAGGTCAGCTCATCAGCGGACAGGTAGTCATCCAGATCCAATTCGAGACATCGAAATGACGGACTGAACTTACGAGAAGAGGGTTCTTTTGGGCGCCATTTACGTGTACTGTATCCGCTGCAGTGGGCGATGGACGGGCGTATTCTTTGGGAATAGACGAGAGCGTCCACATGATCAACATAGCGGGCATTGGCCAATGCATGTACAAAAGTATGACTGCGACGAGTCCATGGCGGTGAGGAGTTACATGTACATGATAGTATTGGTAGTCACGATTATGAAGTCCATCTGAACTGTTACAAAGTACAAATTGTGTCGGTGCTTTATTAGAGGTTGGAATGGTAGACTTGATCCTGGCCAATCACAGTTGAGACATAAAATCGCAGCTTCTTTCCTCAGCTTGGCATCGCCTCTCTGCGTTTCTGGCTTCCATCATCGCAATTGAAGGAGCATTGGATTCTTCAAGCTCCCACCTCGCCTACGACGACCTATCTCTACTCAGCATCCGCCAGCATGCGTCCAGTTCCAGCTTCCGCAGGCTCTGCCTTGCGCAACTGGACCCGACACACCCTCCCCAGCTCCTCGTCACAATCTTCCCGTCTGGCCGCCGTGTCCGCCACAGCTTCATCCCCGAAGGGTCAGCGACGGCTACAAACCAACGAGCCCAATGCCGCGGCTAGCTCAAGCTTCTCAAGCCCGTTCAGCGGCCCCAGCGGACACCATCCCCTACACCGAGCCGGCAACCCCGACAAGCATGACACCACCAAGATTCCCAACTTCAAGCACTATGCTTCTACCGCACCCGAAGTGACGAACCGAGTTTTCCAATATTTCATGGCCGGATCAATGGGTCTGCTCGCTGCAGCTGGCGCGAAGAACACTGTGCAAGGTACGCGAGGAACGCTGTTCAGCCGTCATCTGGTTCGTTGGGGGAATACAAGCTAACAATACACGACTGAACCACAGACTTCCTTGTCAACATGTCCGCGTCCGCCGACGTTTTGGCCATGGCTAAAGTCGAAGTTGATCTTGCTGCTATCCCCGAGGGAAAGAACGTTATCATTAAATGGCGAGGCAAGCCTGTCTTCATTCGTCACCGAACAGAAGATGAAATTAAGGAAGCTGAAGCAGTCAAGTATGTCGAGCTCCCGCAGCACCATTGTCTCTCACAGAAATGAGGTCCATTTACTAACATAACTTCTCCAGCCTTTCCATCCTCCGTGACCCTCAGAAAGACGAAGAGCGTGTTAAGAAGCCTGAATGGCTAGTGATGGTGGGCGTCTGCACACATTTGGGTTGTGTCCCTATCGGCGAAGCAGGTGATTTTGGAGGCTGGTTCTGCCCATGCCACGGCTCACACTACGATATCTCCGGACGAGTAAGAAAAGGTCCTGCGCCATTGAACCTCGAAATTCCCGAGTATGATTTCCCAGAAGACGAGAGGTTGGTCATTGGTTAAGGTGCTGTTTTTATACTGGTATGTCGCGCGGTTTCAAGCAGTGCAGCAGGTGGGAATGACCTGGGCTAAACCAAACCTCGAGGGGGTGGTTAGCTAGATTCTGTACATATTAGAGCAGGAAAGGGGTGCTTGGGGTTACAATGTCCAACAATCCTCCAACAAAATGCGAGAACAAATTCCCATCAATCATGCATCGTCAAGTCCACCAGCAAATAAAGTGCCAGTGATGTGAGATTTCCTGGTTGATTTACATTTGGGATCGTACTTTACATGTCTATACATTGAGTGGCCCAAAGCCCCAGGCCTGTCGGCATAGATTGAGCATCAGGAGCATGGCGACAACATTTCACCTCGGCCGAAACAAGACGAATAGCAGGCCCATAAGAGCCATGCCACCGGCCACGCCCTCCATGGCAACAGTAGTCAACTCGCGCTGCGTGAGCGTAACTTTCTGCTCGTCACTGATGCGCGCACGTAACGTGTCTTCATACCACGCGAGCGGAGAGTCCGGTGGTGTCCAGCGCGAGCGTTCCCACGCATGCGTGACTCCAGGCGTATCGACCGGTTCCTCCGGCACAAGCGTCTCCGCACTTCCCACGCTGACCTCCTCCTCGGCAATCTCAGTAGTGGCCACTTCTTCTACAGCCTGTTCAACTTCCTCTTGTGACAGAGTTGCAGGTGTAAGTGTCTCTTCGACGGTCTCGGTGGCGGTCGCCCCAGAGATCGCATCGACGATCTGTTCGGCGATATTATCCGCCACGGCATCAACCTTACCTGTCCCAGCAGAGACCGCTGCCGCTGCAGCTGTCTGCTTCGGTTGCACAGTTGGCGTTCTGTCTTCATTGCGTTCTTTCAGCGCCATCTCGACTTTCTCTTCGAAGCCTTTGACCAGTCTTCTCCTCCGCCACGGCTCGACTGCGATCTGAAAGACCACGAACAGCAGAACGTTCAGACCCATTAGACCCCACGTGCCCCATGTTGACATCTGTCTGATCTTGTCGCTCCAGATCTGCTCTTCGTGGTATCTTGCTAGGATTGCTTTGGCGAGTTTAGTCGACGCCTCTTCGTACCGTGTCTCGGCGTCTTGGACCTCCGTCTGCGCCGCTGCTTCGGCTTGTTCGTTGGCGTGGTCGGAGCGGTATAGGCCCGTGAAGCGCTCCAGGTCCGTAGCGGACCAGGTATGCTTCCGGTGTAGGAGGTCATTGACCTCACGTTGTGTCTGGCTCCGCGTGGCTATGGCCTCGCTGTACCGTGAGCGCGCGTCTTTGACTGCTTTTCGAGATTCCTGCACCACTGACTCCTGGTGTTCGATCTCGTTTTTCAGCTGTTCAATGCCCGAATAGCCTGTCAGGTCGTTCAGTCTTCGTGATGCCGTGAAGACATGGGTTTGGAAATTGTCCATAAAATCTGAGAATCGTTTCCGTACGTGTGAATAGCGGGACGAGAAGTCGGAGGGGAGGCCTTTGTCGGTATGAGTGGGCTTCTCTTTCGGCTTGGAAGGTTTCTCTTCGTGAGGTCTGGCGTAAACTATCGAAGATGACTCCGGTATCGTGTGGACAATCGTCTCGTCTCGTGCGTTCTTGAGTGTCTCCTCGGGTTGCGCAGCTCTGTCCGCACGAGCGTCGAGGCTGTCGTCAATCCGGTCTTTTGCATCTTGCACTTTTCGTTCAATCTCTGGTTTGTACTCGCTATAAAATCGAGCTTGGACAGCTATTTTCGACCGCTGACAACACCATGTCTGCGGGGTCTTGCGCACCACCGAGGAAAATTGGCGAGGCCGTGGGAGATGTTTGTGGGCTGGCTTCGCAGCTCGAAATGCGGACCATATCGTCTGAGATAGGCGCAGCGGAGCTTGCTGCATGTCGAGCAGCAATGCTGTTTATCGCTGCTATCACCTCAGGGCTAATAGTCTCCTCCCACGAACACCACCAAATGCCTGCGATTTCTCAATGCTCACGCGGTCCGACAGCTCCAATACAAGCATTGATTCTCCAAGGTATGGACAAGCACAGAAGGTGAGCCGAAGCACGGAAATGACGCCGATCTTATCCCGACGTCATTCTTGCTTGTGGTTCCTCTTTCGGGCATTATCCCGCCAAAAAAATATCAAAGAATGGGGCAATGTGCATTATTGACTTGAGACGAGCTTGTCTCCCGTTTGACGATCATTGAAAAGAGGACGAGTATACTCTGGGCATCCGGTTCTCTATAAAACGAAAGCCAGCAAATAGTCTTTTATACCGCTATATTTCCACCTTGAACCAACCCGTATCTCATCATGCCGTTCCCAGAGACACTCAACGCGAAACCCCGCGTAATCTTCTTCACCGACTTCGACGGCACCATCACACTCCAAGACACCAACGACTTCATCACCGACAACTATGGCATGGGCTACGAGCAGCGCCGTAAGCTCTTCCACGCGATAATCGACCACAGCGACACCTTCCGCAACACATTCCAAAAAATGCTTGACTCCTGGAAAATGCCCTTCCCAAAAGTCCTCGAGATCCTACGGGATAACATCTCTTTGGACCCGTATTTCAAGGAGTTCATGGTGTGGGCACGCGCCCACAAAGTCCCTGTGATCGTATTGTCCAGCGGCATGATCCCCGTGATCGAGACGTTACTCAAGCACCTACTCGGCGAAGAACTGATGCAGGACATCGAGATCGTGGCCAACGAGACACAACTCCGCGCTCCCGGAAACTCGCTCGACAAGCCCGACGGTTGGACTATCAAGTTCCATGACGACTCCGGCTTCGGCCACGACAAGTCCCTCACCATCCGGCCCTACGCGGACGCCATCGCCAAGATGCCGCACGACGAGCGGCCGACCCTGCTGTACGCCGGAGACGGAGTGAGTGATCTGAGTGCCGCACGGGAGACAGACCTTTTGTTCGCGAGGGCGGGCCAGGATCTCATCACGTACTGCGAACGAGAGGGTATTCCGTTCACCGAGTTCGAGAGCTGGGAGACCATCCTCAACGAGACAAAGGACATTTACGAGGGCGAGGTGACGGTCAAGAAGGTCGCCGAGGAAGGATTGAAGAGGCACAGGACGAACTCGCTCGAGCAGAATGGACATATGCGTCCGACCGTCAAGTAGACGGTGCTGGATTCCGTAGCGGCATGAATTGGGCGTTTCCGGAACCAGATAGAGTTCTTGCGATAGATAGACTTCAAAACCAAAGACAATACGACTGGCATGACAAAACTGGGCACATGTTAAATCATGTAGCAGCTAAGATGAGATCAGGTATAGATGTTCAAAGCCTCCTTGAAAACGCAGTGACGACGTGCATCTCGACTGTTTCATCTGAATGTAAAATGCAGCAGAGTGCTACAACCAAAGCGCCGCTATACAGACCCACAAATCAATGTTTCTCCTCAACAAAGTCATCCAAAGCCTGCTTCAGCACGACTTCATTCCGCGGCACAAGCTTGACGGTATACCGCTTCGGCACGCTGACAAGTTGCGTTTGATCCTCGACGCCCTCAACAGGGTGAGTACTCATAACACCACCATCCAGAGCTTTCGCATCCTGGATATCAAACGCAGACAACATGCGTAGGTAGATAGTGTACATCTCACGGTTGGCCAGTAGACTGCCGGCGCACATGCGATAGCCCAAGCCGTACGTGAACAGAGGCGCATCAGGCTGCTCCAACCAACGTTCAGGTCGAAACACCTCGGGGTCTGTCCAGACTTCGTCGTCCATGTTGCAGGACCAAGCGTTCAAGAAAACCACGCTACCTGAGGGGATGGCGTGACCATTGTATACCACATCCTTTACGGTGCCGCGCGGCAAGGACAGTCTCAGCACGGTGTAGAAGCGCAACAGCTCGCGGACAAGAGCGCAGATGTAAGGGATGGATTGGTCATCATTGGCGTCGCACAGGATTTGGTCCTCGGGATACACTGCGCGGATTTCCTTGAGAGCCTTTGCTTGGACATCAGGTCGTTGTGCCAACAATGCCATCGACCAAGCGACAAGTGTCGTGAGCGTGTCTAGACCGCCGGAGAGCATGGTCAACGAGATAGAAACAAGCTCTTCTTGATTGAGCTTGGCTTCCTTGTCGAGGATGATGTTGGCTTGGATGCATGGCGAGTGCGTACCCTTGGCCATGCGGTCGTCCAGATCATCATTCAACTTCTTCAAGTATACGTCCCGTCGATGACGCATCTCGCGTGCATGAGTTTTACCAAAGCTGAATGGGTTAAGCCGAAGGAGAGGTAGATAGTCCTGAAGGTTGCCAGTAGTCGAGCGGAACTTGGAGACTTCTTCCTCGACGTGTGTGATTTCACCAAAGAGTTCATCGTTTTGGGATGCCATTCTCGTTCCCCAGTTCAGCGTCAATGCCAGTGACAAAGAGAGACGCTGAATCATTGGCATAGGATCGATCGGCTTTTTACCCGATTCGCCGTACGTCAAGAACTCCTGCAGAAAGTCGCGGGTCTCGATATCGATATGGGGTATGTAGGTTGCGACACTGGGTTTGTTCAGAGCGCTCGCGGCACCCTTTCTCCGACGCTTCAGACTCTCGCTGAATGGGGAGGTTCCAATGGTTGTTCCCGCAGTTGAGCTGACAACTTTGTGGAAAGTGTAGAACTCCGGCCTTGAAGCAAGTGCCTGGGAGTTGGCGCCAAATATCTCTCTAGCAGATTTAGCCGAGTTGACCACGATGACAGGGACATTGCCCAGCATAATCTGGTAGACCGGGCCGTATTTCTTAGCCCATTGACGGTACTGCTCAGCTGCATTGACACGAATCTGATGAAGGTTGCCGACCATAGGCAGGCCTGGAGGACCGCCGAAACCAGGGATCCGAACCGTGGTTCTTTGGAATTCGGTGATGAGCAGATATAGCAATGCAGAAGCCGCGGTAAAGTAGGCCAGGAATGAAAGTGGAGAGTTTTGGGCAGCGCCCACGAGGAATGTGAGGGTTTTGTCAATCATGATGATTTGCCGTTGCTTGACTGACCGTGCAGTGGACGAGAGACTGCCGTCTGGTATGGAAAGGCGTGAAGGATATCACCGTCTCAAGAACAGAGGGTGTTGGACCATATAATAAACCAGTCACGACCAGTGTCGACCCCGGAACGGTTGCGTGAGGTGGAGATGGGGAAATGCATGAGTGCAAACTTCTGCCTCCAACATTCCGTTGCTCTGTGGAGGCGCGGAATCCCACCGCTTCCTATGAGAATTCGCCCATTACGACCATCGGCACATTCAGTATGAAGTTTTAGGATTTGGCCGTCACGTTTGCATGACTAGCAGATAGTCGAAGGGCTCGGAGAGCATTGTTTGGCTTGACCACAGACTGCATTTCTGGCGGATCGGTGCCCTACTCGACGGCGATACACGCTGTATCACCCAAGGTGCAGTATCCTGGCCGATCACTGCAACTGTGTCGAATATACGGCGGACTACTCCGCTTGCCAAGAAGTTTTGCTCTGTCGGAATGGTAAGAGACAAGTCAGCAAACAGGGCGAGACGAGAGCTGGAACGTGGTCCGACACTTGTGCTCCAAATGAACTCATCGTTCTGGCACGACAAGTGGGTGTATTACCTTGTCCACCCTTTGCGCGTGTGCTGGCGAAAATAAGTCCCTTAGTGGTCCGAAATGTGTCTGACTTCCTTGTTGGTCTGCATTCGAAATTGAACTGGAGACCTCTACCATTTTTGACTGGTCCCCATATCGCAATATGAATGAAAAGGCGTCGTGGTGAGGATGTGAGCGGCGGGCAGGCTGATTCTGGTCGGCCTCTACCTCTGTATCATGAGGACGATGCCGTTCTTGCTCATTTTGCTTTGCGGCTCCTTCTGGACCCCGCCGTGGCCTCCTTCTTGCCGGCAGAGGGGACCGGTGTCCCGTCTGCGGCAGAATCTGGCACATTCTTCTCATTCTTCTCCCCCTCCTTCTTTGCTAGAGCCCGTTTGACAGCTCCTTCTTTCTCTAGCTGTTCGATTTGCTTTTCACTGAACTCCCACAGTTTCTTCGCTACCTCTTCATGCTTGACTTCGGGCCGTAAAGGTTCGTATTCTCGGCATTCTTTAATCATTTTTCCGCCGGCTCCTCGTCCATATTCAGCATCCATGGCAGCAAGCAGGTAATTCTGAGCACCTTGGGTAGGTGATTTGAGGATGAGCCACCATACAGGCCAGGTGATCAGATACAGAAAGAGTCCCCATATCAGGCCTCCAGATAGCCATCTGCGTGTGCCTGGAGTGCGACAGAAGCCAGGATCGATGATGAATGCCCGCGCGTTGTTGACCTGCTTGTCAGGACGTTTATAGGAATCAAGGTGTTTCTGAAAAGCATATGCAAATGTCATGACGGCCAGTTTGCTTCGAGCGTAGGAAGTGCTGCCAGATTTGGAAGCAGACTCGGTGTGTTGTAGCTCCAGCTTGCCTCCAATGTAGCTGCTGCACGTACTGAACAGGATCCTGACGTCTCTGTCAGGTGGCTGTGCTCGAATGGCGGGAGACAGAATGCTCAGGAGGTGGAAGGTGCTAAGATAGTTGATCGCCCATTCTGCTTCGAGTCCGTCCAGCGTCTTTTGACTTGTACCAAACCAAGGCGTCATGATGTTGGCGCAGAGAATAATCATGTCCAATCGTCTCGGAGGGGCATTGTCAACCCATTTCGTTGCGAAAAGCCGTATCGAATGGAGTGAGGACAAGTCGACTTGCTCCGCGTATATCAATTCGTTGTTGGTGATAGTTCGCACATCTTCAATGTAGTCCACGAGGAAAGGATCGGTGGGAGCATGATGGGTCAAGAGAATGATCTGGGCGCCTCTTGTTGCCAGTTCTTGTACTATGGCAGCGCCTATGCCTGATGTACCGCCCTAGAAAATATCAGATGTAGCTCGACTCCTGCACAGGTTCACCTACCGTCACCATCACCACCTTTCCGTGCATCACACGTTCGGAGCGATATCTTGCACCGCCAAAATAAAACTTCAGGAGTGCTACCACGCCAATGGCGGCTGCGGCTTGAACCACAGTCCATATGTGCGGGCTACTCAGGAGTTTTCTGCCATAGCCCTCTGCCAGCAGATCAATGGGCATGATGTCGTCTCCTCCCGGTGAACAAAAGGGCAATACAAGAAAGGCTGAAGCGTGGCCTGCGTTGACTTAGTGTAGGATAAAAGTTGCGGAGGATACAGTGAGTTGCGCCTATCACAAGCGGTGGGTGCCTGGAAAGCTTAATCAACGGAAGTGACGCCACATTTACGGACTAGTAAAGTAGCCGCATGTCGCTTTTTATTTCTTTGGCACTTTGTGACATCCCGTACCTGATGACAGCCACCATGGCAGAAGAGGACGAAGACTATTTCCTACCGGTGCAAGATCAGCGCGTGTTCGGTGCAGGCATCAAACGCAAGCGTATCGCTTTTGTACCCGCTTCAATATCAGAGTCTTCTATCCCTACTACCCAACCGCAGGAATCGACTAACATCGCATCCCGCTACCTCTCTATCGTCTTACCAAAGGAGTCCCGCAGAGTAGAAGAGCGTGACGAGAAGAAAGCAGAGCAGGTGGCTGCAAAAACATGCGCAGTATGCAAGCAGCCTCTATCCTCGTCGAACGAGAATATTGCTGCCATAGACATTCATGCCCACGAATCTTCGATAGCGCATCAAGTCTGTGTTCAGCATTCGCATCCTCCCTCGCACTTGGACAGAGAACACGTTGGAGTCAGATACCTGGAGGCCTATGGATGGGATCCGGACAGCAGGGCTGGCCTGGGTGCTCGGCAGGAGGGTATCCGTATCCCCATTAAACCCAAAGAGAAGCATGATACTGCCGGTCTCCGAGAGATCGAGGAAGACGACAGCTGGGGCACGAGGACGAAAATCAAAGTGAAAAAGCAAGACAAGGTCATCAGACTCGATGCTAAGAAGGTCCGAGTCATGGAGATGGAGGCAAAGAAACGCGCAGAAAAGTTGCGGAATTCGTTTTACGGCCCAGATCTCGAAAAGTACCTGGGACCGAACAGCTGATGCATCTCTATGCACCACGCAGTACGCAGTTTTGCACTATGTTCAAATCCCCTGCATACGACGCCACGCTAAGTCTTGAAAAGCATAGGCTAGTGCTTCTTGAATAACCCGAGGTGGTGTTTCTTCTCTTTCTTCAACTTGCCCGAGCTCTCTGATGCTGACGGAGACTGGTAAGGAGTTGGAGGTTGCGGCTGTGGCTGTGGCTGTGGCGGCCGGGCAGGCGCTGTGCCAACCCCGGGCCGAGTGCCATTCTGTGGAGCGCCAGCAATATTCATTCTTTGCATGGCCTCCGTGGGCGGCCTCATCGGATCAGATGGTCTACCATTCGGAGGAGCTTGAGGTCTTTGGGGCTGTTGGGCTTGTGGAGGTGGCTCTGACATCCAGGCGGGTAATTTAGGAGCCGCTCGATCTGCCGGTAGGTCCAACTGTTTTCGACCGGCACTAAGAAGGCTCACTTGCCGCAAGAAACTCTTCGGTGTGAGCATATGAGTGGTTGCTAGGAAGATTTCCTTGCCAGCCATACGAGACACCTCGTAACAGGCTCTTGCTTCAGCATAAGTGGCGCCACCTGCCATAAATACGATAATTCGCTGCCGCGGCTTATTGGATTGCGACCGTGTCTGCGCCCATGTAGGTTTTCCGGCATTCCGGAGAGACGTCTGGGAAGTCATGCCTGCCATATTGGGATCATTCAAGTGCGGTTTGACGGCAGGGAACACGGTTGAGTCCAGAGTTCCTTCACACTGCTCTTCAAGCATGTACCTTAAAGCTGGTTCGAACCGCGACAGACTGACTTCCTCAGCGTTACCGGTATCTCTAAATCGCGGTGGAAATAGAGCTGGTGGAGGTAGAGTGGTATCCTTCAGCTGCTTCTCAACTCTCGCACCTAAGGTGATGAGGTTGTAAATGATCTCTCCATCCATCGGCGAGAGTTCACCGTGACAACGTAGCTTCTCGATATCACCACGGAGAATGCCACTCCTGTACAATATGTACAATATCAAAAGTCTGACGCGATCTTCATGAATGACACTGTCGTCATCCAGCAGTCTCACGATTTGGTCTGCCAGGTTTTTTGGCTTCTTGTTATCTTCGTCCACGCCGGTAGAGAGCGACTGTTCCACGGATACCACGTCTAACAGTTTGTGGTCTGCAAATATTTTGGCGCATTTTTCGGCCATGTCAATATGTAGAGAGAAGGCTTCCTTGCCTTCCTGAAATTCAGGTAGTCCTGCTAACATATCTTTGATCGTGTTGATACTAGCAGGCTGACCATCGTTATCGGCAAATTGAGGATTTCGTGCCTGAAACTTCCTGAACTCCTCGCTTAGTTTAACCAACAGATCCTTCATGTGCATATGGCGGTGGGCGACCCAGAGGTTGTCTTTCTCCGTAATTTCCACATCCTTTTCTTCTTGGTCTGGCTGGCCACGTCTGATAATGTTTCTATACGTGACTTTATCATCGTCATCCCGGATGGGGAGCAAGTCCATAGCCATCGCTTGATATGTGAGTTCATGGACAAAGGGTGACATGAGATCCATGGACCTGGCCGTAAGTAGGAGTACTGCTCGAGGTCGAGCTGATTGATTTTGGGGAGGGAAATCATTGCGTTCGTCGCGGGCATAGTTGTCCAAGGCTGCTTGGACGAAACTTGCCAAGTGGTAACATAGGACTTCTGCAGGGTGTCTGTCTTGGTCCCGGGGTTTATAGAACCTGATGAGAGGGTATTCGCCTAAAGAGACGCATATTGACACGATTTTCTGAGTCAAGGCGTCCAAGTGGTTCTTGACGAGCGCGTCGCAGCCAGGATGGTAGAGGAGGTGAAAACTCCATGGCTCTCGAAAAGTGATGAGGTTTGACTCTCTTGGGAAAAAGTCGATGTTCAGGGTCCGAGACTCGACGATTAAGCGTGCTCGTGACTCTGAACGAAAGATCTCTTCACCCAGTGCACGTGGTAGTTGAGAACTCCAAATCAGATGCGCCCGACGGTATCTTTTTCGCCCGAGGTCAGCCTTGAGACACTCGACAATGTGCGGCAGCGGAGAGAGGAGGTAGATTGCATCTGTGTCGGAGAGTGTCTGCCTGCGCTCTTCGATCTGTTCAATATTGGTAATGTTGGCGTTGAGTATGTCATCTTCTCTTGTCACATTGTACACGAGCCGCCTGCTTTGTTCGTCCAAGACCAGCACTTTCCAGTCTCGACCGCTGGTCGTTCGGATTGTGTCTAGTATAATGCTTCGCTGGATATCAAGTATAGAGGTGGCCATGGCGGCCGCGGCGGATGGAGGATGTCGGACGAGTTCACATGCTCGGAGGATATGCGGCGCAGTCCGTGTTCCTAGAAATGTCCCCCTACTCGAAAGATCCAAAGAGTTATTGCATGCAGTGGAAGAAAGGCCGACAGTGCAGTGATCTCTTGATACCAGGAACCTGGGGTACAGTACTGAAGCACCGACTAGAAGACGGCTAGGGCCTGGTCTCCCGTCGTGCCCAAATGTGTGGGGCTTCGATCGAGGGGGAAGCCAATGATGTATGGGAGAACTCTATTCCGCGTTTGCAGTGGCTTAAGCATTTGCAGATGCAGGTGGCGCCTCAAACATTTTTGATCGCCATGTTTGATGAATGTCTAAGTACTCAATGCCATCCACCCTCCCACTTCGGCACTGGCATATACGCTCATCTTCAGCAGCATGATCATTTGTCAGTGATACCACCAACGATTTCCACTTCCATCCCTCTCCACTTCCATCCCTCGAACGAACTCATCGCTTTTCTTCCCTGTCTCTCTTCAAAAAAAGATCGCCTGGGCTTTATGGGGTGATGCTCGCTCGTTCAATTCAACGAGGGCAATGCCTATTTTGTGCCTTTCGAGGCCTGGTTGGGCCAACATCGAGAGGACTCCGTGAAAAGACTCGGAGTTACAGTGCCCCTGTTCGTCAATCTTCGAGGGCTCAATCTTCGAGGGGAGGTTCCAAATTTCCTGTTGCAACGGGTTCACGCCGACCCGGCCTTATTAGGAGGACTAATAGAGCCCCACAACTATCAGACGAGGAAGTCTTGTCGCGAGTCAGAACATGCTTATCGAGCCTGAAAGACGAATTGCACTCGACCGCAGCCGCGTCCGATTCCGAGGTGTCGCAATTAGATGCACTCGACCCTACCGGGAGATACTGGGGTGACTTCAGGAAAAGAGTTGAGCAGATTTTGCACTTCAGAAGCGAGGGCAAGTCACAATTGGATGATAAATTGGTATCCGAAGTTGGCGCAACATACCAGACCAACGACTGGCAGAAAGAGTTGCGAAGGGTGCTCCACTTTGGATTCATTGACTATGTCCTTGCCAAAGGTGTGGAGGAAGGGACTTTTAGCAAGTCAATCATTACGGACTTACGGTATCCCACAGAATGGTATACGGCAGCGCGACAGATTCAACGAAGTGTGCACCTCCACATTGGCCCGACCAATTCCGGTAAAACATATAATGCATTGAAGAGGCTCGAAGAGAGCGGGAACGGATTCTACGCGGGGCCACTGCGGTTACTCGCACACGAAGTGTTTTCACGATTCAAAGCAAAGGGGCTCAAGTGTGACTTGGTCACTGGTGACGATATCAGACGGGAAGATGATCCAGATACGAGCCTGTATGCTTCCACGGTGGAGATGGTCGATGTCGCGACACCAGTCGATGTCGGGGTCATCGACGAGATCCAGATGATAGCTTCAGAAGAACGTGGATGGGCGTGGACTCGGGCCTTTCTAGGTGCCAACGCAAAAGAAGTCCATCTCTGTGGAGAGGCTCGCGTGCTTCCTCTTGTCCGCGAGTTATGCGCAGCGACAGGCGATACGTTGGAGATCCATGAATACAATCGACTAAACCCCCTCAGGGTGATGACAAAAAGTCTGAGTGCTGACCTGAAAAACCTGCGGAAGGGCGATTGCATTGTAACCTTTTCTGTCATGAACATTCACGCCCTAAAAAAACAGATTGAACTTGACACTGGCCGCCACTGCGCCATTGTATATGGCAGTCTACCTCCGGAAACACGGGCGGCGCAGGCTGCACTATTCAACGACCCTGACAACGATTATGATTTTCTCGTTGCCAGCGATGCCATCGGCATGGGTCTGAATCTGAGCGTCAAGCGGATCATTTTCCATAGCGTGTACAAATTCAACGGCGTGTCGCACGAACAGCTGTCCGTGTCGCAAATCAAACAGATTGGTGGTCGAGCCGGACGGTTTCGGACTGCGCATCAGGCCATGAATAATGACTCCACCAAGTCGAAAGCCTCTCCCGACAGCAGCGTGGGCCTGGTCACCACTCTCAACGAAGAGGACCTGCCAATTGTTCGCGAAGCCATGAATGGACAGGACCCGCCGCTCCGCGTGGCAGGCATATTACCGCCAGGAGACTTCATGGAGAATCTGGCGGAGCGACTACCAAAAGGTATTCCCTTCGAGTATATCCTCAGGCGTATCAACGATTCGGCCACGCTGCACAAACGGTACAAACTGTGCAGCATCCGTGATCAAAGTCAGATCGCACGCACCATCGAGCCTGTTCGCGGGCTCTCTGTGACCGACCGTATCCAATACGTCGCTTCACCTTGTGGTACCGGCTCTGCTCAGGTTGTGGCCGTTGCCCAGGCTCTGGCTCGATGCATCGCTGAGAAAAGAGAGGTTTCAATTATAGACGTTCCCGAGATCAATCTTGAAATCCTCGAGAAGCCGATCTCTGGTGACCGAGAGTACCTGGAAAGTCTGGAAGATCTGCACAAATCCCTGGTCCTCTTCTTGTGGCTCAGCTACCGGTTCCTCTTGCTGAAGGACCGGGACACGGCGTTCTATGCAAAGGGGCTCGTGGAGGATAAGATCAATACTTGCCTCGTGGAGTTCTCGGCGAATCCGGCCTTGCGAAAGCGCGTTCTCGCATACAAAAAGAGAATGACCATTCCAACTTTACCAACGGATGGTACTGCTTTGCCCGAAACAGAATCTCACCTCGATCTTCCAACAGGAGATGACTCGGCAGTGCTTCCGGTGGATTGGACCCGTGGTGGTACGGATAACGCCGAGTTCGGCGAGTCCGATCCTGTGCAGCCCAGGAGTATGGCCGCGACAGCTGCATGAGAGATCCTCCATTGAGCGGGCGAGGTCACCCGCCAAATGTACCATATTGTAAATAATGTGTGCCTGCACGATATAGACGGCATCACCATCTAATCTGATGTTTAGAGTGGTTCGCCTAGCCACAGGCTATGCAAAATGCAGGTACTGTGTACATTAGACATTAGATACCCCGCAGAGGCCGTGCAATACGAACAAGAAACTCAATCCCAAATAGTAATGCCATTTTTTGTTATGCTATTCGATCTTCGTCTACCATCGACTTTATAATCCCCATGCTATGAGAAATCACGACATCACCGCCCCAATTTCACAGCTCATCCATCATGCACCGTTGCCGGATGGCAACGAGGTTGCGATTGGTGCACTGATTTCCTGTTTGGATTGACACTCAATAGCTGAGTCACGAGACTTGTGTGGCTGAGCAGCTTATCGTTGAGTGACCACGCGATCCCCGGAACCAGCTTGAGGGTTGCCAGCGGCCGCCTCCTTGGCGAGTTGATCTTCGGTCTTCTTGTTGCCGTGAGAGATCAAGCGGTGCAGGAAGGTGCCAGGTCTTCCGATGGGGTGACCATCTTTCTCAGCGGCTTCGGCTTCTTTGCTGACGTAGCTGACGGTTTCCTCATCAGCAGAGTCGTTCTCGTCGAAGTTGGCTGTAAGCTTGTCAGTATACAGAATGGTAATTACAGCGAGGTTCGAAGTTAATGGAGGGATCGTGAGTGTGGAAGAGCCAAATGAGTGGCTGCAAGCTGTGTCTCGTGAGCTGTAGAGGTGTACGTACGCTCTGGATCCTTGTGGCTGACGCGACGCTTCAATTTCTGTCTGACGGAGTCCATGTTGAATTGTCTTTCTAGTGAAGTTTCAGTGATAGGAGGGTGGACTTTTTTCGTGTGGGTGGTATGGAAAAAGGACAGATTTGAACAGGTTGAGAAGCTGAAAGAAAGAAGGGAGGTGTAGAAGTAGTTACAAGTGATGGCGGGGTGAAGGAAGGAGGGGCGGTCTGGGTCAGTGCCTTGCTTGATAGACGACACCTGCTTGCGAAAGCTGTCCCTTCACAGTCCCTCCAGACCCTGAGAGACCGAGCTCGGCAGGGCCCAAATGTGGGTTTCCGACCCCTCGGGCATCACTAAACGACCAGATCGAGCCAGTCTAAGCGAGACCACCGAGACCTGTCGGCGGCTGTTGATCCGCAGAGTGTCCGCAGGCTGCTTTGCCACAACCTCATTCGATGCCTAGAAAATCCAGCCACTCACAGTCGTCCGTGGCACGGCCTGCAGATTTGTTCTAGAAATTCATCTCACTTCAAACCAAAAAGACTATCGACAGGCCTGGGTGTCTGGGACTGGCCATACCGGTCATGGACGACTTCACATCGCTCGAACTCCTGTCGCTCGTCTCCAAGGTCACCTCCGAACTCCAGAATCACTTGGGCATCAATGACAAGACCCTTGCAGAGTTTGTTATTGATCAACATGAAAAATGTGGAGGAAATCTGCCCGAGTTCAAGGCGGCCCTGGCTGCCATGGGGGCAGAATTCCCAAACAGTCTGGTCGAGAGCGTCGATCGGCTGATCTTGACGATGCACCCTAAGCACAAGGTGCAGAAGAAGACGGAGCAGAATGGAGGAAACACAGACATGGATGCCTTGGACGCCATCGGCCGTAAGGCGAGAGTGTTCAAGGGCCTGTCGGTGCCTGATCGAGCACAAAACTGGGATGACTACGAGGATGATATGGTCGGACAAAAAACCATAGACGAGACTCGGCCTCCCGATCCAGGTACTCCTGCGGAAGACGATACCTTTGCCCTACTCGAAGGCCTGGCTGGGACGGCGAAGAACGGCACCAATGGAAATACCGAAAGAACGAGGAAGAGAAGTCGTAGTCCCGAACGGGAACAATACTCAAGAGACAGAAAGTCCAGACAAAAACAGTGGTCAAGAAGTCCTAGTCCACGAGAAGAAAAAAGATCTCGACGACATCATAGGGAGCGGGATGAAGACTATGATGGTTATAGAGACCGACATGATGAGAGGCGAAATGGCCACCATAAGAGCAGACGGCGGGACTACGACGATGAGGACGATTTCCGAAAACCGCCTGCGCGAGAAGTCGACGAGGTCCCTGTTCTGTACAAAGTCTACGATGCAACCATCAACGGTGTGAAGGACTTTGGAGCTTTCGCCAATCTTCAAGGCGTCAAAGGAAATGTTAGTGGCCTTATCCATGTATCGGCTATCCAAGAAGGCGCAAGAGTCAATCACCCTTCAGATCTGCTCTCGAGGGGGCAGCAGGTCAAGGTAAAAGTGCTCAAGATGGAGAATAACAAGGTCAGCCTGTCTATGAAGGAGGTTGACCAGGTTAGCGGTCAAGATCTGGTACCTTCCCGCCGGATTGCTTCAGGTGCGAACATGGAAAGGCTAGATGGCTTACCATCCAATGATCGCTACGGAGGTCTAGGCAGCACAGTGCCTGTGATAGAGGACGATTATCATTCGAGATCGAACAAGAGCAAAAAGAGGATGACATCCCCAGAACGGTGGGAAATCAAACAGCTCATCGCTTCAGGAGCGATCTCTGCACAGGATTATCCTGACATTGATGAAGACTATAACGCGGCACTTAATGGTGAAGGCCAACTGGAAGAGGAAGAAGACATTGATATCGAGGTCAAGGAAGAAGAGCCACCATTTTTGGCTGGTCAGACCAAACAGTCTCTTGAACTCTCCCCCATCCGGGTTGTCAAGGCTCCAGAAGGTTCACTGAACAGAGCGGCTCAAGCAGGAACATCACTTGCCAAGGAGAGAAGGGAGCTGAAACAACAGGAAGCTGCGGACAAAGCTGCAGAAGAAGCATCCAAGGTCGATCTCAATGCTCAGTGGCAGGATCCTATGATCAATCCTGAACAACGCAAGTTTGCTTCAGAGCTCCGACAGGCTCAGCAACAGTCCTCCAAAGCCACCGACGCTGTTCCAGAGTGGAAGCGGGCGACTCAGGGTAAGAACGTGTCGCTTGGACGAAGGACAGACATGACTATCAAGCAACAACGAGAATCACTCCCCGTTTTCAAATTCCGGAAACAGCTACTTGAGGCCGTCGAGCAGAACCAGCTGCTCATTGTGGTCGGAGATACCGGCTCGGGAAAGACCACTCAACTCACTCAGTATCTTGCTGAAGGAGGTTATGCCAACCACGGAATGATTGGCTGTACACAGCCCCGTCGTGTTGCAGCCATGTCCGTTGCCAAACGTGTCTCTGAAGAAGTTGGATGTGAGCTTGGCAGAGAAGTCGGCTACACGATTCGTTTCGAAGATCGGACATCACCAGACACCAAGATCAAATACATGACTGATGGTATGCTGCAAAGAGAGATTCTGCTGGATCCAGATCTCAAGCGGTATAGCGTTATTATGTTAGATGAGGCACACGAAAGGACAATCGCAACGGATGTGCTTTTCGGCTTGCTCAAGAAGACTTTGAAGAGACGTCCCGATTTGAAAGTGATTGTAACTTCCGCAACACTTGACGCGGACAAATTTTCGGAGTACTTCAACCAATGTCCAATCTTCTCCATTCCAGGTAGAACGTTCCCAGTGGAGATCATGTACTCAAGGGAGCCGGAGGAAGATTATCTCGATGCAGCCTTGACGACCGTCATGCAGATCCATCTCACAGAGCCAGCGGGAGATATCCTGCTGTTTTTGACTGGTCAAGAAGAAATCGATACCAGCTGTGAGGTTCTATTCGAGAGAATGAAGGCCTTGGGGCCAAGCGTACCGGAGCTGATCGTCCTGCCTGTTTACTCTGCTCTCCCTAGTGAGATGCAAAGCAGGATTTTTGATCCAGCACCGCCAGGTAGCAGGAAGGTGGTCATTGCTACGAATATCGCCGAAACGTCCATTACCATCGACCATATCTACTATGTCATCGATCCTGGCTTTGTCAAGCAGAATGCCTACGATCCCAAATTGGGCATGGACTCACTCGTTGTCACACCCATCTCTCAGGCGCAGGCCAAACAGAGGGCAGGACGAGCTGGTCGAACAGGACCTGGCAAATGCTTCAGGCTCTACACCGAGGCGGCATATCAATCCGAAATGCTGCCGACCACTATTCCTGAAATTCAACGCCAGAATCTGTCAAACACAATTCTCATGCTCAAAGCGATGGGTATCAATGACCTACTACATTTCGACTTTATGGACCCTCCTCCCACAAATACCATGTTGACGGCTCTCGAGGAGCTGTATGCCTTGTCCGCTCTTGACGATGAAGGTCTCCTCACTCGACTTGGACGTAAAATGGCGGATTTCCCTATGGAGCCGTCGTTGTCTAAAGGACTCATTGCCTCAGAGGATATGGGTTGCTCAGACGAAATGCTCACTATTGTCGCGATGTTGTCTGTCCAGACTGTGTTCTACCGTCCCAAGGAGAAGCAACAGCAGGCCGACCAGAAGAAGAGCAAATTCCATGACCCTCATGGCGACCATTTGACTCTGCTGAACGTGTACAATGCCTGGAAAACATCTCGATATAGCGATCCCTGGTGTTTCGAAAACTTCATTCAGAAGCGACAAATAGCACGTGCACGAGACGTTCGCCAACAACTTGTTTCTATCATGCAGCGGTACAAGCATCAAATCGTGTCGTGTGGGCGCAACACAGTCAAGGTCAGGCAAGCTCTGTGTTCAGGCTTCTTCAGGAACTCGGCACGCAAAGATCCCCAGGAAGGCTATAAGACGCTCATCGAGGGCACACCGGTGTATATGCACCCCAGCAGCGCGCTATTCGGCAAACCAGCTGAGCATGTCATTTTCCATACCCTCGTGCTCACGACGAAGGAGTACATGCATTGTGCGACGGTCATCGAGCCTAAGTGGTTAGTTGAGGCGGCGCCGACGTTCTTCAAGGTCGCGCCGACGGATAAATTGAGTAAGCGGAAGAAGGCTGAGCGGATTCAACCTTTGCATAATAAGTATGCCGGCGAGGATGATTGGAGACTAAGTGCGCAGAGGAAGCAGGGTAGAGGTGGTGGTGGTGGAACCTGGGGTTAGGTTGTCTGTCTGTTGGACATTTCAAAAGTACAAGATACCCAATATCACATCATACAGTTGCATATGCAGGAGATGTTTGGCTTGTAGTACGCAAGTCACGTTGCTAGAGGTATTACGCTCATCGGAGCGTACGTACTTTGGATGTGGGAATTCATCGTGTCCGTCTGTATCGATACACCATGCACTCGAAGCAGACGGCCACCAGACCTCAGGTTTGGATCTCTCCAAGCCCTGGTAAGCCCTGACTATCATCCAGCTTGGTGCAGGCCCCGGCCCTGCGAGGCCCTGAAGTTTCCCAGGAATTGTAAAGCCCTGTGAAGCCCGGACTGCATCCTAGACGACCGCCAGGCCCGGTCTTGACCAGATCGAGTGTCTATACTTGCACACCGTCTTCAATCGTGTCTATACCGGATGTATCATCAAGTCATTATCGCTCTTGACATCCCACCATTTGGCGTAGTCTTATCCTTGAAAATATTCTTAACACTCTTCAATACAGGCGGCGCCATGACAACATCCTGTAAATTCTTCTGCCGGCCCAGATCTCCTTCTTCCCTTCTCTTTTTCTCGAGCTGTTTCCACGGATCGACATCGTCTTTTGCCAGTTTCTTCTTCTTTTTACGGCCGCCGCCTGCGGCTTTATCGATGCCCGCTCCGAGCCAGAGGAGGTCGTCTTCCTCTTTATCATCCGCGAGTTCGTCTTGTTCTTCCTCGCGCTCCGCGCGGAGTTTGGCCTCGGTGTTGCGCCATTCAGACTGGAGTCGGGCGAGGCGTTTGTTGTGCTTTGTTAGGGGTGTCTTGAGTTTCTCGAGGCCTGCGATTTGAGGGGTGCGGGTTTTGTGTTTGGGGATGGATGTTAGAGGGAGGGATTGGTCGACGCGGGCGTTGAACTCGGAGAGGCGTTCTCCGGGCATAATTTGGAGGGTCTTCTGGGAGTTTGTGGTTGTTGGTGCTGGCGTCGCCGTAGTTGTGGTTGTAGCATCGGTGGTAGGTTTGTTAATCTTCGTCTTTTTCTTCTTGGGTCTGTCGCCGTTGTCGAGACCCGAGGGGCCGCGTTTGCCGGTGGTTTGAAAGGCCATGAGGCGGGCGAAGGCTTTGGGGGTGTCATCTTTGTCCGGTTTCTTGCGCTTGTGCTCGCGCTTTTTGGTCGGTGGTTCGGATGTGAATACTGTTTCTTGCTTTTTCGCGGGTAGTGTTCTTGCCCGAGAGGTGGGGGGGAGGTCGAAACTGGTAGTGGTGTTAGCAGGTTCAACGAAAGGATGGGTGGACGGAGAGTGAGTAGTCGACAGAAGTTGGACGGGTGCTTACTTTGAGGCGTCTTTGTCGTCGCGCTTGCGCTTGTGTTTGTGAGGCATCTTTGAATTGGTTGCCTTCGGTGTGCGGTGGGCCAAAGAACGAGGTACAAGTATGGAGGTTGTTGCATGCCCGACCAGTATGGCACATGTGAGGCTGCAGAAAAAAATATGGTCGGCAAGGCTGAGTGCGGGGTTGAAGTTGTTAAAGTTGGAGAAGCACAAGGATGAAGCTAGATAAGATATCAACCGCTTCACAACTGCCATGGTGTTCCTTCTTATTAAAGCTTACTCGGCTCATCACACGCTCCTCGTCAAGCAAGTACAGTATGCTGTGACTTGGCAAGGTCGAACAGGGAAGTAATGGGATTCAAGTATCAACCCTGGTATATACGAAAAAGCTGAACTTCCACGCTGATGAAAGGACCGTGAATCCTCGTTGGGAGAAATCTCATACTACATACCTAGGTAAGGAAGTGTCTTGATCCCCTCAAACTGGTAGGTCATCATTGAGCATGACCACCCTGCCCTTCTTCCTCTCCTTCCTGACCATATGGCTCTTCACCCTCCTCTCCCTGGCCGTACTGTCCCTCGCCCCCCTCCTCCTGACCATATTGTTCCTCACCTTCCTCTCCTTGGCCATACTGTTCCTCGCCCTCTTCACCCTGGCCAGCTCCATGTTGTTCGTGCCCACCAGCACCCCCCTGTCCTTGTTCATGGTCCTCATATTGCTCAAAATCCTCCGGAGCTTGTGAAAGGACCTGGACGCCGGACTTCAAGGCCTGCTCAACCTCGGGATCTGCTGAAAAGTCTAGTCCACCATGTCCCTGGTCAATCATTTCCAGGAAAGCGAGGACGCCAAGGCCGATATGTCCCTGAAGGAACTTTCCAGCCGCGCTGGTAGCGGTCTGTGCGTCGAACTGGCCCTGCTGAGCATTCTGGAGGCTTTGGTGAAGAGCATTGAGTGCTGTGCTCGCACTTTGGTCATTGCCCGGATGGGCAGAAGTGACCAGGCTGTAAAGGAAGGTTTCAAAAGCCTGCCACTCCTCCGCAGTGACTGTGCCGGACTGGGAGGCGTGTTCCATGGCTTGGATATCGCTAGGGAAGTGCTGTGCTAGCGTCTCGAAACTTGGCTGACCAGTAGCCGGGTGAGCCCCTGCCTGACCTGTCTGGGGCGGGTGGGGAGTAGTGAGATTTGCCTGACCTGTCTGGGGCGTGTGGACAGTAGCGAGGTTCTTAGATACTGCATTCCCGCCTGAAGCAGTAGATGCTGCCGGGGCCTTGGCGAGCAAGCTGGCGGGTGCAGGCCCGGATGATGCGTTGTTTGCACTCCCTCCGCCGCCGGTTAGGCCACCGAGGACCTGACCCGCTATGGGTAGCAAACCCTCTGCGACTGATCCGGCTATACCCATGACGATGTCGTGTTCGTTGCTCGTGCTCGTGGGGACACTATTGTCAGCGATCAGGAATTGAAGAGAACAGGAGGTTGGTCGCAGGAAGAATGGGCCGCTGATTCTCATGTAACAACGAACTTGCCAAATCGTAGGATGAAGGCATGTCTTCTATATATTCATACTTTCGTCGGGACATTGTCAGCAAACAAGCTGATGCACCTAATATCAGTCATTCGCTGATTGAAGAAGAGGTCGGTTGTTTCCGCACGAAGTGTTGCATCTGAATGTGCTAATGCGCGCAAGGCGCCTCCGGACAAGGGGCTGAAAGAGACTTGGGGGCTTCGTCTTACGCTGACAAGAAAGACTATACTTGGCCCCCCAATCGTTGTAGCCATGATTGAATATGGTGCTGACTGCCTCCGGCCGTGACTTCCTTTCATTGGTTGGCACATAGCCTACATAAGATAGTGTTTGTACTCCTATATTGCATAAAGCACCTCGCAAGCCACTATACAAGATGCTGACACGACGTAGATAAGATTTGAGATTGAAGTAAGCTTCAGGCTTACACCTGAAGAAATGGGCGTCATTCATAATGCCTAGTTGAAGACTCTGCGTCATCCAACTTCTTAGAGGTTATGGCGGCTACCTAGCTTGGTCATGATACTTCGAGAGCTCTCCGACTCCAGGAATACGAAGGACATTGGTAGTTGCAATGGTGGACTATGTCATGTTGATTAGCGTTACCCCGTACCCACCCCGTTAATTCGGATGAGTGGCGGTCATAAGATGGAGACCTGGACGTGGTCAGCCTCAAATCCTCATCCTCTTGTCAAGGAGCACGACTGCAATACTTACCGTAGCCGTGTGACTGAGTATGCCATTCCTTCAGTGGCCGGAGTCCGGAGTGTTGCCATAGCGTCTCCCGCTCTTCAGGTCCATACTTTTGGCTGGCCACGACAAAAACTTCTTCTCTCGCCCTCAAGCAATGCCCCTCAAAATCGACGTCCTTTTTGGGTATCAGATATTGTTCATGCCTCTTCAACTCAGAATTCCATTTGCCACGATGTTCCCAGTCCCCTTGGCGGAAAATTTCTTGGCCAAGTACTCTGTTGGCATGGGTCATAACATTTCGAATGAATCTTTCGTTGCGATTTTCAGAGTCATTGTACGCCGACCAGACTTTCTTCCCGTCTAAACAACCGTCTAGGCCGATTAGCATCAATGTTGAGTCACCATCAGATGAAGGTGGTCCAGGCAAATTTGCGAACCGAGACAGAAACTTGGCAGATTCTGGTAGATCGAAACCTCCCAACGTACTCCCCAAAGACATGATGCACCGCGGTTTGGAACTCATTGCTGAGCTTCGCAACCAATCAAGTCCATCGTCATAGCTGCCAAAGAGGCCATGACAGCGAACATATTGGAACTCCTCGGGCTTGATGTCGCGGAGGGTGCGCTCCAGCTCGGATCGGTCCAGGTCCAATGCATAATAGTCGACATGCTTCTTACTCCTTTCGATGGCTTCGAGGAGGATTTTGACCTTTCTTAAACATCTGTGACACGGATTAGATTGTTCAGTCGCCCAAGGAATGGTTTCGTGCCAACCCGCTACCTAATTCTACCAAGACCGAGTCGGATGCCAAAGCTTGCGCGATCTCATCACTGTGCTTCTCCAACAGTTCAATTTCACAGTTGGTCAAGTAGTATTCGGGGGCATAAGTGACGGCTTCGAAGTACTTCAAGCCCTGCTCGTCCCACAACAGCAGTGGATGAAATGATGGCGATTTGGACTTCAGACTGTTGCGCGTTTCTTGACCCAGCACCACCTCGTCGGCATCGGACTTGATCTCGATAATGTCTATGGGGTCTTTGGATATCATGCTGGGCGAGCTCCTCTCGAGGACAACAAAGGTACGAACTCTCCCACACGCCCTCGGTTCCCAGTACTCGTATTATATAGGTAACTCGAGACGCATTGGTCCAATTTAAGACCAGACCATCGTCATGTCATGATCCGCCAACAGAGATCGGGGAAATTTCTTCCTTGACCAGGCACCTTTCTTTCCCCGTAAAGTGCCCCTGCAGGTGTTCCAAACCAATGGTTTCCCTATGCAGAACTGCCGCCCCTGAACCGGGTTAGAGGTCATCAATGGCATGATTGGGAACCAACAAAGTCCGCTCGATCTCCCACATGGCGGAAACTGAGTCCGCCACAACATGTGCAGAACAAGTCCGGAGAAAATGACCGGATGCTGAGGTTATTGGACGGATCGAGCCCGGGAATACAGACCCGCTTTTGATGTCATGTCAATATTCGATACTCCGTACTAATAAATGTTTCTCTGGGGTCAATGACGTCATCTCACATACGTACAAGATCCTGCCTATCGGGTACCTCCCATACTGAATCTCCGACTCTTTCCTGATGAAACACCCGTCCAAACACCTGCACGTACCTGTCAATAATGAAGCCATCATGACTTTTCTGGCCATTATTGGAGTTTCGACTAAACCAACTTGTACGACTTTGCCGAATGGAAATGGTGCCTGACTAGTTTCCCATTCAAAGGCCCAATAATCATGACGCATTGTTCACCATGCACAAATGTACAGTGCCTCGTAAGGTTTTATCACTACTCATGGCACGCAGCTACTGTGCAGATTATTGTGTGATAGCGTCCCGTCTCTTATTGTTGAACTATTTGCCAGATCTGAACATCGACCTTGCATACTGTCACCGGATACTGTACCCGAGATGAAGCTAGAATTACCATCTAGTAGCTCGACCGCAGAAGACCAGCACACAAGCTATACTGATCTCCTGATTGTGGGCGCAGGTCCGGCAGGTCTGACTGTTGCCGCCTGGGCCAGTCGATACGGACTAAAAGCTCGCATCATTGATGACAAGGAGACCCAAGTACACGAGGGTCGAGCAGACGGCCTGCATCCAAGAACGATAGAAATTCTCGACAGTTTCGGTATTGCAACTCCAATTCTCAAATATGGCGCGTCAATACGAGAGATTTGTTCATGGGTAAGATCTCCTGACATGGTGTTTTAGCCTCTCTAACCGTGTCGAGAATCCGTCCGACGACGATGACAGCCGCATCGAGAGAACACAGAGGATTCGTGACATGGAGATGGACCTGAGTCGGTTTGCGCAAGGAGCTATCAAGCAAGGATATATCGAAGGTGCATTCCTCGATCTCCTCAAAGATGAAGGTGTCCTACAAGTCGAACGCAATGTGGTTACTGAATCCATCTCTCACGACGACTTACAAGAGCGAAAGCACGGAGAGTATGCTATCACTCTCAATGTAGCTTACAGGAATAAGTCAGGATCAAGTGGTACTGAAACAGCCGATCAAACCCGAACCTTCGCTGACATATCGCTAGACACCGACGTCAGGAGAGAACGAATACATGCCAAGTACCTCGTCGGCGCTGATGGGGCACACAGCTGGGTCAGGAAGCATTGCGGCTTCGAGCTCAACAAGAATCGAACTCAGAAACACTTCGGTGTCATCGATATAGTGCCCCGGACGAACTTTCGTAAGCCAACCCGGTTACTATATCGATAGCCTTGACTCACTGATCTGGGACAGCCGACGTGCGAGTTTCCTGTGTCATCCACTCGGCTCGACATGGGAGTATCATGACTCTACCTCGTGAAGGCCGTCTGATCAGGTGCTATGTCCAGTTGGCAGAGACTGGTGGTGAAGAGGACACATTCGATGATAAGGAGGTCTCCTTTGAAGATATCATCAGCAAAGCACAAAAGATCTTCAGCCCATACAAGCTGGAAAGTGGGGAATGCGAGTGGTGGTCAGTCTACACGGTAAGCGCCTTCCTAAAGACCGGTTAAGTCATTTTGCTGATGGATCGTTTCAGGTGGATCACCAGATAGCCAAAACCAACAGTCTACACAATCGGTAGGTGTCTCGAGATTGGTTTGATACTGTTGCTAAACGCCCATACCAGTATCTTCATTACTGGTGATGCAGTACACGCGCATACTCCGACAATGGGAGCAGGAATGAATGTCTCGATCCAAGACTCGTATAACTTGGGCTGGAAGTTAGCCATGGTTATCAAAGGGCTGGCAAAGCCGGAGCTCCTTGACACCTACCGAGACGAGCGGCATAAGGTAGCTGAGACGCTTCTCGATCTTGATCAAGAAATGTCACAATTCTTCGTCCAAGGGCCTTGTGACAATTCGAAGAACTACGATGAGTTCCGGAAGAAGTTCACTCCTTTCTTGAGCGGTACAGGCGTCATATACGGTCCTTCCATGATCAGGGCCGAAGACGACAACGACGAACAAGTCAATGGCGATTCGGGCAGCCCGGCCAAGTCTGGGAGATCCAAGTTTCGCTCCACGAAGAGCCTTGCTCGCAACATTCTAACCGGTCAGCGCCTGAATTCGCATATAGTGGTTAATCAGGCTGACGCAAGTCCTCGTCACATTCACGACTTCATGAAATCGACTGGACCCTGGAGGATTTTCATCTTCGCTGGCGACTTGACGATTGCAGGACAACGAAAACGCCTAGAGGCAATCGCCGGGCATTTTTCAGATCCAAAGTCTATTGTTTGTAGGCACCTGAAACCCAATGAGCCCGAGGAAGCGGCGGTCGAGATCCTCACCATCCATTCAGCGCCACGAGTCGAGATAGAATTGCTAGACCTGCCAGAGGTTTTACATCCTTTCCATGAAAAGCTGGGGTACGACTACTGGAAGGTGTTTGCGAGTGAGGCTTCAGCAAAGGAGCGGGAAGGGGATTCCGAAGATGCCTACAGCAGGTTTGGCATTGACTCTCAGCATGGGTGCGTCGTCATATGCCGTCCTGACCAGCATGTATCTCTGGTATGCGACATGGAAGATGTTGACATGATAGACGAGTTCTTTGAGCAAGTCTTGGTCTCGAGCTGACTGTGCTGAACTCCAAGTTGGAAATGGTACAGTCCTCGAAGTGTATCAGCATTGCGAGGAGCTTGGGTCTGGAATTCTGCCTTTGAACATAGCGCGGCAGGGCTCTAGAGGCGAGTTTAAATCTCGAAGATGTTTATCGGGTACAATGACTTGGAGCGGCATAAGGTCACTACCAAGCGACTTTATGCATCAAACACGTGGGAGCCTTGCTCATCTCTCGGATCTTTCACATGTCAATCAGTCGGGCCGCATATGCTTTATGATGCAATGCTCGCTTCACATGCATATCCGGCCCAAACATGCAATTACATCAAAGACACGAAGAACAAAATATAAAAAATCTTCTCACCTTCTTTTCATCTCATCAACGTTGAATAAACCCCTTAGAAAGACTCGGGTCATCATGGATCTCAAGCATCAGGGTCTCTACACCCAGGAGCCCGCCCAGAAGCACGCCGAGAAGCACGCCGAGGAGCCGTTTCCCACTGCAATCCACCAGCAACCAGTGACAGTAGGACGCAAACCATTCATACCATCAAAACAGGATAGTCTGAAAGACGCTGGCACCGCGAGGGCCAACATTGCCGCCGATACCAGATGTCCCAATGGTACTCTTGAAGGAGACTTTGCTGAAAGACACAAAGACCGGACAGTCGTCCAGCAGCACTGCGACTATTTCGATACCGACCACGACGGTATCCTGTGGCCTCAAGACACATACAACGGCTGTCGGAAATTCGGCGAGTCAACCTCTTTCGTTGCCATGTCCACGTCGAAGCTAATGTTCCTCTTGCAGGATGGAACATCTTCTTGAGTCTACTAGCGACCTTCATCATCCACTTCAATCTGTCGTATCCGACCGTGCCAGGCTGGCTGCCAGATCCTTGCTTTCGGATTTACGTTGATCGGGTGTACAAATGCAAGCACGGCAGCGACAGCATGACATACGACAACGAGGGCCGCTTCAGACCGCAGAACTTCGAGGATATTTTCGCAAAGTACGACCGCGACAACAAGGGCGGCTTGACGACCAATGATGTGAAGGCCTTCGTGAGAGGTCAAAGTATGGTTCTGGACCTCTTTGGAATCAGTGCGACCATCTTGGAGTGTGAGTAACTTTGACAACCTGACGAGTCTTGAGCTTGGACTGATGATGTACCCAGGGACTGCTACGTACCTGCTTCTGTGGCCAGAAGATGGGATCATGAGAAAGGAAGATGTCCGTGGTATCTATGATGGTAGCATCTTCTACAAGAAGGCCGACGAGTATGCAAGAAAGACGGGCAAGTTACCACCCTTGACGGCGAAGAAGTTGATGTGATACTTCAAGCAAAGATGGTGAGGGGAGTTGGTACTGTAACAGTGAGAAATTGCCGAAGTAGCACCGGTGTAAATCATCTTCCGGACTGAAAGCTTTCCTCAATTTCATCCTCTCCCATCTCTTCTCTGATAGGTGTGTGACCCAGGCACGCGTGCTCGCATAGGCGCAAGCATTCATATCACTCATTCTAACGGATCTGGCCACGCAAATCGAATGTTCCTTCTCTTCAAACCCTCCACAACAATGTCCACACCGCCCGACTTGATCATCCACTCCAGCCGATGGTCCCGATACTCACGCTTCATTAGACCCTTCTGGGAACTCTCTGCAGCTCCCCTGAGGAGTTTATTCCCCGCCTGATATTCTTCGAACGTGACCTTCACGGACTCGCGCTCCATCGCTCTCTCATACCATTCCTTCAAAACACCTGGCTCCGGTCCCAGCTCATAAAACATCGAACGGTTGACCATGGGCCACACACAGACGTCAGCCCATCCAAAGCGCTCGCCACCAAACCATTGAGCATCACCAAGCTGCTCCGTCAACCAGGCTTGAATCCGTTTGACCTGGTGTCTTGCCTGCTCGTAGAGTTTGGCTGCCTGATCTCCCTGTGCGCGTTGAAAGTTGGTGACTTCGCTTACACCCCAATTGATGGCCTCGTATTGCGAGTCACAAACCTCCTCGATCATTCGAGCTCTTGCTCGCTCCATCAGGCTGTCAGGCCGGAGTGGTGTCTCAGGATACTTGTCTTCCAAGTATTCGAAAATGATGGTCGAGTCGAAAATCTTGAAGTCGCCGTCAATCAGGAGAGGTACTTCTAGTCGCATATTATGATCCGAAAAACTTGAGGGTACAGCAGCTTTGTCGCCGTTTCCTATGCCTTTTGGAGTTTCCAGTTTGAATGGTATCTTCTTCTCTCGGAGTGCAATGCGCACTTTCTGCGCGTACGAGCTCACTGGGTGATCCCAAAGGAAGAGCTCTTGGGCCATGTTGTATCGATGATTCGCGAATCTATCGACAATACAGTTGGCTTTCGAGTCGGTCTGCCTTTCCAGGAGGCCACGGGACACATAATTAAGGTACGAGTACTGTATGCTCTGGTGCTGCAGCCCAATAAAGTTTCGTCATTGCCCGCAACCGATTAACCTAGGTTGGTGTCTTCTCCACAAACTCCTCATGTCGTCGAGAGCAACTTATCCAGATACTCCTGTCTGATCACCGCTCCAAACCTACTCGATGTCAGTGCATACCAGTCGCCATGTGTTGTGTCAACTCACCCATAACACTTGATATCTTGCAGAAGCCTATCCGAAATAATGTTCAGACTTTCCAGTCTCAGATTCTGGAAACGAGGGTGCCGCGTGATCTGTTGCCACGCTTGGACTGGGGCCATTTCCGAATCTTCGATCGGTAATTCTGGTGTATAGTCCAGCAACCGCCTGAGCGTCTCTTTCGGTGCTTGCCATGTAGATTCAGAGGGCAGTGACCTCGGGTGTGTATGCGCAGTGGTATTTGGTGAGCAGCATAATAATGCATGTGTTGCCAAGTGTACATGACCATGAGTGGCCTGTTGATCTTCGGACGAGGATGCTTTCAGAATGTGCGGCAGGCAAGGGTTCTCAAGCCTAGAATCCGGTCAGAACGCCGTGCACGTCGTGAAAAGCATGAAATCTACTTACTTGAGCACAAATTCCATACCCACGATCATCAGGTCCATGTCCACCAGGCAGACCTTGTCACTTAACTGCGGCGGATGCCCCAGCTGCGCCATTAGCTGTCCTCCAACCGATATCGATCCGTATCTGGTGATTGCGTCGGCAGGGGCATTTCTGACAGGTGACAGATCTGGGGAAGGCTGTTGTCCGGGTTCGCTGTCTCGAGATCCGTTCCGGATATGCAAATGTGCTTCTCGGCCTTCCTTAGACTCGACCCAGATGACAGTGTTGACAGAGGCATGCTCCGAAGGATCATTAACAGCAAGGATGGCATTGGCAGAGATGTCTGTCGTCCGAGCGAAACTTGTGCCATGGCTGCCTACGAAAGCATGAAGCTTCTGATTTTCACCCTCGGATTCCTTCAATTTGCCTTCAAGCCTCGACACCTTAGACTGGAGATGCTGAACATCGGCCTGGAGGTTGATCTCGTTCTTCTGCAAAGACGTGACTTGTCGTTCCAAGTGCCTGAGGTAACTCTCTTTCCGCTCTCGAAAAGTCCTAGGTCATGAAATAATCAGCGATCCAGGTGTTGCCAGGTTCCACTATCATCGATGTTCACTCACTTCTGAGCCCTGCGTAATTGCTCCTTTCGGTTTGCGGCGCGATCTGAGAGATGGGGTTTGTAAGCCTGCGCCTTTCTCTAAGTGTTGTTCTTTCACTCACCCTCTGGAGTCCGGAAGAGCGGACGAAAGATATCTTTCATACTGTCTCAGGTATGCAACTCAGGGTGGTATGAAAACCAACGGGCATAATCGATTATTTCCTTTTTCACCCTCGCATCGGACGATGATACCTGTACATTTGAGAGCAGAGATCGTGCCGAAATCAGTGCTTGAGTCCACATCCTGGAGATGCCGGCGCTTGTGCAAGGGGGCCTTATGAAACTCGTTACCAACCCACTTGTGCCTGATTGATGGATAATCAGATTTTACCCGATTCATGTTAGCTTCCCACCCACACTGCACGCTATGCTTCGACGCGATATCGAATCAGGAAATATCGGATCGTTAATCTGTTGCGGAGAATGAAACTGCTTTCTCACAGTATGAAATTGTTCCGACACGACGCCGAGTCGACGTCAAGCTCAAGCTGCCAAATTGGAACTGCGTAGGAACCTCAACATACAGGCAAAATATAAATACCCAATATGACAGCCGACGTTCCTTCGGTTTCCTCAGGCTGTGCCATCGAAATCTCCAAGCATCAACGATCTTTGCATACCTCGTCAGTACTACTTGTGGCAATATGCTGGCCCACATCATATTCACGATCCTTGCCTCTTCGGCCATCATCCCAGATGTGTCCGCTGCCCCTTCCCCATACCACGGTCAGGGCACAACCAAGTCCAGGTCGAGTAGCAACAGTCCCAAAGCGGTGTACTTGATCACCAATGACCAGCAAAACGCCGTCGCAGCAGTCCCCATCGCAGCAGACGGCACCTTATCTGCAGGGACAATCACTTTGACTGGAGGAGCGGGATCCAACGTGATTGACGGTGCGACTAAGCAACCCGCGGCACCTGATGCATTAGACGGACAGTCAGCCTTGACAATCGCTGGGCAGCACATTTTTGCAGTCAACCCTGGAAGCAACAGTCTATCCATGTTCTCCATTGATGCAAGCAACCCCACCAAGCTCACTCTGCTTGGACAGCCAGTCGACCTTCCCGGAGAATTCCCAAATACTGTTGCCGCATCTGCAAAGCACAAAATCGCATGTGTTGGGACAACAGGAGCGACAAACGGTGTATCTTGTTCGAGCTTCAGCGGTAGCGGACTTGGTGAGATGGATGGTCTGCGTTCCTTCGACCTAGACCAAACGACTCCGCCAGTTGGGCCGACCAACACTGTCTCTCAACTCTTTTTCTCGGAGGACGAATCTCGGCTCTTTGCCACAGTCAAAGGAGACCCCACTGTGGATAATACAGGCTTCTTCTCCGTCTTCCCCATGGATGCGTCTTCCTGGGGCAAAGCAGCAACTGTGTCCACCACCGATATTCGAAGTTCGCCCAATGGGACAGCGGTGCTCTTCGGTTCCGCGAACATCCCTGGCACATCATCAGTCTTTGTGACGGATGCTTCTTTCGGAGGAACAGTTCTGGACGTCGATCCAGCCACAAACGAGGCCTCACTCGTTGCAAAGCAAGTCATCGATGGTCAGGTCGCCACATGTTGGGCGACGATATCTCCCTTGACAAACAGTGCCTTCGTGACCGATGCAGGGGTCAATCGTATCGTTGAGATGAGTCTGGCAAATGCCAGTGTCATTGCTGAAACCGATCTCTCAGCCAACGGAGATCCTGGCTTGATTGACCTCAAAGCGGCTGGCAATTTCGTGTATGCTTTGTCTCCTGGAAATGGCACAACACCTGCAGCTATTACTGTCCTCGATGTTTCAGGTGGTCAAGGAAGTGCCGTGCCCATTCAGCACTTCATGTTGGCTAGCATGGGTGTCGATAAGAATGCGCAGGGCATGGCAGTTCTATGAGACTTCCACCGGGGATGAGAGACTGGCAGCAAACCGGAAACCTGGAGATTTTGGCTAGACAGGGTTCAGTCTAGTACTGGAGCTGTTGGTAGATATATGCCAACTCTGATTCATGGCGATTGTTGATCGCTCATACTTCATCTCGACCCTGAATACACCCCTAGACGCCCCTACGTAGCCAGTCTATCTCTCTTAGTTCCTCCCTTCTTCTTTGATTTACTATGTCCCTCATCGCCTCTGTCTTTAATATCAGGCGAAGTGCGGATGACTGGCGCCGAAGCAACGCGTCCATTGCGGCGTATGTGAACAGATAACTCGCTGCCATACACATCCACCGTCGTGACCGCGTCCGCACTTGAGGCTCCCCGAGTTTTCTTAGTAGCAGAACGTTTCTTGACATTAAGGACCTGGTGAGGCGACGGCGATGGTCTGGCTGGAATACCCGCGACCTCAGCAAGTGAAACTCTCTTGTTTGTCCTGAGGACGAAGGTATTGTCTGCTGGGGTCTGCGGAAATGGCTCGTCAGAACCAGAGGAAAAATCGTCACTCACGAGACCGACAGCTTCAGGCGTGCTATCTTGCTGAGGTGATGGCAGCTTGTGTCGTGTCTCCCGAGTCTCTCTTGCTTTGCCCTGTGTTGTCTTGCCTTCCAAGGCGTCGAGGCTACCACGAGCTGGGCTCTGTCTGCTTTTGGGAGTAGTTGATGGCCGCTCTGGCGTACAAAGGCGGTTAGCAGATCTCTTCACATTGTGTATCTCTTCAAGGCATTCTGGTTCCGTGGCATCGATATGTTCTGATTCAGTGCCGCCATCCGGCACATGTTCAACACTGCCATCGCCCGCTTTGAAAATCTGCCGGCCTGATCTAGTGATCGGCCTTGGGTTCGAGGCCTTATACGACAAGCGGTCTGCAGCTTGAATTTCTCTCGATGATAAGGTTCGACCTGGGCTGATCGTAGACGAAGTCTTGCGACGCGCTGAGGGGTTTTTTCGGAAAGAAGACTTCGACGGGGTGGATTGAACATCATTCGCATTCACAAGACCCGTGTCAATGGGAGGAAAATAACCGTCATCCGGCGAAGGAAAATTATTTTCGCCTACGGAAACGCATGGCGTATCTGGCGCCGGGCGTTGCTCCATGTCGGCCTCCGCGAAGAACAGTATGCGACGAGTCTGTTTGGGGCGCTCAGAACCACCCTTGGCAAGCCCTCGCGTCGAGGGACTCCCTGATGCTGTCCCATCAACAATAGATGGATTCGTTGACCGCCCATCGGAGAGGTCTCTGGGCACAATCTTCCGTGACTGTGGGATGGCTGGTTCAGCATGCTCAAGCGCGGAATCCGCCGGCGTGACAGCTATGTCGATGCTCCTCTTTGAGACGTGTGGAAGTCGAGCCCAAACTTCACCATTAGAGTTGTGCAAGAAGAGCTTCTTCCGTTCATTTTCGGCGCTCAAATGGTCGGGTATGTTGTCGACCTTATCGAAGATCCACCGTACGCACTCCGCTTTCAGGATGTTTCGATCGTATGGAAGGATTTCTATCATCCAGCCCACCCAGTGATCGACGACTCGTCTAGCTTTAGTTGCCGTCATCTTGAACCACTCATTATGGCGATGATTGCATCCAGCCTTGTTATGCTTGCAGAATGACTCGCGGTAACGCACCGCATCGAGATCAGCGTGAATGATCTTCTCGAGTCGCCTTGCGAAGGGAGCCTCGTCAGATGAATGTATGAGAATGTAATCTGACTTGCACGACTTTTTCCATTCGCTCAGCCGCTTCTCAGATGTGGCCTCTGTGTAACCAATTTTCACATAGTCTGGGTCGTCATTTCGGCTGAGGACGTATATGTAGCCTTTCCCACTTTCACTGGTGGTAAGTGATTGGCTGATGACCCTGTGCAAGAGGTACTGCTCCTCGGACTTGTACGTTTCGAAGGCCCATGCGCCACTTGCAATGCTTTTGCTCTTACTTCTCTTGGTCGAGGCCGGCGTCGCATCATGAGTTGGAGTCGTAAAAGCATAGGATCCAACGTCGACCATCCGAGAAGATTCATCCTCCATAAATTCAGATGGGAAGGCCCCAGGAACGCTGTGAAGGACTGCACGCTTTGGGCTTCCGTCGCTGGCCGCAGCAAACCTGACCAGCTCAGCTTCCCATTGAGCAAACATAGCGACAATAATGTTTGGCTTATTGTGGTGGTAACATAGGCAGTTTGTCACATATTCGTGCAGGATGGCAGGAAAGCTCGCATGCGTAGGATCTGTGGAATAAAGAGCCATCCGGAGTACAGTAGCCCGATCACTGTTCTTAGACAAGGAGTTGCCGCACTTCTTCTTGCCTCCTGCAAATCCGAGACACTGAGAGCCCTTGCCGTGTACTGGAACGTCGAAGAATAATGTGCCCTTGTATTCCACTGGAGGACGCAGCAGCCCAATAAGAGGAGCAATCCATGCGGTCCATGTGAAGAGTCCCCAGATTATCACGACGCAAACGAGGGCGACGTCTACCATGTAAAGCTGTGAAGAAAGCATAGTGCCAAGAGGAAGCACTCAGATGGCAGAAGTCTATTACTTCCCACGGTTGGGACAGACGACAGATGAATACCACCTCCGGTGGCGAAAGGACTTGGTCACGGTATGGAGGTCTAGGAATGAAGGGCGTTCGGCCCAACACTGACCTACTTCGACCTCTTATCAGCTGTCCCAGTATCGTCAGGGAGTATGCATGATGCGACCTCCTGGTCTCCTCTTAGCGTGCAAGCCAGCACCCAAAGTCAATGCATGCCCCGTCGTGGAACACGCCGTGTATCGACCGGCAGTAATGGATATCGTCCAGCTTCGAGGTTCTCGAGTGTCGTCGGCATGGTGGTTGACACGAAACCGCAGCCACATTAGCACCACGGAGGCCACCGCTGTGGAGACCACAGGATGGTTCCGAAGTCATTCATAGAGGCGCGGCCCGTCTCGACCCTCGAATCCCGGCGGCTAATGTCACTTCAGGCATGCTTAAACGAGCACTGACCTAGTTGCAAATGACGCTGCGTCTGCTGGACCAATGCGAACTTCTTTTAGACCATATTCGGTACACTTCCTGCAACACACACGCATCGGCGATCTGTGGTTGACTTATCTCGGAGGTGGGCTGAAGTTCATGCCGGTCGGTGCAACATATCCTTCTTGATTGGTAGAGACCCCAGGCTTCCTTGCCTGTTCCTCGCGATATCGAACCTCTTTCTCATCCTGAGCAACAACGCAGCAACAGCAACAGAATCCTTTGACGCAATCACCAGCGACGTTGCCTGCCTCGGTGCTCATATTATAGGTCTTGCGCACGCGCGTATGTTGGATGGCAGTCAGGATTCCATTAATGCCACAGAGGAATGCGAATGCTATACATGACCCGTTGAAGGCAGTGTAGCCGAGCATATTGGTCGGGTCTTTCCGTTCTCCTCGCAAACCCAGCCGATACTGCGTGCGCCCATAAACGACACAAGGGCAGAAAAGCCCAGTCAAACAGGTGGAAGGTTCTGCGCAGGAGCAAAGGCCATGCTGCCACGAACCACCTCGTATTGTTTGCGGACTGGGAGTATATGTGCTGACTGAAAATTGAGCAGGATCGGAAGGGGGAGGAACGATGGCCATATTGGTGCTTGCCCGTTGGGTCACCTTGGGAGTGGTGGGTGTCAAAGGATTGACGTCCGGCTCAATCGGTGCTGCTAGCTTGTTCTCGTGGTCTGGAGCTTGCTTGACAGGGTCGGGACGTTGAAGAGCTGCAGGAGGTACGTCCTGAGCAGGTGCAGATGGAGGTATAGAGCTTGGTGTCTGTGAAGGTGCCTGCTGCGCACTATACGCATCCTGATACCGCGGATCCTCAACGTATAGCTGTTGTACTACCCTGGGATCCTGCATCTGATATGAATGTGCCGATGCAGCGTTCCCATGTTCCATGTTCTGAACATGTTGGTCCGGCACTTGCGGTAGTGCTGTTGCTTCTGACCCCCTTCTTGCATTATTTGTCCACATGCGATTTTCTGAATCTGCCGGTGTCTCCATCCATGAATATCTGCGATCCGAAGACGGCTGAGGTGGCTGCAATGAGGACGGCGGATGCACCCGGGGATACTCGTAGTTCTTCATATCCACAATTGTCAAGGCAGCCGGCTGCTCTGTAGTCGTCGGAGAGTGGATAACGGAGAAAGAGGCCTATGTTCACTGTGTTGAGAGAAAGAGCCCGATTTTGAGCAGCCATAAGGAAAACAAACACAATGGAAGTGGGGGATTGAGGCAGCAACGACGATTACCTTGTGACCTGAGCATTGTCTCGCTGAGCGCCGGCGAGGGCCATCCCGAACGCAGGGAGTCTGTACGGCGTCCACGACTCGGGTTCATCATCACTGGTGCTTAAGGCGGTCACCGTCGACGATTGGACTGCAGAGTAGCAGCTTACGACTCGGCAGAATCGGGGCGCTTACAGAAAAGGAAACTCAACAGGGGTACGCTGCACCTGTATGCAGTCCATAGCAACATCGTTGTGCAACAATGAAACAGACGAAGGAATGAGTGCTGCACTGCCGCCAGTCAGGATCAATGTAGAGAGGTGCGTGGTGAAGAGAGTGCTTTTGTTGTTTCCTTGACTTTAGCCTGGCGGTTGGTGCCGTTGACGGAAACTTCCTTTCACCACGCCATCGAGTACCGGCAAGCGCCATCATAGAAACACACTACGTCAGCTGCAACTGCATGACTATCGGGTTCTCCCTTCGACTGGTGAACTAGTTTTCTGTTATGGATGAATTGCTTTTACGTTTCTTACGCCTATATTTCGATGTTTGGATCGTTGAGCAATCCTTCTTTTGCGCCTTCCTCCCCAGACCATAGGTCTGGACTCCCAGGACTCAGATCGAGGGTAGGCAGCTCAGCGATATGCAACTTAGCACTGCCATACGGACGCAACTCAACCGGGTACGCTCTCGAAGTGCAATTCCGTTGTCCTTTGAGCGGTGGATTTGGCGCATATCCACCCTCCAACTGCCAGTCAATCTGACATGCCAGAGCCGAAATACTGATAGGAGGCGCGTCCTCATGCCAGATGGGGTTCGGTAGACACTCGTCGTATCTGTTCGGATACTCGAAGAACATCAATGTTGATGTGTCAATGGCCAAATTCCACTGCTCCCGCGGCAAAAGCACCCAGTCATTGGCTTCTGGTGGAGCCGATGTACCTGGATACCTTGCTGGCCTGGAAGGGTGATAATCTATGCCAATGGGCAGAGCGTAGAGAAGAGCACCGTGATATATCGAGACGGTATCGTTGGCTCGTGGTTCAACGCGGATCCTCGCACCAAATGTGACCTGAACTCTAGTCCGACCAGCAGGGATGATGATTGTATGCAGACCTGTCGCATTGTCTGGCTTCAGTCGATGAGCTTGCCCCGAATCAACACGGACATTGCTTTCAGCTAATACCGCCCAGCCAGGCACCCGGAATGAGAAGCGGAAAGCAGAATTGGCCTTGATCTCGTAATTCAGATAATTCGTGAAAGGATAGTTCGTGTCGCACCAGATGCGAACATGATTGTGTTTGCCCAAAGTTGTGCTGACATGCGTGGGCCCAAGGAGAGCATGCGCCAGTCCGTCTTCGCCAACCTTGACAAAAGACGCTGGAACCCATTTTGAATATGCCTGCATATTGACCGTACAGCACGGGTAGTTGGGCTCGGTCCCAAATGTCTGACCCAAAGGACCGACGTTCCAGAATGGCGTCCTCTCCAAAGGATGACTGATAGGCTGATTCGTCTGTGCAATATACTGGTGAGCCCACCAGTGCGGCATGAACATTACTGGCAAGGCATTGTAAGCGGCCAATTCCGATTTATCTGCAAAGTCACGGTCCCCCACAGCCTGGTACAGGTAGTTGAGCGAGAACATGGTCTCGACGACACTGCACAGTTCAGTGCCTCGAACAGGACTGAGTCCTGATTGACGCTCATCACCAATGATAGCTCCCGAGGGTGTCCCATGGTACTGGAACGTCCAGTTGACGCCGTTTCGGGTCGTATGGAGCAAACCATCCTCGTGCACCAGTCTCCGCATCACAGCCGGCCATTTCAGTCCCTGCCCAGTATTGACGGCGTGGATATAGGGGAATAGTTTGTCCGTGACTTCGACAGGAAACGTGTCAAGATCATCTTTCAGAAAGTTCTCTTCGCTGAACCAGTATGACCAATCATACGCCTTCTCGTACATGTGCACCATGCATCGGAGGATCTTCTTTTCATTGCCCATAGGGTGTTTCTCGTAGAGCCATTGAAGTGCGAGAACCATCTCTGCAGCACGGGACCTGCCCCATTGTTCGTCGAAGTTGTCCCCGGGCTTCGAAACATAGCCTTCATGCTCGTTCGAGAGCATCTTATGCATCAGTACAACGAAGCGGTGCATGGCAGGTAGAATTCTGGCTTCTCCGAGCTCGGGTTCTGCTTCAACTAATTGCATGAAGCCGAGGAACAGCGGGTACCTGCCCCAGAAGTTGCGACGGGACATGTCTACTTCTGGACCCAGCCATCCATCTGAGTGTTGTTGGTCAATAACCCATTTCGTCACCTGGAGGACATGCTGCTTGAGGACTTCACTGTCGGACAAATAGGCTAATGGGACGATGGCATTGTACGAGTACGGCCATGCTTCGTTGAGCCCTGTATCAAATGTGTCAGCGTCCGGTCTCAAAGCGGGCAGCTCGATTAAGTAGCAAGTTACATGAATACTCCTCGTCACCACCAAGCCATGGCGCTTCCTTGACAAGGCGGTAAAACTCATGGAGATGGCCGGGTAGACCGTTGGCCATCAAGTCCACCTGTTGTCGAAGCCATCCCAGCGGCTTAACAGAACCCAATGGAAGAGGTTCGAACTTCAACGGAAGCACTTCAGCGAAAGTCAGCTTTGCTGTCTTGGAAAACAGGCGGGGATCAATCGTGACGTACAAGTCGTATTATAAGAGTCGGGGTCTTTGATCGGTCGCTGAGGATCGTCCAAAACCGTCCGGACATTCCATGTTGGCGCGCTATAAAAATTGTCTTGTTTATACACCGAGGATTTGTGATGGCGTCCTGAGATTCTCAGCATGAAGACCTCGCTTGAGTCAATGGTGTTGAAACTGTACCTGCATCGTCCCCGCCTTGTAGCTGATTATGGCTGTGATAGGCGTGCTCCAATGGCAGTTGGGGGCCGCTTTGCGCCTGGGCCTGGGCCTGAACTGGAGGAGCACCAGCACCAAGCAGAATGAAAACTAGAACATACAGGCTACACAGTAGCGACCGTCGGCGAAACATACTGAGTCAATACTGGCGAAAAGAAGGTCTGCGCCTGCACAGACGGTGATGATGAGTGAAACAAGAACCAAAGACGTATAGTCGGCCATATTACGCAGTCGTGATGGGTCAGAGAATTGCGTGCTTGCAACGTCAGACTTTGGAGATCACGCGCGCAAACGAAGGTACACGGACTCAAAATTTACCCCGGACTTTGGGTGGCCTGAAAAAGTTTCAATCGACGTACGTTCTACTCTTGAGTACTAAATAGACGACATCAATGGAAAACATGGGACAGTATACTAAAGTCCTTGTCTTGTACATCTAAAAACATTTTTGAACGTGAGCAAGGTCATTTTGCTCAACAATATTGTCGTTTGTCCTGAGACCATCTTCAGCTTCCTCTACTCAACAACCACCACAGAGTCCCAAAACCATCAGCACAACCTCCTGCTCTTAATAGTAAATTTCTGTTGTATGTCTGTGCTAACCAGTTGGCGACTCGCAGCGCCATGCCGTGAGATTGACAGATGCCTTGTAAGCACTAACCATACTGGTGAAGGCAGCATACAAACCCAAGATGCAGGTGACACAAGACCCGAGGTAGAAGAGCAGGTCAAACAGGTTCCATGCAAGCTCCTTCTTGAATCCACGGATCCACCGCTTCAAACCGCTGTCAACATGGTTGACTCGGCCAGTAGCAGGATCATACGTCTCTTCAGGCAAGATGGCGTCACGCTTGATCTTGAAACCAAGCATCATGAATGGCGGGAAAGTGTATGTAAACTGCAGGATACATCCGGCACCGACAAGCACGATCCAAGAATTGATCTGAGGCACCGACTGCGAGATGACCCAAGCAGCGATCCAGTAGATTGGGATAAAGAAGACGAAAATCCATTTGCCGCGCTTGCTCTCGAGGAGTGGGAACTTGAAGAGATCACGTCCCACATTGTTGTAAAGAACTTTGACGCCGATATTGCCGTAAAGAACAGCCGCGATCAAGCCAGTGATAAGACCAAAGACGTTGCAAACAGTCTGCCAGTTATACGGAGAAATGCCCTGGTACGAAACGTTGTACGCATATTGTCCTTGCATGCAGTAAGTATAGATGCCGTAAACCATGTAGCAGAGGTAGATGAGAATGTCGGCGGCAAGAAGTCCCTTCCAGAAATCCATGGGGCGGCGCATTTCTGCCATGAGCTCAACGAAAAGCGTGGCGCCACCAAAAGAAAAGACAGCGTTCATGAGTCCGTTGACATTGTCGGCCAAACTAAGACCAGGCGGCGCACCTCCCGCAACCTTGATCGGGTCAGGGTCGTTTATGTTGAAAGTAGGGTTCGAGGCCGCATAGAGCGTGTAGTTGGGTGGCGAGTGAGCCATGACACCCATACTAGAACAATTGCGTCAGCCAGGGAAGGATGAACGTGAAAATAGCGTCACTCACGTTGCGAAGATAATGAACAGGTTGAGCTACGAATCGTCAGTAAGCTGCATCGGTAAAACCAGGGACAATGCGAAAGGCTCGTGCTTCAACGACACAGCCTTTCAAGGAGGAGAATACTTACGAAGACCGCCCAAGATGCTAGCCAGCCAAAACGCTGCAACGTCCGAATCTGCCCGACAACGCAACCGAAAACGGTACAAATAACCATGCAGGCGATGAAACATAGGTTATCCTTTGACAATTGACTGATGGACTGACCACTGCTCAGGATAATCAAAGACACGTTCAAGAAGAATTGAAACGATTGCAGCGTGTTGCAAGTATGCCGAAACCATGCACCGTAGACGCGGAAAGCGATGTCGCCATACCCTTTCATCGGATAGCGATCACTATCAAGCTGGAGGTACATCCGCCAGAGTTGGTATCCACTGTAACCGGCAAGAGCGCCAAAGACCGTGAAAAGCGCAACACCAGGTCCTAGGCCCATCTGACTGAATGCGTATCCAGTACTGAAAGGGCCCAGGATATCAGTGGTGATGAGATAGAAGACGGCAGACCTGCTCAAGTTAGCTGACGCAAGTCAAACGACATGTCACCGACGTACCAGGTAGCGGTTCTCGCAGCTCGAGAAGCCTGCACCCACTCATCGTCAGAGATGGTCACGGGTGCATGGGATCTCTCATTATTGCCCTTCTCGTTGCCAGATTCAGATGGCATGTGTTGCATCTGGGCTTCGCCCTGGGCGCTGATAGACAGGCGAGGTTGCGCGATCGAGATGCGACGCTGCGCGCTCTTGTGAAGGATCTTCTCCTTGATGAAGGCTGTGGTAGCACTGTCGGTATGTTGATAATCGCTTCCTGGTCCGTACAAGCGGTCTTCTTCTGCTCGCGTCATCTTGGCATAGTAAAGGTACTCTTCAAAAGGAATGCTGGGGTCGTGTAGCTTTTGCCGAAGTGTCGTAGGGCCAGCGGAGTTTTCGAAACCGTCATTATCGAGACGAGGATCGTCGGCAGCGCCGATGCCGGCCATCGATCCTGCACCAGCTGCCATCTTGTTCGTTTTTGCGATGTGTCGTACCAAAGGTTTCTCGTAGGCGACACGTGGTAGAAGGTAATGGTAAAACAAGCTGGGATATATGTACCTGATGTACGGATACGGCTCGGTGATTCTGGCCAGGACACAAGGATTACAGGGTTACACTCCCTTGTTAGATATGATGTATATCTGAGAAGCACCGAATCTGCGCGTCTTCCTCGCGGAGGGATTCCACAATTGATAGGTCAAGGTGGTATAATTGGCCTATATCCCTTTCGCCCCGGCTATCGAAGACGCCCCTGGAGGCTTGTCTCATCATGTTCGGGGAGAGGAGGGGCCGAGGTTTGAGATTGCGACGTCAATTCGCGATTTGGGTCGGGCAATAAAATCATATGGTCAGGGAAGAAGGACGCGTTGACAGCAAGCTCAACCCCATGTTGACCTACCTTGATAGCGACCTCAAACGGAAATGCACACACCTGTGATTGGTTCAGGTTAAAAGTATGATGAGACCATGCCACAGTCGCCCCTTGGCGGGAGACACAGTAACGTCAACAGGCAGGTACGTTAGATAGATACCGCGCGGCGAGATGAATATCTGTTAGTGGCGATGGTGTTTCGCAAGTCAATTCAGACCTCATCATTTGGTTGGCCTTTTCATTCGACGAGACAATTGATTTGTGTCACTATATCATCGTTTTTCGAAGTTGTTGTCACTCCCGATTGCTTGCTATGCTGGTGATGGCATGAGTGCCGCAAGAAATCGAGATAGAAACCGGGTAATATCCAAAGGCCGGAGTGATCGACCAGTAGTGTCATGATCCTTCGCGCCACCAGTGTTATCTGGGCGGCTCCTAGTGCTTTACGAGTAGCGCCTGGGGAGGCCGTGTCAATGCGACTTTGATATCTTGACACTTCTTCCAAAAGTGTGCGAAGAAGAAATGCTAAGCCTTGCCACAAAGCTTGTAGTTTGCCAACAGTTTTCAAGTCCCTCATGCCTCGAAGACGATCTTCCTGGCACGATGGATGAGGGGCTTCTGCAGCGCAGGTCCTGCTATGCAGATCAAGCCAACAACGTCAGTGCCCGGGACGGTCGATTGCATTTCTGTGTTGGTGGTGTCGAGCAATCTTGCCTTTTTGAGGGTGATGACATTTGACGCCATGCTTCGACGTCAGTCTCGTGTTGTGTCGTGCATGATTTCCATGATCAGTTGATAAAGGTGCTAGGATGCGTGCCATGTATGGAATCTCGGCTGGTGATGGTGTCCTTCACTATCCCCTTATCTCTCGGAGACTGCCACTTTCGGCGGGCTGCCGTGGCATATTTGTTTTGCTGTAGCGAGATGCATATCCCACCACGTTCTTTCGATCCATCATGATCGTGTATCCAACAGGCCAGCTGAAAGCACGATTTCGCGCTTGCCATAGCGGCTACGGCATAGTAAAGCCGTGGCTAACAGCGCATTGCGTCGGATCTTGAGCGGCACTTGTTGCGAGTCCTTTCAGGTCGAATGGATTGGCAGATAAGGAAGGACCCGAACAGTGCTCGCTTCTGAAAGGCTTCAAGCATGGGTTGACCCTGTCCTTGTCAAAAGGTTGCATCGAGTACGGGGCTGAAATGAGAAAGGCGAGCATCCACCACTCCAAAGGGACGGGAAACGAGACAGCATCTTCCGTACTTCCGTACTTTATGCCTGAAACGGCCTATTCGCAGTTTTTGATGGCATTTCCAGGTCTCCTGGAGCGATTTCTCGGGGTTCGCTTCTGTCCGGCTAATAGACGATACCTAAGCCTCCCTGAATGGCAACGAGGTGAGAAGTATCCGTACGCCGAACACGCCGTGATACCGTCTCCTTATCGGGGTTTCCAGGCACGGGCTCTCGGCAGGATTGCTGCGAATAAGCTCCCACATAATCTGATCGCAGGACTTCCCGGGCAGTTTGGGTGGTAGTCGTTGCATCCTGCGAAGTACATGTGCACATCGGCCCGTGGGTGGTCAATGAGAACGATGGTTCATTAGCAAGCAGTAACGCACGACAAGCGAGAGTAGAGGTCGAAGGTCAAGGTGATGTCTGAGTGCTGACATGTTTCTTTATGTGTTCCTGGGAACTCCTTCTGCCTGTTTCGCGGGGAAATAGATCGCCCGAAAGCTTACCTAACGCCGGAAACTTAACGCAAGCCATTTGAATCCCATATCAATTACTCTTATTGAGGTCTGTCAGTGTACCTACCACACAAAGCGAGGCCCCGCATGATTGTAGAAGGGTGTCGTTCGTTCTGCTCTACCATGTCTTTCATTTAGCCAATACTACACTTGTTCATCTTTCTTAGACGATGTCCCGCTTCAGCAAGTTCTTTGGACGAGCTTCGACGAGCCAGGTGCGGACACCTGTAGGTTCCATAATCCAGTATGGCTTTGCTCTGGTCGCAATGTACTCGGCATTTGCCTTGATCTCTCATGATCTGGTTGCAATCAATGTTCGTCTACCCCAGCAACCAGCTCATGCGTTCGACTAACCAATCATGAACAGAAAACCGAAGGTCCCTCCATGTATCCAACTATTCCCAGCGAAGAGTCTTACACCATTTATTCTCGGAGGCATAGACGCGGGAAAAACATCAAAGTTGGCGATATTATAGTATTTGAGAATCCTATTTTCCTACGAGGAAGAGCATGCAAGCGAGTTATCGGTATGCCGGGAGACTATATCGTGCGCGATCCGTCCCAATCTCCAACGGTGGGAGGGACACCCGTACCCGGAGTGACGGATATTGACGAAGTGCGCGAAGAGCCGGTAATGGTACAGGTACCAGAAGGCCATGTGTGGGTTGCTGGAGACAGCTTGACCTACAGCAGGGATTCCCGTTTTTACGGACCACTGCCCATGGCTCTGATTGTCGGTAAAGTACTGTATAATGGCACGGGTTGGTTCACGTGGAAGAGCCTTCGCACTACGCAGTTCCACCCTGCCACTCAAGCCGATCACACGTCTCTGGAACCCGTACACGGCGAACTCGGCCTAGAGGACGCGAAGGTCGACTGAAGCTTCGATCAGAGATCACATATGCGAAGTCATTAAAATCTGACTTGAAATGCTAAAGAGCGCAAGATCCGGTCATGAAGACGAAAAATATATTGTACAAGGTCTGGATGCCCAAAAGCTATCTGAAGCTGCTTGGATTGCGCCTCTTGTAGGGCAATGGCTCGACCTTCTTTCTCTTCAGTTCAACATCACCACCCGCAAGACCCGCTCTCTGCATAACGGCCGCTGTGCTGTCGTCCCATTGAGTTCTGAAGAGAGACGCGCTGATGGGGCTCAATATATGTCGGCTCATGAAGCTGCGCGTGGAGAATCCGTCTCTTTCGACCTTCTTCCTTGCAACCTCCAGATCGATCGGGATGTTGTCCTTTTGCTGCAATACAATGATGGACAATCGATGATAGGGACTACCCTTTTGTGCGTGAGGTGGCAGCCACGGGAGCAGGACCTGAGAATCCGCGGATAGTTTGGCGAGGTCGACCAAGGTTTGGGTAGCCGAGATAGTGATATTGGATGCTAGAAAGTGACATCGAGTATCGAAACTGTCGGCCTCGATGTTTGGGACATCTGGATCGACGATGGCAATGGAGACCATCTTTTCGCCTCGGTCAAAAGGCTGCAAAACAAGCTGGCATGGGTTTTCGCTTATGTGTGACTCAACAAAGTCGCCTGGTGGTACAGCCTTTTTTCCGAACGAGATCTTGACATCCAGAATTGGGTCACAATTTGGAATCACGTCGGGCAGCACATTCATTTGCGTGATGCGCTGAACCAGGATTTTCCTGGGATATTCCTGCCATTTCCGTTCGGCCAGATATCTGTAGATGGGCTTATTCATATCACCTGTTTTGGTCAGCCTACGTCTGAAGGGTCTGCGCGAATCGCTCCTACCTTTGCCATCCTCGAATCGCCGCTTGACATTAGGATCGTTAATGTCGGCCAAGATCTTCAACTGCTCCAGTTCTGCCTGCATGCTCCTCAATCTTCTCTGCTTGTAGACCTCGCCGCCCGGAAACGTGCTGGGCTCGACATCTTGGAGACGAGCAATGCGAGCTCTTTCCGTCTCTATCTTCTTCAATTTCTCTGCCCTGTCCTCAATGAGGATCTTGCGAGCTTCTTGAAAGCATTGGTATGGCAATTGATCGAAGGCAATGCCAGGCGACTGTGCGAGGGCTGCACGCCTTCGTCGTGAGCCGATCGGGGGCTTTCCTGCTCTGCTCAGTTTCCGTTCAAGTCGTGGCACGAAAACAGTGGCAGGATCTGGGTTTCGATAAAAGGACGGTCTCTGGACTTCTGCTTCTTCACGCGCAGAGCTCGTGGTAGAAAGGGACCGCGCCGAGGCACCGACTAGGGGAGTCTCGAAGTTCAACGACCGCAATGAATGCAGCAGGAGGGCACTCGGCGCCCTTGCTGGAGGCATGTTGGGACGTCAATCGACAGTGTCTGGTACATGCATCCGAACGGCCTTTCAAAAAGTTTCAGGAATACGGAGCTTAACTAATCTCTTGGCGCCGGAGGATCGCTCGCAATGGAGGCCGAGCACCGGCAATATGATGACTATTGCTTGCGGTCAGACTGCGATAATCTATGTTACAGAATCAACTAATGTCAGCAATGTCCCCTGTATTTTCAGTGAGTTTCCTTCAGATTGACACTTTGTCCATGTATATGCCCGTGCTTATACCCGTCAGACGGATGTTTCTTGCTTTCGCGCAACTTGGAGACGATTCGACGCGCCTGGACGGGTGGCCTTATGAACCTTGACAACCTTTCAGATCACTCAGCCAGTGACTCAGCATGATATCGAACTCAATTTTACAGCAATGATTCGTCTCTTACGCGGTGCGTACTGTTTTAGGTAAGAGGGAAACAGGTGAACAGCATGAGCCCTGAACCTAACTTCCCGAACATGCCTTTAACCTCAAGGCCAAATGGGTGACATCGGACTTGGTCTGAGCATCTGTCCGGGTGTTTGGTTCTTTATGTTTCCCATGTGAATTTCCATTCGTTTCTTCAACGGCGCGTCGACGCTTTTCCTCAATCGTCCTTGTTGACCGTGTTACGATGTCGTCTTCTGAAAGAGAGCAGACTGTGGTGGATGAGAAGACAACGATGGACGATCGTACACACGAACAACATGGTAAGGCGCCGGAGCCAAAACCAGGTTTCTTTAAACGAACGCTGGATCTGGATCTGCCGACTTTCTTGATGATGCTGAAGTGAGTTTACGTCCCATTAGGACGGGACAGAATCATTGACCAGACACAGAGGAGGAATATCGCCAGTAATTGCTCTGGCGGCGTAAGTGTATTGATCACTATCAACACTCATGGCATGCTTACAGGATGTAGATACCAGAGTGATGCTTGGGCCGGCGAATACACAACACTGGGATACTTGGTCGCCATCATGGCGGTCATCTCTCTGCCCATTCTGCCACGAGCGAAGTTTGTTCAATCAATGCTCATTTCCACATTTGCTGTGTGCACTGCAGCTGCGATGGTGTTGTTGGCGATTCGATGCACTACATCAGCTCGAGGTTCGGCGAAGCAGGCATCGGCAACAGGAACTTCGGGCAGTCAAGAGTCCTTGAGTTACAGTCCGGCCGCAAACGTAACAGCCGCCGTCTTCCTGTTCTTTAACTTGTGGCTCGCCAATACTCTCAGAGCATTACGCCCACAACTTACCATTGTTGCGATCGTATACTGTATCTTCGTCACTGTTTCTTTAACTTATGCGGCAACGTTTCCCAATATGGCGGCGGGAATGAGTTTTGTGAACAGATTGTTAAAGACGTTCCTCACCGGCTTTGGGATATCCTGTGCCGTGTCTTTCATCATCATTCCGGTCTCCTCCAGGAAGATCTGCGGAAAGCAAATGGCTGGTGTTCTTAATCTGATGAAAGCGAGCATCTCCCTCCATAACGCCTATCTTCACACCCTCACAGTTGCTGGAGCCGAACATCCTACCGGGTCGGTCGACGACCAAAATACCAACCTGACAGCTGATTTGGCTGCCTCTAACAAAGATGCGCGGGAAATTGCGGCCAAACTCAAGACAACGCTTCAGCAAGCTGCTAAGCTGTTTGGGCAACTGAAAGTCGAAATCGGTTTTGCGAAGAAGGAAATAGCAATAGGAAAACTCCGGCCGGAGGAGTTTTCGAAGATCTGGACGATGTTACGACAGATTCTGTTGCCTTTGGGAGGTTTATCGACATTCGCCGACATTTTGCAGTCCGTCAGGGAGCACAAGAACCAAGGGGAAGACCTGATCCCGGATAGCGAGACGCTCGGAGCCATCAGACGATTCGAATCAGACGAGTGGCACGAGATTGTGGCCTTGTCCAAAGGACCTTTCCAAAGGGTCAAGGAGAAACTCAGCGACGGCATAACACACGTCATCTACACGCTTGAATTCCTTCCGCGGCCAAAGTCCTCGAAGCGAGATATCGAGAAGAATGCGGACATGCCCCCAGCGCCCGGCGACCGAAACTTCGCCGAGCACCTCGAAAACGAGATCAAATCGTTCGAAATCCATCGTAGGGAAACCGTGCGGAAGTGGTGTGAGAAGAAAGGCATAGAAGTCCCCAAAAAGTTCTGGGAGGACTCTTCTGCCCAGTACAAATTCGACAGCCCAGATTCAATAGCCGACGCCGTACGATCGAAGCAAAATCACCAACAGCTCTACTTAACTCTTTACCTGGAATACTTAGTTCTCTCGGTTTGTCAGTCGGTATTGGACCTCGTCCACTATGCAGATTCCAAGGTCCAGGACGGAACGATGAGCAAGAAGCATTTCATTTTCCCAGGATGGAAGCGGATAAGAAAACTCTTTCAGCACGCGTTCACGCAGGAGGATTCTGAACCGACATTCGCGGACACTGAGGCCACTGGGATTCATATCGCGCTTGGTGACGCGCTAACAGCAAAGAAGGATCCCGAGCATTTGCCTCCAACGAATCTTTATGAACGCATGACAAACCACTTACGAGTGATCCCGAAGTTCCTAGGATCCGATGCATGCAGCTACGGCTTTCGTGCAGCCGTTGCTTCCCTGAGTCTGGCACTCCTCGGTTATTTGCGTCAAACTCACGAGTTCTATCTGGCGCAGCGTGGTATCTGGGCAGTCATAATGGTCGCCATTAGTATGGGACCGACCGCTGGCGCTGGCGTGCAAGGGTTTGTTCTGCGGATTATTGGCACCACCGTGGCCATGATCGCGTCGATCACTATCTGGTACATCGCGGATCAGAAGCCTGCTGCAATCATCCCCCTCACATACATCTGCTTCGTGTGCGGCTTCTACATCATACTGAAGAAGCCGGCCTTCATCATCATGGCCATCATCTCGATGGTCACTGTGATACTCATTATTGGTTACGAGCTGCAGGACCTCAAGATCGGCACCAAGTTACTGACATCGAACGGACAAAGGTTCTATCATATCTATGTCCTGGCGCCGTACCGACTCGCCACAGTTGTGATCGGTCTGACCGTCGCCTTCATCTGGACTTACTTTCCATTCCCAATCACTACGCATGCCACGCTGCGCAAGGACCTCGGCGCCACGCTGTACATATTAGCCAACTTCTACTCGATCACGCACTCAACAGTCGAAATGAAGCTGCGGCTCGGCTACCGGGAGCAGGACGCCGGCAAGCTCTCGGCAATGAAGAAGCTCGACAAGGCTCGCCGCCGCAACTTCGAGAAAATGATCATCATGATGAACAAGTTGCGCGAGCACTCGTCTTTTACTGTATACGAGCCTGCATTCGGCGGCAAGTTCCCCAAACAGACCTACGATGTGCTCATTGCCCATATGCAGAGTCTCTTCAATTACATGTCGCTCATCAACTTCGCGGCTCAGACATTCGAGTCGAAACAAGAAGGCGAGGAGAGCGAGTGGCTGCGCGACTTCCGCCGACTGACCGTCCAGACGACCGTGACTAGCCACGAGCTAACGTCCACGCTGTGTCTGCTGTCGGCCAGCATGCACAACGCTCAGCCTCTCCCGCCGTATGTGCGCGTGCCACCGCCAATTCACCTGGCCGACCAGCTGGCCAGTATTGACCCGGGGATTCTGAGCGTGCAGCATATCGAAGAGCCGTGCTATGCTGCGTTCGCGGTGCTCGAGATCGCCAGTGTGCTCATCATGCAAGAGACGTCTAATATTTTGGCAAAGGTCAAGGAACTGGTCGGGGAAGTCGATTTCTCACTGCATGTGATTGGTTCGCCGTTGGATTCGACGACCAGTTCATTGAACAACATGAACGGGAAGGGCAAGGCCGATTGATCGTTTGAGGGGTCAGTTCTGAACGATGTGTTCATTGTGAGGAGACTGTTCCAGGCATTCATTAGGAGCTTTGGGTGACTCTATTCGACATAATCCTGCATCACTCGGAGCTTAAATTTGTACAATTGCCCTTACCAAAATTGGTAGACGTTGGTTCAAGGGTTGAAGACGTCTTTGTCTTGCCTTTTTTTTTTCAAGCTGCATAGCAAACGGCCAGAAAAGAAACGCAAAATCAACTTCGATAATGTATCATTTTGTGCCTCCGTGTTGGCCCTACCGTGTGTCACAGCTGATGCGTGATCACAAATGACCTAAACCTGGGTATCTCTGCAAAAACAAAAACATACCACCTGCCAACCCGTATTGACATGAAATGATGCCAGTCCCAACACCCATCGCTATACCATTGATCTCCGATAACATGTTCCAAAACTTCATCTGCCATGTTCGGCCTGTCCCAATGAAAATAATACAAAGGGACAATCTTTCCGATACCGGCTTAATCGACCATATTGAGGCCCCTGTGATGTCCAAAGGGACCGCCGTCTGTTGGTCACGTACCTTGGTAACTCCAGTTCAAAACCCATGTTCAAAAGTAATTCCAGTTCAAAATCTATTTGAACATACTGTCAAAGTCGAGATCCATCTCCATGTTACCCATTTCATTATCGTCAAATTCGACGTTCCCGTCAAAGTTCATGTCGCTTGAATTGAGAAGCTCGTCGAACTCATTGGGGCCCAAAGCTGGAAGACTGTAATCTACTTCTTGGAGGCTGTTGTCGTTCGCTCCCATGGCCGCTGCTGCATCCGACCCACCAGCGCCAGTTACCATGTTATTGTTGTTGGTATTCATGTTGGTATTCGTGGGCATGGGCATACCCATGTTGAAACTGTTGTCGTCTCCGGCCTGGTTAGCATAAGACTCCAGACCCGGAAGTAGGGAATTCAACGAGGAGTCTTGAAGATCGAGGTTGGCTGCGCCGGCGTCGAAGCTGTCTCCCATACCCATGTCGAAGTTCATGTTCATATCGTTTCCTGCCGCAGCCATCATGTCCGCAGAGGGATCGCCATCGCCGAACATGGACACGAAGTTGAATTCCTCGTTTCCTGTGTCTTGTGGAGTGGCTCTGGTGAAGTCGTCGAAGGTGGGCACTTGCATGTTGGTTTCCATAGCGGGCGCTTTCTCGGGCGGCTTCTCTGGGACCTTGGGCGCAGGGGCTGGTGGTGCTTGAGTTGGCTTGACTTCCTGTTTAGCTGGGGCTTTCTCTGCTGGCTTGGGTGCAGGTGCCTTTGTTGCTGGTTTCTGCGGGGCTTGAGACGTTGACTCGCTGTTTACAACAGGCACTGGAGGAGGCTGTTGTTCTTGCTGGGACTGGGGCTGCTGCAGTTGCGCAGCTTCCTCTGGTTCGGCGGTTTTGACGCGCTTCGGCGCATTCTCTTTTGCAACTTCTAAGGGCTTCTCTTGTACACCATCCTCCACGTCGCGTTTTCTCTTCGCACTGGCTGCGATGTCTTCGCGTGCCTTCTCTCGGCGCGCCTTGTTCATGGCAAGTTTTTGTTCCAAGTACCATTTTGCATCCAGGATCTGTATCTCACAATCGTCAAGCGCATCTTGAAATTTCTTCGCCGTCTCGACCAGCACGGCTCTTGTGGATTGGGCATAATTCAACGGATCTTTCAGGGCGTACGCGATGCGAGTCACGGAACCGTTGAACATGCCCTCCACTGTTTTCACCGGGTCGTACGGGGGTTTGTTTGTCGCCGTCGCCATGATGACGTCTGCATTCGAGAGGTAGTCGAGGTAAGGATCGGTGGAGAAATCGCTGGGAATGGAGGCGGAAATGTCTGCGGAAGGAACTTCATTCAGGCGGAAGGGGGCAGGAACATGGCTGTCGATTGCAGTGTGAATAAAGGTGAAGTGACTCGATGTCAATTGACACTGGCGCCGCACTGGAAAAAGTGTCAATTTCGCAGGATGATCGCTGATGGTGGGTCAAACACCCTGCTTGTCAACGACCTGGACCTTTGAAACCCCCGGTCTTTTGAGTCTTGACAGAGGCGGGCGCCCGCACCACAAGACTGAAAGCTATCGCTGGCTTCAAACAGGTTGCATGTTTTGACAGGCCCCGGTGGGTATCGGAGCTCCAAGCTTTGACTTTCGGGCGCCTGTTAAGTGCACCCTTGCCCCCGAATTTCCGGAGCTAGAGGCTAAAAAGTCCCCTACACGTCCATTAAAGTTGTGACTTTTGGCTGGGCTGACGCCTTATCTTGGAGAGGTCCAAACTTCATAACGTCGCTATACGGCACTCCTCTCATTTTACTCAACGCTTCATCTATCTTCTCCTCATTTTATTATACGTCGTTCTCGTCGTTGTTCTTCTTTTTTCCATCTCCGTCGTGTCGCTTGGAATTCGTGCATTGCAAGTTTGGGCGTTGGGAAAAGATAATCGAGCGACTTTCCATCTCTCCTTTTCCTACCAGTCATCTCCTCAGTTCAGATCACTTATCTGGTGCGCTGCTACTGTTCTGCTCTGCTTTGCTATCTCAAATTCCCAGCTGCCTGCCGCCGCCCGCTCCGCCCGCCTGCCTCTGTCTCATCTCGGCGCGACCTCTTCCACGACCGGCGTACCACTACCACACATTCTCCTCCCTCTTCTCCTCCGAGTCTCTTCTGCGTTCGCAATCATCTCCTACTTTGTCGACATTTGGCGCTCTTCTACTGGGTTGGTCTCTCATCTTGATAGCGAGTTGTCTTCGACTGTTCCAGCAAAATTTCCTATTCTACGACATCAAACCGCTCAACGTTTCTCTCAACCAATACTACAAAAGCAAAAGTACCTAGCTTGAGCTGTACCTATATTGTCCCCCACTTCGAGTTCCAGCGAAAGCTTTGATTATTGTCTCCTTAAATCGTCACAAACGTTGTCACTGCTTAACATGGACGAGAACATTGATCCTGCTACCATGCCACCTCCACCATCCACAGTTGGCGCTCCTGGTTACGATGCTTTACCTGGAAGCAATGGCCATACCGGCATCAGCATGGGCCCTCCCGCGTTGCCTCCAGTCGTCATCCCCCAGAACAACAACACGGTGGGCAGTCCTACATCTCCAGGTGAAGCCATGTCGCCTTCGTCCGGCGGAGTGGTTCGGAGAGCTGCACCCGAGCCAAACAAGAGAGCGCTGTATGTGGGTGGACTTGATCCCCGGGTTACGGAGGATGTTCTGAAGCAGATCTTCGAAACCACCGGCCACGTCGTCAGTGTCAAGGTTATTCCGGACAAGAATGTGAGTTCAAGAATGATATGCTAGCCCTTGTGCTAACTAGTCCCAGCAATTCAACGCTAAGGGATTGAACTACGGATTTGTCGAGTACGATGACCCCGGCGCCGCTGAGCGTGCTATGACCACTCTCAATGGCCGTCGAGTCCATCAGGCTGAGATCCGCGTTAATTGGGCGTATCAATCCAACAGCTCGAACAAAGAAGATACCTCGAATCATTTCCACATCTTTGTGGGTGATTTGAGTAACGAAGTCAACGATGAAGTTCTATTGCAAGCGTTCTCTGCATTTGGTTCTGTTTCCGAAGCTCGGGTCATGTGGGACATGAAGACTGGCCGCACTCGTGGTTATGGATTTGTGGCCTTCCGTGAAAGGCAAGACGCCGAGAAGGCTCTGGCTTCGATGGATGGCGAATGGCTTGGCAGTCGTGCCATTCGATGCAACTGGGCAAACCAGAAAGGTCAGCCTTCCATCTCACAACAACAAGCAATGGCGGCCATGGGCATGACTCCGACCACGCCTTTCGGCCACCATCATTTCCCCACCCAGGGCGTCCAGTCTTACGAGATGGTCGTAAATCAGACTCCTAGCTGGCAAAATACATGCTATGTCGGTAATCTCACACCCTATACGACTCAGGCCGACCTTATTCCCCTCTTCCAAAACTTTGGCTATGTGGTCGAAACTCGCTTCCAGTCTGATCGAGGATTTGCCTTTGTGAAGATGGACACCCACGAGAATGCAGCTATGGCAATCTGTCAGCTGTCCGGTTACAATGTCAATGGCCGACCCCTGAAATGCTCGGTGAGTACTGGAAAGTCAACATGATTGCGGCACATCTAACAGATGCAGTGGGGTAAAGATCGTCCGCCAACAGGTCAATTCGACACTTATTCACCGCAAACCTCCATCGGATCTGCATCGACCCCTGGCGGCTACAATCCGGCCTCACCATACTTTCCGCAATATGGTGGTCCGGGACCCTTGACACCACAAGGTAGGTCCTATACAGAGGTGAACAGGCGTTAGTTGGCTAACAGAGCTTCAGGCCCAAGTCCTGGTGCTCGTGGTACTTGGGACTCGAATCATCTGCCGAGTCCCTACACTCAGTCACCGCAGTCAGCGTTTGGCCAGGGTCCTCCGTCAGCTGGGGCCTATGGTCGTGCTCCGGGCCCACCAGTAGGAATGTATCCGCAACCCCCAACATCATACGGCAACAATTATCAGGGATATCAGGCATAAACTCGATCAGTGTGTTGATCGTGGGTCGCAACATAAAGGGGATGACACGAGCTTCTCTTTCAGCCACAACGACATTATCATCACGGGAATCACGGACGATGCAGATGGGATAATTCGAGTACCACGAAATGCGGCAACAAGTTTTTCCGATTTGTAACTTGAGCGAGTCAACCAATTAGCAGGATACCCATGCGAATGCGTTAGATAGTTTTTCACATTACCCCTTCTCAGACAGACATGAATCTATTGGAAAGCAAGCTGTTCTTTTTGGTGCGGAAGTTGATAAGTGACTCGTGCCCTTCTCAGCCTTGTTCAGCCTTGCATGAGAACCCCGCTTTATGCGCAGAAGCCAAGCCGGTACTTTTATTGGATGAATTGCCACTTTTAGTTCCGACGCGACTTTTGCACGCGTTCCTGTGGGTGCGCTTCACTGTGGTCAATTTGCAGGCCTCTCTACAGACAACCCACCTGTCTCCTCTTTCCTCTGGGTCGCCCTTTCTCATCCAACGTCCTGTTCCTTTCATGCACCTACCCTCGCCCACTGTGCTCCTACGCTCTTCGAATGGCCCTCTGAGAAGCCCTAAGAGGTTCGTCGATGCCATCATGCTGGCTCGAGCCGTCAACCAACATGCCTCTACATCAAACGGCGAGAAGAAGCAATCTCCTCTCCGCTTGAACTCTGCTGCGGCCAATGCAAGTACAGATCCTCAGGCCAACAGCCTCAAACGAAAGTTCGGGCGGAATATGAGTACAACAAGCGGGTTGGGTGCTATGCACCAACAGACGTCCTTCGATGAGAACACTACTAGTCCTTTCATCGACTTGACATCCCCGGAGAAAGGTTCGGATATTCGCTATCCTTCTCTCGATGGTCTCGACTGCGAATATCCAAACCTGCCTGCGGTGCCGCTGGACTCTTCCCAACCCACCAGCAGTGCCCAGGTTCCGTGGTCTTCATCACCAGCGTCACATTACGCAAAACCCTCCACAAGGACATCTCCTGAAGGTTCACAATCACCGGAGCCAGTCAGACAAACGAAGAGACGCGTGCTGCCTGCTACATTCGCATCAAAACCGATGACTGCAGGAGGTCATTCCTACAACCAGCAATATGGCAAGAAGGCAGATCATGAACACACTGGTCGTTTCGACAGGTACTCGGCTACGAAACAATTTACATCCGCTACCGGTGTCGACAAGGCCTCCGCAGTAATGTCGAACATGTTGCAGAAAGCACCAATCGCCCGTCAACGGTCCAACACACCAACTCCACGAACTTCGTCTGACCGAATTGTACAGTCAACCATCAAGCCGGCAGACAGGCAGAACGGCACGATGGACAGGGTTCCGGAGACCTTTCTCAGTGACGAACAAAAGGCTGTCATGAAAACAGTATTGGAGGAGGGAAAGAGTGTGTTCTTCACCGGTTCTGCCGGTACTGGTAAATCGGTTCTTATGAGGGCGATTATTGCTCAGCTGAAACACAAGTACCGAAAGGAGCCTGATCGAATTGCTGTTACAGCGTCTACGGGTCTAGCATCATGCATACTAGAAGGCCAAACACTGCACAGTTGGTCAGGTATTGGACTGGGAAAGGAGCCTGCCCCGGAGCTCGTCAAGAAGATCAAACGTAATCAGAAGTCACGACAGAAGTGGTTGCGAACGAAAGTCCTCATTGTTGACGAAATATCAATGGTGGATGGTCAACTGTTCGACAAACTTGAGCAAATTGCCCGCACCCTCCGAAATAATGGTCGACCATTCGGGGGTATTCAGCTGGTAGTGACAGGAGATTTCTTCCAACTCCCTCCAGTACCAGAGAAGAATTCGATTGCGAAGTTTGTCTTCGATGCGGTTACCTGGAATACGTGTATTGAACATACCATTCTGTTGACACACGTCTTCCGACAAAAGGACGAACAGTTTGCAAAAATGCTTAACGAGATGCGCTTGGGTAGGATGAGTGCTGCTACCATACGAGAATTCAAGTCTCTGTCGAGGCCTCTGGACTTCCACGACGATCTGGAGGCTACCGAGCTGTAAGTGTACCATATTCTCCAGGAGGCTTGGCTGACCAGTATTAGATATCCACGTCGCGACGAGGTTGAAAATGCTAATCAGAACCGAATGCGTAGATTGTCTGGTCAACTCATGACATATAATGCCGTTGACTCAGGTGTGCAAGATTTGACAATCCGCAAGAATCTCCTAGCCAACTTCATCGCTCCTGAAGTCCTCGAATTAAAGAAAGGTGCTCAGGTCATGTTGATCAAGAATATTGATTCGCAACTCGTCAATGGCTCTTTGGGTATCGTTCAGTCATTCATGGACGAAGGGACGTTCTTCGCCTACAAAGAGGATGAGCCGTCTTATCTCCTGGCCAACGGACCAGATGATGGGTCCAATGACGACGAGAAGGCCGCTGCGCGCCAGAAGATACAGGAGGCTAGGATGAAGAATCAAGGACCAAGTGTCGGTTCTACACGACTGTGGCCCATGGTAAGATTCAACCTCCCTGATGGCACATCGCGCACCATGCTTTGCTCGCCGGACGAGTGGAAGACCGAATCACAGCAAGGCGAGGTCATTGCAAAACGTGTGCAAGTTCCTCTGATCCTTGCATGGGCTCTCTCAATCCACAAGGCTCAGGGACAAACATTGACTCGAGTCAAGGTGGATTTGGGAAAAGTGTTCGAGAAGGGGCAAGCCTATGTTGCACTGAGTCGTGCAAGGAGCAAAGAGGGATTGCAGGTACTTCGATTTGATGAACGCAAAGTTATGGTGCATGCCAAAGTCCTCCAATTTTATTCCAAGTTGTCAGGTCACGAGACATTGGAAAATCAGGTGCAGACAGGCACTACCCAGAAAAGCACAATCTTCAAGAAGGAAAGCACCAATGCTTCACGCAAGGCGGCAGCGGAAGAGGACGAGTTTGGTGATGACTTCTCTTATGAGGAAATGCTGGAGCTTGAGTCTCAAATGATGCGTGGGACTGGCTGAAGCGAGGTCATGGACAGATGATGCCCGGGTGTAGCATCTCAGATATGCCTTATGACTCTGAAGAACAATAATCCTCTTTGAAAAGGCATGCATTATCATGTAGGGGGCTAGCGTATGAAGTGAAGAGGCGATACATATACCGTGCAGTAACGTGCACGAGACCTTTATAGGTGAATGTGACGAATCAGGAAACACTCAGACCATTTCCAGAGTTTATACTCCGAAGTGTTCAACTCTCAATATTTCAGACAGCGTCGTGGAATACGAACATATGATCTCACATTCACATTTTGCACAGCTTTGATTGAGAAGACATTTACCCTCTCGTCATTGTGCAGCCATAGACTCGTTCAACCCAATGCCCACTGCATGATGGCGTCAGATTTCGTGGGCTACACCATCCTGGTCACGCTACAAAGCCCTCCCAATGCTCAAATACAAGGCGTCGTCGCCAACGTCCAAAACCAGAGATTGTTCTTGCAGAATGGTAATAGAATGGATCTTTCCCAATGGATTTTGCTGACACACCTCAGTTCTTCTCCTCTGGAACGGCCAGCGCCTCCCCTCCTATGTTGTCGAGTCCTCTGCGATCGCGGATCTAGAAGTGTCACCCACTCAACAACTGACCTTTGAAGAGCAGGAGACGACTACACCCGTTGCTGGTCAGCCTCCTCAAAATGCCACCTTTCCGGCCATCCCTCAAAGCCAGCAAAATGCTGCAGCATTTGTCGATCCAGCCATCATCAGTTACACGAAGCCGCCAAATGGACAAGCATCTTCACTTCATCAAGCGCAAGCAGTCTCTCCTGTCATGATCGCCGATGGCGCCGTCAGCAGTCCATCCGCACGATTGCCTCGAAGTGGGACTTTTGGAGCCAGTTCAATATCTAGTATTGCGACCACTTTACCCAGGAAGACTGACGCAAAGAATACACCTGCAAGCGCAACACTTACTGAACCTTTCGACGCGTTGCGGCTCGGAAATAATGTTGTTGGAGCCAAAGAGACGCAGAAAGCGAAAAGTTTACCGCTGCCACAGGTCACAGTGTCGCGAACAGGTCCAGGCATAATCGATATGAAAGACGTCAATAATGGGCCTCTCAAGAACCAAAAGAAGGCTGGGAAGGGAAAGGGTTGGCGCCAAACTCCGTTGATAGAGGAAGTCCCAGCCCAAACCAAGAAGAAGGCTCAAAGAGGAAGAAAAGTGGCTGAGGACATGAATGGTTGGGCTACTGAAGATGCGACCGACATCCAGGATCTGGGCGACTTCGACTTTGTGGGCAACTTATCCAAATTTGACAAGCGACAAGTGTTCGATGATATCAGGCAAGCAGATACTACTGCGGAAGCTGATCGACTTGTCAGTTTCAACAGAAAAGCCAAGCCTGGGACTGACGGTGGACGAAATCTTCACTGGAGTGAAAACGTTTTGGACACGCCAAATGTCAAAGCCGGTGATCGATGGCAGAGTGAAGCTGGTGAGACCGAAAACGAGTTTGCAGAAGAGCACTACAGCAGTGGTAAAGGGTCAAAAAGGGCTGGTTCGAGACGTCCTATCCAATCAAGAAAAGGAAGCGTACTTCCTGCACATATCGACCGTACTGAATCGCCGCGACCTCTTGGACGGATACAGACATCATCGCCTCTCAACGGATCTGTTTCGGGCACAAGAGCCTCTTTCAAGCTTGCCAATAATAGGCCTTGTTATTGTCTGTCACCGCTGCAGATGTTGGAGATTGAGCAGTTGTGCACATCGGAAATGGGGCTCATAGAAGATATGCTTTCGGAGAATGCTGGTCGAAGTATAGCAATGGCTGTGCTTAGAGTTCCTGGTGTGAGGAACGTGGTCTTCTTAGTTGGAAACCACAAGTCCGGTGCTAGAGCCATCGCAGCTGCCCGACACTTGCGCAATCGAAGGTTGAGGGTCACTATCGTTGTCCTCGGTGGTGAACGGGAAGAGTTGCTTCTGGAGGTGATGCGAAAGCAGCTCAACATCTACCAGAAAGGACAAGGCTATGTGGAACGCTGGGATGAGTACCAAGCAAAGTCATCTGGAGGCGGAGTGACTCCGGATGTCGTTGTTGATGCTCTACTCGGCGTGCACGGCACTTTCGAAGAATTGCGGACCGACGACCAAGCGACCGCACTGGAGATGATTCGGTGGGCGAATCGAAGTTCAACTGTCCTTTCCATCGACGTGCCGAGTGGATTGTCTGCAACGTCAGGATTATTCACCGAGGTGGATGGACAAGTATTGGTTATGGCCAGCAAGCACATTGTGAGTCTGGGGGCTCCAAAAAGCGGTTTGCTCCACGCCATGGCGATGGACCACCATGCGGAATCGACATGGCAAGTTTGGGTGGCCGATATTGGCATCTCAATAGCGGCATGGCAGAAGCATGGGTCGCGGCGGCAGCATGGCGTCGACTTCGGCAGTGAATGGGTGGTTCCTCTCAAGTTCGTCCTGGGGTCTCAGGCAGCTTAGGAGCTGAGAACGAACTGGAGGGATCCAAAAAGTGCATGACTTTCTTTCTGCGTTCGAGCGATCAAAAGAGGCATTACATGGGCGTCGCTTTATGTTTTAGAAGAGAGGGTTGCTTGCGGGCTGTTTCCCTCCCTTGAGGGTGCCACAAAGCTTTGCATTAGCTTGACTGTATGAATATGACTTTCATTCACGATTCCGCCCCCAACACGGGCGGTACGGCAGGTGACAGACATGCTTTTCCCAAGCCTCCGTTCGAAATGCTTATTAGACGGCCTTTCCAAGGGGGCTGAAATAAGCACTCAATATATCGTCTAAAGATCCCTCTCTTACCGCCCATCGGGTCGTCGTGCGGCTGACTGCATGCCACTGTGAAAGTGTGCCCCAAGCCACACTTCTACACAGAACTTCATGCTGGGAAGCGTTTCAGTATTCATCATCACCATCAAATAACCCTCTCGATCTTAGTGATTGTACTAAATATTACTGACCAAGTCTTTCGATGCGTGAGCACTGGACTGAAATCTTGTGTGAAATCACACCTATTCTTATCTCTGCATTACCTTACGGGCTGCTTTGCTGGTGAATAATCTGACGCTGTTTCTTTGCGGACTGTCTTCCTGATCTGAAATATCCTGGCCCTCCTGTCATCTGCCATTACCGACATAAGGAGCCCTGACTTGTCACCCCTTGTGACAGTCATCGCGGCACATCAGAGTAGTGAAGGCTGTGTGAGCGGCATTGATACACGCTAACTGGCTGGACGATTCCTTCCAGTCCTATCGTACAAAACAACTTACACGACCCAGCTGGGACATTACCTGAGATCGATCAATTGCCGGATTGGCTTGACTCAACTAGACTTGGATTCGGACGTAAAAGGACGTCAACTCGTTCGGTCCCAGATTGCTATGTAAAAGGCTGGAGGAGGAAACACAGATACCTCTTGGATTCTGATAACGCGAGAAACGATTGATTAGTGCCACCAGTCCCAGACGCTGGCAAGGCAAGGACGACTTACAACAGCCTACATACATCATCGACTGTAGCAAAACAAGCCAACCACTTTATCATACTGGTAGAGCCTGGCCAAGCAGGTAACTGAAGTGCGTCTCAACGGTGCTTACTTCAGTAATATACTACCTACATCAGCGACCGAAACAACAAACCTGGCTCGAGAAACAATCGACCCGTCAAGTATCACAAGACAAACACTGGGCGCAGCGCCACTGCTTAGCGGCGACTACGAGCGAGACTCAAGCCGGAAAGTACAATCCCAACCATGGCATTCATGCAAACACACTTCCATCAAGGCTACATCACCGACCTAGTATGCCCACCCCCTCCCCCAGGCCAAACCGCCGCCGACGTCCTTGAGATAGGCCTCGCCCTCGCCCGCGAGATGTGCTCGTCCGCAAAAATCATGACCACTCTGAACCCGTACATCGCCGACGTATCGACCATCTCCTCGAACGATCCATCCGCCGTCGACATCCAGTCTCTCGCAGCAGATTTCAACGTCGACGTCAGAGCGGACTACGCGACAAGCGACTTCACACAATACGCCATTACCGACAAATTACCCGTTCTATTCGGATACACCACGACACTAGTATACCACTCTGCGCTACGCACGACGAAAGACGGTCTTGAAGCGCTGACGAACCCGGGGAACGGTGTGACGATCCACGGACGATGGGTAGTCAAGGTCGCGGAACGGGATGAGTATGCTGATGAAGCTGGGAAGGAGGCGCCGATGGACGATACGTTTAGTCTGGGCAGTAGTAGTGGGGTGATTAATCTTCTGGAGACGCAGGCTACGCGGTGTAATGTCATGTTGAGTTGGTATATCAAGCAGAATGTTGATAAGAGTCATCGGGTCACGCATAAGCGGTTTAAGGAGTTGTGGAGGGAGAGGATGAAGGACCGGTTGTATCCTACTGGTGCTTGAATCTTATGCTGGCGAGGACGAGGATAAGTCTTGAGTAGGGGGTTCATGTGGGAAAGTATTACCAGGGACCGTTGTGGTTGAAGACGAGCGGCCATTGTCGGGGGCAACAGCCACACTTCCACCACGGGTTCAATGAGAGCGTTTAGTCTGCATATGTTGTTGGGTCGAAGATGCGCGTACGGATTGTAATGCAAAGGATTGCTTCTCATGTGATTGTAAGGCTGGGATAGGAGGAACAGGATCATATTGAGCTTTCAAGCTTTTATTCACGACAATCACCAGCCGTCAAAATTGCCGAATCCTCCACCGCCCTTCGTCTTCTTCCTTACAGGCTCTTCCGGCTCATCGATGAACTCGACAATTTCATCTTCCTCATCGGGTTGATTACTTTGCATCGCCGCCTTCAAATACTTGCCCACACCGGCATCAGCACCATCTCTCTCAACCGTCCCATCAGCACGGATTCTCTTCCCCGTCCACGTCGTCCTGTCTTCTTTCTTCCTTTCCTCTTTTTCTTTGTCTGTCTGTTCTTTCTCGTTCTTCCGCTTCCAGAACTCCTCGAACGGATCGATCAACACCACCGCCTCGGTGATCTTGATCTCGTTCTTAGGCCGATCGTCCGCGTCCACGGGCGTCTCTTCCAGCCTCTTCAGCACGTCTAATGATATGCTGTCATCCACAAGACCGAAGATGGTATGTTTTCGGTCCAGATGGCTTGTAGGTCGGTACGAGATGAAGAACTGACTGCTATTGGTGTTTTTGCCTTTATTCGCCATCGACACAACGCCCCGCTTGTCGTGTTTTAATGGCCCTTCAATTTCGTCCTCAAAGTTTGTGCCCCAGATACTGCTTCCACCACGTCCCGTCCCTGTTGGGTCACCGCATTGAATCATAAAATTCCGGATATTGCGATGGAAGACAATGCCATTGTAGTAGCCCTTTTGTATTAGCCGGACGAAGTTCCAAACTGCTTTCGGCGCGTATTCGGGGTATAATTCGAGATTGAGGTCTCCCACAGTTGTTGAGAGTCGGACGTAGCCCTTTTCTTTCACACGCCCTTTCTTGAGGAGGTATTCTTCGTCGGACATTAGTGCTAGAGCGGCTGATGTGTGAGGCGTCACGCCAGTGGAGGTGAATGATGCAGCTGCTAAGCCTGTAGTATGTCGAGTGGCATTGTATGGAGTTGGTTTTGAGTTCGTGACTGCTGCGTTCTTCTTTGCAGGATTTGCTAATTGACCTTTCTCTTTCTGACTTGTCAATTGTGCGTTCGCACGTTCGGCTCGAGCTTTTGCGACGGCCTCTTTCGCCTTCATGATCTTCAGGTCTGCTGCGCTGCCTAGTGAAGCCGCGTTTATGGATGCTTCCTCCTTGGGTATGCCAGAGTCTTCGCCATCTTTGAGGTACTTGAACGAACTGAGGTTGCGAGATTCGATATTCTGCGGGTCTTGTAGAGTTATGATATCTTTTCTCGAGAATTCCTCGTCAGACACCAGGTCGCGCCACATCTTCGGCTTGATATTCAGCCGCTCGACCGTGTCGTAGGCGAACACATTGGCGGAGTCGCCATGTCTGATTGCGACGATGTGCGTGTTGTCCGTGAAGACCTTGTATGTCACCGGGTCGACATATTCGTCGCTGTCGTTCTTTGCGAAGTTCAACTTGATCAAGTCTTGCTGTTTGAGGGGCTGCCCGCTTGTAGGGTTGGTGTCATGTTTTAACAGCCATCGGATGATGTTCTCGTGGTCGAAGGTCGTGCCATCGGCCGTGCATACGGGTGTGACGAAGGGTTGTAAACTCAGGGAGCAGAAGTTGAAGGGTAATCGTTTGAATGAGGCATGGCCACTGGTGTCAGCGCGCACACCGGCGCCGGCTGAGGCTCCGTACGCATCGGAGGAGGCCCATTCGGAGTGGGTGATCTGCCATTGTTAGTCTGTGGACGGTTTGGTGAGAGGGAGTGATTGTACATAGAGTTTATCGGTTCCTAGGAATGCCCGTCAGCATGCAGAAGCGAGCGATATGGGGGCCTTCTAACCTTTCCCCATGGCTGCTTCTCACTTCATGCGACCAGAGGTGGTTGTTTGCGAAGACGAATTGCGCTCATAAAAAGATGGAAATGCGGAGGAAATACATCGGCTGAACTTCGGAATGAGTTTCCTGCAGCCTCGTCACGAAGAGGCAAGGCTGGAGTTGTCAGATCGTCATAAAGGCAACCCGGCTCATTGCAGTCTATTCTAGATGTGTATGTGTCTATGTCTAGGTCGTAAAACGTGATGGACGCCAGTCAGCGTCGGTACTAGGACATCCGTTCGATCATCTGGGAATGCCTAGATATCTGTAAAAGTCGGCTGACCATATGCTCTTCTCGGTCTCTTTGACAATCCATACAAGCCCAAGCATGGCTGCAGAGTTCGCACCCGCTCCTTTCTCTAGACCGCAGCGCCGCCTGGGGATCAAGCACATCCATTCTTTGACCAAGATGACATTGTAGGCAACACCTCCGCCATTCTCTGCATGGCACTGTTGAACCTTGTCGAAGAGTTTGTTGTAAGTCTGAACCAGTGTTGCTTCGTCAACTTTCGCAGGTAGTCGGAGAACGAAATGCCGGAACAGAACATTGGGAACATCGCTTGTGACATCCGTCGTTGATCGAGCCTTACTGGGAAACAGCTCAAAGCCCATTTGTTCTTCATCCGGATACTGCCAAAGTTGCATGTGCTTATGGCCCTGACTGGATCCAGATTCGTACCCACAGTTGTAGATCAACATGTACTTGTGCCCAAGATGACTTAAGGTAGCCCAGGCGGCTGACAGGTCGTTGCCGTTAAGACGGTCAGTCTGGGGAACAAACTCTCGCGTGATGAGAAGAAGACTTGGCCGGTAGACGCAGTATTTGTTAAGGAGAAGCAGATGTAGGGGACCAACATCTGAGATCACAAAATTCGGGTCCGGATCGACGAAGGGATTGCGCCCTTCACCGGTCTTCCTTTCGCGTGCATTTGCGGGCGTGATGGGCTTTTTCAGCAGGTGAGGGACCATGCGGAACTCGTACTGCACGACGTTGACAGAAATCAGCACTTCATACTGGAATGAACCAGACTGTTGGGCTCTTTTGGGTATGGGTGACCTACCTTGAACCCGTCATCTTCCATAGTCTTGGTGGTCGATGGCTCGTAGATGGCCTCTCCTTGCGCCACCAGGTCATCGAATCTTGAGAGGACCAAATGCTCGAGATCCGCCGACAATTCGATGGAAGCCATCGCTAATTTCTTTGTTTAGTCCCGGAGGGTGGCCGTTGTCGCAAAAGGGAACCTTGGCAGGTCAGCTCAGAGACTTTGAGCTTTCAAGACACGTGTGTTTTGTCATGCAGATTGGTGCAATATGAATGGTCCGGTATGTGACGGTGTAGAGAGACACCAGGTATCTTCTAGTATGGAGGAAGGGTGGATAGGTACACGTTCTGAGTATCATGTACGCCGCGCGGCAGCTCCCGACAAGGCCGACCACTTACCGCCCTTCGAATCTTCTACAAAATTCAGATTTGTGATTAAATACACGTGTTTTATATTGTATTATGCTTTATTCTAAGTAAAGCCTAAGCGGAATCATGAGATCTCCTTCTTCACATGCTGGCCTCTCCACTCATCAACCAAGCCTGGATAGTCTTCCGGTCCGTAAGGATCGAACATGTCAGCGATCTTGCTGGCTTTCCGGTGTGACTGCAAGTTCAGGTCATTCAGCAACATGTCAACATATGGAACAGCATCGAAGACAAAGTCCGGAAAGCCAGGACCATAGCCGATCGGATACCGCCATCGACCGAACTGGGTATGCAGGACGGTTTGCCATCGGATGTCATCTTCTGAAGCAGGCAGTCTATCCAGCTTACCGTCAAAGAATGCAGATATCCAGATTCCTTGTACAGTGGCGACAATGGCAGTCGTAATTGAAGAGCACATTCCAGCAAATGCAAGATTACGCATTGAGACCATCGATGGAGGGACCATAAACCTGTACATTCGCAGGGGCTCGTTCAGCCTCTCTGCCAAGGTCGTGGCAAGCTCATGCTTTCTCTTCGGCTGAGTCTTCAGGACTGGGAAACGTTCCAGGATCTCCTTGTCAGCTTCCTTGGACAGATCCTCCACATCAGATGGTGAATGATGCAGTCCAATATCTGCCTCCGACCCTTTCAAGAAATCGAGAGAAGGCTCCTTCCTCCATCCGGTGGCTAGAGCGACGACATCGGCCTTGAGTGTTTCACCTGACGCGAGGCTGATTGTCTGTGGTCCAAAGCCTGTGATCTCGTCGATGTGGACCCGAACCTTGCCCTCTCTCACAAGGTCGAAGAAACTGGTGGGATAATTGTGAATGCTCAATGAGCTTCCGACGTAGAAGGCTGGATCCCATGGCTTCAATTTCTTCAGTTCCGGATGGGAATCGTACTGGTTGAGAGAAATGACATCGCCACCCAGAATTTTCCAAAACGTGCTGACAATGCCACGTCCAATAAAGGTCCCGTGGAGGAAGTGCCGGATACTGGAATAGCCGTCTTCGTCGCCCCAGATACATGGACTGAGCCACGTCAGGAACCGAGTATGTACGAGCTTTTCGAGCCACTTCTTCAGCGGCGTCACATATGGAGGAGCCATCCAGACCGGCCCACGACCCGACTTCCGAATGACCATATCGACCGGAACTCCGGCTTGGGCATAAGCGTATGCCACGTCCCAAGCGGACTTTGCGCCACCTACCACGACGGCATTCTTGGCCTCCTTGAGCGTTCCTGCATTGTTCGCAAAGTCTCTGACATGAAACAATGATCCCTGATAGTCCTGCATATGAGGTAGCTTGGGTATATAAGGTTGCGACGTCAAACCCGTGGCGAGTATCAGTTTCTTAGTCTGGAAGGTAGGGTGCTCAGAGGAAGTGGTATTGAGCAACCATCCTCCATCCTGGGTAGGTGCTGCAGAATTGACTTTGGTGTTGAAGTGGATGTGGTCGAATAAACCGAAGTGTTTGGCGTAATCATTGAGGTAACGATGCAGCACTGTTCCTGGAATGTGCTCACCAAGCTTCACTCCGTAGGTGTCTCCGTCCATGGGAAAGTCGGGATATTCATACGTGCCCAACATGTTGTTGGATTTGAGGCCAGGATACAAACGGTCTTCTGCCCAGACTCCCCCAATGGTGGAGTTGGCCTCCAAAACCACCACATTCTCAGATGGATGCAGCTCAACATACGTCTTGGCTGCTGCTAAGCCGTACCAGCCTAATCGATGTGAATCAGCATGACATGTGAGGTTTCATGACCAAGCTGTCAAAGCAAAGCCACAGAATGAGCGTTCGACGTACCAGTTCCGATAACAATAAGGTCGAGTGCGTCCATAGTCATGGATGGTGAGGTCTCCTGCCACCTGCTTCTGAATCTATTACCACGACCGTAGCAGAAGCCGCGTAGATCTGTTGTACCGGTCTAGGACAATATGGGAGATGAGTCAGATCAGACTCAATCAAGCTCTACCTGATAGGACGGCAGCTGACTGGAAAACGACAGATGTCCAACGTCTGATAAGTTAGTACGTAGAGGGCACCACGCCAGCATCAGGTATAAGCTCCGGGAATGAATGGTTTCAGATTCTTCAACAGTCCTTGTTAGTACACGTAACTCTGGAGTCTGAATTGTGGAACGTGGTTCCTGAGAAGATCTTGTGCCATGGAATTCGAACACTGTGCATGAAGCGGCCACTTGCCCTCATTGAGATAACTTAAGTTGAAGTGATGAGGCAAGTGGGATCCAAGCGAGGAGGCCGTCCCTGTCTATCTGCGCGATTGAACTAAATCGAAAACCTACCATGGTTGGATATGCAGGCAGTGGGTAGCGTGCCAGTGCGTGCGGAGAAGGCTACTATATAGTCGCCAGGCTAAGTGGGCGCAAGCTTTCAGGATGCCCGCCGCCCGTGCCGCAAAATCAGAGAAGTCGTCGAAGCCCAGTGTGCCGAACAGGCTCTGGACTGGACGCGTGGGAAGAACCTGGAATTGACCCAAAAACTCGTTGCCATGCAGGCCAAGGCATGTACAGTGCATGCATGGCTTGGGTGGCGTTGCATGTGCAGTGGTATCCATATTTATTACAAGAAGACTTCGGCACATCCGAGATTCTATCTGTTCTTCGCTACTATGATGATTGACCATCTCAAAAGTTCAGCTGGTTGGCAATTCGAGAAAACCCCATGGATTGAGGTCCTACGGTGGTCGAAGTGTCCCTCACAGAACGGTCCTCGTGAGGTCTCTCCCTTTTCGCACAGGAACACGAGTGGGATCTCCTCAGCGCCTGCGGCTCCGGTTGTGGCTGCCACGCATTTGCCGAAGGCCAAGGGACGGCAGACGTTGGAGCTACAGTAGTAAGACCCTGGCAAGAACCGAGGCAAGCGGCGCGGAAGCGGCAGCAATTGTCGATCTACACCGGAGCACCATATGGTTGTGGCCAATACAGCGTTGTGCTATACTCCGGCTCTTCCACTTTCAGACCCATCGAACTCCATCAACGGCGTCTTCGCTCAAAAACTTGGTGAAACTCTTCCTGCTCCTCATCAGAGATCAGTTCCTGTCCAGCCTTCACTTGCCGAATTTTCTCGAATGGTCAGATCATCACTTTCGGACTCGGTTTCGATTCCGCGTGGAGTTGTCACTTGGTCTAAGTTTCCCTAACACAGTGTTCAATGACGATCGTAAGTGACCCTAAGCCACCAGCCACTGCCGATATTCTCAACGGCGAGATGGTTCAGTTTCAGACTTCCTCATGACCTATTGCAAATAGCAGAGGTGCCATCGCTTTTTGTCCCACTGTGCCGAAAGCACGGGTGTGGAGTTGTTAACTCTACCTTTCTGGCTTGTTGAGGCGAGAAGAGACATCATGACTACCTCGCCCACCCGTTCTTTCCACAACCGAAGCTCATGCTAGCTGCATATGTCAGGTACGGAGACATCCATCCGGACACAGTCCCGCATCCATTCACAGCCGTGAAAAAGTGCATGCCAGTGTCAACTTGAACCTTCACGTGAACCTTGACACTGAACAACGCGGGCCAGAATTTTTCATGGCTTTTGGGGATACCTGCCAGCGGCCCCTGTCAAAGACATGGCACAGAACTCTGATGGAAGCATACTTGCCGTCGATCAATACCCTTCCATCTCGCACTCCGGTGGCATGATCGTTGATGGCCCTGCAGGCACTACGTATGAGACAGTGGGGACGTTCGTCCTTGCTGGTCAACCGCGGTCTCTCAACCCTTGCAAAGTGATGCGATCTTTGACCAACCTGTGCGCGCGGGTCCATCGACATGGGAACGTCTCCAACTTGATGTTAATATTGGGACTTTCCTCCACGATACATCCTTGGAGTTGCGAACCTTGACCTCAGGGCTGCAATATCCTGGTGCTTCAATATGGCGAGCGCTTTCGACACAGAAGTTTTCACTCTGCTCGGAATCGGTGTATTCGTTGTGGCTGTACGGACCGTGTCTAGGTTGTCCACTGCTGGTATCAGAGGACTATGGGCCGAGTATGTCTATCCAAGCGCTTGACAAACATGCAATCACTGTGATCCGTGCATATGCTGACACATCTTCCAGCGACTATTTGATGCTCTTCGCTACGGTTTGTGATACCTCACTATGTCGTCCTGTACCTTTTCGCCTAACGGTTCTAGGTTGTCTATGGCCTCGAATCTGGGACAGCATACGCCGTCGGAGCCTGGTGGCATGGTCTGGCCAATAATGGAATGACGGACGCGGAACGGCGGATGTTGGATCCCAATTCTCAAGAGTACGAATTTAGAGTCAATGGCTCAAAGACTCAACTTGTCGGCTGGAGCCTCTACACTTTATTGCTGTGGACATTGAAGCTATGCATGATCATATTCTATCAAAGACTGACGTGAGTTTCTACCCGATGCCTAAAGAATCAAGCTCACCACTTGGATGCAGAGAAGGCTTGGATTACATGAAACGGCGAGTCTGGCTCGGCTATGCGATAGTCATCTGCACGTATATTGCGACCATATCGTCAATACTGGGCGGATGCCACCCGTTCCACAAGAATTGGCAGATATACCCGAACCCTGGCAGTAAGTCTCTTTGCTACCTTGGTGTCTCGTCTGCTCACAAGATATTCCAGATCATTGCCAGCCCGCCATTTCGAAAATTGACTTGTATGTCACCGTCATTCTCAACGTCTTCTCGGATGTGTACTTGCTTACGATACCGATCCCGGTAAGCGATTCTGCCACTTGTCGGTATAGTAGATCTTGTTACTGACGACACTTCTAGATGCTATGGAAAGCGGACGTACCAATGATCCAGAAGTTGTCTTTAACCTTCATTTTTGGCGGAGCAGTCTTTGTCATGGCTGCTGGCATCTTACGTGCTGCTCTCATCCTTCATGTTCGTCAACCCCAACGTCCACATACGTGCGTATGCTGACAAGAGTCTATAGGATCCAGTTGGTGGAGCTCAAGCTGCTGGCAGCTGGGCTGTCAGAGAGACCTTCGTCGCCGTCGTTGTTTGCAATTTGCCTCTGGTCTATCAAGGAATCCGCCGTATGGTCAAAACTGCATCTGGAAGCCGGCTCTACTCTCGGTCAGCATCCCGCATGGGCTACAACAAATCCGCCGACGAGCCCGATTTCGAGATGCTCCAAGCGCAAGCACAAGCACAAGCACCAACACCGCGACTATCTATGCCCGAATTCGATGCCAGGGAGGAGCACCAACAGCACGAATTTTTCAAGGCAGTATGAGTGCCATTGTTAAAATATAAACAGATTTGAGCGACTTAATTATACTACGATCAGCCTGAAGGCTATGACCTACCATGGCGCTGGTTGCGGCATCAAGATACATGTTTCAATTATATAAGGATTAGGTGTCGGTATTTGAGAGGATGACAGGAAATCGGATATATACTGCTGTCGTCGTGGGCATCCTGACCCAAGTATATCAACATCAAGATCATCCCTAGTCAAGGAGTTCGGCAGTGCCTGGAAGGTTATCACGCGGGGAGTCTAGATTTCGTACAACCTGGAAAATTGCGATAGAGGCTTGTCAGGTACCAGAACACAATAGAAATCTGGTTCTTCAGATCTTGCTCAATCTCTTCTGGCGGCCGGCACTCGATGCTCAAGTAGTATTCCAGAAGTACTAGTATGCAGAGGTCACATCTGTAGAGAGGAACCTGGGCGACGGCGCCAAGATGTCTGGAGGTCGTTCCGCGGCGAATAATTCTGAACTAGTCCGCATTGGAAAATCTTTCGAGCTCGAATCCATCTTGTCTGCGCCGCCAGAAGTGCAGTCAGTTGATTTTATTCTTCTGGTCGTCGCAGGTCAGCTTCTCGGGGCTCCTTCTTCTTCTTCGTTCATTGTCTTCTTAGGGGCGTCAATCATGGCTTTCTCTCGCTCAGTCACGTCTTTACTACGAACTTCGCGACACATTGTCTCGCCCGGTCGAGGAGCCAACCCAATCAACCGAGTCTTCGGTCACGATAGATTCGGTGCCAGAACATATGCCGCTGTCTTCAATCGTGACAAGCCTCATGTGAACGTTGGTAAGTAGTAATCCCTGCCTACATCTCGCCTTCATCTAACCATCCCAGGTACCATTGGCCACGTCGATCATGGCAAGGTAAATATCCTCTTCGCTGCAGTTGCTTCCTCAAGCTTATCATCCTAGACCACGCTCACAGCCGCCATCACCAAAAGACAAGCAGAGAAGGGTTTCGCACAGTTCTTAGAATATGGTGCCATTGACAAAGCCCCCGAAGAGCGGAAACGTGGTATCACGATCGCCACGGCGCACATCGAGTATCAGACAGACAAACGCCATTACTCGCACGTCGACTGTCCCGGTCACGCCGATTACATCAAGAACATGATTACCGGAGCCGCTCTCATGGACGGTGCTGTTATGGTCGTTGCTGCCGGTGATGGACAAATGTATGAAGCCCAAGAAGAACGCAGGATCAGATATTGACCATCTCCAGGCCCCAAACAAGAGAACATCTGCTCCTTGCCCGTCAGGTCGGTGTACAAAAGATCGTCGTCTTCGTCAACAAGGTTGATACCGTGGAAGATCCAGAAATGTTGGAACTCGTAGAAATGGAAATGCGTGAAGTTCTGGCAAAATACGGATTCGAGGGAGACGATACACCCATCATTTTTGGCTCCGCTCTGTGCGCTCTGGAGGGCAAGAGACCCGAGATCGGTGTGGAAAAGATTGATGAGCTTATGAATGCCGTTGATACCTGGATTCCCACCCCGCAGCGAGACACCGAAAAGCCTTTCCTCATGTCCGTCGAAGAAGTATTCTCCATCTCCGGAAGAGGTACCGTCGCTTCTGGCCGTGTCATGCGAGGTGTCTTGAAGAAGGATACTGAGGTCGAGATTGTGGGTGGTGGTGCGAATGTCATCAAGACAAAGGTCACCGATATCGAAACATTCAAGAAGTCCTGTGACGAGTCAAGAGCTGGTGATAACTCTGGTCTTCTCCTCCGTGGTGTCAAGCGCGAGGATGTCAGACGTGGTATGGTCGTGGCGGTACCGGGTACTGCCAAGGCTCACCAAGAGGTGCTTGTGTCGATGTACGTTCTGACCGAGGAGGAAGGTGGCCGAAAGACTGGATTCACCGAAGCATACCGACCTCAGCTCTTTGTCCGAACAGCCGATGAGGCCGCCACCCTGGCATGGCCCGAGGGAACCGAGGATACCAGCAAGATGATCATGCCTGGTGACAACGTCGAAATGGTCCTCAAGACTCACCACCCAACTGCAGTGGAAGCTGGTGAGCGATTCAACCTGCGAGAGGGTGGAAGGACTGTTGCGACAGGCCTGATTACAAGAATCGTCAAATAAGCGTGGTAATGCGTTCGCATCTGCATGAGTCAAAAAGTCGGCGTTCACGCTTGATCTCGGCCCTGAAGGCACTGTATCAAAAATGTCTATCAACGATGTTTCTATCTGTCAGATATAGGGAGGTGTACATTCGCGAGAGAATTTGCGCCGGGCCTTGGGGTATCGGACATGTTTGGGGATTTGGGGCGACGGCGTAGAAACCTTGTATCTAATCACTCTCAACTTCTGAACATGTCTGAACACACCTACACTTCTGCTTTGTTTTTTGCAATCCCATTTGAGGTCGACTTGAAGTAATCCTTTCTTTCAGGGGTGGTGACTTCGGTGGATTTCCTGCAGTAACCCCATGACTCGCAGAGTTCCGGTGCGCAACCTCGGTCTGCCATTTGTCAGGGTGCGCGTATAGATTCACCTTGTCGGCAGTTGTATACAGCCCAGTCGACATTTATCACAGCGTTCAGCCTAGCACTTGATTGTTCCGAATCAACGAAAGGCTCCCGGGAATTTCTTTTTGAAGACAAGGATCACTATTTCTGTGCCTACCTAGGTATTGAGAAAGAATGCAAGGCCACTGCCAATGCGGCACAGTCCGCTTTACCACCCCTCTCGACAAACCAATCAAGATCTTGATCTGCCACTGCCTCGAATGTCGGGCGCAAAGCGCTTCAGCATTTGGGATTACAGCTGTATTCCCGACATTTGATCTACTCGGCACCGCTACTGGAGGCGAACATATAGGCGTGTGGACACACACCCGGGCCACGTCAGGTCGGAGCAAGGATTGTTATTTCTGTAAGGTGTGCGGCACGAGGCTCATGCATGGTGGCGGGAAGTTTGTCTCGGTCAAGGGCGGGTGTTTAGACGAAATTGATGAGACGTGGTGGACCTCAGCTATGCATATTTGGGCGAAGCGGGCGATCGTGCCACTGCCGGAGGGAGTTGAGAAGTATGATGAGGATCCTCCTAGGAATGGGTAGGGTGCGAAATCGAGTAGCAGAAGAATGGTCAAAAGGAGATCGCTAGAGTGATGGGCACATCAGAGCAGGGTGGGCTAAGTAGCCGGGGGGATCACCGATATCTGGTGAAATGGGTGTTTTGTTTCGCCTCTGGCTTGAGCCTCCAGACGCATTGACGTTCCGCATGACTTGGGGCTGCTTCATGGTGCAAGGCCCGAAACGACTCGATGAAGGCTTGAAGAGAATCGTCGCATCTTTCTTGACCTGAATAGTTCATCTAGATATCCCTGAATAGGAAATTCTGCTTTTGATCCGGATTTCTCCTGTCTGTTCCCGTGTCTTGCTTGATGCTCAAGAAACAGAATGCATTCGTCGTACCTTCACATTATCGTGCCTTTGTACAGTGGGTGTCTGCCTCGGACTTGCTGTGGCCTGCAAATCTTCTCACCTCCCAGCATATATCCTTTCTTCACGTCTAACTCGTCGATGCCAAAACACCGGCAGTTTCCGTCTGCTCAGCAGCTTCTCGCTCTGCTCTCCTCCTCCGTTTCTCGATTATAATCTCTTTCCGCTGTCGTAGTAGCTTGACTTGTCTGTCTTCCACACCCTTCATCCAGTAGCCGAAAGAACCTCCAATGCCGGCGAACAGAGGGTACACCCATAACGCGCCGCGCTGGAAGAACGGTCTCATTTCGATGCCTAATTGCATGAATCGTGTTGCGACGCCTAGAATTGTCAGCTGAAGGGCTGTCAAACCCAGGTTATAACTACGTACCGAAGCCGGCCCAGAACAGGATTTTGTGGACCATTGTGATTGTGGTTTTGTTATTGGGCGCCCTCGGCGCGAAGGCGCTTTGTAAACAACTCGGGTGGACACAGAAACTGGGGAGATCTGTGAAGGAAGTGACGAAGCTTCGTTAAGACTCGTGATGTATGATGTGTGGTTTTCGCGGCGTGGTGAGCTCGGAGATTGAAAGTTGGGGTTCGACTGCAAGCTTTAGATTCACTGACGGAGTCTTTCGTAGAGGTCACGGACCAAGGAGGTACCGCGCAATTCCAATGGCCAATGCCAAGGTGAAATTCTACTGCGGAGTGTTGACTTCACGGATCAGCTGCGCATGGGCATTAAAGGCTCACCGGACATATTGGCTCGCAAGGCTGACTAAGAACAGGAGGCCGTCCAAAGCAATGCAAGGGTGCCTGCTATCGAGCTAGACATGTTTACAATATTGCTTTGTCGAGAGGTCAAGCCACAAAAGCTAGACATTTTCATTGTGTCAATCCCGCACAACGGAATGTTTGCTTCGACCTTGAGAATGTCTGAGCCTACGTTGCTTCGCCTTTGTCCTCGAAAAGACACTGCCTTGTCAGGTGTCCGGAACACTGCTTCATATCGGTTACTGCCAGCAGCGCTCATGTCTTTAAAGTCTCGACCTTTTTTCCGTTTCGGTGTTGGGGAAACATCAGATCTCGAGTTAACGATAAGAGAAGCGTCACACAGAGCCGTCAACATTCATCTCGCAACTTGAGAATCATCCGAAATGGCGAACAGCAATGAAGAGACAAAGCAGTATGATCAAGAGACGCTGTCTGCTGCCGATGCTCTTGTTCAACTCTCGAGACAACCCATCGAAATCCCCGAAGATACAGAATCTAACGCTAGCTGCGACACTTCGACCAGTGAGTTCGATGAGATGGTAGAAGCAGCTAACATTCTGGTACAAATGAGTAGTCACTCACAGCAGGACGATCAAGTGACTGAATAGGGGTTGCAAGCAAGGCTAATCTCGGTAAGACGCATTCAGGCTCCGAAGCGATTTGTCAGGTTGGAATTTTCAACAGCGTTGAAGAGTCACCTGTACAAAGAATACTCTTCTTCGGGACTGATGGTTGACCACTCCGGACCTTTCTTCACGAATTATCAGTCGTTGTCAAGTAGACATATGCTGTATTCAGCTGCTGGCAGCTGAATATCAGTCTTAGACACTCACCAGGTGAGACAGTCTGGAATGATTGGCTGCATTGCATGTGGCAGAATACGCTGTTTCTGTCAGTATCAGATCTAGAGACCTCAATGTAAGACGATTTCAATCATTATAACCTCACGTCGATTTCTGCCACCTGTAGATAAATGCTAGATTCTCTGCAACGATCCCGGATAAGAACCGTCTGCTTTCCCGTCTAACCAAGTGAATTTGAGAATGTTGATGGGCGCTCAAATTGAAGAGATTGCAAAGTCCGCAAAAACAATCGTGTAAAACCTGCCTACTGCAGGGAGAGGTTCATCTTCCCACAGACCTTTCCAAGTCTGCTTTGTGAAAATTTTTGGCTTTTTTGATCATTGTATCTGGGGTAGGAATGATTGTAAGTATTGAGGTGCTAGTAAATGAGGTGGAGGCCGATAGTCGAGGTCGAGATGAATGACCGCCAAGGCCGGCTCCAAATCAGAAAGCCGCTTTTTGATGCGCTCTGCATCCACGCGACTGGACCGCGTTTTGAACAGAATTCAGCTTCATTGCAATCTTTATCAGATTGACAACACCGTCCGATGCGACGCTACTTGATGAGCAATCGCAGCAATGGCTGATACCGCCATGGCCGACGTGCCACCAATCGATACCTCTGCCCCCTTTTCCCTGCGACCGCGCTTCAAGATCTCTGACCTCCCGCTCAACAAAGACCAACGGACAACGATTGATGCACTGCTCCTCAAAGTCAAAAAGCAAGGTGGCTACGATAGTCTGCGAAAGCAAGTCTGGGCCTCTTACAATACCTCCGACGCAAAGACTGCTCTTACAGACCAGATACACGCAATCGCAGAAGCCGAGATCGAGAAAAATCCCAATCTACTGAGCCGAGAACGAGGCAAGGCAGCTACATTGATACAAGGTGCCGTTGACCGAAGTGGCATTTATCAGGATGTGGAGTCTAGGCTTGACACCGAGATCGCAAAACATCTCAGCACAGTGCTGGATGCGGTGCGAGAGATCCGAAGAGCAGATGTAGGGCTCGAGGTAGCGGCTGAAGAAGAGCAACGCGGCAGTAAAACCGATGAACAATACAAAGCTGAAACGGAAAATCGGGCTGCGGAAAGGGAGAAGAATCGGTCTCGGATGGAACAACTTCTCCGTGAAACTGCAGAACTGAAAGCGAAGATCAAACAGGAAGAGGAGAGAAAGCGGAAGAAGGAGGAAGCTAAAAAGGAGGAAGAGGAGAGGCTGAAACGTGAGACTGAAGAAGAAGAACGAAGAGTCGCTCGCGCTAAGAGGAAAGAAGAGGAAGAGAAGCGAGAAGCCGAAAGAATCAAGGCAAGAGACGAGAGACACAGAAAGCGTGAAGAGGAGAGAAAAGAAAGAGAGGCCCGGTATGAAAGAGAGCGAGACCGTGAGAGGGAAAGAGATCGTGAACGCGACCGTGACCGCGATCGGCATCGAGAGAAAGACCACGAGCGTGAGCGTGACCGCGACCGAGGCATCGAACATGATCGTGATAGAGATCGCGATCATCGCAAAAGCATTGATCGACGGGGTTCACGTGCCGAATCGACACACACGAAAGACATCAAGGTTGATGAGAAGGACCTTGAGGCTGCAGCTCTTGAACTACTTTTGAGCGAGGGCAAGAAATTGGCGGAGAAGTCTAAACAGAGGCCTGAGTACGACTTCGACAAAGCTGAGATTCATGACACCTCTCGCCGACATGCCGGATCCGACCGCTTTTCCAGACGACGGGACCGGTCAAAGGACAGTTACAGGAAGGATCATGATCGCCGCAGCAGGTCGCGTGACAGACGAGCTTCCATCCAAGAAAAAGAGAAGATCCCAGAAAAGGAGAAGATCCCAGATAAGGAGAAGATCCCAGACAAGGAGAAGACGCGTACACCGAGCAAAGATCGTGAGGAGGGCGAAGCACGTAGCCAGAAAGATTCTCCCGAGCCCGAGCTGGAGAAACCCAGGGTGAGAAGACCTCGGTCCGCATCACCAGTGGGCATCGATCGCTATGTTCCTGGAGGAGGCGTTCACCGTTCGCGGGAAGAACGCGAGCGTGAACGGGAGACGCGCAAAACTCGGGAACCTGAGCGAGAGCGTGACCGTGAACCGAGGAGGAAGTACGACAGTCATCGTGGTGACGCAGATCGTGATCGTGATCGTAGCCGCGACCGAGACCGCGATCGGGACAAAGATCGCGTGCGTGACGATGATCGGAAAGACCGTGACCGTGACCGTGAGGTTCGTGGGGACAGAGATAAGGACAAGGACAAGGAGAAGGACAGGAACAGAAGTAGAGAGCGGGATCGAGAGCGAGACAAGAGCAGAGATCGGGACAGGGACCGTGACAGGGACCGCGACAAGTACAGAGATCGAGATCGTGAGCGGAACCGGAGCAGAGACCGAGACAGGGACAGAGACAGAGATCGTGACAGGAACCGAGAAAGGGATCGGGACAGGAGAGAACGAAGTCCGCGACGCCGGGACGATGACCGAAGGGACGACAGAAAGGACGACAGGCGAGATGATCGAAGGGATGACCGTCGAGATGATCGCAGAGACAGTCGACGTGATCGAGACAGAAGCGATGCCCGACGAGATCGCGACCCAGTTCAGATTGATCGTTATGTACCGGGACGATGAGCGACACTCGATATTATCAAGCGGCTGTCGCCTCTGCGAAGCCTCGATAGCTGAGTCAAGGTCTGCATGGTGGCAAGAGCCGCGGATGAGCATACGGAGAAGAGGACTGTGTGGAGGGGGAATAGCCTATGGAAGACATACCGCTCAGCTACAGCTTCGCGCTTCCAGAACAGCATTGTCGCTGTTGTGTAAGAGAAGATATTCTGGGTCCAGGTTCGAGACTCAGATATCTTGTTGTCTCACTTCACCCAACATCACTAACTTACCTGGCTTGAATTGTTCATAGTACGGAATACAAGCACCCGAGTTGTGCAAGGTCGAGCGCCTTTCATGTCCTCTATTTCTGATGTGCATATCGCTCGAAACCTCTTACTGTGGAAGCTGTGTGCGAATGACAGGGATACCTGCGGACCTTTCTTGGTGTAACACGACAAGCAGCTCCTTACCTCGATTGGCCGACAGGGCAGGGAAAAATTTGGCACGTTGTGGCACGTGGTGAAGACCTTGGCAAGATGCCTGCTCGTGGTCTTCCGAAGACACGCTGACCCCCGATGCCATGGTACGGAAGTGTTTCTCTACCAAGGAGGCTGGACAAGGCCAGCATATTTGAGGTGTGAGTTGGAAAGACTTCGGTGTGACAGAAGCCAATGCAGCCATAGAACCACGTAGTCACAGCTGGCCGGTATTTTCTGCTCCGAGACACAATGCACGACAGTATCCGTGGTCCCCTTGCATATGGCGCAGGAACAGAGCAAATCACTCGGCGTAACTCAGACTCGTCTGTTGTATTCACGTCGTATGCAGGTGAAAAGTTTTCAACCATCTGTTGTGTGTTGCCCTTGTGTAATCATTAAGAGCCTGGTGTTGTTAATAATTCAGCAGCGAAAATCGGTAGAGTCGTAGTCTGGCAAATTCGGGACGCCACAAAAGCTTTCATGGACGCAAGTGAATGTACGCTCTGAGTGAAGAAGGAAATAATCCTCGCGCTTTTCAACTGGAAAAGTCGAAAATGCAGACATGTTCACTACAAGCCTTCACTACGGCTTGACCCCGATTGGCTGCCAACGAAGATATTTTAGCGTGGGCGCGTAACGTGCAGAATCTCGTTAGTACCCAGCATCATGTTCAGGCTGTTATGGAACCTTATCGCAGGATAGACCTTGCTTGATACAGACGTGGTCAGGGAAAGTCTTTTTTAGAGCCTGGTGGTAGTACTCCGTAGCGTGGAGAACGCGAAAGAGGTGGGAGAAAGCGAATTCCGCTACCGTTGGATAGACCAGGATCTGACTGTTGACAAGATATTCTTCGCCTTTGTGGTTGATAGCATGGCTGTCAACTCTGCGGCGGAGAGTTGATATTGCCACGTTTGCTCCACATGGTCAGTGCTGAAGCCGGGACTGGCTCGCTCCGATGCGTTTCTCCAGCATAAGGTACGTGCGTGCTGCGAAACATTGCCTGGGAGTTCCGTGGCCGGGTGAAAGGTGTGTTGGCAAAAGTCACCTCACGATCTGTGGACCCCTGGATGCCACCATCTTTTGTCCAAGAAAGGTCTTATCGGCGGCGTAGGAATACCCCAAAGTATGATTGAAAAGTTGTGAATGTATCCTGTATATATTAGGTTTGGGAAGTTCGGGCACCACTGCATGTCATTCCTTCGTCGCCAGAACCGTCCCCACGAGTGCAGATCACCTAAGACGACTGCAAGTATAGGATCTTGCTTCGCTTCTGAACAATGAACAGACAGCGTCTTCCTGGACTCGACGCTACGCCGGCAGCAGCGGGCTTCAAGAATGCATATGACCCTGCTAGTAAATGGTAGGACATTGTAAGTATCATTGTGGAGGTGGCCGGGCTTGGTTTAGACGATCGACCGGAGTGGAGAGATGAGGCGCCACACCTTGGACCTTTCAAGCATACATATTAGCAGGTGATGATACGAAATAGACAGTCTGACAGGGTATAATCTGTCAAAGTTCTTCTGGCAAGCCATGTAGAACAAAGTCTTGTGTGCCTGTATCTCTGTGTCTGTGTCACTCTTGATACCCCACGCCGTTGGGACTTTGTCTCATACCCATCACCTACGCCAGTAGACGAGAAACAGTCGGCGTGGCAATATATATCTTCTCCCAATATACTGATCAATATAACCGCTGGCCGTTGCCGTATCGAGGAAGGTTGATTGAAGGAGGTAATGAGGCGGTCGCTTGAGCGGCCCAGAGGGGCTCTCTAACTGGAGTTAGTGGGATCATGTCTTGATGGACAATAGATTCGCACCAGTACGGGAACCCGGCGAGTAAGGTCCAAATGGGTCGATGCAAGCTCTTTTGCATATCAACGGCAGAGTGACGAAAGTCAGACCAGGGCACGAGTCGAGGAGTTTTGGTGTGCTGGATGCTGTGATTGGAGATGAACCAGGAATGAGGTGTGTGACGGCGGAAACTGCGTAGCCAATGGTTGGAGATATAAGCGCCGAAGACTTGCCCAGGAAGCCCTAAGCCTTTCGTGCCTGTCCATCCTCGACCAACTGTACATTCTCTTCCACCTCCATTCACATCGACCATTCTCCATTCGAATCAGCTTGCATTCAAGCTAGACTTACATGCTTATGATTCGACTATCCTCGCCAATACATCAGCCTGCTCCCAGGTTGGGGGCCTGCGGGGCCGCAATCAACCCTCTGCGGTCCAGTAGAGCTTCGCAGCCATGTTTCCATCAATGTCGTTGGTACTTCGAGAAATGGACGGCCATCTTTCTGGAATTGCTGCTAATATTGCATATTGTTCTTCTGCTGCGCCTCTTTAGCTAAGTCCACATGATCCATTGAGTGCAATACGATCCAACTCGAGAGATCTTGTTTCAGATATTCATTTCGTTCACAGAACATTGCTCTCAGAAGTCTGTACACGGAGTTTGGTACAGGCATGGTGCGCAGTATTTGCTTTCTCTCCTGATCTGCTCGCCAAATCCCCCGATCGGTATTGTCTCTCCTATAAGGTATCCTGCAGGACGACCCTGTTACGCGGCTACATTGGCGGCTCTAGAATCCCTTGGATCAACGGTCGCTACACGAGAACGCAGCCTGCTGCTCCCCTCCTTATTGTTGCACGGCGGATGAACTAGCCTGCACTCAAATAACCAGCGCTTTGGATAGATTGGCGCTGTATTGCCGGAAATATGTCATAGGTCGAGGTTACAGGAGCGAAAGAGTACACATAAGGACATCCTCTCATCTGGTGGAATTCATGGCATTGCTGATACATCGGGGTTAGTCGCATCTCCAGCGTTGGTGAAAGCCCACCGACTATGTCTGCCAGCGTAGGCATTGCGCGCCAACGATCCGTATCGAACAAGGCCAAAGGAGTGTCAATTCCTCTGACTTCTCAACCCCGACCTCATGCCGAAGACACGCCCCTAGAGCCATGTGCGTCCACGGCGTCGCTCTTCTTGTACGCCCAAGGCTCTGCTGTCTTGTGTCTACACCATGACACTCTGGCAGTAGAAAGACGCTTCGAGAAGCACTCCAAGGACATACAACTGATCTCCGCTGATAATGTTAGCGAAACTGGTGCTGGAAGACTGGTCGTCACCTATGATGTTGGTCAGACGGCGATAGTCTGGGATTTATTCACTGGCGAGCAGTATTCACGGTTCGTGTCATATGAATCACTAAGAGTTGCCCATTGGATGAGAAATGGCAATATCGCATTTGGTGAGACTTCCGGGTTGGCAAATCTTACTTCACTGACATTGTCAGGCAATGCTAAAGGCGAGGTGATATTGTTCGAGCCTTCAACGAGTGATCATATTTCCGCCCGCACCATTTTCGACCCAATCACGGCAATAGCTCCATCGTCTGATTGCAAGACTTATGCTATCGGGTAGGCAGCCAAAGTGGTAGTCCATTTTATGCAAGCTAACGACTTAGATACAACAACGGCTCGATTCTGTTGGCAGCCCTTCAGCCATCCTTCACGATCATCCACACTTTGACCACATCTAGGGGACCTTCTCCTATTGTGAATCTGACCTGGCATGCCTCTTCGTCTAAGCAGAAGTCGGACATGCTTGCTACTCAGACAGCAGACGGAGACCTGAGAATCTGGAGTGTCTCGAAACCGCCCACTGCCGAGCCTCCCAGAGTCATTCGTGTCTTGAAGCGCTCGGATGTCTACCTTCCCGGCCGTAACTGGATCTCGTGGTCAAAAAATGGCCGCATCGTTCAGTACTCGGAAGGAAAGACATGGGCTTGGGATGTACGAACAAAACACGTGACATATGAACCTATTCAAACAATTGAGGGAGTTAGAGCGGTAGCTTGCCATGGTTCAACTGGCACGCTGTTCACCTTGGGGCCCGATTACACAGTGCAACAGTACGATGTGGAAGGAGGCGTTCTGGTTGCAAATGTACGGCACATCCCGACCACGATCCCGCCCACTCCTCCTGAAGACAAGAGAGGACCTTTGTGGACAACGTCCGAAAGTGAAGAAGAAGTGGCATCTCCTCTGGGCCGTGCACGACGAGAGCTGCGCGCTGCTGAAGCGGCGAGGCTTGAAAGGAATAACATCCCAAGCCCTCAGTCCACTGCGAGCTCGCATAAATCCGGAATCAAACCAAGTGCGAAGGACATCATCTCACCTGCGGGTAGAACTGACTATACCACAACTTCAATCGACACAGGGGTCCAGTCGCACTCTATGGTAGGCCAGCAGGTACCCCAGGGCTACCAACCACAATCCCCTACTACCACCCGAACGAACAAAAAAGGCTCCCGTTTAAGACAAGAAGTAATCATGAGCCCCGAAGAACGACCTGTAGTCGATCTGTTCCCATTCACAAGAGCCAGACTGCATGATGTACAGCACCGACCACCAATGTCAATGGATGAGAGTATGTCCGCTGATGATCTACGTCGCCACATGCTCAGCGTTGTCTTTGGTTGGGACGAGGATATCTACGATCTCATCCGTGATGAACTGAGTCGTCATCCCAGCGAGAGCCAAAATGCCATTTTCCTCGCTAGATGGCTAAATGAGGACCCAGACTATCTCGCCGAGATCATGGGTTTAACACCTAACGGTTCGAAGCTGGATTGGATGCTATTAGCCTTGGGCACGATAAGCAATCAAGTCGGCGCAAAGAAGATTACCCAGGTCTTCATCGAGAAATTGCTCGGTAATGGCGACGTTCATGCTGCGGCTACCTTGATGTTTGCTCTGGGCGACAGAAGTGACGCTATCGAGGTATACGTTTCTAACAATCAATACCTAGAGGCTGTTTTGTTGACATGCCTTGCTTATCCCGACGACTGGCAACGGCAATCATATCTGGTCCGGAAATGGGGAGAGCACGTCGTGGAGAACTCTCAGCAATCCCTTGCCATAAGATGTTTTGCGTGCACTGGTGTCGAGCCATCCGATATCTGGACCTCACCAAAGGCACAGGTCCCTACACAGACCGCTGCCGAGATCATCCAGATTCCTCAAATGCCTCAATTGCAGCAGCTCGAGCCTATGGAGTACCCAGCCATATTCCAGAGAACCCTCGAAAGACGACGGACTCTTGATGCTCCAACTCCAGTCGCTATGCCACCTCCACATATCATGTCGAGCATGCCTGCACCGCCCACTCCTTACAGAAACGCTGCTGCTCAAGGCACCAGAATTACTCCGCAGACATCAGCATTGAAGCTGATCACCTCGTTTGAGGCGCCTTCAAGCAATCAGTTCAAATTCCCTGGACTCAAACCTGATGACCGTACTCCAACTGTTGGTGCAGCAGTCACCCCAATCGCCGAGTCGGCAGTTGATAGGTCAGCTTTGTCACCGGGAGGCTTAGGATCATACCGCTTGAACAACATTCGCAGTATTAACAGTGCCCTTTCTGCCAAAACGGCGACTCCGGGCGGATTTCAACCCAGCCGTTTGCCTTCAATCGGTGAAACGCCTGTAGACGTCGAGGCTCCTCAATTCCCAACTTCAATACCTCCGCGATCCGTGTCGGTGCCCATGGAGCTATCGTCAATCAAGGAGACTCAGGCCGAGCGTCTTCCATCTGGACATGATGCACAGCAGAATGGTAAACCGGGCCTCACTCTGCTTACTTCTGCGCGTTATGAGCCAGTCGAGACTCCAGTCAAAGAAACTCCTCAGACCGCTGTAGGACCACAAACCGCCATCCAATTTCCGGGGTCTAGTTCCCATCTTCATGGTCGACTGAATGAGGATGCAGGAGGTGTTGATACCCCGTACCCAAGGACTGATTCGAGGAGCCGAAAGCCAGAGGGTCTTTCGATACAAACCATCGCGGTACAGCAGGTGGAAAAGGGCCAAGGATATTTGCCTCCGATTGGCTATAACGACCCCATCAGCAGGCCGGGAACTACTGGTACATATTCCAACACGCAAATGGATACCAGTGGGGACTTGACCAGCCCTCCAACCACTGGTCGACGTTACCGAGATGCGAAAAGCCCAGTCGTTGCAGGGAAAAGCATTGACCATTTCATCAGTAGCCTCGATCAAGCTCAGTACTACGAAACTCACTCTCGAGCGCGCGGGTATAGCAGTGCTAGTAAGCAATCCAAAGACAGCCAGTCTGAGAAGAAGCAAACTAGACCCAACAATATCGGGGATGGAGGCGACCGAGATGTCCGACGTACTATACCAGCTGCCAACCGTTCACCGTCTTCGCCTGTTCCCATGTCGCCAGAGGACATCCGGATGTACAGCACCAGTGTGGAGAGTTTTGACTCCATGTATAGCTCGAATGTGTCTGGATATGATCGGGCAGGGACTCCTGGCAGTATGTCAAAGCTCAGCCGTAGGGGCTCTCAGTCCACTACCAAAGGCACAAAACATCGCCATAGATCTCGCTCGAAAACACAAGGACACAAGAGCAAAACAGGAAGTCGCGTTCCAAGCAGACAGCCTAGTCCGGACCAGGCCCTCTTCTCCCCAAGAGGTCGAAGTTCGTCAAGAAAAGAAAATCTAGGTCATCGATCCCCCTCATCACCAAAACCAATGATCCCTTCTGAGGAAGATTTGCAGAGTCGTTTCGACAAGGGTTCTTCGATGAGACTTGTCTCTCGAGATCGACACAGATTGCACCGAAGTACAAGCCGTCAGCCAGAACTCCGAGATACAAGCTCCAGAAGAGACCCTTCCCCTGACCGTCGGCGAGCGAGAGCAAGATCCCGCAGTCGTCAGGCCGAAGAAGCATCCTTGAGTAGGAAGACAAGCCGTAGTGAGAGACATCGACGTCATCGACACCAGAGCGACGCAAAATACGATCGATCTGCCCAGCCTGATGATCCCGAAGACAGTCTGCCAGGGCAGCTGCATACCCACGAAGACCCCAGGCCTGCCAGTCAACCACAGTTCTTACAAGATGTAGGGAGGAAAGAGTCTGCGGCTGAACAGCTCGCAGCTCGCAGGCAGTCACTTACACGTCGACCTTCGGTGCCGCACATTCCACTGCCGTCTCAGAATGTTGGTCATGCAAAATCCGCCTCGACGAGTAATGTTCCTCCACCACTGATGAGAGCTCAGACAGATGGCGGCCCTGTCATGAAAGTCTTGTCCAACAACCTGGCGCCGGAGACAGCCATGCCGAGCCATAGCACCTTGAGAGGCCGTCCTGGCACCCCAAAGGCTATGCAGCTCGCTGTCGAGACAATACTGGAGGCAGGAAACAGTAGTTCTGCAGGTGCCGCAGAGTTGTTGTCAGCCAGCGTATACCGTCCGCCAACTCGAGAGGATATAGTCAGACCGGGTTCAGCTCCCGCTCCTGCGCCTTTGGAATTCCTGTCCCAGATTCCAAAACACCCTCTTTATGATCATCGTATTGGCAATAGCAGATCAAGCAGTAAGGGAGCAGAGGCAAGGGCGTCTTCGAGAAGTCGCGGGACGTCTCATGAGCGACCGCGTGTCTCTCCTCGAGAACCACCAGCTCTGTCGGCAGCACCAACTGGACTAGCAGGCTATACAAGCTCTCCACCTCCGCGGCATCCACCCATACTACCGGAGCTTCAACATTTGGCGGCGATTCCGCCGCCGCCTCCTCCTCCACCACTAAAACCAGTCTTGTCGCTTGCCAGCCCTAATTTTTCGAGTCTACGTGGCTTCGAAGCGGACGCTGCCAATGTTCCTCTGCCGATGTCTGCGGTCCCGACGTCCTTTTCAGAAGCGCCAACTAGCGGTATACCTCTCTCGGCGGCGTCATTACCTACAGGCCACCGACGCGAACGATCTGGTTATGAGAGCAGCAACGGCGGTAATGGCTCCGGGTCGAACCAATTGTTTGGCAAGCTTCGCAATTTTGCGGGCCGTGTGAGAAGTCCATCCCGAGGTCGACGAGGTGATGATAACCAGGCCATGAGTCCGAGGATGGATACTGAACAAATTGCTCCGTATGAGAGTATTCCTTCGGCAATGACGAGTAGTGCGGGCTGAGACCAGTGGATGAGAAAGGGAGGGTCTAATGTGGAATGTGCCGAGATGAAAGAAAGGATGCTGGAACGCCTGCAGGCATGACTACGAGTATGAGCGTTATCGAGCCATTCATTGGCCTTTGAGTGTCGTGGATCTGCAAAGGCCCAAAAAAGGGACCGGAAAAGGGAAGACTGCTCTACTGCTCGCGAGAGCTATTGGGATGTATCAGTTCGATTCTTTACGATCCTTAGCAGAGCTTCATAGTCTTTTGCACGGCGAGGTAATGATTGATGGACGGAAGTCTGTGCATCAAGGTCCAAAAGTAAAACCCGAGTACTTTTTGAGTTTGAGGAGGGTGAGGTCAACTCCAGACTCTTTGATTGGGGGGTCCCCTGTCTGGAAAGTGCACCATCATATCGAGCGGCATACTCCGGGCATCCATAGATGAGAATGGATTCGACCGATAAGATAAGAGCATATGCCAGCTGGTGCATGAGTTCGTTGACGAGGCTTCGACGAAATGCGATGGCCATGGCTACGTTGCACTACAAGATAAATGTGCCGTGAGTGCACTCAGTTGCTGATGCCAACAAGATGCCTATACAGACCTCAGTGGACGTTCTGGTCATTGGTGCCGGCCCCGTTGGACTCCTGATTGCATATCAGGTCTTGAGGGCTGGGTGCTCAGTGTGCATCATCGACAAGGACGACAAATATCAGGGTGCGCAGTATGGGCGTGCCAATGCCATTTACGCGCGCTCCGCCGAACTGCTCGATCAATTAGGCCTTGCGGATGATATTGTACAGCAATCCCATTTTGTTCGCGAGAGCTATACTTACAACGACAAAGGCGAGCGCGTGATACCGGGAAGAGTATGGAATTTTGTGGAAAACGTCGCGGACACGAAGTATGCACTCCAATCCGTCGAAAATGCTAAGGTGAGTGTCAAGCAGGAGATCTGGCTGACGGGTTTGGGCCGCTTAGATTCGACTTTGGTCTCATGCTGCGACAGCGATATCTCGAGGAATGCTTTCGGGACAGCTTTGCTGCGTTGGGAGGCAAGGTCCATGATTTGACGGAATGTGTTCGACTCGAGTACACCGACGATCCGGCAGATGGTGTGACGGTCACGGTGAAGGATCTGCGTACGGGGACAGAGTACAACATCAGGAGGTATGGAGCTTTGAGCGAAGACCGGACTGTGATGCTAACGGGAACAAAAGCAAGTATCTCGTCGGCGCCGATGGAGGTCAAAGCTTCGTTCGCAGGTATCTCAACGTTCCATTCGAAGGGGAAAGAACGGAAGACCAGTGGATTCGAATCGATGGCAAGGTCAAAAGTAACATTCCCACGCCGAGGGCGTATGCTTCTATCGAGAGCCCCAAACATGGAAATGTTCTATGGGCGCCATTGGACCGAGGCGTCACTCGCATAGGTTACGTTTATACGAGTGAACTACAATCCCGATACGGAGCCAAAGTTACCCAGGAACTCGCCGTGAGAGAGGCAATCGAGGCTGCCAAGCCGTTTGACCTTGAGTTTGAGAGGGTTGATTGGTGGACATTGTAAGTAAATCCGGGATACTCACATGGTTTCTTTGACTAACGGCGTCAGATACATTATTGGGCAGAGGGTTGCCGCTACGTATCAGCCGCACCCCCGGATAGTACTTGTTGGCGATGCCTGTCATACGCACTCTAGTGGTGCTGCGCAGGGACTCAATACCGGGATACACGATGCCTCTAATCTGGGTTGGAAGCTCATTCTGGTTCTCAAGGGCCTCGCCAAAGACGATCTCCTTGCAACATATGGCACAGAACGTCGGGCAGCCGCACAACGCTTGATTGACTTTGATCGGAAGATTTCGACGCTGATGGCCAACAAGTGGCCCGAGGGTATGGAACGTCCTGCTGATAAACATATCAATCAGGTTTTAGCGGACCTCTTCGATGACGCAAAGGGTTATAACACCGGACTGGGGATCTCGTACGAAGAGAACCTCATCAATGTCCAGGCCCCAAACGGTAACGCCTGCTCTTCGGTCGGACCAGGTGCACGTGTTCCCGACCTGGATCTCCTGAAGCCAGGTACTTTGGAGGTCATCAGGCTGCATGCGGCCACGCCCAATCGGGCTGTGATATACATATTGGCATTCGTCGGGGATCCACGAATCACACTACCTTCAATTTCTCCATATTCGGCGGCAGTCGACAACTTGACACAAAAGTTCGCCCGAGGGTTGGTACAGCCGATGACTGTGGTGGCTTTGGCGAACAACCGAATCGGTGTTGAAGAGGGATTGGGATGCCTTCCAAGTGGAAGAGTATATTATGATAGACGCTCAGAAGCGCATCGTCGCTTCGAGGTGGATTTACGGTATGGCGCAGTTTTGGTGCTGCGGCCTGACGGATATGTGGGTTTCACGGCGAAGATGGGCGCTGACGGTGTAGATGCTGTGGAAGCATACCTGAAAGCATTCTTGATCGAGGATACTTAGTATGGCAAGAAGTCCGTATCATAACCATATTCCTGACTCGAGACTGGCGAGGTTGGCACGCGACGCGTTAGTAACGTGTGCGGAAGTGGCGGAAAGCTTCTTTTTCTTTTCCCGTTCACTTTTCTCCTTTGGGAAGGATGATGACGGTCGTATGATGCCATAAGATCCCAGTTTGCTTACATCGACAACGACAAAGGGCATATACAGGACTCAGCAAAGAGGAAGAGATCAATGATTCGACCGTCTCCGTTGGCGGCTGTTTTCTCCAACCCAAACAAATAATATACAGAATTTTCCTTCTTTACCTGCGTCTGGTCACGTCGCTCCTGCAATTCTTCATGGTGGTAAATACTGTCTACACTTGATGCGCGCACTGCGACTTATCGCCAAAGTGTCGAATGGACGACTCCCACATACTTGTATCTATATTCTTCCTTCTACCCTGACCAGAGGTTGAAACCGGATCATATCTCCTTATCTCAACCCCTCCCGCAGCCCACCGCTTCAGCGAACCGTGCAACTGTCAGCGAATCCACGTGCTGCCGTCAACTTCCGCCTGTCGCATCCACGTCGACACCAGCCTCGTTATATCCATGATTCCGGATCATAAGTCCTTCAACGTTTTCCTCTCCGCTTGACGCGATTAGCAAGAAGGTTTTCTCTTATCGACAAATCCGTCGCTGCTGCCCCAGTTCCGACACGAAAAGCCCCCTCTGGTGCATCGACGAACCTCTCACAAGCCGTGTCTTCTCGACGGTTCTTTCGTCGAACGGAAGCAGATAACAATACCCGGGGACCATTTCGAGTATTCCCTCAGTGACCGATCCCTACGAGCATCTCGTTGTCTACATCTTCTAGCCTTTCCTTGTACGATATGGCGAGCGACTTCCACCGGCACCATCCCTCCCTCGAGCCCTTCCCTCTCTTCATCGATTCCGCCCCTCCTAACTCGGAAAACTACTTCTCCTCACCCATGGCCATGGCTGCCGTCCAGCTTCTCGCCTCCTCCACCTCCACTTCGCCTCATGCCGGCAAGCCCCGAACCTTGGTGCCAACCATGCCAGTCAAAGTGTCCAGGTACCTGAGACTGCGCTATTTTCAATATGAGGTTACCTTTGGGGTTTATATGATGACCCCGGTTGAGAAGTGCGTCTTCAACCTCGTTATTCTTGGCACCTTGATCGCCCTGCTGATCGCCCTCTTCTTTGGCTTCGAGCCATTTGTCACCTATGCCGTCTGCAGGTTGATCTACTACATCACGGGCACGCTTTCAAACACGGGCGGACGGTGTTCGTAGTGACGAGGGTGCCACAAATGTCAGCTGTCGCCTGAGGAGATGGAAGAGGTGGAAACATGACAGGCACCACACGCTTCGGATGGTTGAAACATACATGCAATGTCCCTCGCTCTCGGAGAGTGCTTGTGGGAGGAGTGACAGCAGCGCAGGAAGCGTGTCCATAGACATGACGGGCCCATTTTCCTGGAAAGAGGTCGCTGGAATTGGTACTCCTTGGAATGGCATACATCGGCATACCAGGGTGCTGGCCACTCCCGACCAAAGCAACACTTTGTTGCTGGCTGCATCATCCACGATCCTGGCTTATGCACCAGTTAACTGTCACTCTAACCTGACGAACTTACGACTTCATGCTGCAAGGCACTTTCCGGCGTCGTGCATCATAGCGGGATCAATGGTGGTACATGGCCCCGAGCCCAGGGGTTGGGGTTTTAACCATTCTCTGTTGGTACGGCGTTGAGACCATCTATCGTATGTCGTGATGATGCCCGGTCGAGCCTTACACGAACCAGGCTTTATGAGTTATGATAGCAAATGAGCACTTACCAAGTCCAAACATATGTAACAATCGACAAAGGACCTCTTTGTTTCCGTTGCATACGTGTGTTGTAGGTGTTGCCATCCCCAGGCGAGTTTCTGTACAACCGAACCTGTCGTGTGTGTTCCTTTTGAACCATTGAACCATCCTGGTCAGATTATACTTTCAGATGGAAATCGGACCATGATCGAGGCTTGTGCCTCGGTCGGACCAATCCAAGGGGCCGGTAAGTGGCTATTTTCTGATACAAACCGGGGTCGATCCCCGATGCAGGAGGCCGGAGAGACTCCCCAGTGACCACTTAAAGAATGCGTTTAGGGGAGCCTTGCCTTGTTCCTGCATAGGTGGATGCTCTTGAGACACGCCTAATGTCCGCCTGAGATGATCCCAACTAAGCCACCACTTTGACGCAGCCGCAAACGCACACGCCTCAATTCATCAGCTCTTCTCTTGCTGAGCACCGTGGACGCGTCCGCAGTCTAGACTGGTTGGACAACCAACAACACACTCTTTCAGAAATAAGCCACTCACTTGTCAGGACAATTCTAGCAATCCTGGAGATCAAACACAACTCCCTTTTGCAAATCTGTTTACCATCGTACTCCTGGCAGCTGTCAATTCCCGGAGACGTCAAGTTTCCAAGTGGCCGGCTTTTTGTCATCCTCCTTACTCCTTCGCCTCGTTCCGCCATAATTGTTAGGGATGATGGTTTCTCGATGCTGACAAAGGGAACTTTACTGCTACTTTTCATTCACTATACAGCGAATTGCGCGACGCTCTTTCTTCCATCAGGCGCAACGACCTACCATTGACCACTTCCACTCGCTTTGTCCTCTTCCTCCATTGCAGCCATGGCCGCCAACGACTACTACAACGAACCCTACATGGGGCAAGCCTCGCAAGCATATTCAAGACCACAATATAATGAAAGACCACCACCACATATTGCCTTTTCGTATAACCCTGTTGCCAGTTCTTCCAGCCTTGATCAGTCACGTCCATCGAACCTCTACCCTCCTCAGCAGAAACCCGACCGCAAATATTACGAATCCAACGACCCTTCACGTCAGCAATCGCCATCACCGTCACGATATTCCGAATCAATACCTCTGAAACAACAATCCAAGATTAATACCAATCCAGACGACTGGAGAAACCAGCAGACACAATATCCTCCTTCCCCAGAGTCGCAAATCCAGCCTCAATTAGTACCGAGCTCAACCCGAAAAAAGAATGGATGGTTCTCTGGCAAAATACCCTGGGTGGTGTATATAGTCAGCCTGGTCCAGATAACGGTGTTTATCGTTGAAATAATCAAGAATTGTGAGTATCCTGCAATTGTTACACGATGATGACAATGCTGACGTTGGTCACACAGCAATAATCACAGGTTCTCCTATCATGATACACCCTCAATTTAACCCCATGATAGGTCCCTCGACCTACGTTCAGATCAACATGGGTGCGCGATTCGTGCCATGTATGCGCACCACGCCTGGTGTTCAAGACAGTTCTACCCCAGTGTACTGGCCCTGTCCGAACACGACCACATCCGATGCGGACTCTTCGAGCAATCACTGCGATTTGAGTGCGCTCTGTGGATTTTCAGGACTCAACGACGAAAGCCCGAATCAATGGTTTCGATTTATAGTCCCAATGTTTCTGCATGCGGGTCTCATCCACATCGCATTTAACCTGCTTTTGCAACTTACTATGGGCCGAGACATGGAGAAGGCCATAGGCAGTATTCGGTTCGCAATTGTCTATTTCAGTTCAGGGATTTTCGGTTTCGTCCTGGGCGGCAACTTTGCGGCCACAGCAATCGCATCGACAGGTTGTTCAGGCTGCCTCTTTGGCATTTTGGCGTTGGTTCTCTTGGATTTGATCTATGCATGGAACGAGCGGCCCAGTCCCATCAAGGACCTGATGTGGATTCTGGTCGACATTATCATTTCATTCGTGCTGGGACTATTGCCCGGCCTGGACAATTTCTCGCATATCGGCGGGTTTCTGATGGGGCTGGCGATGGGACTGTGTCTGCTTCATTCTCCTAGTATCTTGCGACAACGGTCTTCTGGCGACAACCCAAATCCGGAAGGCAGATATCGAAACGTTGGATCTGAACCAGACATTACGAATCCCAAGCGTCCTATGCTGGAAACCACGCCGTCTACGTTGGCAGCCACGGCGAAACCGGCCGATATGACTGCTTTTGCGAAAGAGCCTGTTGGATTCTTCAAAGGGCGGAAGCCATTGTGGTGGGCGTGGTGGTTATTGCGGGCTGGTGCGTTGATCGGGGGAATTGTAGTTTTTGTGGTGCTGTTGAACAACTTCTACAAGTATCGCGATACTTGCTCTTGGTGCAAGTACCTCAGTTGCTTGCCGATTAATAATTGGTGCAGCATTGGAAATCTGCAGTTGAGTAATACGACGACTAGTAAACGGGGGTTGGACTTGGTGAGAGAGGGAAAGCTTTTCGCTGTCAGGGATTGGCCTTGATATGGGGGAGAAGAGGAAATGGAATACTCTACTATATTGACGGCCCTTCAGTGGGTCTTTTTGGATAGGAATACCTTGAACATGATGTGATGAAATATACGTAATTGTAACAATGTCTGGTCAAGCGGTGCATATGGAAGAAAGGGCTGCATAGCGACAGCCCCTGATTTATTCGACTATGAAATGAGCCTCTGTGGGCTCCATGTTATTCACCTTGAGAATATCCTGGGGACAGGCGCTCATGACGGCCACACAGTCGACCAGTGCCTTGAGCGTGACACTCCCGCCTTTGTCGCAAACAGGACTTTCGAACTGCAGCTCAGCGCCCGCAGAGACATTGTTGGGAGCCCGCCCTTTCCCTTCCGGCAGGGGCACAACGGGGATGTTCATGAACAGATTCAGGGGATCAGGCGCGGTCATGTGCTCGGGCAGAGCGTAGGGAGTGTCGCGCTCAACCGCGATATGCAGGTTTTCGGTGCAGCTGCCGTGGTTTGGTTCCTCGGGACAGCCCAGTTGGAGGTATCGCGCCTTGTCGCATGCTGCAATTAGGGTGTCGTGCACGCCGGGCGTGGTGTCGTGCGTGAGAGTCAGCATTTGGGAGCGGTGGTTGGTGACTAGAGTGTCGCCCGGGAGTGGGGAGAGATGGACTGTTGATGCGCGTGTGTGGCACATTGACAGCCAGGTTGGGAGGGTCTTTGATCCTTCGGACGGGAGAGTGAAGGCCCAGAAGTCGATGACTTGGGTGCCGTGGGTGTTGATCACCGTGATGGATTGGCCTGCCTTGACAGTCGCGGCAGCGGATGAGCGCGCTGGGATGGTGTGCTTGGTTCCTGGGGCGTAGGGAGACATTGCTGGGGCTGGGATGTGAAGATAAGGGGCAAACAGACTGGAGTTGAGATGGAATGAAGAATGATGGATGAGAACTGAGGGATGCTCTGATGTAAGTATTTCAGTCTGTGGACATTACCTTGATAGAGAGTATCAGAACGTAAGTCGATGGTCGTTCATCTCCGTGGATAAGGCTGAAGGTGTAGTTCCACGATGCAACTATTCTGGATCGGTACATCGGCCTTCTTGGCCTTGTTCATCGATGCGTATGGCTTCTCGATGAGATGTATTTGTAATATACGGAGAGTACCGTACCGAATATACTGGAGGCAGAAAGAAGTCACAGGAGGTCATGTCCTTTATATATATGCCAAGACTGGCGACGTCATTTCAAAGTGTCTGGTTCTTTTGCTGGTCTTACTTTGACAATCTAAGCTGCGCTTTCCTTTCCACGATCTTGCCCTAAATCTACAATTATGTACGCTCTTTCCCTCCTGACTCATTCGCTGCAATGTGTCTCATGGACGCAGTTTCAATCTCATCCAGCTGCCATTGCTTTTGACGCCGGAATCTGACCAGCTATCGTCAGCTTCTCAGAAATGTGTAGAACAAAGTCCACGCTACGATTCCTCTAGCAGGGGGCCTGGCGCGATTGGTCCAATGACACGCTACGGCTCGGGGCGTGGGGTTTGACCTCCTGATCAGCGATCAGGATGTCAGCCTGCCAGCCCCCAAATTCTCCTGAAAGGCATCCGAAACCACTATGCGACGATGGCCTGAGGAGTTCCTCCTTCATCAGCCTGTCGCCGCCTTCAGCTTGCTGTCGACGGATTCGATATCATGATCCGCGTTGCTAACCTCATCAACCCTGGCCCAATATGAGCAATTGGTTTAGTTCGAATCGCGAGGAACCTGCCTCTGCGCCGGCACGCGTCAATACTGCACAAACATGGCCTCAGACTCCTATGAGCCCTACTACAACTGCAAGGCCACGAGATCCAAATGCTCCAGATTATCGCTATCAAGTCAACCAAAAATGTATCTACGAACGTCGATTGCCTGGCGGTTCGTGCATAACTGCCCACGTCCAGCGTCTGCAATCCGGGTATTACGATAGCCCGGTCATCCACGAGGATCTCATCGATAATGTCCGCTTTGTGGCGATCAACTTTGTTTTCCATCCAAGCAGTAGCACCTTCCGTTTCAAGTCGGCAGAGATCAATATCGCCCTTCACCATACTCGGGAGGATGACATGAACCCGCTTGAGGTTGTGACTGGCCCCAACCGAAATATGAGCCATGATCACGGCACACAAACCAATGCTATGTCAGACTCACTTGTCCAAAACACGAATCGTAAAGCTCCCAAACCGTCACGGCCAAAGTTCCTACGCCATGCACCTCATCTCCTTTACGGATCCATCTCGCCCGAGACCCTGGACTGGAATTTCAATCTCGCTGGCTCTCTAGGGGTATCACAAGCTCCCGTAAGCGCAAGTCTAAAGCCTTCGTACGGTGTCAAGAGCAGCTACAAGATCTACGATATGATGAAAATTCAAGGTTCAGTTCGCACACTTCGATCGTGGTATGGTCGTGATTACGATATCGAGGATGGTGAGATGGTCTGGACTCTCGAAGAGAACAAGCTTCAGAAATCAGGTTTGCCCAGGGGATTCACGTTCGTCATGTTGATCACCAAAGGCAGTGGTAGCATCGAGCAGTGGGGAGACGTCAAGCTGGAACTCGATATAAAGCCTAAGGTTGCCGGAAGATTTGGGGCTAGCTATCCCGACGTGATCACCAATTTACATCAATATCGACCTTTCAAGTTCGGACTGTTGGACCTTGACCAAGAGATTGGCCAAGTGTTTGAACCTCAACCCAGAGGGAAAGGCTTCAGTTTCGCCAACATCGCCACTTCATTTGACGATTTTGTTTACTTGCCTGGAACGACGTATTCAACATCTGACAGTGGTCTGGCCCAGGCTGCTGGTGCCGCTCCTCAACAGCAAGGAACTCAACAACAGTCTCTGGCAAAGGCGCCAACTCAGCAGCAGAGTAGTCAGAAAGGCCAATCGGCTCTGCCGTCCGGCGATACAACGCTGAACCTACGTGTCTTCCTTGAAAGCGCTAGAGGTACTCCTATTCCATTTCCAACCCAGGCACTGCCGTACTTCAACCTCAAGCCACCTTCTCGAAATCCGTCCCCACTGCCTGCTTCCGTCGGCGGCTCGGCCAAATCGACTCGCCGAACGATAACGATATCATCGAGGAACTCGGTACGCAAACAGCCCTCTCGATCAGGGCATTCCAAGGAGTACACTTCCACACCAGCTGACACGAATTCACAGCCACAATCGTTGCAGGATCAAGGCACGAAAAGACAGAGTGCCGTTACGCCCTCAAACCGACCGTTCTCCTATCAGGAGGACGATCGCAATCATATCTATGACAGACCGAGAAACGGTAACCCGCAACATCAAGAAAATCAACAACCTGAGCCCGTTGGCAACTCAACTTCCAGGTATTCAACGCCATTGCAGCAAGGCGTCCAGTACGCCGGACCAACGAGGCAGTCTCAGCAGGACTACTGGCCGACAGATACTCAGGCTAATAATTATTCGGGTACTGATCCCAATCGACTTTCCAGTCTGGGCGCTATTGCTACCGCAGTATCCCCGTAATCACGGAAGTCGACCGGCGACCCAGTGGATTCTGACCAAACCACTCCCTCATGACTTACTCTCTTCAGATGTGTCACTTTACCTTTTTCGGTCAACGCACTTACACCTACCGGTCGTTCAAGGAGGGTTTGCGTATCGCGCTGCGCTGCGGACATCACCAGTTGCCTTGGGCTGTGTTCCCATCGTTGGGCATGTCAAGCTGAACATATATCCGAGAAGATTGTCAGGACAGGATATACATATGCAGCTCCCTCTCCAGAAGGTTACACAGACCTAAATCTACTGAAGTTGGTAGTGCGCTGGAAGACTGAGCCTAAGCAAAATGGGAACAGCAGTGGATCATCAGGCCTGGCTGCATCCCCAGCTACACAAACCAATGAGATGTCTCACGGAAGCACTAATCGAGGCCTGTCGAAACTGCTCGGTGGACATAAGCCGATCTTTAGCCTCAACAACGGCAATGATATCTCTGGCCTGTTCATCTTACCTACGATAACACTGGGCGGATTCTCGGTCCGCTTCAAGATTTGGCTTGGCAAGACTTGATTCAAGATGTCGCCCACCTCACGTTCACGAGTCACTTGCCAGAGATAGACATCATCAACAGTGAAAGTTCCCGTGGCCACTTTACAGCTAACTTTGCAGAGCTTTCTGGATTTCACTCGCAAGCTGATCTACGTCAAAAGGTCCCACAGGAGGACGACCAGCCCAATCCACGATTCGCGTGACCGTTGCTATCACGGCTTTCACACATCCAACAGAATTGCCCAGGCCCATGGTAGCTTTGAGATGACTCTTAGTCTGGCGAGTGGCTCCCAACGCCATGATAGCCGTCGCTACGATTAAGTGTGATTCTTGTGGCTGAAAGACTTCTTCATTGGCTTTTGCGATGAGATATCCCCAGGTCACAACGGTCGAGGTTGTAACTATGGCAGATTGTCAGTGTATCTAATCACGCTGAATAGGGTACCAAAGTTAACTTACATAGATCTGTGAAATACTTGTCCATAAGCGTAAAGATGTCCGAGTTGCCCACTCCGCGATAAATCCTTGCTCTAAGTTCCGTCCCTTTTCGTACATCTTCCTCTGTGATGGTGGGTTTTCTTAGGACTTTGGTCGAAGCGTACGACGGGCCTTTCCGTTGCACGACCCCGATCATGCCATAGCATGCTGGTATGCAGGTAGGCATACCGAGATACGGGAAGAGGATGGTAATCGCCTCGCGAAGACGTAGAAAGATGGTTTCGGATTCCTGGGGAGTTGCGCTTACTGTTAGGTCGTCGAAGAATCGTCCAACAACGTCAGCACGGCCAACTGCACAGCACGCTGCCACCTGGAGTATGTCAGATCTTTGATATATTGGCCAGCGACATCGAAAGCGGTAAAACATTAACATACGATGATCGTGTAGGACACATCGATCAGTTCAGCTTGAGACGATACCAGCGCAGAATGCACTTCCATGAAGAGTTCACTGCTGTACGGCTGCGAACCCGACTTGACGTTGGTGGAAACATATTTCTTGTCCCATTGCGACATGAAGTCATCCTTGTCCCAGTTCGCCATTATTACTCGCCAGTGCCGTTCAATTGAATTTGGTCCTTGATGCAGGATGAAGGATTGGAGATTGCAGGTATGGTGCGCGCAGTGGCAGTGAAACTAGGTCGGTCACGATCACTTCCGTATAAGTTTAAGTGAACTCGTTTGGCTTGTGTCGAGCAAGAAGACCATCTAAAGGTCAAAACCTCATCAACAGTGGCACAGTATCAAACTTCAAAGCAAAGTTCACAATAAACGCCCAGCCACGAACACTTTCGTTGTGGGACCGAGGTGGTTGCCGTGGTGGGGGACCAACTTCGAGGCCGGTTTACAGAGGAGGTTGGCTTCATCGGACAGGTGTAGCCCCGTACTATAGTCAGCTAGACCAATACTTTAAGGTACTCAGGCTGTCCAGCAGACGTGCCAAGCTAAGTAGAATCTTTCTTGCCATAACGCCGTTGCGCTGTTAGACCTTACCAGAGAGGAAAACTAGGGTCGCAAGATTTGAAAATTGCTGTTCTTGTCCCAAGCCCAGTACTTGCACACCTGTGTCTCCGTTGGCTACAGTAGGTGCACGAATCACGGGGGTTAGGCGCAGTCCGGGCAGCCTTGATAGTCCGGCAAAATCCGGTCTGGCGTGGCGTAGTGAGTCTGAGATGGACAAGGACCCAGGATTTTTAGGTTCCAACTTCAAAATCACATTCACTAGAGCTGGGCGAATCGACGAAGTATAGCCCGTCGCTATCGAGCGCACGCGTATCGATAAGCTAGTTGCTTCTTCAAGCAAGCATACTCTACAGCGATGACTCCAAACCTTTCGGCTCATAGACAACTTTATTGACGCAACTCCCCAGCTGCTCAATTCTGACTTCGACAAGGTCACCCTCTTGTAACCATGGCTTCGGGTCCGGCATTCCCAATACCACACCGTCCGGAGTGCCCGTCATTATTATAGTGCCTTCCTGCAAAGTCGACCCTTGGCTCAAAAAATTGATTATGGCAGCAACGCCGAATAGCAAGTCACTCGTGTTCGAGTCCTGGCGTACTTCCCCGTTAACCAGGGTCTGGAGCTTCAAGTTATCTGCCAACCCTACGACAGATGGTGATACTAGCATGGGTCCGATAGGCGCAAACGTATCGAAGGATTTCGCGAAAGACCATTGTGGAACTCCTCCTGCATAGGCTGGATCGCGCTGCCATGTCCTTGCTGAGACGTCGTTGGAAGACGCAAAGCCAGCAATATGTGATATCGCATCCTCCTTCGAGATGTTCTTTCCACTTCTCCCGATTACGACAGCCTACTCAATGTCAGACACTTCTTCTGAGTGACGTACACTCCACCTACAAGTTCGCCTTCATAATCGAGATTTTTCCCTTGCGCAATAGCCGGAACCCGAATATTGTCGTCGAACGCTGCTATGGCCGGGGCCGGTTTCATGAATAGAGATGGGTATGGCGGAGGTTTTCGCCCGCTCTCGGTGACTGGACCAACTGTCAGCTCGCATCTCGTATGTGACGTGTACAAACCTCTTGCTGAAAAAACCTACTGTGTTTGACATAGTTCAGGCCAATGCATTTGAAAACGGCTACATCTTCCTGTTCAAGCACGCCAAGCAGACGCTTGACCTTCAACTTTTTACCAGTGTTGCTGAGAGCGAAGGCATCGTTCCCAGCTAATTCAATGGCGTATAATTCACCACGATTCAACAGCGCAACGAGGTCTTCTGCATTGTCAATGCAAGGATCTCCAAATGCTGTCCGGCCAGCATCGTCTGCAAATCTGATAAGTCGCGACCAAGCCATGCTCACGTTCAATCTTGCTTTTCAAGTCTCAATGCTGGCTGCGTTGTCCGGCATCACTTTTTTGTTCTATCGATCTTGACGGCAACCCCCTGTTTCCCGCATTATGATCACATGCTCTCAATTGGACACACCCCACATGGGCTCACGATGCCCCATGTACCACAGTAATCGTGCGACATGGGGATAATTTCGGTCAAAGCATTAGCATCAATCCATTAAAATTTGGAAATCCGCGGGGACATTTTGCGTCAAACGAGGTTCGGAAACGCCATCATGTCCGTGATTTCCCTGTCCACCAACACTCAACCTTGCGACCCTCATCCAGTCACCGTCTACCCAACCATGGCCGGTTGATAGAACAGGACGTTCTAGCTTAGACACGCCTGGACACAGCTGCTGAATGCGACGACATGGCAATAAGGTATGATGGTACTATTGTCAATGCTCCAAGGGACCTCACAATAGAAAGGACTGGGCCGTCACGATGCTTTCGATATGATGTCCACTTGGTCCTTGCCAGTGCTTTGTTTAATCGCACTAGGTGCTCATTTTCTCAACAATAGATACGGTTATGGGATATCCTCGATTCCTGGCCCAATCTTGGCTTCGTTCACAGAAGTCTGGCGCCTCTTCTCTGTCTAGGGTCATCGTCCGCACACCAGTTTGCACAAGAAATACGGCGGACTGATAAAGCTGAAGCCAAGATTAGTCTCCGTCTCGGATCCAGAAGCTATAATGATTTTCAATGGCCTCAACTTTGGCTATGTCAAGGTTAGCCGAGTGTACTTCTCCTCATCGACGCTGCTGACGCGTTGGTTTAGTCAGATTTCTCCCCTGTCCAGCAAATGGCAGTTGCGAGAGATGGATCGCTTCTGCATGGCCGCTTCAACCTTACCGACGAAAAACATCACTCTAAACCCCTCCGTGCGGTGAACGATGCTTTTTCGATGACCACTCTCGTACAGTTTGAGCCGTTGGTCGAGTCTTCCACAATTGAATATTCAAGGAAGCTCTCCCGACGCTGTGCGGGTCAAGAGGCAGGCATCTGCGACTTTGGTCAATGGCTTCAATTCTACGCATTTCATGTCATAGGAGAGCTAGCGTTCTCGAAGAGATTAGGTTTCGTCGACCATTGCGTTGACGTGGACAACATCATTGGTAACATAGAGAGCTTATTAGGCTACTCTGCTGTGGTGAGTTCGCTGCTAGCCGTAGTGTTTGCAAGACTACTACAGAGCATCTAGATTAGCCAGATGCCTTTCTTCGACAAGCTGTTAGAGAAGAACCCTCTCGGCAGGTGGCTCAGCAGAATAGGCTTGATCAATGTCACGTCACTGGTCACCATATTCGCCAGGAATCGAATGGAGGCTCGCCTGAAGGATGACAGTGAACAGGCACAGAACACGAAAAGGGGACAGTCAACAAGGCGCGATCTCTTGTTCCGCTTCATGGAAGCAAATGAAAAAGACCTTGTCTTCATAAACGCAGGGCGTGTGCTTTCCTTGGACCAAGACCAACGAAGTACACGACCATCCTGGATTAGAGCCCTCACAATTGAATTGGTAGAATCCGGTCTCTAATCTTTGTCGTCATAGAGCTTCGCTATCATGGTACTGCTGTAAACAACCTTGCATGAAAATTGTTGCACACGCTCATTGGATTCAACCCGGTGCATCTGCGGTTCTGAGGACGAGTGGTGGACATTGCATTATTGTTGCCCTGTATCCCCACTCCCGGCCCCCGGACTATCGAAACCCCTCACAAGGTACAGAAGTCACATGCGGTGCGGGTGCCAAGTCTGTCTCGCTAAGGCGCAGCCGCATTCTCTCATTCGAATGGTCATCACAGCGTCTTCGGATTCATTACTACTTGCGCGCACTCTACCACCATCTTCCTGCACCGAGAACGAGCCTTCGACAACGCAAAAGAACGTGCTCTGGAGTAGAGACTGCGGTCAAATCATGCGCAGGCTGACATGTAGCATGGTACAGGTCTTGTCCCAACCCTATCACTCCACCCGATTCTCATGGTCCGCAAAATCCCCACTATATCCCGCCGGAAACAGCTGGCACAACCAGTAAATCCTCAAGATCCCTTTCACGGGCAATCTGCACGGCTCCGATGACTACTCAAGGTGTGCGCCCCCGGAGGAAAGGAATAGAGAAGCAATGTGCGTTTTGCGTGCGCATCTTTACTAAAGACGAGCATCTCAAGCGTCACGAAAGAACACGTATGTTTCTGCAGCATAGCGGGATGCCGCCCAACCATGAGGGTACGCATAGCGGCCAGGCTGACCAGACAACGTAGATACTGGAGAAAGACCTTTCAAATGTCATAAGTGCGACAAGAGATATGGGCGAAGGTATGCTCTTCCACCACTCTGCGTTCCCTTGGCCCCAATCTCCATATCTCTTGCCGGTCAAGCAATTGGGGGTAGATAGGCAAATCTTAACACGTATTGGTCTAGTGACGTTCTTGCTCGGCATCTACAAACACATCGTGCTGGCGTGCATGTGGTTGAGAAGTCCATCATGACTTCACCCCAGGGCAATACTCCAGACAGATATATGGTACCCTACGATCAAAGTGAACATAGCAACAGCCTTTGCGGAGGAAGACAACAAGTTCGAAGAGAGTTACCTGCTTCCCAGGATCAAAGGACTATGCACATCGACAACCATCTTCCATCAATTCTCTTAGCGGGCGAGTTTCAGCCTTCCCCAGACACTCATCAGCAAGAACTTGATCGAACATCTATGCTATCTCCCACCAACTACAGCAACGCGACTGCATTTGATCTGACATCACAACAAGAGAACCCCCCTGAATCGGCCGCCTTGCCGGTACTTCAGCCTGCAAATCAGAATCCTTGGACGAATGTACTACACGATGGACCCAATGGATACCCGCCACAAAAAAGGATTCCGCCAGGTCTCCAGCCAAGCACGGTTCACGTTGCTGTCTCTCCTGTGGCCGATGAATCTTCCCACGTTCGAACTTCTAGGTCTCAACCTTCGTTTTCTCAACTTGTGCATGATCAAGAGACGATGATGTCACAGGGGTTAATGAGTAGCCTCCACGAGGAATCCAACGATCAAAGACCAGGGTCATCCTCTACGCGAGATGCTGCGCCCAAAACTCCTGTCGACTTACCCACCCGATCTCCATCGGCCCACGACAATATATTCGACACAAATGGCTTCCTGCTTGAGACGAATTTCGATGCTTATGGTTTTCTCAGCCCTGGTGTTATGGACTTTCTAGATTTCGCGACTCCACGACCACCAGCCTTACAGACCCCTCGTCCATCCGTCCCGCACACCCCTTCTGTTGACTGTGGGGGGGACGCCAACCCAGAGATACTCTTTTCTGTCAACCAGGTCCAGAGGATGCGTCAATTATGGCTCGGTCGAAGACCAACCTCGGTCGCTCAAACGGTTCACTCCCTGTGGCACAACGTCATACAGCATGGTGCGGACAATATTTTTTCAGCACCAGGGAGTGCCAGCAAAGATGTGGCGGAACCTGACTTAAAAGGTCAGCGTATCTCCAAATGGGGCTTCAATGCCAAGTGCAGAGAACGGATGATCGACTTCTACAAGAAGCTTGATGAGAGTACGCTTTCTAGGAACGATCTCGATCTGACATCCAGCTCAACATCCGAAGCTCCTGATCCCGATCTGGGAATTGCAAATGCGTTGTTACCTTCCTCCTCGGAAGACTTTCCAACCACAGAGGTTCTCGATGCGAGTCTTGATCTATTCTTTGAGCGCTCCTTCTTGCCTTTCATACACAAAGCCACGTTCGATGCCCGGACAGTACCAGAGTCCTTGTTGCTGGCCATGTGCCTCGTTGGAATTTCTTCGCTGTACCCAGAACGGTCTGGAACCTTCGTCTCTAAATGTCAAAAGGTAGTTACATGCACAGGCCGAGTCGGCAACTATCCTGAAGTGGTAGCTGATAGCCGTACAGAAGTTGTTACACTTCTATTGCGTGGACCTGGTGTCCAAGTCAGAAGGTCACTCTCCATTCTGGGAACTGTTGGTCTCATTAACAACCGGCCTCCTAGTGGTTTACTTGTCTTTGGGTCAATTGGTAATCTCATATTTATACACCGCTGGACCGTTTGTCATGTGCTAATCAAGCCCGCCAGGAAGCAACTAATGAATCTCAGGCTTATAACCTTCGCATTCAATTGCTGCATGTGAGTATCTTCTTCATGGTGGCTCGGCTTTGCTAAAGTTTCGTGTTTATAGGCCGCAGAAAAGCACGGCTTCTTTGCGGCGTCCGCATGCGATGATTTGGCAACGGAACTGCGTGCAGCACCAGCGGACTCCGAGGGCTCATGGAAATGCTGGAGTCGAGTTGAAGCCGTCAAACGGTAATTTCTCCCCGCACACCTGAGGTGGATTGCTGACGAAAGATTGCAGGGTGATCACCTCTCTCCTGGCGATTGATATGGCATATGCCCGCTTGCTGGGTCGTGCTGGAGTGATTGACATACAAAGAGTCGAAGTCTATCTGGAATGTGACTCTCGTCTCTTCGATGCGCCGACCCCAAACAGGTTTCTCCAGGCCGGCAAGAGTGAGGCGCAGTTAATAATGCCACAGCTGCAGCTACAACTCTTCCATGCGGAATCTCCACCGCTCAGACTCTCTGCCCGCCCGATAGAAACCATACTCAGCGCGGCCTACCTACAACTTGCTGCGGTTCGCTACAAGCTCCCGGTGACACATCGGGGAACGGTCGATGCTCCTTTACTTGATATGAAGGACGGCAAAGTCAAGGACATTGTTCGAATTCTCCTATCATTGCCGTCAAAGTATGCGAATTCCTTTCAACGACGGCACGAAGTAACCGCCTTTGCATGGAATAATGTCTGCATCTCTCTCACAGCAGATTTGGACCTCCTAGAGATAGCATCCGGTCGCGAAGGGCTTCTTGCTGCGCGGACTGCCATGAAAGCCGTCAGCGAGTGGTCACAGACAAGCAGAGCCCGAAGGGCAATATTGCATGCTGCTCAGATTTATGACATTTTGGCCTCGTCGCGACTGGGTGAATGGAACATTGCTAGACCAGATTTGCTGCTCTTTCAATCGGCCTTGGTGCTTAGTATGTACCTCTTCGCATCCAAGAGTGGAGGTAACGACCACAATAGCACATCGTTCGAATTGCTTCAAGACATTGACTGGACAGCCATCGGACATGAAGGTATCTGGGACCCCTCCGAAACAATGGAACCCAGTTTGGGCCTGCACTCGGGGAGTTTATCAGATTCGGCCCATGCAGCACGCGAGTTTGTCCAACATGGTGGGCCTGTCTCTTTTTCTGGAGAGCTGCTTGGGGGTGGCGGCGCGACAGCGAGGAAGATACTCCTTAATCACGTGCATCTACTAGACGACATCGGCAAATACCCAGGATCTTATCACTCACGTTTACTAAGGACGATGGGTGATTTTGTGATTGAAGGCAACCAGTGATACCACGCCTCAGGAATACATCCTTTTCAAATAGCAGGTATGTCTGCTAGGACTAACGCAAAGAATGAGCGTCTCACCACCTGGTGATCTGGATGTTTTTGGATCCGAATTAATCAATTCGATGTATCAACGAGTACGTCCGTAGCTTGGCAATAGCATGTATATAGCCATCTTACCAGCTGGTTTAAGTGCATCGCAGAGGGGGGAGATTCCGAGTCAAAACAGCATTGAGTGGGTTGTGAAGTTTAGTGCTAAGCCTAATAACCAATTTGCCGCATGTTTGACGGTCTCAGCCAATATAGTTAACCAGGCTGGCTTGCACAACGATGCCCAATTTCACCAGTAAGATAGCATAAATGGCGTTCCGACTAGAACCACTCTTGAAAGCATGCTTGTTTTGCCGGACAGAGCACGATACTCAGTTACTACCAGCAAAATCTCCCATATTTGTAGGACCAGCAACTTGCACGATCCATCAATATCGTCAAGGTGCAAATGTTTGTGCAGTGTGCATCTCGCACGGTGTCCCGGCTTGCTCCCACAAAGGGCCCACGTTTTTCTGTGGCACTTACCCAAATACGGATATGTACTCGTAGCTGTGTGGGGAACTGTGGGGTGCTTCTAATCTCGCCCATCTTCGAGCAAAACGGCCACTGCTGCGGTGGGGTACATGACATAGGCCAGCAATGGAGATCATTGCCAACGGGTGTGAGCTCGGAAGCTCAAAGTTGAGATTGAGGCCTTTCTAGACCTTGAGCCCGTTTGGTGGGCCAAAGGTTGTGCATCATTATTGTATATATAGTATCTGCCAAGCGCTGGCACATTGGCTTCGCAGAACTTGAGTCAGTCTTCGCAACGCTCAATCCGCTCTAACAGTCATCCTTGCGAATGTTCTTTTGACCACATCATGGCGCCTACATCCCTCAAGGTTGCATTCGTTGCTGGCTGCAATGGCGTCACTGGTAATGCCATCGTTGAACACCTGATCCGCCAGCCCAAGGAGGAGTGGTGAGTTCTTTTGGTTGCTCGAAATCTCGTCGACTAAATGTCACGCAGGTCGCATATCATCATCTCATCTCGTTCGCCACTGAAGAATTTTTGGCAAGACTCACGGGTGGACTTCGTGGCCCTAGACTTTCTCGAACCAGTCGAGACCCTTGTTGCGAAAATGGCACCCATGTGCGGGAGCGTCACACACGCATATTACACATCTTACGTGCATACGGACGATTTCACAAAGCTTAGAGACTACAACGTGCCCTTGTTCAAGAACTTTTTGACCGCACTTGACACTGTGGCTGGCTCGTCACTACAGCGTGTCTGTCTACAAACTGGTGGAAAGGTATGAGATATTCCAGGGAACGATAAAGGCGACATCACTGACAGACCTACAGCACTATGGCGTTCACTTGGGTCCTGTACCTAACCCTTGCCGCGAAACCGACCCCAGATACAAAGACAATGGCCTAAATTTCTATTACCCCCAGGAAGACTTCATGTTCGAACTCTCGGAAAAGAGGAACTGGTCATGGAATGTTATAAGACCAAATGGCATTATCGGCTTCACACCAGGAAGTATGTAAAGCTTGCCTCCTTCCTCCCACGAGACCGATACTAAACAGTTTTGTTTCCAGAAAATGGCATGAGTGGGGCCATCACCCTTGCTCTCTACATGCTTGTTTGCAAAGAATTAGGCGAAGTGCCTAGATTTCCAGGAAACAAATATTTCTACAACTGCGTCGATGACAGTTCCTACGCTCCCAACATTGCAGACATGTCGGTTTGGGCAACTACTCACGAGCATACCAAGAATGAGGCCTTCAACAGTGTCAATGGTGACACTATTGTATGGCGGTACCACTTCCAGAACCTGGGGAAATACTTCGGGATAGATGTAAGGCTTGAGGCAAAGCTTCTCGAGTAATTACGATGGACTGACTGATCTAGATTCCTGAGCAAACGGAATTTTCAGCGGCCGGAGAAGGAACTCAAATGGCACACTCGTTCAGGATGGAGGATTGGGCTAAAGACAAGAAGCCCGTATGGGAAAAGATATGTGAGAAATATGGTGGTGACAAGAACGCCTTTGACTGGGGATCTTGGTTCTTCTTCGACTGGACACTCGGAAAGGCTTGGCCAACACTGTCTTCGCTCACCAAGGCACGGAGTTTTGGCTGGACTCGTTATGACGACACGCTCGCGACCTGGATCGACACCTTCAAAGCTTTGGAAAACGGCGGCGTTCTTCCCAAAAACCGTGTCCTGCTAGCCGGTTCTCAGTTGGGAAAGTCTCTGCAGAATGGGTCAACAAGCAATGGTGTGGCTTAGGAGACCATCCTCCACGCGCGCAGCTTAAATGCAGAAGTTTCTTTATCTAAGGTTGGACCATTGCCGCCATGGTGTTTGGAGGGTCTGACAGCATTTGTGTCTGCATTTGACCTAACAAACAATTGGACTAATCTCATCTAATCGGTTCGCTACAGCTATCGTTTAGCTACATTGAATTGATGCTCATGCCTCAAATTGCTGCTTTGATCTCTCCAGCACGTTCTGATGCACATTGAATCAATCTTCTGTCACATTGAGAGAAGTGAGGGTGTGGACCCCATGAATTCAATAACAGTGTCGGGATGCTTCGTGTTTCATCCTGTCAACAATAGCTAACCTAGGCAAATCACATTACTTCCTTGCGGCGGGCTTGGAGAGAGCACGGGCGCAACCCCATACATTGGTTCCCGAAAACTCATAGTACCACTTACGTGAGTCCACAAGTACGTGGTCTAGTCAGCAGCATCGAAAAGGGTGGGGACACCATACGATTCGTCAAAAGGGTGTCTTTGCTCCTTCTCTTATTATCTAGTACACTCGAAACCTAAATGGTGGGGGCGATGATACTGCACCACCACAGCCAATTGCTCGCCCGTCCAAAGGAATCAAAGTGCATGTGTGATGGCCTGTGACGTCGTGGCAAAGGGAACATAAATTAGATCGTCCTAGATTTGGCTCATCGTGGCTACAGTCCACAAGTGTCACGACATGGCTCGATGCATTGGTCGTGCAAGGTCTTACCATGGTGCCAGCTCGCTTGTACGAACGCAACAATTCATCCCCAGCCCACTCCACGTGGAGAGCACGAATACCATACCGCATTGTTACCTTGGAGCTGCACCAATTACAGCTTACGACGGACATGCTAATTATATGAGGCATAGGACCCGTCATTCGGTCCCTATCACCTGCTTTCACATGCGACATCCCGAAACTTGGAACCAACACTTTTTACCATAATCCACACAATCAGCATGGCTTCAACCCAGAACGGCAACGCGAGTCAGCAGCCTCAAGGAGTGTAAGTGCTCGGTTGGTATTGGCGTCGTCGCCAAACAACGCTAAGTGTCGCATAGAAATGGACACAAGGACACCCATGATGGAGCTCCCCAAGATGTGGACACAGATGTCCTTGTCGTCGGCGCCGGAGTTACTGGTCTTACGCTGGCGGGCCTGCTGGCCGAGTATGGTGTCAAAGCATATACCATCGCGAAGCATAGCGGTACAGCACCATCTCCTAGGGCACACGTTACAAACCAAAGGACCATGGAGGTTTTTAGAGATATGGACATCGAGCAAAAGGTCGTGGATGTCTCGACAAGACTGGGTCGAGACCTGGGTAACGGCGTGATCTGTGCGAGTCTCGGTGGACTAGAGATTGCACGTTACAGTGCGTACGGATCTGGATCCCACCAACTTTCAGACTTTGCTCTGGCAAGCCCAAGTGACATGGTCAATTCGCCACAACATATCTTGGAAAGGGTACTGTTGGCCAATGCAGAAGAGAAAGGAGCTGACATTCACTTCTACCACGAATTGGTACATATCGAGGAAACCCCCCAAGGCGTCGTGGCTCGTATTCGAGAGAGGCAGTCCAAGGCCGAATATACCGTTCGCGCTCGGTACGCTGTTGGAGCAGACGGCGGTCGTTCCGTTGTTGGCCAACAAGTAGGATTTGGCTATAAGGGCGAGCATGGGCTCATCTCTATGCTCACAACATGGCTAGAAGCCGATTTGACGGAGTATGTGGATTACCGCCCAGCCTGTATCTATATTATGGCACAGCCGGGAAACGCGTACTGGGTAGGGTCAGGAACCCTGGTCAACGTGAAGCCATTCACCGAATGGCTTTTCAATCGACAGTATGACGCAGCCGACGGCCCGCCGGATATGTCTCATGAGGCCATCATCGCTTATGCCCGCAAGGCACTTGGTGTCCGCGAAGACGTAAAGTTTCGTGTCAAGGACGTAAGTCCATGGCAGGTAAACAATGTTGTGGCAACTGAGTACCGACGTGGAAACATATTCGTCGCTGGTGATGCAGCTCACCGTCACCCTCCAGCTAGTGGGCTTGGGAGCAATACCTGCGTTCAAGATGCGTACAATCTTGCTTGGAAGCTCAAGATGGTCTTGTCTGGCGTGGCTGATGATAAGTTACTCAACAGCTATGACGAGGAGAGACAACCTGTGGGTGACCAAGTCGTGCGGCACGCTATCAGGACACTGGGAGTCTTCGCTAGTGTTCCAAAAACGCTTGGGTTCTACAAGGGTCAGTCGGAGGAGGATGGTTATGCATCATTGAAAGAACTCTTTTCTGATGCGGAAGGGGCCGAGCAGCGACGGGCACAACTCAAAGAAACTGTTGATGCGCAAAACCTACGTTCCAACTCACTTGGCATTCAGCTAGGGCGTCGGTATAAAGGATCCTCAGCCGTGGTTGATGATAACACCCCATGGCCAGATTTCAAGCGCGACGAGATCCTGTTCTATGAGCCTACGACACATCCCGGATCATACCTGCCCCATGCATGGGTCGAGCTCAATCATAAACGCACCTCTACTTTGGATATCGTCGGTCATGGCTGCTTCAGCCTGATCGTGGGCATCGGTGGGAAACAATACGAGGATGCCGCATCAAGAGCCAGGCAGGAATTCGGCATCGAGTTGCCCGTGTTTAGGATTGGATATAGGTGCGAGTACGACGATGTGGTCAGTGAATGGGCAGGCGTGCGTGAGATAACAGACCGAGGCGCTCTGTTGGTTCGACCTGATCGGCACATTGCATGGCGTTGCTTCAACTCGCCTGATGACCCAACCGAAACGTTGCTTTCGGCTCTTCGTCAAGTACTGGGCCACGTTGAAGCCAAAGCTATTCACCAGGTCGTCCGTTCGCAATAGGTGTATGTGGATATGTGATCTTAAACACCTTTGTTGGCTGATGTGGTACAGTTTTGAGATCGACTCATAATTGACGGGATACGAGCCACTTCCTTGACTGCATGGGCCATCTGCTGCATTTGGGTACGGACAATGAGATTTTAGCAGCTAAAACATCACTTTCCCAGATCCGAATCCTGTAGCCACCTGTCAGTCTGAAAGGCAAATCCACGATTCGACATCGAATATATCACTGAAATGGTCTATTTTTGTGCTCAATATCCAAGGACAGCATAATAGAAGGTATTGAGGGCTTTTTCGATTGGGTCTGATAACCAGCTGGAAGAAGGTCAACACCCGATCTACTGATGGCAATATTGCTACCTCGAACATTACTGGGAGATACTGGAGGAATCGTCAAGCGAGATTGTCCTTAGGGGAATAATAAAGTGTAAACTTGAGCCATGAACTTAGAAGAGTCGAGGCCACTGACAAGCTCTTAGAGATGATCCGGAGAGTGGTCTCGAATCATTGCGGTCCTACGAATAAGCGCGCTTCCCCACCAACATGTCTTGAGCCCCAGGTTTCCCTGCTAGTGGACATGCGACGTGGGATGCCCTGCAAAGTACTGTTTCGGACTACGCTAGCAGGGATTTGCACAAAGTCCCCACGTTTTGCTAAGTGTATATCAATGCCTTTAGTCCACGGACGCTGTTCCCCATGGGGCATCTCACCAATCTCTCAAATTCCACGGTAGGTCCTTGCGACCATGGAACAAACGTCGAAAGAGATGGAGATGGCGAGCTGCAACCATGACGAGTCAACCCATGCTGCAGAAGCAGTGTCCGATCACGTGAAGATCGATGGCGGTGTCCTACTTGAGGTTGGCACCGAGAACGTGTATCATCTCAAACTCGCTAAAGATGGTCATGTAGGGTTCCGCAGTCTCGAGAATCTTGAACAAGTCTCCTTCTTGATTATACGCTAACGGTCCAAATTAGACAGTCCTCCTTCCCCAGCCTTCTGACGACCCAGAAGATCCCCTTTTATGGTCCTCCTTCAAGAAACACGCCATTCTCTTCACACTTGCATATGGCGCCTTCACCACCGACTTCGCTAGTGGGGGTGGCACTTCTCTTATCGTCGCACAGGGAGAACAATGGGGTATGAACCCAAACGCTGTGAACCATGCAAATAATATCAGTATCCTCTTACTGTATGGAAACCCAGTCACTTCGTACGTTACTGATGAATAACTGACATCTCACAGTGGTGTCTCCGCTCTCATCTTCGTGCCCCTGAGTACCTTCTGGGGTCGTGCTCCTGTTATCTTCTGGTCCGCCGTGATTGCATGGTTTCTCAGTCTCGGCATCGCTTTGTCAACAACCTGGAGTAGCTATTACGCAACTCGAGTGCTGGGTGGCGTATTCTTCAACGCACCACCGAGCATCTCAATCGCTTTTCTTCGCGACATCTTCTTCTTCCATGAGAGTGCTCGAAAGATTGGTTTCTGGACGGTGCTGTTTATATCCTCACCGTACTGGGGCCCACTCTTCACCAATTTTATGCTCGCAGGCTTAGGGGACTGGCGGCCTCCCCTCTGGTTAGTTTGTGCTATGCAAGGTGTTTTTGTCCTTAGCTGCATCGCGTTCCTGGATGAGACTTGGTACAACCGAGACTCTCCTCTTGAGCAACAACCCCGACGCGGCCAAGGCTTCCTTGACAGAATGTGGCGCATCACCGGACTGTGGCAGATCAAGCACCACGACCAGTTCTTCGGTCTTCGACGCTCTGTCACCAGATTTGTCGAGGCTTTTCTCAAACCTGTGCTGCTGATCGTCTACTTTAATTAGTAAGTTTGCTATCAATTTGGCATCGATGCAGGCTACTCACTCTTCTTGTTATAGCTTCATTGCTTTCGGATGGGCAATTGGTATCAATGTTACAACAGCCGTGCTGTTCGCCACACCCGAGGAATTCGGAGGCTACGGATACAATTACCGCCAGCTAGGCTTCCTGTATTTTACGCCGGTCGTTGGTATCTTCCTTGGTGAATTGATTGGTCACTATGCCAACGACGCTCTCGTACGCCTTTATGTTAAACGACATAAAGGCATCTTCGAGCCCGAGGTCCGGCTTTGGATGGCCTACCTTGCGGCATTCTTCCTGATCGTGGGATTGGTCTTGTTAGGTCAAGGTTTCTACCGCCATCTCAACATTGGAGCCCTTATTATTGGGTGGGGCTTGCAAACTTGTGGTATGGTTATTCTATCAGTGACCACTTTTACATATGCCGTCGACTCTTATCCGACTGCGCCTGCGGAAAGTGCTGGATGGATCAGCTTCATCCGGGTTGCCGGAGGCTTCAGCGTTGCGTACTACCAACAGCCATGGGGAGAAAAGATAGGATACAACAACAGTTTTGGTATCCAGGCCGCATTGGTGGGATTCGGCACGCTTCTTGTTATGGTGGCTCATAAATTCGGACACCGACTCAGGATTAACTCGGGCACAATCAGGTAGACAAGCACAAGACTTCAAGCTGATCGAATGATACGACCATTTCGGGTATCTGTGGCGCCTTCCACCTTCTGGGCAGGAACGTGGCTTGATAGAAGCTTGGAATGTGCCATGCACAAGTGTGAAAACCTGTTTCGAAGGTGTTAGGATCTTTCTTTTTGAGTAGACAATGCATATACTAAGTAGGCTTCCTTTACCTGCCGTGGAGGCAAGCGTAACAGCATTTTACTTCTTATCAAATCCGATTCGGTATCAATTGTCACAAGCGGTTGATCAGCAGCTCTCATAGGCATCCCCAGTGATCACCTTTGGAAGCGACGATCTTCTCCACGTTTTAGCCGACATGAAAGCCAACCACCCAAGACCGGAGTTGATCAGTCATCGTGTCATTTGGGGCGTCTACATCACGTGGCTGTTTCCCCAGATGGCAGAAGCGCTACTTGGCGGGGAGCATGGCGATCCCTGCTTGGGGCTCCGACAAGGACGAGTGGGGACGTGGTCTTATTTGTTCTCACTTAAAACCGTGACATCTCCAAAAGGGCATTACCTGGTATATATCTGTGGGGGAATGCGTGACAATTTGGTAGTACAGCTTGATATTCGAAGAAGTTTCGCTTCCAATACCGAGCTCTATTCTTCATCAGCAGTATGGCTTTATCCGGTATAACAAGAACTGTCACAGACATGCTCGTGACTCTCCAAACTCACATCTGGCTTACTCTAGCCATTTCCTCTCTAGTGTACTTGACATCACAGAGATACAAGCGCGGAATATGGAAAATCCCGGGCCCTTTTCTCGCCAGCATATCGGGCTATTGGCGAGCGTGGAAGGTTGCCAAGGGAAGCTGGCATGAGACGGAGCTGGAACTACATCGACAGTATGGGCCAATTGTTAGAATTGCACCAAACGTTGTCTGTCTCTCCGACCCACGAGCGATCCGGACAATTTATGGATTGAATTCTGGGTTTACCAAGGTAATAATTCAATGGTAAACCCCTATGCTTTGTGCACTGATCAAGGTCCAGACCGATTTCTACCCTATTCAGCAATTACGTTTGGGGAAACTACCTCTACCCAACCTTTTTTCTACAAGGAATGACGAGCTCCACGCCAACATGAAGCGCCCGGTTGCACACATTTACTCGATGAGCTCTATGGTCACATTCGAACCTTACGTGGACCACTGCTCCAAGCTCTTTTTCTCCAGATTGGACGAGCTCTATGTGAGTACTGGAGACGATTGTGATCTTGGAGAATGGTTACAATGGTATGCTATGGACGTGATTGCGGAGATTACGTTCGGCAAAACGTTCGGCTGCCTAGCTGTAGGTGGTGACGTCGGCGACCTGATCAAGACACTGGCTCAATTTGAGCAATACGCTGCAGTTATCGGCCAGGTGCCTTATTTGCACAAACTGCTGCTTGGCAATCCGATTTTACCATATCTCGTTCCCAAGTTAGAAGATATCAACCAAGTTCTCAAATTCAGCTTGGATCGTATCAGAGAGCGCAATTCTGACAAGGAGTCGCGACATGAAGACTTTCTTTCGAAGCTCTATACCGCCAAGGCAGATGGGAAAATGAGCGAAGCCGACACCGTACGCCATTCTAGCGCCAATGTCTTCGCTGGCAGTGACACCACCGCTGTAGCATTGCGAGCTACGATCGACGGCCTGTTGCTTCGTCCGGAGTCCTACCGCAAGCTCCAAGCCGAGATTGATGGGAAACGTGAGCAAGGTGAACTTTCATTACCTGTCAAGTACTCTGAGGCGCAGCAAATGCCATATCTACAAGCTGTCCTGAAGGAAGCAATGCGTTGGCACCCTTCTGTGGCCATGTTGCTGGAGAGACATGTTCCCAAAGGCGGGACTGTACTATGCGGCATTCCGATTCCTGCAAACACCATTGTAGGTGTAAACCCCTGGGTTGTGCAGCGCGATCGGACTATTTTTGGTGATGACGCACACGTATTTCGACCGGAGCGGTGGTTAGAGGCGGACACGGAGAGGTTCAAAATCATGGACCGCGCATTCTTGGCTGTAAGTGTCGTTAAACCCCCCGAGTTCACGGATTTCCGCCACTTACACACTTATGATAGTTTGGAGGAGGTTCTCACACGTGTATCGGACGAAACATCAGCATGATGGAAATGTCCAAAATCATCCCGTCATTGCTCATGGAATACGACATCACGCGAGCAGACCCAAATGCGCGAATCAGGACTGTCAACTACTGGTTTGCAGTTCAGAAGGGACTGGTTGTGAAGCTAGCGGAAAGAAAATCCTTGCCGCAAGGACTTGCGTAACCGTGTCGAGATTGTCCCGAGGTGAAGCTAGGTGCAAATATCGTGCAGGATTATTCTCTCACTATCGCCGTCGCGACAGCTGGTCGACGACAAGAATCGTACTGTCGTCCTCGCAGCGCGGCGGCGAGGTCGACGAAATCGCCTTCATATCTACCCTTGCCAATTGTTGCTCGTAGCGCAGCCCGTCTGACTGGGCAGAGGCTCGGGCAGGCGATAGGGTCTGCTTAAGGTTGATTTCCATTCCCATCCCGACTGACCTTGTTCCACTACCTCGTGCCGTCGACATTCCATAGGCATTATATGGTAAGAGAAATAACAACCTGGGGATAGTTGGCAAAGTTCTATTTGGCACCTCTGTCAAATGTCGTAGTGACCGACACGGGAAAAGCTCCCCTGCGCCACTGCAGGACCATAGAAGCAAAGCGGTTTTAGCAATAAAAAAGGGCACAACATAGAGAGATATGGAAGAGAATCTTCGCCAGCATGAGATATGATATAATTCTAGAATGCTCCAAAACCGGAATTCTCAGTAAATTGCTGAAGATTTACCATATGTAACGTGCCATTTCCGCTTCGACGTAAAACCCCGTCTTAGATGTCAGCTTGTCTTGCGACTCTACAGTATTCCCGCAACAGGCTAGAAAACGGGACCTCATCCTCCCTTCAGCCTTATATCTCTAGTAGCTGTTGACTCGGATAGCCGTTTCTTGAAGAATAGAAGAACGAACACAGTGGCATCTCCATACAGCAGCATCCGGACATGCAGAGTAAGCCACATGTTCTGAAGCCAGCATATAATAGAGCTTGAGTCTAATGATAGGATTGTTCGTGCTTGGTCTCCGTTAGGCCTAGCACAAATCTGGCCACAGGTTGTAACACTCGTGGTGTTGTTGACTTGATTACTTGATTGGCAACTAACTAAGAGTGCTACGAGAAAGGTGTATGCCTCTCGTGCACAAATCTGTGGTACGCTAAGCCTAATCGGGACGGGTAGGCAGTATCACCGCCTATCAAGAAAGTGCGGTACAACTGAGCACTGCCAACACAGGTACCAACCACTATTTCGTTCGATGACTTGTGGATGAAAGCTAAGCAAGGCACGAAGGATGGGGAGACAATATCATTGACCCGTTGCACCACAACCTGCAGTGGGGGGCACAAGAGTCTAAAGTTCATCCTCCTCCCTAAGCAGGAATGAATTGAACCTGGGAGTTGAACAGGAGGCCAGCCAGAGGTCTCCTTACGCAAACAACTCCTCGACCTGGGAGTAAGTCATACTCTTGCGCCCAGTAGTCCGGACCCTCATTCGTGTCAAAGACACGAGTAAATGGCGTGTCTATACGCCACCGAGGATTCGATAGATCATAAGTCTCACCATCTTAGCCAGAGACGGCGCATCGCCACCCACCCATCAGCGGCCTAGGAGGTAATCTATACGTACAAGATGCCTATAACCTGGTATGAAAGCTGAGCTACTCTTACTCAGACAAGCAAGGGAATGGACTTTCTGATAGCCACAATTTAAGAAAGGCAGCCTATTGCGAAACAGCCGTGTGCGTGGAGTGTTCGTTCAGGAACCAACACAAGATCCTGCACTTTTTGTACATTCCCCCTCAATCAAACTGTCTGGTGCCTGCCGCCAACGTGATATCGAACTACGATCGCTGGTGATGCTGCCGCAATAACTCGAATCCGTAGTCGTTGCCATTCGGTGTCCTGGTCAGAGTGTGTATGTGAAATGGTAACGGAAGCGCATTGTTGAGAAAAACCCCAGAATGATGGTCAAACTCGACCATGATCGTAGGTGAGTGTACCTTGTAGTAGAAACCATCTTCTCTGTTGAATGCGCCGATCCAACAGAAATATGTGTCGTCCCAGAACCTGTCTACTTCTGCCATTTTCGACGAGAGAGCTCTACTAGGTAAGTAGTTGAAACTCATCTGTACCAACTGACGAACGAGGTCCTGCTGCACCGACGAAAAATCCGTAACCTTGACACCTTCATAAGGGATGACCCGGTTGTCCTGGAAAGCCCCGCCTAGGTGGCGCTGATCTGCACGATGATAGCGACCCTCGGGATATTCAGCGCCCGAGAGCTCTTTGTATATTCGCACCCTCGTTTGTAATTCTCTATCGAAGGAATTAATTAGCATAAGAGCCGTCTGCTCCTGGTCAGTAAAGAGCTCGGTGCCCTTATACGGCCCGTCGTCGATAATGTTAGGCTCGGCACCCATAAAAACTGGTGTCACCACCATTTGGGACCCCAGTACGAAGCAGTTCATGTCGAAATGATGGCCAAATATCTGCCAACCCCACGGCTCGGCGGAGCGCGATGGTGTGCCGAAGACAGTAAAATTGTATGACTTCTCGTTGAGTACTTTACGGCCGTTGACAACCTGTCCGAGGAAGTGGTTAACCTTCATACAGCCCGTGGCCTTAATGTATCCTTCTCGGGATAGACTTGCTCGCATAAGGTCGAGAGCCGCACTCGCCAGCTTATCAGACACTTCTTCAAGCCGCAATCCGTGACGGTAGATATAGATCTCAGGGTTCATCCAGGCTCGCCATTCTCGTGCGTCAACATCTTTGACCAGTGCTTGCTTCTGCTCTACACTCGCCATGGACAGCAGATTCTGTGCGGCCGTCACCATTTCAGCTACTGGTGCTCCATGGTCCTCACCTGCTTCCGCGAGGCGGAACACGTCAGGTATTACATGCCCATTCGTCGTGATCCCTTTGTATTGTTGGTTGTATAGCTCGTGCCAGGATTGCTTCCAGCCTTGCATGAATGGCTCGTTGCAGCGTGCGTCGGCCCATTCGTACGTGTTCGAGTGGGCTAGCTCGATGCTCCTCTTGACCTCCTGCGACGGAATAAAGTCCCGCCAATTGGTTGACTTTAACCTCAGTTTGGGGTTGTCGAGCATCTTGTCAGTGAACTTGCACTTCTTCCGGGCTAAATGATGCGTTACAGGAGCTTGCACTCCTGCCAGGGTGATGAGTTGTTTGAGCGTTCTATGTGACAGTTGAAGAGAGACGATCGTCACGCTTGGTAGTTTCGACAAATCATGTCTGGTCTCAGCATATCGCTTGACGATCGAAGTCTAGCTGATCTGTGCAGCCTTGTGCAGTCTTCTCCATCTACTAGAAATGCCAGTCTTCGGAAGTCTGCTAACTGTCATCGTGTAGACTCTGCTTACCCGCGGGTAACCCACTGGGGAGTGGGAAGGTGGGGAGAGTGACATGGGGCCCTGGACTTGTCATGAGATCTCCAGACAATGCTGAATAATGGCTCCAGATGCCGGATTTCGTCTTTCGCACTGATCATGGGACAACTTTTTCTGCTGCACAGAATGGCCAGAGCCATTCCCACAAACGAGTACTTTAAAGTATGTGAGCTTGCGTCCTAACGCGACATCGCGTCCGAACTTCGGGCCAAAACCTCACCTCTGTTGCGCCATACGCGAAGTTAACATACTGCTCTGAGGTACCGTACGCAGCTTTCCATGAAGGCGAGAATTACACAGTAGGTCCACGCTTGCCCACGATGCAACAGCTGAAAGGTCACAGAGTGAGAAGCAGTCAGGCCTACTTTGTAAGGATCCCGTGCGTTTGTCATGTGAGCGAATGATTACAACTACATGGCTTGATCGATTGCCTGAACGCCAAGGTACTGTAGGAAAGTAGCCGTTTTCAGATTGAATAGTGCTCTGCATTCTGTATCTGAGTTCCGAGATTTAAAACCTCTTGAGCACACTCAGAGTTCCGGATACATGCCGAAGCTCTCATGGAATTACAATCCAGAACATAGTATCGCGGTCTTTAAGTCACAGGTGGACCATGTGATGCACTGAATCCTCTTACCGGACACTTCAGACGCCAATCGTCAATTCGCCGGGGCTCCAGATACGTGGGATAAGAACGGAGAAGCTAGCGATGATGACTGTATCATTTTGTACGAAGCTCGGCAACTGTTGACGTGGTGGGCTCAGTTCAGCAATGGTAAGGTAACCGATAGGCGTCATCGAGCAGCGGACAAAGAAATGTGACATTCTCAATGTCATGTAGTAATACTGTTCTACCACTGACCTACTTAATCTCTTTCTAAGTGTTTTCATCTTGTTCAACCAAGTGTCTGTGCTGCCAGTAATCTGAGTTGACTTTCCTAGCCCCCTGATCAATATGAATGGCACCAGTTCGGCGAGGAGAAGAAGATGCCAGCTCGTTTAGGATGGAGGAATTGGTGGCGGACAAAAGGCCCGTATGGCACACGATTTGTCAGAAATATGGTGTAAACAAGGACGGCTTTGACTGGGGTACGTGGATGTTCCTCGACTGGACCACTGGTAAGGCCTGGCCCACTCTATCATCAATGACAAAGGCACGAAAGTTTGGCTGGCACAGGTACTATGATACCTACGAAGCCAGGGTCGAAACCTTGTCAAGGCATCTGAAAATGCCGGCACTCTGCCCAAGAATTATTTGCTCCACGAGAAGACTAATAAGGCTGCGAATGGAGCTTGGAGCACCATATGTCCTCGAGCAAAAAAATGCCTATCGCCGTAAGCCAAGGAAGACGTGAATCGGGAGGCGAACGAGCTCAATCTTCCATCTTGGGTAGAAAGAGTTGGACACGGCGGATGGGCACAAGAGGCATGCTAATGTATCTACACGTGTCATGTGCATTAAGTATCGATATGACAGCGAAGAATGGCTGGAAGTAGCACATGATCGAAAACTTGAGGTTGCGGCAGTGAGTGCTGTGCACCATACAACAGAGCATGTTACCCATAAAACGACCCCGCGTCCTTCGCTTTAAGCTGAACTGTCAGGGGAGGCTCCGACGTTATAGGGCTTGGCCCCAGAACCCCTCCAAGGTCGGCCAAGTTGTCGCGAGGCTCCCGGCAACATCGTTCTCTTTTACGTCTCTCCAAAATCACACACATTGGTGCCATACATTCAAATTTGAGGATCTGATCTGTGCACTGCCGATATTGAGGCCGAAGACCCTAGGGAACGATTGGAGCTGGGCCTCTTCCGTTGCTAATGTATCCCGTCCCTGGAAGGCACTCCGTCCAACTTGCTCGGTAGTTCGGATTCTGTTGGTACGCTCATAGATTGGCACGTGCCCCCACAACCCTGACCCGGCCTTGACCAAAAATCATCACCCTCTCTGCTGATTCCAGCCAGATATCAGGCCAATCCGGTGCCAACACAATAGCCAGCTGCCACAACTCGTATCGACAGTCGGGTGTCGAGGGTCCTTGATGGAAATGCTTCCAGGGCGAGATGAAAGTGGCCAGCCTGATCCCACTGGGACTGGTATTTCAAGAGCACTGGTTCCACGCGCGTGCGAAGCATGTGCAAGGTATCGCCTTCCTGTAGCTGATCCCGTACCTTGCGCGAGCTGACAACCACGAACTACAGAAAGAAGACACGTTGTACGAAAGCATATTCCGCTTTTGTGCGTCAGCACTTTTGACTAATAATGGTTTGCCTTTCAGGCGACATGCGACGTCCTATCTGTTCTTTGTGCCACCGGACTGGAGCTTCGTGCGCATATCCAACGTACAGAAAAAAACCTCCGCGCAGAGATCAGCTGGGGCGCACGAACAGAACAAGCTCGGCAGATGGTAACACCGTCGGTCAGTGAAATCCATACATATGTCGCGGTATCCACGCGCAACACTGATGAATTCTCCGATAGGTGTATGCAACATTGAAGCAGCTATCGATGGCGGTGTCTGTGATGAAGTTGAGCGAACTCTCCATTTTCCGTCGACCGACACTTTGGGGCAACAAATCAAGTCCCCTTTTCGAGCAGAAGATCTATTCGATGAGAATCAATTACCTACAGAACATTTGATTTTTGATTTCGACCAACCGACAGCAAGTACATCGCTGTTTGACCTACAGTTCTCTCCTGTCGAGGGGCACCAGAGGAGCTTGAGTCATTCATCTTTTTCGAATATTGCGACCGATGGACCGCTCCAGCATGGGCTGAATCCTGGGCAGTCGGATTTAGAAGACGTATGCAGGTTCAACCACAATCCAGATACGTTTGAAAAAGGTAGCAACTGTGCCGTTTCGGTTGCGCACGCAGAGAACACTGGGCTCTCGGGTAATCACACGGGAACGTCAGTTCCAGGAGATGCCGGGTCTACGTTAGCTTCTGAGGCGCACCGGACTATTCAACCACTATACTCGATTGACATCCCGAAGGACGACGCCACTCACTTGTAAGCTATTGTCATTCAGAAGAATTCGTCACTTACTCCATACAGACTGAAGCTCTTCTTCGAAAAAGTGCAGCCTGCCTTTCCGCTCCTGCACCAACCGGGGGTGCTTGTGCAGTACTCAAGTGGCAGTTGGAATGACGAGCAGGACCCGAAACATCTTGACTTTGAGTCTGCTTTGCTGTTGAACGGCATCTTTGCGCTTGCAGCGCGCTTTGATGAACGTGACGGGTCCTGGCCGTCCAGTCACAGGATCCGCGAAAACGTCTTTGGGACAACGGCTCAAGCTTTGTTCGACATGGCGAACCGAGAGAGAGCAGATGAACATCTATCCCTCAAATATCTGCAAGGATGTATCCTCCTCACATACTTCCAGTTGACCTCGCGGCCCTCATTCCAGGCCTGGGTACTGATTGGCCTTTGTTCTCGAATAGGTCATGCACTCTCACTCCATCAGATCGATCGTGATTCGACTCCTTCCCGGCAGCAACAGATCTCGGACCAAGAATGGGCAGACAAAGAGGAGCAACGACGGGCCTGGTGGGTTATTGTCCAGATGGACAATTTCGCCTCATATATAGGAGGACGTCCACCGAACATCGACCTCCGCCGAGCAGATGTTTTGTTGCCTGTCTCTGACGAAGACTGGTTTGAACTTCGGCCATCGCCGTCAGCTTTGGTGTCATATGAAAGTCCGGCGACTATCTGGAGCAGTCTTGTGGATACCGAGAACCAAGACGCCTATGCGTGGTTTCTTGTGGGAAATGGCCTTTGTCGAGCAGCGCAAGAAGAATTCGAAAAGCGCGATTGGTCCAGGGAACGTCTCATAATCATACAGTCGGCCATTCAATGCTTTCTACTCGGCTTGCCACCGCGTCTGCGGCTGTCCCTAGGCAACATGGCTTTTGGAGAGCGCACTTTCAGAGAAACGAACTGGATTATCGCTACTCATCTTGTGATTCTCAGGTACTACCCGAGTCTTCATCCCGATGTTCAACACTGATAGCATAGCAGTGCCAAAACCGTCCTTGGGCTTGGGTTCCAAGCGACGAGCACAACTACCAATCAACCGCAGGACGGCATGCGTCAACAGTCGTCAGCAAATGAAGCTACAAGTCCATCGTTCTCGGTGGGAAGCCCACCTCAGCAATATGCCCAACTAATCCAGGAGCATATGCGAGCAATACGGATGTGGTCACCAGACTATATTCCGCTTGCTAGTCCTTTGATTGCAAATGCTCTCGTCGGGCCAGCCGCAAAGTTCTCGGACCTTAACGACGTGGCCTCAGCGCTTGATGGGAAGCTTTTGGAAATGGTTCTCAAACGTTTTGCCGAATACTGGGGAATTGGCGCGTTCTGTCTAGGTGAGTGCTCTCAGTTGATTAAATGCTTGCTTGCAATGTAATCTAACATGTTTGAAGAGCTTGTGAAAGCTCTAAGATCTTCCCAACCGCTTGGAACCTGTAACTCCGGTTCCCTGGGGAGTACATGGGTTCAGAGCACTGTACAACGAGCTAAATTCTTGCAAACCCATCAAAACGACTGGACGGCCTGAAGGAATCTATGTAGACCCAACAATAATCATATTCATCGGCCAACTGTGGCAGCTCCTGTGTGACAGCTTATGCCAGGGTAGGCTGAGTTGGTATGAATACCACTCATCTACCACTCTACTCACTCGTTAGAGCTTTACAGCTCCCAACAATCATCGTTGTTGCTGGATAGATTTCGTGCAAAGTCAGAATTTGCGGATGTTGCCATACTCATAGCCGCCACAGCCTTCAGGAGTCGCGAAGACAATCGCGGTCGTGACGTTGAATCCAACAACCCAAATGAAGACCAGGAAACTAACTGATGATATAAACCAAGTCACTCGAGCCGTGGGACGTGGAGACTGACTACGAGAGAGTAATCAAGGCGGAGTGTGGTTGAAAAAGCACGAAGAATAAGTCGCGATATATCTCTGAAATAGTGGAGAAGTGTTTCCGGTGGTATTTGATCTGCCACACGCCAAGTTAATGGCCCAGACGACCAAGTCATGTTTGAGATCTTGGTGGTTGTCCGTGGCTATGTACCGACCGACTGAACCACGTTTCCTCAAGGAAGAGCACGAACAGGATTAACTGTATTCCTACACAGCCTGTTGCCAACCAGTAGACATTTCGACAATTCAGAGTCTTTCCGACCACGAAGCTACCGAGTTGAGGACCTAAATAAGGTGAAGCGGTGTAAAGAGCAGCCTAGAGGCCAATTTTCGAGCTCTCTCGTAGAAAAAGAACATATCTTCCAGCAATGGCAGGAAAACTGTATGGGAAACGGTGAGGAATATACCACTCATGATCCGCATCGCGTAGTATGTTGAGTAAGTGTTGCAGAGCGCGGTGTCAAGAACGAAGAAGAATCCAATGACCTCCGTCCAGCACAAGGCTGGAGCTCATCCCCAGTAGGAAGACATCGGCACCCAGACAGTACCGAAGACGCCGCTTGGACAAAGATCAGCACATCCCTAGACACAAACTAAGTATGTGGAAGCACTCACAGGCAGAGAACGATCATGCTGTTAGGCTGTCTGGCCTTGTTGATTGAGATTTGCCACTGGTCCGCCCGGAAGATGACAGGGCTCGAGCTAATAGCACCGACAAAGTCGACACAGAGAGCGCTCACGCAAGGGTGAAGAGGACTTGGTGTTTCATTGTGGTGGACCAGTTGAGGCAGTCTATCTCCGAGTCGGTCGGTAAAATAATCACACCGCCTGTTGTGCAAAAGCAGGTCAGCAAGTGGTCTGCATTGAGTGGTTGAAGATTAACATGCGTGCGTGGCCATCTTCTGACAACTTCAAGCCTTCAGTGCTGGCCAGATCTTCGGTGTCAACAGATCTGGAGCAGATTATGGCTGGGGAAGGTGCCAAAGTTTCAAACCTTGCTTCACAACAATCCACGAAGGCCGATCACGCCCGGGCCAAGGTCGCCATGTGGACCAGCTCGGTGGGGTACACCTAATGAACCCGGCCACCGTCTCCGGCCTTACCCCGACCACGGAGCCCGGTGATGCACCCCGGCTCCACGCAACAAGCCCCGATCTGTCCCCTTAGCTTAGCCGAGCCACCACGAAGGTGCGCAGGCAACCGTGGCAGTCGGATTGGAAAGATTTATTTTTTCAAGTTTAAATATATCAGGAGTGGCCTTGAATTTGCCTCAAGATTTCTGTCAGGTGCATGTTTATCTGCTCGATATCTAAGTCTAGTTATTAGTCTCCTCAAGGATGCACTACTTGACCGCCGCCGCGGCTCTTCTCTCTGTGCTTCTTCTCATCAAATTATATACTTCCACCAGTCTGCAGCATCCAAAAGGTGCCAAGCACCTGCCGGGTCCAAAAGGTAAGAACGCTGTGAACGGCTCTCTGTCCCATCCCCTCTCGGGTGTGTTCTAATATTTTCATGCTAGGTAAACCCTTGGTCGGCAGTGCGTACGATCTGAACACAGGTCCTGGAGGCTACTTTTGGCTCAAATTCACAGAATGGGGAAGGCAATATGGGCCTTTGTATCAATACAAGGTCTTCGGGAAAGTGAATGTGATAGTGGGGACCGAAAAGATCGCCAATGACTTACTCAGAGAGCGTGGAGATATCTACAGTTCTCGTGAGCAACTTCCGATGGGTTCGCAGCTATTGAGTGACAACAAGAAGGCGTTGTTCCTACCATACGGTGGTATGTGGTCCCGTTGTTCTTCTCTTGAATTCTTTCACACTCACTGACACATAGGTCAATCTCATAGATGAATGGCGCCGTGTCCGCAAGCTTCAGCATCATGTCACGCAAGTTAGAGCTGCAATATCCTATCAACCCCTTCAAATGAAAGAGTCAGCTCGCCTGGTTCATGACCTAATATTACAACCCAAGCGATATAAGACCCTCTTTCAACGCTATGCTTCGGCTCTCATTCTGCGCCTTACCTACGGCGCCCAGATTGAGACTGGCGAGGAGGATATCGTGCGTTTGGTATATGAGAACCAGGTCAACGTCGAGCGAGTATCTGCGCCTGGCCAGTACCTCGTGGACGTTCTCCCTATTTTACTCTGGCTACCCTCATGGTTGGCGCCGTTCAAGCGTGAAGCGGCAAAACATCGTCAACGTGAGGTATCTCTGTTCACCGGTCTTGTCAACGATGTACAGAAAGATGTGGAATCGGGCAAGGCTGAATCTAGTTTCACTCGAATGTGGTTGGAGAACAAAGAGAAGTTTGCACTGTCAGATTTGCAAGGGATCTATGTGCTCGGCGGGCTATATTCGGCCGCAGCGTCCACGACCGCATCTTTGGCTATGAGCTGGGTCTTACTTATGGTCCTCAATCCGGAGTGGCTTGCAAAGATGCAGGAAGAGCTTGACCGCGTGATCGGGCCAGACCGCCTTCCAGAGTTCGATGATCTTACCCAGCTTCCGATGGTAAGGGCAGTCGTCAAAGAAGTGGCGAGAATGCGACCAGTGACTGCAGGAGGTAAGCACCCCGGTACTCGTGCAGGTCTAGCCGTTGCTAATCAATATTGTTGTTACATAGGCATCCCACATAAGACCACAGCAGATGACGTCTACAATGGGTACATTATCCCCAAGGGCAGCATCGTTCATCCTAATCAATGGTAAGGCATGCTCGAGTCATTCCTTGCACTTAGACTAAGTACCTATGGCGCATATAGGGCCATCCACCGAGATCCCGAGTTATATCCAGACCCGAACACTTTTAACCCCGACCGATGGCTATCACCCAAATATCCGACATATCGCGAACCACTTACACAGTATCCCAACATGAACAACTATTCGGTCTTTGGATTCGGACGCCGATTGTGTCCCGGAGCTCATATCGCGGAACGAAGTCTCAATATCATCGTCGCCCGTGTTGGTTGGGCGTGCAATATTCGTAAAGCAATTGATTCGGCGACTGGAAAAGAAATTACACCGCCAGAATATGATTGTAAGAAACTCATGCCTGCGCAACCTATTTTTCCTGTATGCTGATATAGATTCGACAGATGTCAAAGGTCTCAATACGGAACCGCACACCTTTCCTTTTGATATGAGTTGTCGCTCCCCTCAGCATTGGGCAGTCGTCGAAGATTCAGCTCGAAGAGCTACTGAAGAGTTGAAGAGGCCGCTCACTCTCACCTGAATGAAAGAACTTCGTTGAGATGTTGGGGCCATATTAGAAAATCTGACAAAACGTGCCAGTACCTTACTCCAAGTCCTTATACTGATCTAAGACAGCGAAAGCCATTACAGAGAGAATTTCGAGCTCGAAGACCCTTCCAGGCACAGCTCCTTGTCGGAAGGAGATTGCCAGAGGCTTGACATTTTGGATTGTGGGAATAATCTGGCGACGAGACAAGCCTCGCTTGATCGAGCTCCTGCATTCGTCATTCCTCACTTAACCTGTCGCGTCGTTCCTCATCGTGCTCTAGATGGCCCGCTCAAGGTCTCAGGTAGTTTCGATGTCATTCGATCGGCTGTTGCTCAATCCACGCACAATAATTCGTTCCTCTACAGGTGTGAATGTCTTCTCATGCGCCGCCGAGGTTGTAGGTTGGCCAATTACCCGCTGCGCTTTCCAATGCCCAGCTGCTGGGGATGCTCCACTCTGACAAGACTCTTTGATCGACAGTCGGGTTCACATGTTACAAATTGCATCCAAGGCCTTCCAGCGAAACCGCCGTTCACAGATTGGAGGCCTGTACAACATTATTGTGTTCTGAGAACAGTATTAGATGCCATAAAGTGAGCGTAAAAGGACCGTCTCCTGAGAGTCGGATTGTAAACAGCTCTTGCTGTTCGTAGAGAGGGATGAGATCTTCACCATGGTCGTGCAGGGATCGCCAAATGTCGTCCGCCCAGAATCATCTGTGAACTTGATACGCCTTAACCACGGTATGACAACGGTCTTGGGCACGAATAGGTACTCGGTGCGCAATAGCTCAAGATTTGGTAAGTGACTGCAAGGGCCACTTGGAACATTGTCCCAAGTCACGAGGACGTGTGGAAGCCTGCCAGCGATCCGTTCTTGTGCCCCATACCACAACCCGGCTTAAGGGTGGGCCCGGGGTGGGAGTTCCTCGACTTGTGGCCTAGGGCTATGTGACAAGAATGGTTACCCCACCAAAGTCCGCAGGTAGAGTTTGCTCGACGGAGTGACAGTGCCCCTAGGCATGGCCCACAGAAGGCTTGGTTTTGAACATCATTCAAGTGGCGAAGAACCCATCGATCCATCACTTAGAACGTGGTGGACAGAAAGGAATGACAATGGCCTGAATACCCTATGACGTACTCTTTCCTGGCTCTCTGGAACAATCAGGTATCAGTACCGAACAGAGCGGCAAGATCTTCCTGTAGTGTTTTCCCACCTACAACGGGGGCTTTTGCAGGGAGCATTACAGCAATAATCCGAGTCCACTCGTCCGTGTCGTTGTCCCAGCCATGAGTAGTAGCCTGTTGGATCACGAAACCTCCTTCTTGCACTCGCGTCCTCGATCCATTATCCAAAGCGAGTATCGCTGTGCCTTTCTGCACGATGATATAGTCCAGAGATATAGACCGGTGTACTGCGCCAACGCTTCTCGGAGGCAGATCCACAATGCGAAAGATTGAGCCCTTATTCACAAAGCCAGTGTCGCAGAGGCCTTTGTCATTAACAGAGCTCACATCAGCGGGGCTCTCCATGCTGGACCAGATTAAAACTGATGCTGCGCCGTGATCGTGAAGTTCGGTAGAGATTTGTGTATCCCGGGCCACTATAGCCAGCCCTTGTTCGTCGTGCGACGTGACGACCCGTCGCATGGAAGGGAGATTGGACGACATCGAGGCAAGTTTTCAGTCTCTATCATCAACACCAAGGAGATGAAAGGATTGTGCTTTGGAAATCTTCCTCGTGCCGGTTGAGGGTGCAAAACACGCAGAGTGAGCTGGGCCCAAGGTTCGCGACAATTCAGAATATTAATTGCACTAGTATTCATGCTGCGAGGGCTTCCCTACGTTGTAGTGGGAAGAGGCTCGGCCATCTGCTACAGCACGACAAATGGTGGGGAAGCCTGATTGTTTGAAGGGCCCCAGCTTGGCGGGGTCTGTCATCACTGCTTGCCACGCAGGACGAACGCTGCTGCAGCGAATCTACCTCACATGCGGGATGGCGCATTTCAACAGCCTTACCGTACCTCAGAGACAGTGTTTTGGCCTGCAACTCCCTAGTTTATTTGGTGTGAGAGTTATATTATTCGCGGAAGAGCATATCTCTGAGAAGAGAAAGCCCCGATATAGCCTCAAAATTGTGCTAATGGTGCTCGAGTATAGCCGGATGAGAGCAATATAGACCTTGGTAGGCTTTTCACTGCTTGTACATTGTTGTTCAAGACATATAAGATTCGTCTAATAAATCGCTGCTTCTTACAGACCATGGGATGGCCTCTAGGTCTTTTGTGCACAGACAAGCACTATATGGACTTGATCACACTGTAATATCTTGTTAGAGTGCTTGCAGCACGTCTTATAGAATACAATAGATTGCCCTGTGCTATGTCGCAGACAAAGGCAGGCAGTACCTCTCCGCCGATTGCTTGTTTGCCACCTTTTCATCCGTGAGCAATTTGGTGGAGCTCGGAGGGTCTTTCAAAACAAACATTACTGAAAATGTATTGCGCTGGCCCACGAGGAAACTCCTGCTATACTGGGCCCAGGCCCACACAGTGCCGTAGCCTCGTACATGAGGTGGAATGGTACCCTGACAAAACTACAGATAAGTTTGAGCAGATATTGAAAGTTGTCCAAACTCATGTTTCAGGTCTATATCGGCGAAAGCCCGCTCTTGTTCTGGACCAGCGCTCCTCTGGAGGTCTCCAGACAGAAAGATCAGTCACATCGTCGTTGCCAATCTTAGACCTGACACGAAACCAAGGGATCGGCTATTTGGCAACCTCCTGTGTTCCCCAACCACTTTCGTGCGACGCTTCTCGACTGGACTTTGGCCAAGTTCCGGGACATCATGGACATGACAGGGCCACAGTTGCGGCGTCACAGGCGCTTTCTCCTGAAGACAATAGGAGTACCTGAAGTACATGCACCTAAACGTGGGGCACGGGCCGTGGGGCATCGACTGAGCAACGAAGCGTGGGAAAGGCTGGGAGCGATTCGGTCTGAGGCTATTAACGAAATGAATCTTTCCCCGTCCCTGGCTGGTCTGACACATTATTGAATCTAGGTGTACAGCCTTGTTTTATGGATACTGGGAAGTAACTTTCCTACTTTGCCCACAGACGCCAAGTCGCACTCATAAGACTCCTGCATGATAGCACTGAGCACCTAAACCACCCCTCTCACCGACAAGCATATGGAGACATTTGCGCTTATTTATTGTCCACTTGTATTGGGCTGCCAGCATTGCGACCTCCACAAATGATGACACAGCAAGCAAATGAAGGAAGCATACACATCTCAGTGTAACTTGCAACAAACACGGGTTGGGCAGGACTATTCCAAGCGCTATGAACCAGATCTAAAGCTTGTAGGAGAGCATACTACGCAAGCCCCTAATGTCCCATGCGTCAAGCATTGCTTCTAGCTTTCGATTTACTCCTGTTGAAAATGAGGTCGTTACCCGTCTATGACTTATAGTCTCAATACCTAACCACAGAATAGCCTTCAACCCTGGAAAGCCGTGTTGAGTCTTCTGGATCACCACGTTCCAGCAGGTCTATTTGCCAAATGCCACGGAGCTTTATCTCACTTTCGCTGTGCGCGACCGTACCTCGGCCGACATACATTGGGTGCATAAGCCTCGAAACCACCTACTTCATTGGTACCACGCAATGGCTGGTTTGACGTGGCCCAATAGTGTCTTAGGTTACTGTGAGCTGTTGTCCATGATAGACTTTGCTAATGTCCAGATATGACGCCGGCCTTCTTCAGCTTTTCAATCTCAACGTCCTCGATCTGGGCCATATCACGAAGCACTTCAATTGTGTGCTCCCCCAGTGTCGGTGGGGGACTTCTGATCGAGGGTTTGGTCTCGGAAAACTTCATGGGTGAGTTGACCAGTTTCATCGGTCCACAGAGCCCATGTTCCACTTCCTGGACCATGCCACGCGCCAGAACTTGACCATTGGATTAGCGACTTTCGGGTGATGGGCTTGTGCAGAGCAATACTGACCGTGCGGATGTTCCAAGGTTGCCTTCACATCATTGACTGCGGCATACGCCAGTCCGGACTCATCAAAGATGCTTTCCCACTCGCGGGTGGTCTTAGTCTTCGTGATATTTTGGATCATGCCCTCCAGCGTATCGCGGTTTCGTACCCGAGTGCTATTCGATATAAACCGGGGGTCATTTTTCCAACCAGGCCGGCCAAGCTTATCGCAAAGTATTCCAAACAAACGATCATTGCCTCCGCCTATCATGATATCACTATCTTTCGTCTGAAATCCTCGATATGGCACGATCGATGCTGCCGTCTTTAGCCCCTCGACCCCTTTGCATTTGGAGAGAGCACTTACGGTGTGCTGTTCCCCACCGTCCAGAATCCTTCTCTCCACTGATTAGTACAGAGCTTGCCAGGTTGGAGAGAGTCGCGACCTGACAGTCACTGAGTGCCATGTCAATATGCTGCCCTCTCCCTGACTTTGCTCTGGACAACAGAGCCGCCATGATAGCGTTCGATGTATATAGTCCAGTTGTCAGATCGGTGACAGCAACGCCAACCTTGACAGGCGGACCATCTCTCGCCCCTGTAATATGCATCAAGCCCATTTCAGCCTCTACCATGACGTCATAGCCGGCTCGTTTTCTGTAGGGCCCCGTTTGCCCATATCCAGTAATGCTCGCGTAAATCAAACGAGGGTTGAGCGCTCGAATCGAATCATAGTCCAATCCGTACTTCTTGAGCGAGTCAGGAATGTAATTTTCAACCATAACGTCGCAGGCCAGGGCCAGCTTTTTAAGGATCGCGACTCCGGCTGGATCCTTGAAAGAAAGCCCGACGGACTTTTTGTTACGGTTAACCTGTATTGCGTAAGTCGATCAGTGTGATCACAACTGCGTTGTGATGGATTACTGAAAGATAGTAGGCACTCTCGCCAGTAGCCCTCGCACCAGCTTCCTGAGGACGTGCGAAAGGGGGCCCCCAAGCTCGAGTGTCGTCGCCTCTTGTGGGGTGTTCGATCTTGATGATTTCCGCGCTATCTTTGTGAGTAAGATGCCCCAGCATTACACAGCGTACATGAGGTAGGTGCAAGAAGTCCCTACCCGAGATCTCCCAATATCTGCGTGCAATATGGCTTGAAGCAAGCACATCGTTTTAGCTTGTCGATGGATTGAATTCAGGGAGGGAGACGGTGCTTACTCCGGCCAGAACCCTAGTCAGGTCCAAGACCTTCACTCCTGATAGTGGCAGGGTGTCTGGTTTGAGACCGGACGAATAAGTTCTCTTCCATCGTGCGATGCTGAACCAGGTGCCCTTAGCGGCAACTGGGTTTTTGATCATATCCAAAGACCGACAAACTCGTTAGCCTAAGAACTTACCATTTCATACGGCGTCCGGCTAGGCTGGGAATGTGCGGAAGAACATTACTTGTTGAAGCTCGGAGTGAGAAGCAGCAAGAACGTGGTTAACCAGTGGTCGGGATAGCACATACTGTAGCGGCTTCAGGCTGACCTTTTCTGGGTGACGATGTTCATGAATAAATTACAGGGTAGTGAGGCACCTGGCTGAATCACCTCCGGCTGCATGATTTCTGATTCTTAGGTCCATCTCTGGCGAGGTTCTTCAGGAGAAGGTTCCACTCCCGGAATGCGCTTCTCCGGCTACATGCAACACGGCTGTATACTATTCGCCATACACTTTCCTCTCGGCTCACGCCCCCCGGTCCTGGAATGGCCACCATCACGTGAAGCACGGTTCCTGGCTGAATTACATAGACTTCCGAATGATCTGTGCGGGTTGATGTGTGAGGATATTCGGCCACAACGTACAGCATGGCAGGTAAGGTTTGGTCAACCCATATTTAAAATATATACTAGAAGCTAGAAACCTGCAACTTCCTTTATTCCCACACCTAATCAGACCTGCCCTGGTAGTGTTCACGACAACCGTCAGAAAGTCTCCGCCTATACGATCCTTTCAGCATGTCATTCCTTACCACCAGTATTCGAGGCATGAGGCGCTGTGGCAGCTTAATCTGCCGCCATCGCAAATACGCCTCGACCCACGCCTCGTTGAATTGGGAAGACCCTCTCGGCTCCCAAACGCTCCTGACAGATGAGGAAGTCAGCATCCAGGAATCTGCACGTTCCTACTGCCAGGAGCAATTGCTTCCGCGTGTGCTCGAGGCTTACCGCACCGAGACCTATGACCAAGCCATCCTTCGGGAAATGGGCGAGCTGGGTCTGCTGGGCGCGACGATCAAAGGTTACGGCTGCGCCGGCGTATCAAGCGTCGCCTCTGGCCTCATTACGCGCGAAGTCGAACGGGTAGACTCGGGCTACCGCAGCGGCATGTCCGTGCAGAGTTCACTCGTCATGGGTCCCATCGACAATTTTGGCAGCAAAGCCCAGAAGGATCGGTGGCTCGAGAAGCTCGCTTCGGGCAAGCTGATAGGCTGTTTCGGTCTGACCGAGCCTAACCACGGCTCTGATCCGGGGAGTATGGAGACGACAGCCAAACCGCATCCGACAAAGAAGGGCTACTACAGCCTTTCTGGCGCCAAGACGTGGATCACCAACTCGCCCATCGCCGACTTACTGGTAGTTTGGGCAAAATTGGACGGGAAGATCAAGGGCTTCGTCATCGAGCGCGATCAATGTCCACTGGGGACCCTCGAGACGCCCGTCCTGAAGCACAAGACGGGTCTCTGCGCGTCGATCACGGGCATGATCCAGCTTGACAACTGCCCCGTGCCGGAGGAGAACATGCTCGATGTCACCGGTCTAAGAGGGCCCTTCAGCTGTCTCAACTCAGCACGATTCGGGATTGCTTTTGGCGTGGTCGGAGCGCTGGAGGACTGTATCGTACGTGCGAGGACGTATGCTCTTGAGCGGAAGCAGTTCCAAGATAATCCACTGGCCAAATATCAGCTCGTGCAGAAAAAGCTGGCCGATGCGGCGACGGACGCAAGCTATGGAATCCTCGCGGCTATTCAGGTGGGCCGAATCAAGGATAGCGAAGCCGGTCTGGCACCGGAGATGGTCTCGATGATCAAGAGGCAGAACTGCGATCGCGCTCTGCACCATGCACGGACGCTGCAGGAGATCTTTGGAGGAAACGCTGTCAGCGACGAGTACCACATCGGTCGACATGTGGCGAACTTGTTTGTCACGCAGACTTATGAAGGGCAGAGTGACATCCACGCCTTGATCTTGGGCCGAGCAATCACGGGTATTCAGGGTTTCTTTTGAACCGTGGAAAAGTTTCTGTCGAAGATGGCCAGCGATGGTCAATACCCACTTATCCGGGAAACCGAACACGGCGCAGTATTTCGCGTTCGCGTTACGTCGGAATGGGGATTGCGGGTTCGAGATAGACCTTGCAGCAGCGACGCATTCCGTGTCATGGCGGCTCCTGATGCGACAAGCATTGACAAGTAGACGGGACATGCTACGCTTGTTTCTCCAGCGAAAATGGCAGATCATTCTACCGCCTTATGACTTTCATAAAACACATATAATGTCTCGAAGGGTAACCACTGTGCAAGAAACCAAGTGCTGTCAAAACTGCGACAGGTCGAAGATATCGCCCTGGTCAGTAAACGCCGAAGTCATGAAATAATCGTCCTGATCCAAGAAATGGTCGTGAAGTTGCGTGGTCAAGGTGATGTCTGCCTGGGCAGCATTGCGCAGGCTGTGAATCGCGGAGCCCATCTCAAAACTGTTGTGCCAGGAAAAACTGTCGGGCACGTCAGTGTTGACGACGCCATCTTTTAGAACGCTATCCATTGAACGGCCAGCTTGCTCGATCTCAGCGTGTGTCGAGGACGTTGTGTTGTCCCGCGTTGGAGCGGACAAGTTGCTGCTCTTCTTCAGTCCAGCCAGAAGGAATTCAAAAATTCGCAGTCCCCAGAACGCAGGGTCCCAGCAGTCTCGGACCTCGTTGAGCACGATCTGGCAATTATCCAGGGCTGCATGGCCGAGCTGGGCAACCAATGGTTGCGACGAGCTGCGGATGAGCCGGAAGAAGACGATGCCGGCAACGAAGAAGGCTGGAAAAACCTCTTGCGGAAGCGAGTGGACGATGGATCTCGTCATGAGATGCAGAGCCGTGGAAGCGATCGTCTGGGCTGCACCGTCGGCGACTTCAGATGTCGGTGTGGTCGCCGAGTGGTTGTCTGGGAGCCCAGCGAGACCGGTACTTTCGCCGCGAGGGAGGTAGATGAGAATGAGGTGGTGGTGGTATAAGATTTTGAGGCACTCTGCGAAGATCGAAGTGGAGCCTCCTTGGTCCGGCCAGTTGATAGTCGGTGGTAGTTCCGAGCGCCATTGACACAGATGATCATGTAAGAGCTGAGGCGTGGTGGAGTCGAGGCCGATGTTAAAGCGTGCGTTGACGATTCGTCGTAAGATCAGTGACAAGCGGGCCAGTTGGACCTGGTACAGTGCAGAGAGCTCGCATTCGTTGTTTCGAGTGCTCTCACCGAGGTCGAAGTCGGCTGAGCTCAGCATTTGTGCATCCGCGTGACTCATGTTCACCCTAAATGGGCGTCCGAGGAGGGTGCCGCAGTAAACGTCTCTAACTGCAATCATCCACCAGAGTCTCCTCAGTAGGACTTTATCTTGAAGAGAAGTGACGAGTCCGGTTGAGCGGTGAATACCAAGTGACTCGGCAATGGTGACCGCGACACCTACCCAGGAACATGGGTTCCAATAGCTCTTCATGTCAGGACCCCAAAAGGTCATCATGACGATGGCTTGCAAGAGGACGACGCTATTAGGTTCATAGCCTACATCATAGAGCACTTTTGCTTTGTCGTAGAAGCACCGCCTCGCGGCTGATCTCGACTTGAAACCCGCCTTCTTTAGCACGACCGGATCGCAATACGCGGTGCCAATAAGGCACGTTGCTTGTAGAAGAATCCAAGGCAATGTCCTGGATTCATGTTGTTTGAGGAACTGTACTTTGTCCACAATCGAGCAAAGTGGATAGAACTTGTCGATGAACGCTTCTATGAGCGCATTCAAGCACTCGGGCTTTGGAGGACTGAGAGCGCCCTTGGCCTGCAGATATGCGAGATCCGCCGCTGAGAGATGTGAAGGGTGGGCAGATCTTTTGGTCAGGCTAGAGTTACCACCCACAGGCGTTGGTGCCGAAACTGAACGGTCGTCCACATTTGGCACCAAAAGCGTCGCGGAGGATGACATGCGACTGTCTTGGGTGTCCTTCGAGCTGCTCACTTCTGGTCGATCACGATTCTCGGGCTGGAGTTCTTTGAGCGCGAATGTCAAAGGCGAAGAGTCCCCCAGGAGGACAAGGCCATATTTTCCGAGGAGACCTTCGTCGGCGTCGCGTGCTCCTTGTTTGAGGAAATTCTCGAACCTCATCGCAAGCGGGTTGCTCCGGCCTGGCTCTTCACAGGGAGTACCAACGTCGACTTCCGGATCTGATGACAGGCTTCCGGTGCCGGTCGCCTCACCGAGGTTTGGCGTTGTTGGTGGATGTGACAGCCGTCGACGGTAAGTGCCTCGACGAGATGAGATGAAAGCGCAGTCGTCTGCGCCATCGACTCTGCAACGAGTACATGGTAGCCCGGTTTGAGCAGCGTCACATTTGATCTTTTTCTGGTTGCACCGCTGACATGCCTTGAAAGCCCTGCTCCGAGTCTGCGCTGTTTTCACGGCCATGTTAGTATGGGTTGCAGCAAAAGAGCGGTAGAAGTGGGTGTGACAAAAGCAGGATCAGGCCTCTTGTCCTAGTTTATTGCCAAGCGGCACTTCTTGGCGGTCATTCTTCCTTGCAAATATCACGACCTCAAAGGCGTTTATTGAGTATGATACTGTACGTCCAACTCGTAAGGGAGTCTGGGATGTAGAAGGCGTACATAAGGTGTGACTCGGCTAACCTGCCTGATTGGTACACGTGACAATGCAAGGTAATACAGCGAGGCAGAGCGTGACTTCAAACAGACTCTCTGCGGTGTTGCTTCGACAGTGCGTCAAGCGAACTGGAACAGCACTATTGGCAAAGGTATATTTTGACGGCAGCGCTCTCCTTTCCTGCATTGTCCATTCTCCTCTCCGCCACAATGATATCAACTAGTGCAACCAAACCAGATGGAACAGGCATGAGAACAGATCAGAAGCTCAGATCGGCAAAATCAAGGCTTTTCACGAAGAAATCAAGTGATGTCGACCAGATCATCATCACTGCTGCTGGACTGTCTCTTGAGAGACATCCAGTAAGCGGGCATGATATATGATTTGTTTTATATGCTTTGGGATACAGTAACGACTCATATACGTGCCATCTGAATGTCTTAGACCAGAGCCTTTGAAGTAAGTGGGAATGAATCTTGATTCAAAATTGGTATATGGATGTTTTGACAAGTTACGAAGAGAGCATCTCGTAAAGGTCGTTGTCGTCGAAGCAATTGGGACCAGCCTCACTCCAAATGCCGAAGCACTTGAACCGATCAACTTCCAAACCTGTCCCAGTATCCTGTATGGGCGAGTTGCAGGTGCGGCGTGACTTGTGAGTGTGATGCCTTTCGGAAGGTGATCTAGACGGGAAGTTTGCAAGTTCCAGTTACTTGACTAGGCATGGCGAGAAAATTGGGGGCTTCACATTGACGTTTTGGAGGCTTAGCGACCTCAATTAACGGCTTCGCATTGGACGGCCCCCGCCTGGTGGCCTGAGAATGGCTTGGTGAATCTTGGGGTTGCATCGCTTTCGGCCGCGCGCGGCGGAGAGAGGAGGCATGTCTTGACTCACTTCCCTTCAACTTCCACCTTCTTCTTTCCTTCTTGCTTTCCATCCAAAGGATACCCGGTGAAGGCTCGAACCAGGCATACAGGCATACAGGCCAGGTGCCGCACTTTCAACCTCGATTTCGGTGAGGGTTCAGTTTGGATAGTAATTCACAATGGTCACTGCAACAGCCGTACCGTCGCGTCAACTCCGCCTCTTCTTCCCACCATAAGTTCCAACAATGGTCTTCTTGGGATTATCCGGTTTATTATTCACCTCCACGGTCTTATCCTCTGGTCAGCGATGATCAGCGAAATGTCCAATCCTATTGTTACAACGGTTATACACTATCGCCTTACCTCCAAGACCCATCTTTGCTGGGATGTGTTGAACAAGCCCAGAATGTGGGAAATCTATATCTCTGTCCCGAGCAGAGCAGGCTCAATGTGCACGGTCCGTGGCCGCAAAGCGACTTCGACGATGCTACCTGTACGCAAGAGCACACCACGGCCTGTTCGGTCGAGATCACATTTCCGGAGAGCTTCTTCATAAACCCTTTTGCAGTATCATTGCCTGGTGATATACCATGTCCACCTACGACTGCTACGAGTGTCCCTTGGATGGACTGCATGCCGCCTGTGCACCTCACTGCATCTGCTGGGGCGGGCGACCCCGAATTAGCACCTGCAGATCGAACTATGCACGTGGCAGAAATGGCTCATTCGACCACACCAGGGACAATGGTGTCAGTATCTCCAGGTGCCCAGCTTGATCAACCCGGCGGCAGCCCTATGCATACGCCGTCTTTCGTCAAAGCAACGCCCTCAGAGTCTAAGCTGCCCACGACGAAATATGGACAGGGGATCTATTTTGTCGACATGACAAACAAGAAAGAAGCACAACGCATTCGAAACACCATAAATTCTCGCAAGCATCGCCAAAACAAGCTTGATAAAATCAGGGAGCTGGAGAAGAAGCTTGCTGCGTCCGAGGCTGAGAAACAACGACTGCAAGCCAAGGCAGAACGACCAGGCAAGCCGGGACTTGGGAATAGTGGCACTATCTGAACTTCCTATCTGTCAATAAAATGCCATGCAAGTCCTTACTTGCACCAAACAAAGCGCGCAGCTATCGTAAGCCTTGCTTGGACTGTGATCGGGTATCCCGTGTAGCGCTCGAGAGGACGTATCAACTTGGGATGCCTAGTCAGTCCTTCATACACACATTGTCGAAGCGTTAGCCCATCATGCCATGCGTATCTTCCGAGAATCGAGGTTGTGAGGTTGATCATACTCTTTTTTCTGACGGTCCCAGTTCTTCGGCGGCCATTAACAATGGTCCAAAGTACGAGTACGAGTACAAAGAGACCTTCGTATTTCTTCCCATTATCATTGTTCAACGGCCGAGTTAATTATTAAGGCTTCCCATCCAACCCATGGCGTCATGATTCGGCGAGTCGGTCCTTTGATGGCCAAGACGGGTGAATCCATTTCGTCCAAAGTTCGAGTCATAGACAGCCATGCAAGATCGAGCCGTCATAGTACCTGATCAGACAATGCATTCTTTCACCACCAAATCGCACGGTCCAATGATCTGGACTATTACCTGCACAATCATCGTCGGGACCATGCGAAGCCGTAGGTCGTAATGCTGCTCACAAAACGGAGATGCACCCGCCGTGTGTAGGTTTTGATGAGATCACCACTGAAGTCATGACTACCAGCCAGGTATTGAATACAGGGGTAAGAATATGTATGAAAGAATGTCCTTGCAAGACAAAATATAACGGTTTCTACGACTACCTACAACATATTCTAATTCAACAGTATTGTGATTGATATACCGACAAAATGCAACGAACTCAATTCCTCATCCGCCGCGCCGTTGCGAGCACCAGCACCAGCACATTCACAAGAGCACCTATCCGAACATTCGTATCGAGCAGCCCACGATTCGTCGGCGGACCAGGAGGAAACCCTTCTCACGATTTGTATGAAAAGCCAGATGGTATGTTTGCATGGTCTTGAGCGGTCAGTTCTCAGGCTGACATGTTCATTCTTAGCCGCACCTACGCAAGACCCCAAAAAGGACGATTCACTCCCAAACAAGATCGAAGAAAAGCTGGGTCAAGGGAGCGGAAGTAAGAGTCACGCCACAGACGACAGCATCGTGCCCGGATCCGTGCAAGAAGCGGCGCCCGAGGGCCTCGAGAAGGCGCTCCCCGAATCCGTCCATCCTACCAAGGGCAGCAGTATCGATCCTGGTAACAAGGGAGATTCGAACTGGAAGAGCCATGCTACCGGTGACAGTATAGTGCCTGAATCAATTCAGAAGGCTGCACCTGAAGCGTTGGAGAAGGCTCTGCCCGAGAGCATTCATCCAACCAACCCCAAGAAGTAAGCTCCTGCTTGCACGAAAAGTTTCCCAATATAATCGCGCAACATTCGATCCATGGTCTGGATCTGGGAAAGAGAAAGAAAATTAGTCGAGACCAATTGTATATATATTGCCAATAAACGGCACCAAGAAAATCTCTATCCTATGTGACCATCCATCTACCAATACCTCTTTCAACACGGTGCTGTATCCAACATCTGTCCTGTCATCCAAGTCTGGTAACCAAAAAGTCTGACTGTGTCAGTAATCGAAAGTAAGTTTGAACACATTGAACATTCCGTTCGGTCCCAGCGAGTAGTAGAAGGATTTCCCACTGCTATCCCCATCAACCGCGTACTCAGGATGGGCCATCGATCCGTAGCTCCCCTCGATCATACCGCCAGATTGGATACTGTATTCGGCGCTCCAGGGTCCCCACGGGTTGTCAGCGACGTACATGTTGACGAAACTTTCGAAGATGTCGCACAGAATGACATATTTGTTCAGATAGCTGTTGAAGAAGACTGACCCGTAGTTCCCACAGCCGAAACTACCGCTGGTGTTCGCGGTGGTGGCGGCGACGCTGGTCTCGGTGGACGAAGGAATGCCGGGTATCCAAGTATCGTCTGTGCCTGCGGCGAGGAACTCATACTGACTTGCGTCAAAGACGTCATCGGATGCGGCGACACGACCGATGATCAGGTTCGTGGGTCCGCCAATCGTGTACGTGTATATATATCCTCCGTCTGCCAGGATCGCGAGAAGACCTAAAGAGATCGAGTCGGGGCCAGTCAACAAGGGTCCCACACGTGTGGCGACAGGTCCGTTGTCGCCGATAGTGACGCTCCCGACGGCGTTACCTCTGTTGCTGACACTGCCGTCGGCAGCGCCGCGCCAGATCTCCCAGCCGTAGGCTACGCCATGGGTGTCGTTGATGGCTGCCACGTTCGATGTGTCCATGCCCCAGATACTCCAGGGGGACTCGGGCGAAGGGTCACCGGACCATGGGTTGAGGAAGCCGTTTGAGTTCATGGATGTTGTGCCCGATGTATCAATGGTCAGGACGTCGTCTGTGGCGGGGAAAGAGGGACCCATGGAGAAGCCGCAGTTTGTGTAGCTGCCGCCGCATTCCATGTCGCCGCAGTTCCACATGATTTGATCGCCGATCTTGGAAGTGCGGCATTTGTCGCCCCCGAGGCTCTGGCTTGCGAGTGAGCCTGTGTAGCCTATTTCGCCGACGTACGAGACTGTCCATCTGGTGCCGTTGTCGATTCCGAATTGAGATGGCGCTGGTAGAACGCCGGTAGCGGTGTTCGTGTTGGAGGTGGCTGTAGTCGTCGCTGACTTGGAAACAGTAGAGGCGGGTGTCGAGGTCGAGGCCGAGGCAGATGTCGAGGTTGAGCCCAACGTAGTGGCAGAAGCAGATCGCGTGGACTCGGTGGAGGTGGATGACCATGCGGAACGAGATGCTGAGACTGCGGCGATCTGTGCTGAAGTGATAGCAGAGGTAGGTGTTGAGGTCGTCGTGGAAGAGGTGGTTGAAGTCTCGGCAAAGGTAGACGACGAAGTAGAGCTTGACGACGAAATCTCCTCGAGAGCAGAGGTCGAGGTAGCGACAGAGGTAGTTGTCGAGGTTGTCGTAGAAGTAGTTGTTGAAGCCTCGACCGAGGTAGACGACGAAGTAGAGCTCGATGACGAGATCACTGCCGCAGCAACTGCTGAGTCAACAACAGACGCAGATGTCGTGGCCGTCGTAGAAGTAGATGTAGAAGCCTCAGTGGTGGTGATCGCCCCGGTCGAACTTGACGTTGAAACCACGGCGGCAGCATTTTCTGAGCTAGCAGCAGAGACAAATGTTGAGGTCGTCATTGAAGTAGGCTGAGAAGTCTCGATAGAGCTTGATGTCGAATCCGCCGCGACAGCAAGTGGAGAGGTAACAGACACGGTAGTTATCGCAGTCACCGTGGAAGTAAGCTCCAAAGCCTCACCAGTGGTAGACGCCTCAGCAGAAGTTGATGTCGAAGCGACAGCAACGGAAGATGTTGAGTCGACTCCATCGGCAGATGCTGAAATCAATGCGGGAGTAGCTGTCGCTATGCCGGTAGCACTCCCAGCAAAGAAGGTGGTCTCAACACCGTTGGGGAACGAGCATGCAACATCACCGGAGCCGTCTCTAGTGCAGAAATGGTCGTAGTTGGAACCATGGTGGTGGTGGAAGAAGTGCTTATGCAGCGGTGTAGCCAACGATCCTGTAATGAATGTGGTGGAAAGAAAGAAAAAGCACAGCTTAATTGAATACATAATGAATGACTGGTAAAGGAATGGACGATACGAGGGGACTAGCCGCCAGCGGATCGAGGGGTTCAACGAGCGTCAAGCACGGAACGAAAGGAAGGGCAGGATAGGAAACGTACAGACCTTTTCATGATGCTGATGGCTAATAAAGAACCTTTATCAGATTGCCCTTCTTTGTGGCCATGTTGACAGCAGAGAAAGGCTGACTGTCGGCGCGGTCCTGCATGAGATCTCCTCAGTTTGAAACACGAAGACTGGCATGCCTCTTAGCAGGGTATGCCTGTGTAGTAAAGAGATGTCTGGCTGATTGATGCATCGACTGGTCGTCATCCCTTTCAGATAAGAATGATGATGCTAGGGGCGTGATCGCTTTGACGTTGAATTATTCCATTTCCGGTCATTCTTCAAAGGCGAATTCAAGCCCCGCCGTTTCAGATGGACGGTAGTGAAATTGAGACTGATGAGTTCAGGTGGATGAAACTTACGCCACCAGAAGCTTGAAGAGAAATGTCCGAAAAAATCCACCCATTCTGCGTATGCTAAGATAGGCGAAGACAGTTTGTCGCTAATCAGGCCAATGATCACAGGCGGACGGAGTTCGGTGATGATCTTTTGAGGCCTGGAATTTGAGGAAGCGTGGAGGGAATGAAGTAACGAATGAAAAGGGGTAGTCATCCATACCTACATCTGACAAGGTCTCAAGCTGGCATTTGAGTGATGGACGTGTCTCGTAATCCTCATGACCGTCATCTTAAGAATGCGATGATCAAGATTTGTCCCTTACCTCTTTTGCATATCTTCGGGGGATAAACAGAATGACAGATGTCAAGAGTTGTTTACTGGTACAAAAGAAGACTTGTCAGATAGTTTAGGGGTCACAGACCACATGCGATACAGCTCCGGGCCCCGAAGTTAGCCCTGAACAGCCGCCAAGTTACCATGCATTCGGGGCCCAGCAGGTTGGGAGTTCGGCTAATTCAGGCACACTACACGTGGCTCCGCCATCTCTACGACACGTCAAAAGAACGAGCAGGTCAACAATGATTTGCCACATTGCAAGGGGATTGCAAATGTGTGATGCGAATACTCTGCATTCCAATTTGCCGTCCGCAGGTAAGTTGACGAGACTTCGGATCGTGGAGCGTCGTTCTTTTGCCTTGCCAATAGTGCTATGCAGGTGATTCAGGCACATTTGTTCGCAAGGCTGAACCACAGCCTTGTATCAAGTTCCCCCCACTAAAGGCCTCTGCTTAGGTTTTTGTATTTTATGTGTCTCCATGATGCATGGCATGATGTGATACTTCACCAACCAGGACATCGACGTCTATGCTATGACTCAGGACAGGCCTCCGCGAAGACCGAGGCCGAAGAAACCGGCGAATCCACTAATCAAGGGGATCGTGGCATATTGTGGCCAGGCCGGAATCACTATCGTTGAGGCAGACGACTCAAGATCCCAGACTGACACAGAGCACGATCACGCTCGATTACAGCTTTCATTGGCAAAATTGCCCAAACGCTACACAGTATATGCACCTCTTCTCCTTCTACCATTCAATTTCTCAACACATAATCTCCACTGGGCCACCGTTTACTCTGCATTGACAGATCTCGAAAAGAACCAGTTGTTTCGGTGCATCGCCGAGGTTGGATTTGCTGGGGCGGTCAGCAGAATTGCAGTCAATGCGCCTATTGCCGCTGAGGAAGGTGTGGATGTCGGAAATGAGTCAGGACCGCAAGCAGTTGACAACAGCCCAACCCCACGCAGAGAAAATATGCTACGTAGCCCATCTGGGCTTGTCCCTGTCTACGGAGATTGGGGGCCTCCAGCAAAGCACAGACTGATCAGACCAACGTCGAAAGATTTTGAGGAGGCCTTCTGGACCTCGACCTCTCAGCATAAGGGCATCACACAATACTGGGCGCCACTATATACCATGTTCAGTCGCGGCAATATCTCGGAAAAGGCTCGGATATTAGGGAGCCTCCCGGAGGCTGGAACAACGAACGATGTTCCTACGCCTCAGTTTGCGGGTTTGACGGATCACGAGCTGGAGGAGCGCATTGAGTCGATAGATGTGGTGGATTTCTACGTTGGAATCGGCTATTTCGCTTTCTGCTACCTGGCGCGAGGGGTGCGCCGAGTTTGGGGCTGGGATATCAACCCTTGGAGCATCGAAGGATTTCGGAGAGGATGTGAACAGAATGGCTGGGGCTGTTTGGTGGTCAAGGTGGATGATTACGGGCACATCGTCGGCATGAACACGGGTGACCTGTTCGAAAGGATCCTGGAGGGGGACAAGACAGGTGGTAAGAATATGATCAGATGTATTGCGTTCTTGGGAGACAACAAGTGGGCAAACAAGGTCATGGGCGACATTCACGGCATGGGAGTGGAAGCGAATTTCAGACATGCAAACCTGGGGTTGCTTCCGACATCTAAGGGGTCCTGGGAGGGTGCTGTCGAGGTCATTTCGAGGCTCAACGGCGCTGGGACAAGTGGATGGCTGCATGTTCACGAAAACGTCGATGTCCGGCACATTGAGACAATGAAGAGCAGCATCGTACAGGACATCGGGAGAATGGTGCAAGGACAGTCCATTGAGAAAGAGGTGCCGTGGACAGTGTCGTGTGACCACGTTGCACAGGTCAAGACATATGCACCTGGTGTTATGCATTGCGTCTTCGATATCCAGATCAAACCCAATGGATGATGTTTTACCATTTCTTCCTACTCGTACAATGTAGTATCGCATCGTCTATTATTGCTGCTTCCTGAATTTCATGGGGATATTCTTCTCGACAATATTCTGTTGCTGCTCCTTGAGTACTCGCTCAGCCTCGTCCTCCATCATGTCGTGTTTCCGGAAATGTGCGATATCTTCTGGGTGTATCAAGTCCTCTTCTTTCGTGTTCTCATCATGATATTTCTCAAAATGGTGAATTTCATATTCATATTCATCGTCGCCATGGTGTCCAGGACCCAGCCCGGAGTCTGGTAACTTCTTTCCCGCACGGACACCGTTGAGCCATTGGTCGCGTGTGATTATGCCGGTTCCGGTTGGGTCAAAGAGCTTGAAGGCATTGAGAACTGCTTTGTCTTTGAGGTCTGCAGCTGTGTTCTTGAGGGATTCGTCATCGAGCCCGTAAGTTCTTCGGATCTCGTCAGCGGTCCAAGAACCGTCATTGTTGAAGTCGTGGAGGGAGAAGAATGATGAAGGGTCAAAGTTTGATATGTCTAAGTGAGGTGTCAGTATTGTCTCTCAGTCCAGCGCGCAAGAACCGACGCACGATGTTCTTCTTGCATGTGGTATAGTGCCCAGTCATCTGCTGGATTCACCGAGTCTTCTTGCGAATGAGAGCCATGTGCGCTCACAAGCTGAAGGCAGCAAAGGCCCAATGCTGCAGCTATAACCCTCATTGCGGCTGTACTTAGCTTTCTGTGTCACATTGTTCAAAAGGCACTGTTTAGTGTTGACGGGCTGCCCGAATTCCTTCCCTGCAGGAATGACATAATGATTGCTTGGGATGGTTTAGCTAAGCCATTCCTGATAGGCGTGCCTGGCGATCATCCCACCGCCTATCACAATAACAACAGAAATATCTTTACGGGTATGGAGCCCATCAAAGCGATTGATTCTACACAGCCGTTAGTCGGAGGTCGTCATCTATTTTTGCAAGACAGGCTACATGGTCGGGGTGCCCGTCATGTCGACAACCAGGTAGGAGATAATGGAGGACGTGATAATGCTGCGGGTGTCCGTCAGGTGGACAAATGCAGGAATTGTTTGCTTCACTACCGACGGCCTCAAATCGTCTGGACTGCGCTTTCCTCGCAGCCAAACTCACTCCTCCCGACTATCATGAGCCATGTACGTTGGGGACATTTTGTTCTAAAGTTCCTAGCTCGTTCCCAACAACGAGGCTCTTTCTTGATTGTGCGCCATGGTGACAGACCATCAGGCCTACGCCGAGGCCACCACCAACAATTTAGCCGATCTCGATCTTGACGAGGCAGAATATCTCACGGATACTGACGATGGAAGCCAAGACCATGCTCAAGCCTCACAATCCACAGCAGATTCAGAGCGAGAAGCCAACAAATCCGCCCTGAACGATTACGTCCTCAAGAATGCAGTGGCTAAAGAGCTTGCACCAACCTCAAGACAAGCAAAGACCAGCCGGGCTGAGAGTATCATCGACAAGGCCCGTGAATATCAGCAGGAACTCTTTGAGCGTGCAAAAGACGAGAATGTCATCGCCGTTCTCGATACAGGAAGTGGAAAGACCCTCATCGCAGCACTCCTGATCCGACATTTCCTACAGCAAGAGCTTATTGACCGCAACAATGGCAAGCCCGCCAGAATCATCTTCTTCCTCGTCAACAGTGTCCATCTCGCCAGACAACAAGCCCGATTCCTCGACATCAACCTTCCGCAGAATGTAATCCCTCTCTTTGGAGGTACCAGCGAGGATTTATGGAGAAAAGCAGAATGGGAAGAGATCTTTGCCAATAACAGCGTTGTCGTCTGCACTGCTGCCGTTCTCGACGCATGTCTCATGCACAGATATCTCACCATTGGACAGCTCTCGCTGATGGTCTTTGACGAGGCTCACCATTGTAAAAAGAACCATCCGTATTCCAGGATCATCCGGGACTACTATCTCAAATGGTCAGGGGAACGACCTCGAATATTCGGTATGACTGCTTCTCCTTCCGACTCCAAAAGAGACATTGTTCAAGTGGTCAGTGATCTCGAAGGCTTGCTACAAAGCAAGATTGTCACAACCAACGATCTGTCCGTTTTCGACTTCGCACCAAGAGCAAAGGATGAGAAATGGATCTATCAGCCACTACAAGCAGAGTTTGACACGGAGCTGAATTCTGAGCTACGCCAACTGTGCGGCTTCATTGAAGACTTGGAAAAGTACTTCTCCTTCTCACGTTGGGCTTCAAGACAGCTTGGAGCATGGGCTGCGAACCGAGTTTGGAAATATGGGCTACCCACATCAGACCACGAGGCCACCGGCATCATCAGACAATTTGAGCGGAGCACAGCATACACTCAGGAGACGGACAATGACCGGCGTCAAGCTTCACTGGAATCTGTTCGCGAGGCCATATCTCTTGTCAAGAAACACCATTTTGGTCCTCCGCTTGTCGACGCGGAGCTTGAAATATCTCCCAAGGTCAGATATCTCTACCTTGAGCTCAAAGATCGATTCTCTCAATCTCCAACTACTCGAGGAATAGTATTCGTCGACCAACGATTCACAGCTTTCATCCTTTGCGACCTGTTTGACTCATTGGAGCTCGCCAACTTGAGGCCGGGTGTCCTTGTCGGTGTAGGTCAAGCTACCGCGGAGTCGAGCTCATGGAAAGACCAAGAGGCTATCATGGAAAAGTTCCGTTCGGGCATAATCAACCTGATATTCGCCACAAGTGTCGCCGAGGAAGGAATCGATATTCCTCAGTGTAACCTGGTGATCAGATTTGACCTGTACAAAACAGCTATCGGGTACATGCAGAGTCGAGGAAGGGCTCGGGTGAAGAATTCCATCTTTGCGCACATGATTGAGGAGGGCGACAGAAATCAACAAGCTAATGTCAACTTTGCGATTGAACAAGATGAATACATCAGGAGATTCTGCCAGCAGCTTCCTCCTGATCGATTACTCGGTCAAGGCTCGAAGCTGAAACAGCTGATGACCAAGGACGCAAGTTGTCAGAGCTTTGTCACTGCAGCTGGGGTCGTTGCGAACTACAGCACCTCTCTGCTGCTTTTAACACGATATGTGGACTCATTGCAGAAAATTGGAGCCACTTCACGCGAGGTTTTCGAGGAGATCATCGATACTGAAGCCGATATGTTCAGATACAAGGTGATCCTTCCGGCGACTGATGACCTGCGAACAGCAGCAGTCAAGGGCGCCCGAGGTGATGCACGTACGAACAAAGTACTCGCCAAACGATCCGCTGCCTGGCATTGCTGTTTTAAACTGCGCAAAGCTTGTCTACTAGATGAGAATCTTGATAGTATCTTTGTGAAGGTGAAACCGTCGAATTCCAATGCTCGATTGGCAGTATCGGAGAAGAAGGATGACTATGACAAGAAGTTGAAACCCGACTTCTGGATTGAAAGTGGTGCAGGAAGCTCATCTTTGCCCACAGAGCTATTCGTCACTGAAGTGTCGTTGACCAGCGCGATGACGTCCTCCACTGCCCAAGGGTTGCTGCTCTTCACACGCTCGCCTCTGCCACAATTTCCAAGCCTCCCAGTCTGGGTGGACGCCAACGTCGAGAAAGACATTACTTTCATACAGTTGGGTCAATCATTATCTGTGAGTGCAGAGCAGATTGAGGCATTGACGAAGTACACCCTCAATGGAGTTTTCGATGATGTCTTCAACAAGACGTACACCCTGGACTCAAAGTCCATGAGTTACTGGTTGGCACCTCGGGCAGCAAGGGCTTGTGCGGGAGCTTTCGAACAGCTCGTTAATATGAATGAGCTTCGAATTGGCACACAACCCGAACGACAAAAATGGACGCTGACTACAAACCCTCAGGAAGCGAAGACCATGGCCGCAAAGTGGTGCAATGCATTCCTTGTTGATCCAGGAAGTGGAAGATATCACTATTTCGCTGACCAGTGCGTGCCCGGCAAATCCATCTGGGACAAACCATCCGAGAGTGCGACCAGCCTTCAAAAGCGACACAAGGACACTATCATCGAGTTCACAGACAGCACTTGGAGAGCCAAAGGGAAGGACTTGAAGATGTTTGCCAGTAGATACGATCCTTACCAACCGGTGTTGAGGGCCAAAGTGGTCATACCGGGCCGGAATTTCCTCGAGCCATGTCCTCCAGAACAGCAACGCTTTGCAACGTGTGACATTGCACCTCAGCCATTGCAGATTGCTCGAGTATCATCTGCTGTGGCGGAAATTTGTCAACTATGGCCTTCAACACTGCACAGATTGGAAGCATACCTGACCGTCCGCGAGGCATTTGTGAAGCTCGATCTGACCGAGGTACCTGCTCATCTCGCATTGGAAGCATTTACCAAGGACAACAGCGCTGGTGACACGGAAGACCCCGATATTGGATCTACACCGGACGATGCAGTTGCTGAAAAGAATGCACCCTTGAATTATGAACGACTGGAGTTCATTGGTGATTCACTTCTCAAAATGATGACCACCATTACTGTCTTCAACCGCACCACGTGCAACGAAGAAGGCATGCACTGCAAGCGCATGGAAATGCTTTCCAACAATCGACTATGTTCAACTGCATCAGCACCGCAATATGAACTCTTCCAGTACATCCGTGCTAGCTCCGAAAACCATTGGCGCGATACGTGGTACCCTCAGTTCCTAGAACAGACAAAAGGTCGAGTGATCAAGCTTACGGACAAACACTACAAACATGCATTGGGCAAGAAGACCATCGCAGATGTCTGCGAAGCCACGATCGGAGCGTGCATTATGACAAGCCAGCACTTGCCCACCGAACACAAATTCGATCTCGGCATCAAAGCGATCACGAAACTGGTTGAGGATCCTGACCACGCCATCACTTCCTGGAAAGAGATTACTCCCATGTACAACCCACAACCATGGAGTTTAGCAACGAACGACCCCATCGCCAACGATCTCGCACGCAAAGTCCATGCAATCACTGGCTACAAGTTCAGGCAGCCGCGCCTGGTCCGCTCAGCATTCACACACTCCTCCGACCAGAACTCTCCGGTCCCGGATCTGCAACGTCTCGAGTTTCTAGGAGACGCCTGCCTCGACTGGGTGTGCATATGGTGGCTCTTCTCAACCAACCCGACCCGTGGGCCGCAGTGGCTGACCGAACACAAAATGGCCATGGTATCGAACAAATTCCTCGCCGCTCTCGCCGTGGTCCTCGGCTTCAACAAACTCATCTACGCGTCAACGCCTGCTCTCTACGGCGAGATCGCAAGTTACGCCGTCAAAGTCGAGGAAGCGTACCACCAAGAAGACGTCAAGCCGGACTTCTGGACGCGGCTGTCCTCGGGCTTAGCCCCACCCAAAGCTCTGGCTGATCTGGTCGAGAGTTACCTCGGCGCCGTCCTCGTCGACTCGGGCTTCAATTTCCGTGAGATTGAATCCTTCTTTGAGAAGCATGTTAAGTGGTTCTTCGAGAATATTGAGGCTTACGATACGTTCGCTAACCGACATCCTACCACACACCTGTTCCGTTTGTTGCGCGAGGAGTTCCGATGCCGCAAGAGCGCGCCAGAAGTCATCGAGGGTGGGACCACACCTGCTACTACGACGGTGGACAGAGACGAGGACGATGACGGTGCAGGAGACCAATCTGTTGCCGGTGTCGTCGTGCATGTCGCTTGGTTCGTGCACGGACGTATCGTTGCTGCGAGTAAAGGGCAGGGCAACAAGTATGCGAAAGTGAGGGCTAGTAAGTCGGCGCTCAAGATATTGGGCAAGCTCAAAGTGGATGAGTTCAGGAAGGAATGGGGCTGTGATTGTGCGCAGAAGGGTGAAAAAAGAGGTGATGAGCATGAAAACGGTGGACAGCATGAGGCCAGCGACGGAATCGATGGCGCGGATGGCCACAAGGATCAGGGAGAGAAGATACTGAAGTGACGAGCGGAAGAGCGAAATGAAGACCGTGATCTTCGTGAATGAGAGGCTAGCTCTCGTAAAGAATGTTCCCACACAGCTATCAAGATGCTAGAAATGATGGTAGCGGATGTTGTTGTGCCCTACGCTATTCCAACAGAAAGCTCCTAAGCGTCCAACTTCATGATATTGCTTCGCGATCGCAGTTCGCGAAGAGGTTGCGGACATTGTTCGGCCCACTTATCGGCTGCACTTAGAACGTCGAAATCGGCATGCGGCTGCAGGGTCTGTGGTTCTAGGGGTTCGGACAGGTCAAGACCGTAGCTCTCGAATAGTTGATGTAGTGTCGGAAGATGAATATTTGTAACCAGGGACACAGCATTCTCGTCCTCGTTGTTGCGAACGTTGATGTCGATCTCTGGAGCAGAGAGCAGCAGTTCCACACACTGAAAAAGGTCTGCTTGCCAATCTGCAACAGTGCTCTCTGGCTCTCCTGCACCCAGACAACGCACAAGCTCCTTCAGGCACACCATCAAGGCTGTATCTCCGTCAACATTCTGGATGTTCACTTGTGGCTGCCCGCATTGCAGCAAGATAGTGATCCTGACTGGGCAAGACCTTTCCGTGGCTACCATCAAAGCCGTCTTGCCAGCGTTGTCCTGAAGGCTGACATTGACCCTGTAGTCAGAGACCAGGGCCTCGAGGGACGTGGTGGACCGGCTCCTGCAGCCCAGTGAAGTGCCGTACTGCCCTCAGTGTCGCGAATGTTTACGTCCAACGAGGGCGACTTGAGCAACTCGCGTACAATTTCCCCGGACGCTCGGCCAGAATCGTAGGTACGCGGACAGCACGCCATTATCAGTGCAGTGTCACCTGCAGAGTTTTGAACGTTCACGTCCAAGGAGGGCAACTTGAGCAACTCGCGTACCATCTCGGTGGACACTTTCCGACTCTTGCGGTCATATTGATTACACACCAGCATCAGTGCAGTGTTACCCTCAGAGTTCTGAAGGTTCGCGTCTAGGGAGGATGACTTGAGCAACTCGCGTAGTCTCTCGGTGGACTTTGTTCCAGTCCAGCACGCTAGCATAAGCGCTGTCTCACCCTTGTCATCATGAACGTTGACATTGACCTCACCTTTGGACAGAATGTACCTCATAGCTGGAAGCGACAAAATCGTATTGGTTTGATGCAAAGGCGTTTGGCCCCAGTCGTCGATAGTCGTGACAGACACGTCGTTCCTCTCACAGAAGTATGCGAGGCAATTGTAGCTTTTCATGCGGAGAGCATAGGCAAACGGCGTAAGTTTACGGCGGATGTCTATGACATTGACCAGACGCGGCTCCTTCATCAGAATTGCCGCTACCACGGCGGCAGAGTCGAATAACACAGCCACGAATAACGGTTTGTGAGGGCCATTCCACTCGAAATCATAACGAAATTGCTTTCCCCCATCACATTGTAATCCCTTTCGTCCTGCGCGTGAGAGGTCGGCCATCCATTCGCAGGAAACTTCGAAACAGAAACGCAGGAAAAGAGGGATCAGTGTTGACATCTTCAATTGGTAGGGTGGACGAGCCCCGACCTCGGACATTTCGTACCAGAGCGAATCCCAATCCTCGAAGGACCTTTCCAGGTGCAAGAGTGCCCAGGTAGGCAAGCTGTAATGCGGGAGCCTCCCCTTGAATTCAGCAAGGCGACTACTGAGCGTCTGCGATAAGATCATCCTGTCATCGGAGGTTTGGGACAGCACATCGTGATCCGTTTTCCTGGTTGTTGCTGCAGCATCAGCGTTGGTCATATGAGCTCGATGAGCCACCAATATGAAGCATAAACAAGACTCTGCCCAAGTGTGGTAAGTATCTCGCTCCGAGATAACACCCTGCCACTTGAATGACGTGTTTTGCCTGGTTGGCCTGCTTTGATCTTCAACGAGGAACTCCCTTGCGCTTTCGTGGATTAAGTGCACCTTGTAGTTCTCGGGATCGTGCTTGCGATACCAGTTTTGGTGGGGAGTAATGGAGATAAAACAGCCACACAGGCTTCGTAAATATCTGTGCAAAGGCTTGGTGTCGAGCGGCTTAAGAAGATTGATGTCGTCGATACCCTCCGTGGCACGAAGTCTGACGTAGAGATGCTGCGCACTCACTGGTTCTGGAGCGCCTATGACAAGCTCTAGCAGCCTCAAAGCCAAGGTCCGGCGCTGATCCGTAATGCCTGTCAATATCTTTTCGTATTGCTCTTCCACCGTGGATGGAAATTGCTCGAAGAATGCCTGCAGATCGAGGAGGGGAGATTCCACATTGTCAAAAAGATCTCGGAAAACCAATGAGACCCACAAGTACGTCCGGTTCTTCCCACGATTCAAGATGTACTCCCGAACCTTAATATGAGCGTCGTCTTGTAAGCCTCTTTCCTCTCGTGTCAGCCGGAAGTCTTCCAGTTTCTGCTCGACCACCTTGCGTATTTCTTGGGATATTGCCTCGGACACCTCGCCAGCCTCTCCAGTCAGCCGTACCACCTTGACGGAGTTCTGCAAGACAGGCTCAATAGCGTCCGCAATATGTGGACGACTTGTGATCAGCAATTTCAGGGACCGAAATGAGCGATCATTCTCAGCGACTCTCCGGAATTTCTCCAAAAGCCTGCGCCGATCGTCCGGAGCGCATTCATCGAGAGCATCGAGCACACAGACGATCCTTCCGGCGCAATTGTCTTTAACCACTGCTTCAAATACGGACCACAAACGATCGAAGAGGCCTGCAAGCTTATCACCATTGTTCTGATAGTCTGACTCGATGTGATGCATAAGCACTTTTGTCCGCTCATTGCAGAAGATCTGGTGTAGTAGCGAGCAAATGGCATTCGTCGCAATCGAAGCGATTCCTTCGTTCTTGAAGAAGTAATAACAGATCGTTGTATCCGGTCCGGCATCTTGGGCGAGGTAGTCATCAACAAGATGCTTTGACAACACTGACTTTCCACAACCAGGGTCTGCAGTGACCCAGAGACAGGAATCGCCGGGCTTTTCGAGCCAATTCTGAAAGCTGGTATTTGCCTTGAACCATTGACACGTTCCGCTGATCGGCTCAGGATTTCTATTCTTGTAGTCCTCGTAATCGGTTGTTCTCAATAGTGTCATGCAGGCCCTGGCGCGGTCCGAAAGGTAATACTGTTGCTGTTCTCGGCGATAGTCTCGCCAAAAGTCGAGTGTTTTGCGATTGAGGTCCTTCAACATTTCCCGTAGCTCGCGGTGATGGTCCGTGGCAGAAGCGGAGTCGGCGATCGCGCGCAATCTTTCGCACTCCTCGTCCGCTTGTTGCACGCTTTTGGATACTGAAAGCCAGTCAGTCTGACCTGTCATATTCTGTGCGATCCTCAAACCGGTGTTGGCGCTCAGATGTATGACCAACTTAGCCTCCAGAAGCAGGATCTTGCTATAAAGAGAGACTATGCATTCGACAAGGCGTTCATTCGGATCCTCGTTATGGTAGACGTAGACTTGCTCTGTTGCTACATATCGTTGAACAATGATAGCGGTAGTCTCCAAAGCGTCCACCAGCGCCTCATTTTGTTCTTTGTCTCGCGTCAACAACTACTTGCTGGTCAGTCTCGCACGTCCCCTATTTATGCCGGATAGCGGAACCGGATGAGGCTGTTTGCGAATGGACAAGATAAACTTACAGAGACTGCAAGACACAGCGCTGCAACTGGCAGTCCAGCATGCGCTGGGTCTAAGGCCGCTGCCTGGGTCAGTAAATCCTTTGAGACCGTAATGAAGCCAAGACAGCGTTCGACGATGGCCCGAGCGCGAATAGACCTCGACCCTAAATTAAGTGTCCATTGCTTCTGCTGGATGGTAGCCAGCTTTTCGTCAATCAGGTGGCGCAAGAAAGCTTCGTTGAGTTTGGCAGGAGCCGATGCAGCAATGGGTGCTTCGGCCGCAAGTATTGATGCGAACTTATCGTGGAGATCAGGCTGGTCGATTTCTAGTTTCAGCCAGGCCTCGCCCCAGAGATTACGGCTCTGAGGTTTTGCAGCAGCGCCAGCCGTACTTGGACTCGCATTGTTTTGAGCCGGTGCGAGGTCGCTATGCAGTGACCTTAGTGACGTCGGGCTAGGGGCGCGCTGTCTGATGGGAATGGTTGAGACGTTTTGAGTTTCAAGAGCAGGAGAAGCAGAAACTTTTGTTTTCGTTATCTTTGCGGGAGATATTGAGCTAGCGTTGGTGGCCACGGCTGGAACGGGGGTGTCCCCACGATCTTTTTTGTGGAGGCGACTGTAAAGGCGACTCTTCAATTTCTCCATCTTTTGGGACCGAGAAGAGATGAACTGTTGAGCTTTAAGACCTCATCAACGGATATATCGATTGAGGACATGTTGGGTCTCATATCAAGCTGCGAAAGGCGCCAAAGCATTCAGCCTCACCAGCCTCGCTTATCTGGCAACGGAAGGCTCTCCGATTGCACTGTCTTGGAATGGGCTCCGGCAGTAGCGGTCTGGACTAGGCGATGTGCACTTCGGAGCTGAGCATGCGGGGTGGTACAAAAGTCCCATACGGGATGACAGTCACGCCCCAAGTCACACTTTCAGGCGTCCACCAATATCGTTCGATGATGATATCGACTCGACTCGATCATGTTTGTCACATCAGCCAAGTATTGCTGGAGCAAACCACCAGTCATTTAGACTCACCATTCGATATCAATCTGTTCAGCGAAGACTGTTCTATTCGGTTCGGACCGCATTTTCGAGATGTTCGCCCTTTTGGATGCCGGTAAAATGGTTGTGTTTTTGTTTGGGGGCGGGTTGCTGGTGAGCACATGCATAACGCTGATCTGCATCGAACTAATAAGCGAAAAGTACGTTGCCCTTCGGGTGCTGTATAATATCTTTCTTCACCCACTGCGGCACTACCCAGGGCCCATGTGGTGGGGAGCAACTCGCCTAAATTGGGTCGTTGCTCTTCAGCGTGGTTATTTGCATCAAGATCTTCTTCGACTGCATGACCAATGTGGTCCTGTGGTCCGCGTTGCCCCGAACGAGCTGTCTTATATCGACGCTCAGGCATGGAAGGACATTTACATTTCTCGACCTGGTCACACCGTGTTCGAGCGAAATCCAGTATGGTTTCGTAAGAAGCCAACCGAACCTTGGAGCATCATGGGATATAACGAGGATGCTCATGCTCGGTTTCGCAGAGCCTTCATGGGGTCTTTCAGCGAGAAGGCTGTCATGGACCAGTCGCCACTGGTTGAAAAGTATGTTGAAACAATGATTCAAAGATTCAAAGAAGTGGCTGGTAGTGAGAGTGCAACAGTCGATGCCGTGTCGTGGTTGAATTTTGTGACTTTCGATATATCCGCCGATTTGTCGTTTGGCCAGTCTTTCGAGAGCACGTCAAAGAGTCAGCCGCATCCGTGGGTGGAAATCGCCTGTCGTTTCGGTAAAGGCGTTGCCCTGGTGGCATCCATCAACCACTACGGACCGTTGGAGAGCCTGCTGCGGATGGCCCTGCCAAAGAAGGTCCGAGAAAAGATGATCTATCACCGAGAGTTGACTGCGCAAATGGTTCGGCAGCGGCTCCAGCTGCCGGACGAAAGGCCCGACTTTGTCAATGCTGTGCTCAAGTATAATCAGGAGAAGACTGAAAAGGTGACCACAGAGGAGCTCGAGCTCAACATGAGTGTGATCGTCTTCGCAGGTTCGGAGACTACGAGCACCGCCATGGCCTCAGCACTTTTCCATCTCTTGAAGACACCAGCTGCCATGAGACGGGTCACCGAAGAGGTTCGAGCAGCCTTCGATCGCGAAGAGGACATCGATGTCAACAGTTCGTCGAAGCTCGAGTATCTGTCGGCCATAATAAATGAGGCTATGCGGCTCGGACCACCGAGCGCCATCGGCGTCCCCCGGGTGGTACCAGGTAGAGGAGAAGAGATCTGCGGCAAATGGGTTCCGGGCGGAGTAAGCCTCAAGCCTTGGATGTGTGAGAGGCTCTTGCTAACCGGTCTTTAGACATTTGTAAGCGTAAATCAATATCCTGCATTCCGATCCGCAACGAACTTTAGCAACCCTCAAGCTTTCATTCCGGAGCGATTCCTGGACAAGCAAAGTCCAAATGACGATCTGGACGTCTTTCAACCATTTGCCGTAGGACGACATATGTGTATAGGACAGAAATTCGCCTGGGCCGAAATGAGGCTAATACTGGCAAGGTTGCTGTATGCTTTTGACATCAGCTGGGATGTCGCTCCAACGATCGATGATTGGGGCGACCAGCAGACTTTCATCTTCTGGCAGAAAGAACCGCTTCAAATCAAGTTGAAACGGAGATGATATGAAGGTGGTATGGGGTGTTTAGTTGTTGTTGGTAGACTTGGAAAGTCAACAAGCTACAAAAGAGTTTGACTCGGCCACAGGTGTGTGATACCGGAAGAGGGTAGAAATTTTAGGGAAGGATAAATGGGAAAGCACGGTTTTGATTTCTTCGCCTGCCAGCTTGACTGCTCCTCACAACAAGACCTCCGGCCCAATATTCCTGACTGTACAATCCTACGTCTGACTCGTCTCTGGCTCCTCATTAGCACCTTCCCTCTCAGCCACACTGGCCTCTGCGGGATCGGGCGCAGTAGCGGGAACTGAAGCAGGCGCAGGTGCAGGTGCAGGTGCAGGCGGCGGTGGGAACAACTCCTCCACCAAACCAGGAAGAAACCTATCCAAACGTCTGACCGTCTCCGGCCAAATCTGTATCTCCTGCACCTTCTCTTGTGGACCATTGCCCTCATCCTCATCCTCGCCTTCAGCTTGACCATCACTTCCCACTGGAGGAGGCGCAGGTGCCTTCGACGCAGCACCGTCTAAAGCCTCATCTCTCCCCAAATATCCCGTCCCGTCCATAACGAGCAGGACATTCTTGACACCTTCAAGCACCGCCTCGGCTAGAGCATCGCCCTCCGTGCCAGCGTTCATCAATCGGTCAAGAAGCTCCAAAATCTTCATCCAGACATCCTTCATCCTGCCCATCTCGACCAACCGGTCAAGGTACCTCAAAAAGATCTTACAAAGTATACTAGCCGCGTGAGCGCGTGACTCGTTCATCCCATGCGGATCGACTTGATACACTTCGGGCTTTAGAAGCCTCAGTGTCATCGGAAACAACACCTCGTCAAAGATAGCGATCCATTCCGCATGTTGTTCCTGGTCCGCCACGTGCTCGGACAGCAACGTGCGCTGCAGTGCTGAAAGAGCACGATGTCGCACCTCACGGCAATGGTTGATACACTGCGTGCACAAAGCTCGAAATATCGGCGACCAATATGCGGCCCACGCCTCATTGCGCTCAAGATGCGATTGTGCAATGAGACCTGGCACTCGATCACTGAGCTGATAAATCAGGCCGATGGCTTTGTTTGCACGCTGTACCACCGCGATATCTTCATCCCGTGCTGGCTTCGCTTGTTGACCTCGCCTAGCGGCGAAGTCTTTGCGTTTGTCCTGAATCGAGCCGATCTTTCCGGCCGCAGCAAAGTCATTAGCCAGGTCTATAGCAGACTCAAAGTTGTCTGCTGTTACGATACTCGGGTTGGACGTAGCCAGGGTCGTGAGAATAGCAAAGACTGTCTCTGCTTCCCCTTTGTGTTGATGCAGTCGTTGCAATATAGACCAAAAGTCCGGCGACGTTGTAATCTCGTTCGTCAAAGGTCCCGGACTAGCGATACAACTCGCTAGACCCTGCGTGATGGTGGACGCGGTACGGTCAAGCACAGTATCGTCGAAGCTAGAAATAGCATGGAGCACGACCGGAGCACGCATGAAATCGTGGTTCTGTTGCTGTTGTCAGTGATACCCGGAGAAACTCGATCAACAAACGCAAACTTACATAGCTGTACCTCAACAATTCCATGAGGTAGTGCAGAACCCTCGACGCAGCCAAAGGATGCAGATTCGACGCATCCCTGACCGCATTCAACAACGTCGCCGTCAGCGACTCTCCAGCCGCAGCGATCGTCTCATCATCCCGGAGCGTAAGCATAGTGGCAAGTTCCAGCAAGAAAATACTTCCCGGATCATACTCAGCCCCAGCCCTAGACATGCGATGTCCATTGACCCTGGCCGTGACTGGCACCGGCCGTTCAGGCTTGACGGTCACTACTGGCGAAGACTCATCCACCTGCGACAGCAGCGCAGCGACCAAAGCTTTAATCTGCATGGGGCCCAGAGCAGCCATGTGCTTGAGCACGACGTCCGGCTGGCACGCCTTGATGCAGTCCACCGCGCTCAGAGAGTTCTCCAGTTCCTCCTCCGACGGCTCAGGCGGGTCGTCCGCAGCATAGCTCGAAAGGTACGACGTAAAGGTCGACAATAAGCCACTGTCATTAAGTCGTCCATCGCGGTCAATCACCTGCGACGGCGGTTGCAGGGGGATCGGACCCGTTTCTGCGAGCTTGGTGCCTTCAATAGTTGGTACCGTGATGAGCGAGTTGACGAAGAGGTTCCTCAAGATTCGAACGAGGTACAACCACGTGTCACCGACCGCGGTCTCGTGTCCCGAGAGGATGCGGAACAGCAATACAGTCGACAGTTGAGCTCGGAAATCTCGTCCCAAGCGGACAGCAAGCTCACTGACCATGATGCTCTTCTTTCCTACTTGTACCTCGGTATTCAACGCGGTACTTGGCGAGATCTCCGTGGCCAGGCCGCTGATTTGGCTGATACTGTAGACGATGCGATCAAAGGCCTCGGTAATGCCATATTGCGCCGCGATCTGTGCGCACTGGTCAAATCCAACGACGACCCGCGAAAAGACTGCATCGTCCGAAGCCGACATGAACACATAGCATAGCGTCGCGATAATGGGTCGCCACGTCGCTTTGAACATCTCCGCGTCGAAGGCATTGGTATTGCATATTTCCAAGGATCCTGCAGTGCTCGTCTTCATTAATAGTTCTTTCCAGGCATAATCGAAGGCGTGTTTATTCTCGTGTTCATCAGGCAGAATAATCTCGTTTTGCTTGATAGCATCGTAGATCTCTTGGAGGAACTCTGACGAAAAGTCTTTGCCAGTATTGACGCCACGTAGATTTCTTGCGAAATCATCTACCGCCATCCGCTTTTGTGACTTGATATTAGGGTTGTACAATTCCGTGTTCAGCATGATGATTGCATAAGTCAAGACAAACGCCGCATCCTTGTCCGCAATTTCCTCAGGAGATACCTGCGAGCAGTATCTCTCGGTGAAATTACTGACGATTCGCTCAATCAAAGCCGACTCGCCAGGCAGACGAAACGAGCCAAGGACTTCACGAAGAGCTTCGTCGATACGCTTGTCCTCGAAATTGAATAGGCTGATAAATGCTGTCAAGAGTCGATCATTGTTCTTCTTGGTTAGGAATTCGCCGAGAGTTTTCTTCGACACATACGATGTACCTTTGAGAAATTGAGCAACCTGCAGAGGGTCATCAGGATTTTCGATGATGCCACTTTTCACCAGAAAAGCAATTCCTGCTTTGGGGTCATCGTTGAACTTCGAAGCACCACTCTTGATGATTCTCTTCCTCACCCTCTGATGCCGCATCTTTTCTATCCGTTCATCCGTGCCAGCAGGGGCTTCTTGCCCAAGTCTCTCCGCCATAAATTGCACAAAACTGAGCAACGAGTCCAGACATAGAGGCGGGACATTTGTCGTACTCCATGTAGCTGAATCCGGGAATGCATTTCTGGACAGTAGGCCTACCATGTCTTCACAAAGGTCTTGCCTGTCGACCTCGCAATCGTAATTGACAAACAATTCCACCATAAAGCTGGGCATGCGGACCAGAGTGCCAATAGCTTCAACCATGGCTTCCCTGGCTTCCGGTCGTCTGGAACCGCCTTCCAGCCCCAACTGACGCCTATCCTTGATTGGCACAGGAGTCGATCGGCCACTGCTCGGCTGAGATGGAGCCGGTTTGACCAACTTCGGAGCTTGTGGCACTCCCTCATAGAGCGACGGATCGATACCAGGCTCTTGAGGTATGTCCACACGTGGGTGAAGACAAGCCACTAAGTAGGACAAGAACAGTTCCTGCTGAAGCTTGAGTAATTGTCTGCATGTAGCCAACAAGGTCCCAGCGACTCGAAGCGAACTGTTCAAAAGCACCATATTGTCGGACCGAACGAGCTGGAACAAGTGTCGACACAAGTCATCCTGAACAAGGCCTGCCAGAATCGGCTGCTTGGCCACCCAAGGACCAGAAACCTCCAACGCGACATCGATGATTCGTAGTGCCATGATCCTCATAGGATCCGTATGCGTCCTGTCATGCGGATCAAGGAGGTCAATCAGCACCCGAAAGAGCTCCTTGATAGAAGGCAGCGCATAAGGTGTGACATTTTCGTCCTCGCTCTGACTCGCCGGTGCTGCAGTGTTCTTGGGTTCTGCACCCAACGATTTCGCCACCACCTCTGCAACACTCTGGTCAGAGGTCGGTGTTTGTTCAACATCAACACTGGTGCGTTCCGAGACGCCGTTGCCCATGACACTGCCGGTCATCGGTGGCTCAATCTTGAGGTCGTCCGTGGCGCTGACCAAAGTCGTCCTAGTATTCGATCGACTTCTGGTTTTGTTTATTTCTTCCACCTTCAAATACTTCAACCTGCTAAACACAACCTGACACATGGTGACCATTGCAATCTCTGCCGATCGTCTCAGGACCTCCGAAAGCCGCGCCTGGCAACACATGCTCAAGCCAGTGCTCATCATCTCACAGATACTTTCATCTCCCAGCAGTTGTCCCTCAGGCCTGGAAATGATGTTTTCCATGAGCCGCAGTATCCTCAAAAGAACCACCTCATCTGCCGCCGTGTCACTAGCCTCGAAACGGCAGTGAGTGATTGCCGCGCTGAGAAGATGCATTGCCGGACCGATCCTGGGACTCTTGATCGTGATGATGTTGTACGCAAAGAACTTGGTAATGGAGATAACAGCCAGACTAGTAATCGCGGCGCTGGTCGACGAGCTTCGAATGACCTGCAGAAATGGATGCAGCAGCTCGGGAGCATCGACGGTACGCACATCCCTACAGCCTGCAAGATCTCTTCTCAACCGCGAGAAAGCCGCAAGAAGAGGATTGTCGGCCATACTCTTCCCCTTCTTCCCACGTAAACCCCATCGATCGGCCAAGCTAGCATTCTCATCGTCCGAACCATTGGGTATACTTGATCTTGCTCTTGCCGGATCCGAAATCACAGGCGTCCTGCTTCCTCGTCGACTTTGTGAAGACGATCGTCGCATTTCTGACTCTTGCAGTCTGGCGGCCCCGCCTCCCAATATAGTCGACACAGATGACTGAGACCATCGCGCATGTTTGCGCATGGCAGAGGTGATCGTTATACATTCTGTGGTAATGAGAGCAATGGGGTCAATGGCAATCGCAGGCGTGGTGTCGAATGACGGTTCGGACTGCGAGGGAGTGAACGTCGGCATCGGTAAGCTGTCGTTCTGCGGTATAGACACCTGTGGTCGTGGCAGACCAGCAGTCTGCGCTGCATCGTTCAAGATGGTGTCGGCCATGGCAGGCAGGATGTAAATGCGGAGCAGAGGAGGTAAGTGTGTACAGGCGGAGTTAATGCATTGATGCGGTCATTTTTGCTGATGGTAACAAAGGCCTGTTCAATTCCTCGTTCTCACATGGAACGCATTCAGGCCTGGTCAGCGAGTGTCTTAGGACTGTCTGTTCGAGTTCTTGTGACCAGTTCACCCCAGACACGGCATGGACACCCTGGCGGAAGCAATTGTCGCGTCGGAGTATTTCCATGAAGAAGGGAAAGTTTGCCGGCCCCGATATCGACGTATATGAGATCACGTGTGCTCCCCTGAATGAGAGACGTCCATCACATCCGTCTAAACACTGTACTCAGCATATGAACAATACTGAAGACGGACACAGAGAGAATGTACTCATACTATTGAATCTAACAAATAGGCCGTAGGGGTCAATAGAAAATATATACCCAACCCAACACTGGGTTTATTTGAACCAGTCTTTCCGCCCATCCCAAACGCCATGCGCCATGCGCCATGCGCTTCTGAACCTCGCAGCATATCAATCAAACACTTTGCCAAAGCAATAAAAGCCACATCAGCATCTACCCGCCAATTGTGGCATGTACAGTCCAATGCCCAACTCGTCGCCATATTCCCGAACACCTGTATCATCACATGAACCCTTTCAACCCGACGCCGTAATCGACTGCTCCCCTTCCTCGAGCAGATCCGTGATCCGCGCAAGATTATTGATAGTTTCCTTTCCTTGACCAGTCAACAACAACTTCTCCGCGTTTGCAGGCAATCCCAAGTACGCAGGTGGTTCTCGTTCTGGGAGTTGGTCCACCCAACCCAAGAAGTCTCGAATGGTGGTTCCAGAAGGCACTTTGAGTGCTTCGCCTTCCACCAGTTCATGATCCGTCTCATACGCCGCTGGATCAAACACCTTGTTGACGATATTATTCAGGAGCGAAAAGTCCCCTTCGTCATCAATCTTGCCTCCATACATCTCAGTAACCAATGTTCGGATCAAGTCCCATGGCAACTTCACCGGAGCAATATTCGATCTTCCCTGAGCAATCGCATCAACCCAGGAGTCAATGATGAACGAGCAGCATTCGTAGTCACTGTCATTGAACTCCCAGAGACCTTTCCAACCAAGCGTTGGCGCATATCTCAATCGTTCTTGGAGAACCCCATGCAGGAAGCAAAGTAGCATGTACAGCCTGCCTTTCTCGACTGGCGTCCTGGCGCCTCTGTCAGAGAGCACCGTCAAGGTCTCTTTCATGTTTGCTCTCAGTCCGGCTGGCTGCTCGTAGACAAGTGTCCGTGATGCCCGAAGCAAGTTGACCGGAATCTTAGGACTTGACTCCATCGACAGGAACAGTCTAAAGTCTGAGTGAGGCTTCAAGGCAGAGAGACGTTTCTCGAGGCTTTGCAGCCACTGCGGAGCGAGATGGACGTTCTTGATCAGTACCCACGTGCCGCTGGCTGCGGCACTTGTGATGGCCTTGTCAGCGCTAGCAACGCCTTCTTCGGAACCCATGGCGACATTGGCACATGTAACGTGCTGCTTCTCCACAAGTGCGTCAACTTTGTAGCTTGCATCGAACCCAGGGTTGGAGCAGAGGGCGATAGGTACTGAAGCAGTCACTTGATTGACAAGCATCCCCAAGTCATCATTACCCTGAAAGATTTCTGGCCCAAACACACTCACAACGAGGTTCTCGGCGGCAGGCAAGAATCTGTCAGGTCTAGCGAGCTTGATGAGTAAGAGCTTGTAAAGAGCCTCATCAATGGCACTGTCGGTATCGTCCCAGACCTTTGGCACACAGAGTTCGGCGCGCTCAGCAGAGAGAAATCGTTTCCAGGCATCGCTCGAGGAGTCGATGGAATCGCTCTTGAAGATGGGAATGCGTTTTACAGAGGCTAGCACATCCTCTTCATTGGCATCTGCGGACATCACACCTCGGGATTGTGGTCGATTTTCGAATATCAGCTCCATGGCCGATCGGTCGTACTGATATGGACTCGCTCGGATGAGAAGCATTGCAAGAGTAATCCGGTCCTTCTGCAACAGAGACAAGGAGGTTCGGCGATATGTCTCCACGAATATGTCCTTCAGAATGATTTCTCTCCGTTCATCATGGTCGGTCTTGTTCGCCAAGTGCGGGTTGTCATGCATGACAGAGTTGAAGATATCAATGAAGTACTGGAGTGAGAAACGGTAGCCATGGTTGAGGTAATGCAGCTGTTCAAGCAGAGCAAAGATGGCACTGCAGGCATCAGCAATGCGGCTGTACTCTTGAGTGATACGTTGGACTTCTGCGAGGACGCCTTCTGTCTCGGAAACCTTCTTTGTAATAACAGACGCTTCTTTCTTGAGAGTCTCCAATGTGTGGATGACATTGTCATCATCCAGTATATTACCACGGGACTCGTTCAATGCTTGCAACAGTCTCTTCTCGAGCTGCCGGAGATTCGTGTCGAACTCGCCTTGCATCTTGACTAAATTGGTCCGTCGCTTGTCCACATCAGGACGCTCAGCCTTCAAAATCTCATTGAGTGACTGGGTCTGCAGACTGCTGCGGGTCACAGTAAAATTGACGAAGGTGGTTCTGCTGCACACGTCTGGTGCAAAAGCCGCTGATGGATCCCGGGTGGACAGGTAAAGCTGAAAGTGCTCCGAGAAATCGATCTCCTGCTTGCCCAGCTGAATGAGCACTCGTCCACCAGTCTTCTGATACTCTTTGTTGAGGACATGGGTCAGGATTGGATCAAGATATTCTGCGTCCTGGATCAGAATTGGATTGCCGAACCGCAGAGCACTCTCGAGTTGCTTCGTAAAAGCATCGTCCAAGAAGCTCGTGACGGTCAATTTGCGTCCTTGGTGTTCCTGTTTCAAAAACTCGGTCACCCTGCCCGGTGGGTCAATGATCAGAGGATATCGGTTGAAGCGCTTGAGCATGATTGCGTTCTCCATGCACAAGTCATCCGCAGGAAGGGAATGACGCTGCCACTGTAGGCGCTCATCTGCAGATGAAAGATAGCCCAAGACCGATCCATCACTCTTGCAAGAGATGCCTGACTGTGACATGTGATGCAGCCAATCATCCGTCATGGTCTTTCTAAACTGCTGGTCGTAAAGACCTGCATAAGCCAGGAAGGCGGATGCGATGAGCACGTCTCCCACCAATGTCTGGATTTGCGTTTCGAACGATTTGCTAGCAGCCTCCCATCTTACACGTTCTGATGAGAGACTGTCCAACAATCGAAGACTTCGATCCACCTTTGTCTGGACCCGTGACATTTCACTCTTGATCGCCTGTGTTTCACTGATAAGAGCAGCATATTCGGTCTTGTACATCGCAATGCTCTCCTCAAGTTTGGTGATCATATCCTGAATCGCTTGTGCTTCTGCCTTGGTGTCCAGGGCTTTCTCTTCAAGCTGCTCAACCTCGGCGCGTAACGGACCCACACGGTCAAGGATTTCGGAATAGTTGACCTGAGCTTCGACCCATTGTACCAGGGGACCACATGCTTTGCTTGCACGATTCACTTTCTCAAAGGTGAAGTCGTCGTTTGACAGGTAGTCATGTCGCATCTTTACTCGCAGATTGGGTGTCATTTGTCGCTCGTTGTCATAGTTGACAATGTTTGCAATGAAATCGTCTTTGCGAACCACCGCTTGAATACTCTTCCAACTGTCGACTTTGTGTCCGAGAAGAGTACACACGGACTCCAGAGCAAGTTTTACTCCCGAAGGAGGATTGGCCATTGATCGAACTTCAGTAAGATGTTGTCTCTTGATGTTGCTGACGCTTCTCTGAGCTTCGATAACCGCCGGCTCGGCTTTTGCCAGATCACTGAGTACGATCTCTCTGCGACTGGCAACCTCCTTTTCTTGTTTTTCGAGCGCAGTCTGTATCTCGATGGACGCGGTCTTTCTTGATTCTGCTTCCCGCTGATCGGCCACCATACGTTGAAGCTTTTCATTCGCCTCGGCGTCTTTGAGCTCCAGTTGCTGTTTCTTCTGGTCAAGACTTGCTCTAAGGTCACGGACTTTGTCGACAGTATCTCGGAGCTTTTCAAGACCGACATTGAGATGGCGCTGTTGCTCCTCAAGATCTTCCCTCTTCTCCCTGAAGAGCTTGCCGAACTGTGAAACGAAGTCCAGATAATGTCGTGGTGTAAGAAACGTGACGATGCCCTGTTGTTTTTCCAGACGATCATTGGTTTTGTGCATCGAGTGGTGTATATGCACCATCGCATTGACAATCGTGTCACGATGAGACGCCGGTAGTGAAAGGCCACGATATGCGACCGGAATGCTGTCCGGTGCGGTAAAACTGGATTTGTCCAGATCCAAGGACTGAGTCAGCTCATACCCAACCTGGAAAAGAGCTTGATCTGACCAGTCACCCATCCAGTTCAGCACGCAACGGTTGAATAATGCCGGACTTGTAGCTGCCTTTGATGATAGTCCTTCTTGTGGCGGATTCATGGTGAAAACAACGTGTAAGTTCCGCACGATGTTCTTGGTGAACCACTTGTAGAGCTCTTCCTGCGAGTCGAGTACTTGACCCTCTCGCTGAGCTCCTTCCTTACAAGCAGTCATCAACGCCGAGTACTCATCACCTTCGAACAGTCCTGGCACTTCACCATTGGCGAGCAGTGTATTCATTCTTTCGAGAAACCCCGAGTCAAGCACATTTGACTCGTCCATGATGAAGCAGATCTTTTGTCCACGGCAGCCACAGGCCCGCAGGACACCCCTAAGGTCATCATCGAAATCCTCGGCAGAATATTTGCCATGCACCTTGATCTGGAAGATGTTCAACCCATTCATCCAGGCGACAAACCTCGCCAGAGTGGTCTTTCCACTACCGCTAGTGCCGATCAAGATGAGATGGCCTTGTGGCTGTCGGAAGACCCTGTCAATTCGAAGTGCATGCTCGAGAACATCGTTGAATAGAACAAGCGGCACATCGACCTCCTCCTCGCAGAAGGTCTTGAGTCGTGCCTTGACAAATTCACGTAGTTGCTCTTGTTCAACTGACACATAGTTCTTCGAAAGCCAGTTGGAGAAGAGTATGGGTCCTTGGAGTGCTTGATCAATGTCTGCCGAGGGGAAGTGCTCCAGCGCAGTTTGTCTAACCATGTCGGAAGTCCACGCTCGTTCGTCGGGTTCAACGAGACGATCCGAGAAAAGGCGTAACGCTTCGTGCGCCCAAATCCGGATAAGGCCTTCGAGGGAAAGGTGTTCGAGAGGTGCAATTGCCTCGTAGATGCCACGGACCCAGCGCGTAAGTTCTCTGGGCGAATACACATAATGTGGTTGGATATCAGGAGTAAAACGTGCCTGAGACTTAAGGTAAAATTCGACCATTGCTCGAGTCAGTGAGTCGGCGAAGCCTCGCAATGTTGGCACAACTTTCAGAACCGCATTGTTGAAAGTGCCATAGATTTGAGTCAAAGAAAGCTCGCCAGGATAGTCGACCATGACCACAGGCGCATGCCTCAAGAAGCGGTCGCCCATAGGATGACGTCCTGCATCTTCTGGAGGATTACAGGCACCCACAAACTGGATGCGGTCCAGCGATACCCAAGCCTTGTCTGATGTGCGCCAGAAGCCGTTTTGCTCTACTAGCTGGCGCAGGAAGCTGATCGCGCGCTGGGTTCCATATTTGTCTGGGGCGGGAAGATTGATTTCGTCGCAGAAGATCACCAACCACCGACCAAGCTGGGTAGGAGACAGTACCATGCCATTGAGAGTCTTTTTGTACTCACAGTATTGTTCGAATGTCTTGACGATGAGTTCAGGCTGAGTAGCGCTCGAGAAGTTCAGGCCTACAACCTCCAGATCTGGCAGTTTGCGAAGCGCACTGAACAGCGTCATGGTCTTGCCGGATCCTGGTGGACCACACAGCATAAGCGGCTTGTGCTCCGACAACCAGGAATACAGAACGTCCTCATGACGAACAGTATCAATAGTAGGAATGATGACATCTGTTTGAGTGATCGAATGGGTATTCAAATCGACTGTAGGAACTTGAGACCGCCAGGATGCCCATTGCGCCTGCGGCAAAGAGACATCGTAGTCGATAAGGGAAGTAGTACTGTCGAGGCTTGGTACGTCCACATTTGTCATTGTACCAAGAAAGTCGCCAAACTCCTTTCGAATATTCAGGCTCGCATCACCAACAAAGCTCCAGACACACGCCAGCAAGAGCTTCTTCGAAATGTAAGCCTCGATCTGTTCCAGATCCAGAGGGAAATCAGGGTGGTAGATGTTGTACTCCAGGACCAACCGACAGCTCTTTGCTAATAGGCTGAAAAGACTTCCGAGTGCCCTGGCAGCAGTAAACTCCATTATGTGCTTGTACTTCGTTGCTGTTGACAATGCCTTGGATAAGAAATCATCCCGGTTGATCAGGCCTCTCAACGTTTCAACGACGTGCCGCTGGGTTTCCTGGGATTTGCTGCTAAGGCCTGAAGCTTTGACCTCATCGTCCAGATCATCGAAACTGCGTTCGGAGAGTTTTTGCAAGTAATGGTCGATGATGAGAGACGAGGTGACAGTGTCATCTGAGAACCAGACCATACCGCAACGACTGACAGTGGCAAGCGTCGCGTATTTCAAACTCTCGACCTCGAACATGACGCGCACGTTTGGTGGAAGATTTAGTCGTTCGCCGTTGGGAAGAGTGAGGAGCTTATTGTCATCCAGCACACTGTTCAGGTTTTCAACCCACTCGGGATCAACGTCGCCATCGAACACAATCCAATGTCGTTTATTGTCTTCACCACGCAGACTATCGACTACCTTCCTCAGTATGGCAGTGAATAATCCGTCTGTCCATTCTCGGGTAGTATTGTCAAGGCTTCCGTAGAGTGCCTCTTTGGACATCACTTTGGGATCGATCACATGATGGACACCCTCGATGCCTTCGACCTTCTGAAGAGCTCGGAGCAGGACCTTCCAAATTGCAGATTTGCCAGAAGCGGATTGACCTACCATCATGACGCCATGATGAATGTTCTGGATCTGGTACAATTGCATGATTTTGACCATCCATGCATCGCTCACGGTCAGGTGTTCCTCTTGCATCACTTCCTTGATTGCTTCCACGAGCTTGGTCATGTTGGCTGGAACATAGTCGACTCCTGGGAAATCTTGCGCTTGGATTTCGACAAGGGTCTCCACATCTTGCTTGATGAGCTTTGGTGATACCGTCTCTCGAATACTTTGCACTATAATTTGGGGCTCAAGGACACTCTCGTCATCAAGCGTGGCTTCTTCAGCTTGGACCCGGGTACGTTTGAGCCCTCCTGAGCTGACGAGGACACTTTTCAAGGCTCGAAGTCCGAAGTCATAGTGGGGTTGTTTCGAGAGGCGCTGGGCACAGTGGTCAAAGAAAGGCACGATATGTGAAGAGATCTCCTTTGCCTGTTTGAAGCCCTGAGAGAAAAGCATGACCTCAGCGATTAGTTCCTTGTCAGGCTTGGACATGGCCACACTCCTGAATAGCTTCTTCAGATTGTCTGGTAGATTGGAGCGTCCTGCATATCCAGGGTTCATCGTAATGAACAATCCGGTATTGGGGCTGACTTTGAGACGTCGTCCCACAAGGTCGATCATGGCTTTCTGTTCATTGGTAGTGTTCTTGAGACCAATCTGAATGTTTTGGATCTGTTGCGACACGGCGGAAAGGATTCGTTCCTCCAAACGATTGAATTCATCAAAGCATCCCCAGGCTCCGACCTGGCACAACCCGAGAAAGATGCGGCCCATGGCTTGAAAGTCAAAGGTATCATCACAACAGAAAACCAGGGTGAATCGACCGAGCTGGAGTCCCAGTGCTTTGACAGACTCAGTCTTTCCAGTTCCAGCAGGACCATAAGGAGAACCGCCGAGTCTCTGACACAGCGCTTGTGTCAGCGTCAAGAAGCAGCGATCGGTAAGCGGTGTCCGCACAAGGCGGTCTGGTACACCTAGGTATTCGTAGCCATAATCCAGGACAGCATTGGCCATTTCGATCCGTAAGCGGTTCATCAGATCCGCGTTCGGGTCGTACGCATAGCGCATCTGCAAGAGCCATAGATAATGTCCAGGGGAATCAGCTTCGACTTTGATCAATTTTGCGATGACATCTCGTTGATGAACAGCTTCGGTGATGAAATGTTCGCATTTTTTGCGTGTCAAAACCGGCAGGTCTTGCAGAACGCTTTCAGCCAGCAGATTGAGCAGCCTCACCTCATATTCGTGCAGCTTCGACAGTCCCTGTCCGGCAACCTCAAGCGCTTCTCGAACGAGGTCGGTCCAGACCGCCTGAGCAGCCAGAATCATGGTTTGAGCAGGAAATAGTTCCATGTACTCTTGAAACAACGTCGCATCTAGCTCGTCGGCGGTGAAGAGTGGTCTGAAAGCAGCAACGGCTTCCGCAAGTAGCTCGGCCAGAGTATGCTTGACATTGGCGTCAAGGGCGGCCAACCACTCGTTGATTTTGGGCAGCTTGATCAGAGAAACTTCCTTCTTGAGCTTAACAACCTCGCCTTCTTTGGAGATGACAGCTGTGATCGTGCTATCATCGCTCACTTCGGCTCCAGATATACCGGCAAACATCTTCTTGAAGTGCTTGGCCACCCGAGTGCTGTCGTTACTGTTGCCGATGATCTCCAGCAGATCCTCGTCACCAACGAAGTAGAATCGAGGGAAGGCGACACGCTCTCGTTCGAGATACTCGCCCAATGCCTTCTGAATTTTGCTAAGCAGCTCCGCAAGGCGTTCAATAGATTTCTGGACGCCAGTAATGGCGAGCACGTCCATCACAAAAGGAGATTTGTAAACCTTCTTCATCACTGCGGAGAATTCGGTATTGATGTTTGAGAATCTGCTGGACTCTGTGGGCAGGAGGTGCTTGATATCGTTGTTCCCGGTAAAAACGCCCTCCAAGTACACCCATTGTCTTTGAACACCGATCCAGACATCGAACAACACGTGGACTCGGTTAAGCTTGTCCTCCCATGCGGAAGCCTCTTCTTCGAACTCTTTGTAGTATGGCGAATGTCTCATGGCTTGCAGAGAGTTGAGGTTTTCGCTGCATTTCGAGAAGAGATCGTCCCAGCCACGAATGAGGCGACATTTGTTTTGATAGTTGACCAGGTCAAGAGGATAGGTCTGCCACGTATCGCGTACCTGTTTGACAAACTCTTCAAGAGCCAGTTCTCCTCGTGCTTGCACAATGATATCTCTGATAGTGGATTCGCTGGCTACCGGTTGAAGGTCCCACACGTCTCCCAATGTCATGGACACTTCGGAATAACGCTTATTGGGCTTGAGAGCCTTGTATATCTTGAGCCAATGTCGTTCTCTGATGGCGTCTGATTTCAGATCCGCCAGTAATGGATTTGCCTTGATCAACTGCCGTAGAACGTTTTGCACATGCTCAAATGCAGCATATTGCCGCATGCGACTGGGCATCTCTTTTGTCATTTTCACAAGGCCGTCCAGAGATTGGCGGAGCTTCCGAGGTTGCAAGGTTGTCCACAACGTATCGCGAAGTTCATTGATGCTGTCCCATATGGATGAAAGTGCAGACCACACGGATTTGAAATCGTTCACTTCTTCCAAAGCCGACGATAGGGCATTGTCCTTGTTCAGTGGCATGGCAAGAGCTTCCTTCGCTTTGGCGACGGTTTCGGCCTCCTGTTGAAGCTTTTCCATCCGGTCTTGGAACACGCGCAAGAGCTCAGCAGCCTCACTAGGTGGGATGGTTCCTGAAACGGGCTTTTCCTCTGACCATTGATCAACAACATCGGCGACACGATCATTGATGAGGCGGTCTTGAACGTCAATGTTAGCTCGCAGAGCATCAGTTTGCTCTTCGACAATTTTGCCCTTTCGATTGAGAAGTCCTTCGAAAGAGTTCCACTCGTCTCTGACCGTGTCTGCATGGAGCCAATTGCTGCCAAAATTGTACCGTTGTCTTGACAGGGCCGTTTGCCCTTGAAGAAATATCTCTACCTCAGGCCCCCAGATAGCTGCATCGCGGCGGCACTGCTGTACGGTTGTGATGAAAGCAACGGCTTGTGCTGTGGAGGAGGTTTCCAGAGATTGATTTTCGAGCTCGAGCCGCGCGCGGTTCATGTTGGTGTACACTTCTGCCATACGGTTTCCAAGAATGCCTCCAAACTTGCTGGTGATATCATACTGCCACTGGTCGTACTTTTGAGCGATTTTTGACTGCACCTGTTCATAATCAAAGGTAACACTGCCAAGCGTCTTACGTCCTTCCGAAGTATCGAATGTCGTTCGGGCGTGACGGACTTCTTGCAGTAGCTGGTGCCACTGGGCGAGATCCTCCCCGAGTCTCTCATGCAAGTGATCTGCCTGGAGATCCCACAGGTTTTGATATGTGTACCATTCGTCCAGATAAGCGAACATCTCGTGTACCTTGTCATCGATAGCCTTGTAAGCCACCATCAAGGTCTCCACAGTTTGCAACGGCAAGTCGGCGAATGTGGGCATTGACTGCGCACGACCAGCGTCCGTCGCTATCTGATATCGCATGGCGATCTGGGTTAAATGGCAGGGGACATCCAGCCAGTCTTCGAGCTGGTGCACCCAAGAGGCTTTGACGAAGTTCAGGGGTGGGTCAACGAAAATTGTCTGGTTGTTCATCATGATCTCGATCTGCGTGGCGGGAAAATCCACCTGGTAAATGGCATCCTCCGAAGAAGGGTAACCATGAGGGTTGCTATCGGGTTCGTCAGTCGAGCTGAAAGACGTGGTCCAATGTCTCAGAGCCTGCCGCAATCGATCTTGAAATATCTGGCTGAGTTGAGTGTTGAGTTCGGCGACCCATTGCGACAGATTGGCATAATTCTCCAGATTCATCTTGTCCACTGCATTCTGAATGATGTCCATCTGGGCCTGGAACGTCTTCGCAGAATATCGACATGTACTCAGCTCAGACAATGCCTGCTGGATTTTTTGGTCAAGTTCTCGAATGGTAGCTGTTTTGTGCTGCAGAGTGGCGACTGTGACAGCCAAATCACGAACGTACTGGACATGCGCGGAGTCGTTGGATGTAGACTTTCCCTTGATGTGCAACTCATATGAATGGATGAACGAATCCCACCGCAGTTTTACACCCGTTGTGAAAAGATTCTGCACCTCTTTCTCGTAACCAGCCATCAAAGTTACCATGTTGGGCATCGCCTGGATGGTCCGCACAGCAGCAGAATACCCGGCAACACTTTCCATCAAGCTCAATGCGTATGGGTATACTCGCTGGGCCTGCTTGGCTGTCGTAGCTATGCGATGAGGTATTTGATAACTTAGCCAGGTGAGGTTTCTGACTTCCTTGAACAAGGAGATGGCATGATTGTCGAAGTTGACTCCGAGCTCTAGTGCGCCGTTCGCGCTTCGACTGCGGGTAATGACAAACAGTCTGCCCGTTACCGAGATGTCTCTTGATTGAACATCGTGCAGCCACACTTCATAAATGTCGCGGGTCGTCAGTTTTCTTCGAAACATGTCACTTTCGCTAAGCAGCTTCTCTCCCTCCGTGTGTGACTTCCAGTCCTCACCTAAGACGGCCTGCACTTTTGACATGTAGCTATCAAGCTGCGACTCAATTTGTCGAACCCAGAGAATAGCGCCAGCGACTGGGGGAATGTCACGCAGCTGGGCCATCATTTGCGCCTCGGAACCGCCATACTGCTGCTTGAATCGTTCGTGTAATGAGGCGATGGCTGTCTTGACATTGTCCAAAAGTTGCGCCTGATATGCTTTGGTCGCGCTTTGGACTTTCTGTCTGACGAGCAACGCGTTGAACTTCTCAAAGACACGGAACATCTCGTTGGCCGTCTTCGCCTTCCCTAAGCGGTCCCTCAGGGTTGCGATGATAGAATCTTCGACGCGGGATGTTCTTTCGCTGTACTGCTGTTCCGCCTGATTCCAAACTCTGGTCCCATCTTCAGAGAGGTCCAGAACGTTCACATGTCGGACGACCTCATACGCGGCAGTCACTTCTTCGACGGCATCCACATCTCCAAGCTCTTCGATGACTACTGGACCGCTTTCTGCGGTTGCTCCAGCCGACCCTCTTCCACGAGCATTGCCAAGAACGTTGACAATTGTCTGGAGTAGCTGTTCGTGGTCGTTTCGGAACCGATTCACGTATCGAAGGCGCTCTTGAGTAGCAGCATGCTGAGGCACAATTCTAACCGGCACAAAATCGGTACCCTTCCGCCTGGTGATCTCGCGTGCGACTGCAGTGAAGGTCTTGAGCTCCTCATCCCAGGTCTCCCATACCTTATTGACCGATTCCATCCGATTCTTGAAGTCATCGTATGTGGCAAACATCAAGGATCGTTCCAGCAGCAGGTTGTGCACTTGAGTATTCATTTCGGCAGAGAGACCTTCGACCAGCTTCAAAGCCCGTCGTATGGGATAATTGCAGACCCTCCATTTCTTGTTCAAATGCGCGAAGATATGTTGCAACGCTTCTGCCACTTTGCTCAACGAAGTGGCGGAAGAAAGCTCATCCAAGGGAAAGTCGCGCATGAGCGTATTGTAGTTGTGGACCGTATCGCGAGCTTCTTTCAACCCGGTATCTGTCTCGAATCCAAAGACTTGTTGTTGTCGTTTGACCTTTTTCAGGATCTCCATAGTCAGTTTGACCCCGGGTGATTCTAGTTCCTCCGCCACCTTGCTCAGTGCTGACTCGAGGTTCAACCAGAAATTGATTTCTTGTGCAGCAGATGTCCGCGCTTCTGCCGTGTCTGTTGTATCCTTGGAAAGTTTGGTGAGGCCCTGTATTGATCTAATCCATCCGTTTACGCAATTCGTCAGGCTGTTCTGAACAGTCGCATTCTCGAGAACATGGCTGGGGACCAGTTGAACAGACGGTTGGACTCTCTGCTCCGCTGCGTCCTGTAGAGCCTGGACAACGACATCATGCAAGGGCAGATGAACCAAAGGAACATCGGTATTCTGCTTCAAATTCAGGAGACTGATTTCCAACTCTTTGATCCGTCTCTTTGCGCCATGCACTCCTCCCTTGGCTTGAGCATCATAATAACTGCGACTTGACGATCCACCCGACCTCGTGTAAGCATCAAAGTAAGGGCTGAGGACATGGTGGACAAGTGAGTAAACAACGTTGTACGGGGAGGCGAGTTCAGCATTGGTGTTTCCTTCCTCATCCACGCTGTATGACCCCGGAAGATTAAAAACTTGTATCTGGCTGGCAATAGGTTTCCGCCCATCGAGAGGCCCGGACAATTTCAGGAAAACGATGGAAGCGATCGTGGTCGGTTCAGGGGATAATTCAGAGGATAGCGTATAGACATGTTCAATTTCTGTAAGGTTGTCAGCAGCCCGCAGCAGGAGGATGGTGTTCCCACTGACTAGGTGTATCATCATGCCCATTGATCAACTCCTCTCTTCGATCTTTCCGAGCAAAGAGGGAGATTTGCGAATCATCTGCGAATCTGGCACATTTGCTGATGGAGTCGGCATGGCTAGCTTTGGACAGCAGGCTTCCGACGGCCTCAAGTTCTCTTCTGGCTGCGCCGAGAGTGGTTTCTATCAGGTTGGCGATGTGTTCTAGGACAGATAAAGGGTCGACCGGTTCTATGGAGGGATGGGTCGAATCGCCATTGGGGGCGTTAGTCGATAAGACGTCTGCCATGGCATATGACTGCAGGGTTTAAAGAGGAAAGCCTCGCTCTTTCCGACATTTGCCAGGACTTGATGTTCCCCAACGCCGGCGCAATGCTCATGGATAAAGAGGCAGAGGTGGGGGAAAAGTCAGGGTGTTGATGGTGAGCAAACAGTGTGGATTATTGACTGAAGCCTTTGGAGAATCTTCGGGGCATCGCGCAAGAACGCGTTCTCTTGCGCCTGCCAAGCTAGTGACTTAACGTTGACATTTAACCCATTAGGTTGGTGCACGCCCATCGAACGGTCCGCAACCCTGACGAGCATAAAACGAAACTGGCGAATCTGTGCCCGCAGATCTGAGCCGCTAAGCACCTCCTAGGCATGGTTTCAGGCATGGCAGACAGATTAGATTAATCTTCCGAACCCCCCCCAAAGGGTCTGTGGATGGACGAACTGCTGGGGAACATCTGTTCGAGTACATCTCTACGAAAGGACACCCCGGAGTATGCAAGATTTACAACGTTTTTTGGGGAATTCGCTATGTTCAAGTCTCCGTCCCGGGTATCACATTAATCGTCAACGCTGGCTCTCCAGTGGACCCCTTCTTCTTCTTCTTGCCGCCATTTTGAGAGGATTCATCGCACCGAAACACCTTGCTTGGTCGTAAGCCCCTGCTCATGACATTCAGGTCTGTGAAAAAATACATGTTGGTCCAGCCCAGCTTCATCCTTTATGAGCATTGGTGATAAGTTCTTGGGGAACCCAGACCTTAGTGTCACCTTGCGACACCTATTTTCTTGTTCTTTTTCCGGTCGTGCTCCATTGACTCTTGAGTTACCTGCCTTACTGCCAAGGCATACTCAATATCAGCGTCGGAAGTCTCGTCGGATGATCTTCTTCCAGGCCAAGTGCCGTGATGTTTGAAGAGATGAGCGTCACTGGCTTCCCGTTGAGGGTCAAGAGGGTCAGCATAGTCAATAACGTCGAACTGATTTTCTTCCGCGTCCCGATCACGCGATGCATTCCTTGCCACAGTGGCATATCGTTCATCTTCGATGTGGTCCGTGTGAGGAGGCTTGAGGTCTTCCCACACCGGGTTGATGTAATCTCCATCTGGGCTTTTGGGTATCGATGGGAGAGGCCCAAGTGGTTGAGCTTTTCCGGCTGTGGGTGAAGGGGTCGACCAGTTGTTGGCCCGCGACACATCTGCCATATGTTGCTTGGCTCGAGCATCCGTGCCGTCCATAGCAAAACTGCCGAGCCTGCTCAATTTAAAAGCTCTCAAACGGTCCAAAGCTGTCTTGAAATCGTCCAACACCACCGCATCCGTCAAGCATTTGAACACGAAAGACAGTTTCCAGAACGGGTTGATTCCTACCGGCAACGCCGACTTTAGAGCCGACGTCACGGACAGGACATCAAGAACAATGAAGCAGATGCTGACGATCATGGCCCCCAGCATGACGGCAAATCGAGGAGAGATACGGACAATGTGAGTGATGGAGAGGTCATATCTCGTCTTAATGTTGTAAAACAAGATGCAGGCGGCAAGGACCCACCAAGGGTCGCGACATAGAGCTTCCCAGGGTCGAGTCTTCAGGAAGACGTTGTTGATATTGTGAAAATAGGTAAAGTTGGCATAGATCTCGACCACCCAGTATGGCTGAACGAGGATGACGGTGCCGATGAACAACCGACTCGCAGTCTTATTGAGAAACGGACGGATCTTCATCCAAGCAATGACATTGTGCAAGGACCACGAGATATTGAGGAATATCGCGGCGACGCTAAGCCACCAGGCGTAGATGGGCGGGTCGAAGAGGATAAAGACGCCTTGCCAGTAGCCCAAGACAAGCTGTCAAATCCAAGATGCTGCGTCAGCGGCGATTGACTTTGATGGGGGAGTGCGGGCGACACTCGGAAGACACATACCTCGAGTAAAATCAACTTGTGCAGCAAGACTCCTCGACGCATATTGGCCAACGTTATGCATGACAGGATGATGAGAGAACCGATCATGTATCCCTCGGCCCATGCCTCGAGTGCCAGAGCGTGAGGGTCTGTAGGTTTTTGCGACTGGTCTTCTCGCCTGAGCAGGGAATGCAGGACATTGTGAATTCTTGGTATGGGACTCATTTTTGAGACAATCGGAGAAGTGTTGTCACGAGAGGGAGGTTAGGAGGAGAAAGGTAGGTCAAGATCAGCCCATTCAGAGCAGAGGCGCGACACAATGCGCATGACCATCACGCAACTGAGTGAGTTGTATGCCAATCGTGGGCGCAGCGGGTGAGAAGGCGCAAGTGAGGAGATGAAGATCGATTGTTTGGCGCCAATTGAGTCGTGTCGATGCTTGATAATATGTTGTTGGTAAGAGATAGCGAGAGACTTGAGTGACAGTACTACACGAAGGTACCGGAAGTGAAGCGAGTGGTGAAAGTGAAGTGAGTTGAGTTAAAGCTGAGATTGAATGATGAGTGTGCAAGCGGCAGATGGGATGAGATGGAGGATTTGGATTCTCGAGTCGAGAGGGCACGCGGGCAAAGAATTGCGAAGTATGTGGGGATCTGGGTTAAAGCATTTTCGCAACCTGTCGCCCCCGTGTGCCCCGGAGAAAAGGTGATGCTCCTTAAGTTAATTAATTCTTACGCCATCACTTGACTCGTTAAACTCGGCCCAGTACCCATTTCCGGCACCTCAACAACCCAGTCGTCCAGGACTTCGTTCAATTTACCTGGATCAGCACTCTTCCTGAATACGAGTACTGCTGGTGTGTTACCGACCCATCACATTATTGTGTCTCTCCTTTTGTTCCTCTGTTCTAAGCCAGGCGTGTGCAGTGTCACCAACGGCGCTCACATTCCGTTACCGACCACAGCAACTTACCTTAACCATGTCATGAGACACGGACCTCAAGCTAATTCCACGTTGTTCTGGGTCCAAGCTTGCCGGAACCCCGAGGGAATTGTCCCAGCTTGAGTTTCGCCGTTAGCGAGCGCTTTTCGAGTCTCGCTTCTTGTGACACCAGTAAAGTGGTTGGCGAATCAGTTTCTCCCTTCTACTTCGCTACAAAATGCGTCCGACCCCTCCAAGGGGCATGAAAGCGTGAAGGGTCTTCCTCCCGCTTCCCATCGAGCCTAGTCGGATCACAAGAACTCAAATACGATTCATCCTACAGATTCTGATCACCACTATTGTGTTCCAATGTCTTTCACTCTTGGGTCAACAATGTCTACTGTATTATGGCGCACCGTGAGACAGACTCGACTACATACAGGAGTCTAGGTGATTCTTCCTTTGATCCGGAAAGAATACAGTCTTATACTCCCTCCCGTGTCAATAAATGCGTTCCTTCGTAAAGTGCGGGGCCCCGTGAGGCAGCCGATCAATAGCGCATCAACGCCAACCCGGCTGTTTGGCTCATTTGGTAGTAGTCAAGGTAGCCCGTGCCCGCTTCTCATCCCTCCGGGTTCCTGTTCTAATCCTTGATGGTCATGGATACTGCTGGTTGCATTTTCCAGCAGCACGGACTTCTGCCACGAATGACTTATTAGATCATTTCTACTCGTGAGATATCTTTCGCTCCAATCCTTGAGAAGGTCATGATGATGGCATCTGCATTGCGGCCAACACCCCTGCGCCGATAATGCCACCATCACGAGCTTCTCGTAGGAAGACACTTTTCCCGCCATCTTGTGGTCCAGCCTTCATCACCAGTCGATCAACAAATCGCTGACATTGTTCTTTGAAATTAGGATAGTGTTGAATAATTCCTCCAGTATAGGCAATCACGAGCTCTTCTGGGCCCGACTTCCAAGCTGTTGCACCAGGAGCGGGCGAGAGGCCATCGCGACCGTCGCGCGAGGGCACTGAAAGATGGCCAGCCTTAGGAGAGGAAGGTTTGCTGTCGCTCGTGAAAACCGCATCTGGCAAGGATGCAGGGCTACCTGGCTCGCACAAAGCAATCTCGCCAACTGTAGCCAGCAATCCAACAGTCGACGCAGCGATGAGACCAGCAGATCGTACCTGAACAAGATGTGCGATTCTACGCAGAGCACCGGCTGAATGCGGTGACCAACCCCAGTTTGAGGATTCTGGAGGTGGAATCCGACGTTTCAACTCGCCCGCCAATTCTGAATTCGACCGGGCTCGTGCAACCACCGCACTGACAAAGGTCGTAGTGAAACTGTATGGGTGTACGATCGTGGCCGGTAGGGATGTTGAAGCCACCGAGGGCTTGTGCGCTCTTGTCATGTAGTCGTGGAATATGATGCGCACGAGCTCACCAATATACCGGCCTCCAGTCATGTATTCAAGAGGTTGAAAGCCTGGTCGAGCGCAAGCAGCGTCAAGTTGTTGATCCCATTCGGTCGTGACGGCCTGTAATGGTCCGCATGCGCCGGCAATGGTGACTTCGGTGTTCACTACAGTCTCTGTCGCTTCAGGTTTATTCTGTCGGATTGGCTCGACTTTTGACCCGCCCAGGCTGGAAAACTTCATGGGAATTGTGGCGTTGGTTCCCGTACCGACAATGATACCAGCGACAACTCGCGAGTTAGGCAAAGATTTGACACTGTACGCCAGTGATGCAAGAGTGGCAATGGTGTCGTTGGTGATTGCTACGATCTTCAGCTCAGGCAATGGCCCCAGCCTTCGTCTCTTAGCTCGTGGGGACGATTCAGAAGGTGGTTGTCTTCGCGTGTGGCGCGCATAGCCTTGCAGTAAAGTCGAGCCCAGGTCGAGGTCGGAACTAATGGTGAAGCCTTTACCCATAGGCATCAATGTTGCCGACGCTAGCTTGTCTTGTCTGGTCATGCGTCAGTGGGATAGACATGACTGTAACGGGATACTCACATCATCGGAAAACTGAAAGTTATGCCCATTGGCAGTTCCTCGGGAACAGGTACTTTTCCCATGTCAGAGCTGAGCCGATCACCTACAACCTCTGCAATACAGTCGCCAACCCAGGCGAAGAGGTCGTCGGTCTTGTCCATCTTCAAATGCTCGCCGATTGGCCACGCCTTTTCCAGGGTACGGCGCACTCGTGGTCGTTGAGCATTTCGGATGGTTTCACGTGACCGTTCCGCTCCATTGATGTTGGTGGCGACGTCGTCAGCATCGCCCAGCAGCTCAATGAAGGCGACGCGTAAGTTGGTCCCACCAACGTCAATGGCGAGGAACTGGCCTGTTTCTTGCCCAGAGGGCAGTTGCGTGACTGGGGTTGGCAGAAACTGTTCGTCGGAGCGCAAGGCCACCTCCTCATACACCTTGGAGAACTGATAGGCTAAGTTATGGACAACGCCGTCGTCGATGTGAAGCGGTTGCAGGAAGGCATCCAATTCGGCTTCTAGGTCGTCTGGTGGCGGACTGTCATTGCTAAGAGATTGTAGCGAGGCCAGTTCAGACATTATTGCAATCGTTTGCCTCCAGTAAACCCTGTTGTTAGAAGGCTACTCACGTGCGAGGCAAACAGATCAGCATCGGAGAATAAAAAGAGATCTGGACGGGCAACACGAAAACACTCGTTAATCCAAGTTGCCGTCACTCGTGAAGATAAGAGAGATGTAGGAGGGGTTTGGCTTCAAGTATGATAAGGCCCGGTACTGAAGTACCCAGGTGGTCGAGTTGACGATATGAACCTGAAGAATCCCAATATTTGGTGATTCAAATGTGACCTTGAGGAGAACGGATGTGACGCTGGCAGAAAGGGGAAAAACCTAGAGTATGGGTAGTCAGCCTCAATCCACCAGTTCTGGTGTTGTCTGCTGGTCCTTCCGGCATCGCACAGACCCCTCAGCCAATGGAGCCCATCAGCTGGGCAGGCTCACGGTTTGCGTGGAGAGCTTTCTGGTCCTATGGAGGCTAGACCCGCGTTTGATGGGGGAGGATGCGCCTCGATTCTGGCCATCACCAGCAGAACGGTCAAGGGCTAGCGGAACAGGGTCTCCTGCCACATGGCCATCGGGCTCAGTAGGAGGCTTTTCAATGGATCTCAGACGAGTCAAAGAGCAGCGATTTGACATGCAGACAGACAGCGTTTTGTTAGTGTTTGACTTCAAGACCCATGCAGCAGTGCGATAACGGCCAGAGCGGCGTCTGGCCCGAGGATTCCGCCGGGCACGCGTGGAGATGCGAATTGCCCAGAGTGTCCATTCACTTGAACAGAGTCCATCATTGAGGAACAAGCAGATGAACAGGAATAATGTAGTATGCAGTACAATGCAGAATGCACTTGTGTCTCAAGTGCATCAATATTGTAACCTCGTAGGGACCGGAGTAGCCAATCGCTCGATGCTGTAAGCACGCTATCTACAGCACAGACAGTGACCAACCGCTCCTAAGGGTCCTTGGGGTCTTGTTGATGGGGGGGTGCTCGGGAGTCTCCCTCTCGACTGCAAATATGCCAAGCGCGACCCACATGTCAATAGCAGTCGTCATTGCCTGCGGCGATTGTTTGCAACTGAAGCCACGTACTGGTATGGAGGGCGAGTATCATCCGTTCTCATCTCGACGTCTATCGTTGATACTTGGTCGTGGAACCTGGGCTTTGTGATCAAGATCATACACCATGGCGCCTCATACTTTGCAAATGCACGATGAAAAGGACCTCCTTTCGAAGTCTTCGCGGCTCTCATACCAGCAACCGCGTGCAGAAGTACAACCTCGCAGACGCCAATTCATCCAACGTATTTTACCAGCGGTGTTGATGTTACTTGCGCTGTTCTCCCTCTTCCGCTCCACATTCGTACACGATCATCACTACGACCCAAGTCTTTCTTCTCCGGAGACAGACGTTGTAAATGAGGCAGAAAAGGTCCCATTCGAGATCCACATCATGTCAAAATGTCCAGATGCTCGGGATTGCTTGAAGGAATTAGTAGTACCAACGATGGTGGAAGTCAGTGATAAAGTCGACTTCACAATGTCATTCATTGGAAGGTAAGCTATACATCTCTGCAGGACTGCCTCCTGGCTCACTGGCCCTCCAGCACCGATCCGGATTCAGACGCCGTTTCGTGTAAACATGGCCCTAGCGAATGCCTGGGCAATATCATCCTCCTGTGCGCCGCCAAAGAATACCCAGTTGTCAAGATGTGGCTTGGCTTCGCGAATTGCATGATTTCGGATTATCCTCATATACCCCAGCGAGATCTGGTCGAGAGCTGCTCCATGGAGCACGGGATCGATTTTTCCAAGCTCAATTCTTGCATCAGTGATGAAGGCGAGGGTATCGGTCTGCTTCGATCGAGTATGGTGAGAAGCCAGGAGAACAACGTGACCAAGAGCTGCACCGTAAGGCTAGCAGATGAGGTACGGTGCATTCGAGACGGAGGGAAATGGTATGATTGCCCTGGTGGCAGTTCGGTCCAGAAGCTTGTCGGCGATGTCAACGAGTTGTACGATGAAAGGAACGGCTGGATCATCGTTCGCTGAGGTTGAAGTTGTTGGTTCGGTCTTGACATGACTCCAGTCTTGATTCAACGGCATGATACCCACATTCACTTCTTTCTCTGAGACGCCGGCGAACCAACGGCTTCTCAGATATATCTGAACATATTCTCTTTGACGCTTCTCTTCATTCCAATCTGCTTCCCGCCCTCTAGTTCTGCTCCGGATATTCCACCGTCGCCTGATAACCCTTCCATTGCCTCGCGCATTTCTGCATCCAAGTCCGCCATACTCTTGTGTCCCGTCTTTAGCTTCTCCATGGTCGCTTTTCTCTTCTCGGAGTCACTTTGCTTGGTTGGAGTCTTTTCGGAATCGGTTTGCGACGTCGTGGAGGATGCCCATCGTTGTATGCTTAGAATATGATTTAATTGATAGTTCAGGCCCTGCCGAGGGATTGATTTGCGTATCAAGGACATGATTTTGGTGCGGTCGTAGGTATGGTCAACCGAGGAGTCTGCCTAGCGATGTGAGAAGGATTGTAGCTGGAAGCCATGCTCATCGCTTCTCTTTTTGTGACGGCCTTCTCTGCCAACTACGTAAATATGTCTTGTGCTCATTGCGTAGGGGCAGCACACAGGGAACCAATGATAGGCCGCAATCGGGGCTTCACTTTCCAGCCAATTAGAGTTTCGCGACGTGCCTGCGCCTCTACAACTCCGACTCACTCATTCATGTCAACATTCACAATTTTACTTCACTTCCTTGGACTTCTACCTCGACCTTGTGCAGGTCGCCGAGGGATTCGAGAAGCAACGCTTTCGCGCGCTTCATTGCGATAACACCGACACTCAATCAATATGACGGCTCCGCAACAGTATTACGAACTCTACCGGGGCAGCAGGTAGGTCGATTCACGAGTGTTGCGACTGTTCTTCGTTCGGTTTTATATCCAATCCTTGGCCTCGACACGCGGTACTCTGAGTGGCTGTTGACGGGTTTTATGCAGTATCGGCGAGGCACTCATCGATACTATCGATGATCTGATCAATGATGGCCGGATCGAACCCCAATTAGCCATGAAGATCCTCGCAAACTTCGATCGCTCCATAGCCGACACGCTCGCGGAAAAGGTCAAGTCCAGACTCACCTTCAAGGTAGGCAATTCAGAGTGGCGCTGCTTCACAATATAAACTGACATCGGCGATAGGGACATCTGGAAACATATCGATTCTGCGATGATGTGTGGACTTTCCTTGTTAAGGACGTACGGTTTAAGAGCGACGGCGGCCAAGAATTCCAGGCAGACAAAGTCAAGATTGTTAGTTGCAATTCCAAGAAGCCTGGTGAGGTTTAGGGGGAGAACTTGACATACCCGTTACCCTTCATCGGGGCTTGGTTACAGGCGCATAGGCAGGACCAGCTGGATGTTGCTGGTCAACGAACCAAAGAGAGCACATGATTGATATCAAGGATAGGTCATATTGGCGTTGAAGGCGTTCACGGATGCCTATGCAAATGGAGAGGTTTTGCACGATGATACCCAATTGCATGCTGCCATAAAATATTAAAATGAGACTTTTTGAAGAAGCGCGAGACTTCACGACGCAATGAAACTTATAACGCATGTCCTATATGATCCTGCCCCTTCCGTCCGCCGGGTTGGTTAGGTGGCTGAGATTGAGGGCGGTTGCAATCTGCCTCGTGGGCATGTTTCAAGTGGGGTAGTGACTGCCTAGCGCAGCCTTGTACACCTGCTGATTTACCACCATGATCAGCCATTCACTTCCAACATCACTGCTTTCCTCTGAGTTACTGCTGCGAGGCTCAATCAAGGCTGTTTCGCGTCCTGATCAGGTCAATCAGACATGCACCACTTTCCTTTCGTGGTCAAACGTTATCCAAGTCGTGCCAATCCACCGTGAAGTCAGAATCTCAAATCATCCTAACTTACAATCACCAAATACCTCTTCTTGGACGCGATGGCGCGTACATTGCCGTGGACCATAGACCATGCTCGGCCGGCGAAGAAGCAACGCACTGCGCCTGCCCAGCGACCCAAGGTCGAGAACAAGTCGTCTCCAGCACCCCGAGAGGGAACGCCAGATCAACGAGACACTGCTCCTCATGGCCGCCACTCAATCCTGACGCCAAAGAAGAACTCAGGATCGAGGTCTCCGTCTAGTTCGCCTTCCAAAGCGCCACCTACTACGGAGCTGATGCATGAAGGCTATGACAGCGATGACATCTACATCATGGTCGAAGACGAATTCCAAGACATCGCGAAAGCATATACCGCGCATCTGCATCTTGCAGAGTACAAGCGTCTCATGAAGCAAGCGCGTGAAGCTCCGCCGAAAGCTTTACCAGCACCGACATCGCCAATGTCCAAGGAGGCAACAAGAAGGTTGCAGTCGGCAGCTTTGCAGAAGAAACAAAAGGATACGTTACAGCGGGTGATGCGCAGAGCAGACTCTGAAGAAGAAGAGGAACAGAAAGTGGTGGATCCATGGTCTGGGACAAGCCTTGCTCCACTGATGGCTAGTGGCAATCAGCAAAAGACTTCTTTACTTGGTTTAGAGAAAATGTCCAGCAACACGAAGGCTGGGATGGGTTTCAACAACTCTCCAGGTGGCGGCAAGCGTGAGCGAGATTACGAGGAGGAAGCCATGCCCGAAGCCGTGACTGCAAGCAGTAATAGTTTCGTGCAGCGAAGCAAGGTTTCAGACGGGGTTCGAAGCGAAACAGCACGCAGTAAAGCTTCGTCAGTGTCGCTGTCACGGCTCAACAAACCTCCTCGATTACCCCCAGGGTCATCTGTGAGCAACAGGGACGAGCAATCTGGCGGGATGGTGTCGTCACAGTCAGCAAACGATCGTGACTCGCCGGAAATCATAGACGACGACCAGCCCAGCACTCAGAAACCGCGACTTGTGTCAAGGCCTAATGGCGACCGCTTCTTGAAGCGTAGATTGGAGAAAGAGCAACAGAAGAGAGCGCGACTGGAGGAAATCCCAATGTTCATCACCTGATTTTTTCTAGCCTCATTTGTACTTTGTATCGTTCCTATGCCCTATCCACATGCAAGTCTCACTCCATATATGGAGGAGGCAACTCCCAAGATTCAGCTAAGCAGAAGGCTTTTGCCAGCCCCAAGTGTTGTGTACAATTCTGCTTCAGAGCAGGAGATTCTGAGAAGCTGGTTTCTCTTCATCATGTCCTTCAGTCATCTTGACACTGACGGTTTGTAGGATAATGCCTTAGTCATCACGCTCGTGAATGCTGCCGGCTTGGGTGATGAGTGGCGATGGAGGAGCTGGACGTGGCTCGCCAAAGTTCATCGGTCCGACGATAGTGGCATTACTATACATGTCAGTCAGCAACCGTGGCACTGTGATAGAAAACAATATCTCACCCTTCGTGGTCAATTTGGATGTCATAATCTTGACGACGGAAGTTGGTCGGGTTGCTCTTTGCATACACATTAGCTTCTTTACTCAACGAGTCTGGCGATGGCAACGTACGATCTTGAGCTTTGGCTCCTGGCGGTCCTCGGTGGTGGTGTTGCGACTGAATTTGCCCTTGAGCCACTTTCGGCCAGAGCGAATCTTGTCCATCATCTTGAGAGTGAGGTCCTGGAAGAAAGTCATGGATAACGAGGTAAGGAAGCTCGAGGTGGATTCTTTTCGAGTGATATGTGCTTTGCTTTACAAGCGTATGTTTGTTTGTTGTTTGTATGTTGTTTGCGGTCTGAGATCTGTTGGTGGTGGTGCGAATGGATCTTCGTCGATGACTGAACAGTGAAAAGAAGATATACAGAGCGCGGCAACGGTTCAAACGCTTCAAAGGAGTGACTTCCTCGCCGACTAAGCGAGGGGAAACGAGGGGGAGTACGCGCGAAAGGACAGTATAGCGACGGTGAGGTTAGGGCGCGGCCATTGCGTCGACTAGGTCGCGGAGGATGAGTTCACAAGAAGCAAAACCACAAGCTTGCAGGATGAACACATGTCTTTGAGGAGTGTCAAAGGAGTATGGCAAGCTTTGCCGCTCATTGTCCCCATTCCACGACATGTTACGGGCTTTCTTTGTCTGTTCCCGAGGTTTATCATTCTCAGTGGATCGAGGCTGACCTATCTATAGGATGGGTGATTTCGCCCTTACACAAGAAGCGCGTGCTTATAACAAGAGACACATCCTTGGGAACACGACCGATCGTGACCACCTGAAACTTGCCTGCAGGCATGTGTCCGTGTTTCCCATTCCTCGGGTTGATCCGCGGATGGGGCTGTCTGTCCAACTGCACGAGTCACAATATGGCTGGGATGGCGGAACACCCGTTTGGACCAATCTAAAATTCCGGTGATGATGTTACACGGCAGGGAGATTCGAATGGTTATGTCCGTATTTCGAGAAGATTGTGTACGGGACTGGATCCGAGGGATTGGCATGGGCCCCTTGCTTTGCCAATCTTCAAAAACCGCGTCTGTCGATCAAGGGGTGTGAAGCGAGGGCACGAATATGTGATTGAAATAGGAAGAGCATCGTTCCTTCAACGCAGCTGAATCGTGGCGACCTGATCGTGACTTGTACGGGCTTGACGACAGGACATCGGAAGAGGTCAATGATTCTGCGTGAACAGTTCATTATATCACGATGCCGATTACAGTGCTCAGCTTCTTCCGCAAGTGGTTGTTCAGTCCTGTCAGATCCGACATATCAGAGCAAATCACTATGTGAACAGAGAGAGGAGGAGTATGGGCGCGCCCGCGCCCTTCTGGCTACAAACGACCCAAGGCTGGCCTACCTTCTGCCACTTCTGTCTCCAGCTACGCACAAGGGTGTCGAGCACGCATAACAAAACATGTCAACCACACAAGACGAAGAAAGGAGACAAGAAGACTACCTACACGCTTCTTGATCAGTGGTGGAAATATTGCAACTAAGTGAGATACGAAGTCCAAACAGCACCAAAACTGAGGTGGAAATTCATATGACCTATCTAAATCCTCCAGCTCCCAGCATCGAGATCCAAAAGCCACCATCAGCGCCCACTCATTGAATAGTAGGTATCAAGTTCCAATTCAGCATCGTCACATTCACCACCCGCCTCTTGATGGCCCATTAGTCCTGCGACGTATCCGCAATCGCATCAGCCGCATACCTCTCATTCCGATCCCTCATCTCTCTCGCATAAGCCACCACATGCTCCGGCACATCTTTCACACGGTTCGTCTTATACGGCACCGGCTCCCCATAATGCTCATACACAGGAATCACACCCGTCCAGATTTCGTCCTGCAACTCCTCACGATCAAGATCCTTCTTCTCATCACGCGGCCCGCCCACACGGATCTTGCCACTCCCTCCGACCACACTGACGCGCAGGATCGCCGTGCTGGACAGTTCAGCTGGGATGGGCGGGACGCGCGTGTGCCGCCACCGATCCGCAACGACGCTGTTAGTCACTTGTTCCATGGCCCAGAGCTTCTCGGACTCGTCGGTGACGACGCTGGCGTACCCGTACAGCGCTGCAGAGCGGTAGTTCACGTCGTGCGTGTATGGGGTCAATGTCAGGATCAGCCCGTCGACTTTTGTGGCGGATATGGTTACGGGCAGACCTTTTGGTCCGTCTGGGCCAGTGTCCGCGGTGCGCGACAGATTCATCATTCGTGCCGAAATGTACCCGTGGACATAGACGTCGAGGGGTTCGCCGAGCCCGGCGGATGGGTGCTCGAAGCTGGCTGCAACGCCGACCATGGGGAGTGTGATGGGAAATGGGTTGGCAGGGTCGGGAGTGTTGAAGGAGACGTTGACAAAGGTGCTTTCGTTGATTATACTGTGGATTTGCTGGAGGTCGTATGTTTCTACAAGAAGTCAGAGGGACGGTTGGGATGGGAGAAGATGTTAGGAAAGAAAGGTCATGCTTACCTCGCACGTTGTACCTGTTGACCTTGTTGATTGGCGTCTTGGGGTACTCCAGATTCCTGCTGTTGCCCATTTTGAGTACGTGTGGTGTGTCGGTTCTCTTGTCGCCGCCTGAAGAGTGTTGAACAACCTCGCGCTACCTGGTCAATGATTTGGGCGATGGCAGGTTGGCAACTTTCGTGACCGTGTTGCTTCACAATTCCTGACGTGCGGCAAAGACGGAGTATAAGTCGTGGTATAGCTACGCGCAAAGCCCATCTCTCCTACCTAATCCGTCTCATACTAGTACTCACATGGTTCGTGCCGATTGGAACTCTCCTTCACCTCGTATCGCCAGATGAATATTGGCCTTGCTGTCAAGTTGACCAATCCAGCCCAGAGAGATGACTTAGTAACCTTATCAAAAAGTCTGGCTCGCGGTAGCCTACTCGAGTGTACAGCCCGATAGATTACGAAGTGAAGAAGGGCGCGCAACCAGGTTGGGCTGTTCGACTATCGCTATCTAAAGAGGCAAGTCCATGCGGAATAAACGAGGGGTACAAGGCTAGACACAAATAGGGGATTTGGACGTTCTCCACCACCCAAGAGTTCGCAGAGGTACGGCGAGCACCTGCTTGGTGTCGGAATTGTTTGTTAATGGGCATTGGAACGTTTGTGGAGACAGAGACGAGTGGCAGCATCTATGCTGGCCAAGTGTATTCATGCATTTATCGCGGCCACAACAGCCTACGTAGGTCGTAAATCGTGTCAAAGTGCCTTCCTCACGACACAAAGCGCCATAATTGATTCAATTTGCCATTATAATTTGACTCTCTCTTGACTGCCTCCACTAAGTCGCCTTATCTGGGGTCGGAAGTTTGGACTAGGTGCAAGACTGGACGATGAAGGTTGACTGTCAACGCTCGTTCCAAGATGAGAACCTTCAGCATCATCGGAAACAGAACCCCTGTGCGCCTGATTTGATGGTTGAGGCTGAGCAGATGATGTTCGACCACGCATTCCCATGGCTTGCTGCTGTTGGCCTATCCGTTCCCTGTTCAAGAGCCACTGAACTTGCGCTCTAGTACTGAAAAGCGCGGCATTCGTATGAGCCAAATCCTCCTTGACGCGTAAGGTCTCGTTCATCAGTTGCATCGATGTACGGGCATCAAGGTCGGCGATGTTGTTGTGGAGGGCAGCAATATCCTGCTCAAGGTTCGAAACATTTCCGCGAAGGCTTTCATGAAGGGCAAGCAAATGCTGCTGGGTCTGGGAGATGGAGGCAGCATCCGGATCTGGTGAAGGCGTCAAAGCTCGGAGGTGTGCTGGCATAAGGAGATCTCTGTGGGAAATTGCGGATGGAATAGTGTCTCGTTCGATCTCCTCAATGTCTGATGCTTCCGCAGCAGGTGAGTCCGATTGAGACAGGTATGGAAGAACCCGTTCGTTAATTATGTCGCTGATCTTTTCGAACCCATTTTCGAGGACGTCATTGCGCACTTTTGCCATGGTCAATTGGTCCTGGAGAGAGTGTAGCAGTTTGGTCTGCTTCTGGAGAAATGGAGCCAGACGGGCTAGGGGACATGTCTTCACATGTGCGTCAAGATCTTCCTCAGTGGACCCCTCAAGGCAACCGTAAGATCTTCCCGGACATGTTTGCCTGTCACCATTGAAGCAAACGTGACTATTACTTTCTTGAGCGTGGTCACCGGCTACAATGTGTAGGTCACACTCCTGGCACCTCACGACCGTATTCGGACATTCCTCGTCTTTATGCTTCCGCCATCCTCCTCTTCCAAGTTGGATCACTGCCCCGCAATCACATTCGATGTCGTTTGAGTGTATGCACTGATTAGGGACGTAGTTCTTCTTCTTGACCAGCTTCCCACATTCCTGATCTGGACATTGAAGGTTTTGGTGTTGGCATTCCCTGGTAGCATGATATTCGACAGCTCCTCTGGAAACGATCTCTTCGCAGTCCTCGTTTGGACAACGGACTTTGATCTCGTTGCACATATTGACAATCAGTCGAGATGCTTTGCGTGGCCCTGCCAACAAAAATGTGCGACATGTGGGACACTCCGACCGTGGACCATTGCCAGCGCCTTCCCTGTATTCTTTCAGGCAGGAGTTGCAGAACGTATGATCACAGTCCAGCACGACCGGGTCCAAGAAGGGAACGTGACATATGGGACACATCAAGTGAGAATCGTACTCTGTCACGTAGTCAAGGGCTCGGAGATCAAGTCTCGGTCCGTTGTGATTGTGGGAGACATTTCGGACGTGACGGTACGATCGTAAGGACGGTGATCTTGAAGGTGAGATTCTTGGGCGCGTCCGAGCGAACTCTGCAAAGAGAGTCTCCAAGTGTGGTGAACGTGGACTAGCGGGGATTGCGTCGGGTATGCCCTGCATGGCAAGGTCTGCAGGCTGGTCGGTGTCCATTTTCACGATTTCAGAAGGACCTTTCGCATCTTGCGTGAAGACAGGAGCGTGGGGACGTTATTATTCAAGTAGTGAGGCCTCCGCTGGCTTGAAGTGGTACAAGCCCTTCCTGAAGGCCGAGGCGGGCAAGTCGTGATCCACGTGTGGGGAATAGATTGGATCGAGGCGAACGCAGGCTGCAAGGGCTAGAGGGACATCCCTGGTACCTGCTGTCACTACCCGCACCACCACCGAGCGGAATGAACGACGCCAAGCCCGTCGTCCTATTGCCGGAGATCCTTCTATCGAAGTCACTCCAGCTGACCATTAACCTGCAAGCCGTTATATCTTGACCAAAACAGCCATATACAGCCTCTCCTCACGAGTACACCACGTGGTCTCCCTGTTCACCGCACCGTCTCATACATCGACCCCTGATTTGTGTAACGTGCGAGTTGGCCAATCTAGGAAGAATTCACCGCAATCCGCACCGCTTCGAACAAGCAGGCAGCGTTTCTTTCGACGACGAACCGGCCCTTGTTCGTCCCTCGGTCTCTTCTTCTCGCATCTCACCATGTCGAACCCATCCCAACTTCTCTTGCTAGCCGACCATATCAAACTTTCCCTCCTCGAACGTCAGCGCGCCATCTCTCTAAACCTCGATCCTAACCCATCTCAAGATTCCAATATCAACCGCTCGTTAGAGTCCTTCCGTGAAGGCATCGAGACCATCTCCTCACAACCTGAGGTCGAGTCCACCACTGTAGACCAACTTCGTTCACAATATGCCGACCTTTCACGCCAATTCCATGGCGAATCCTCCAGCACCACCACATCTAACACCCTCTCTTCCCCCAATGACCCGACGCTGAAAGAAGACTTTGCCCGCGCCCAGACTCGCAAATCGCCCTCCCAACAACGGTCTTCAAACCTACGAAAACAAGACTCCGCGTCAGCCGCAGCCGCGAAGAATGTGCGCTTCCGAGACAACCCGTCGCAAGACTCGCTCGATGCCGAAGACGAGACGAACCGCGCGGCGCTCTTCCCCACACGATATACAGATGAGGATTCCGATCGTGCCAAAACACCCGACCCTGCCCAGAATATGTCCAATACGCAGATACATGTGTACCATCAGCAGGTTATCGCCGAGCAGGATGATCAGCTCGATCGGTTGGGCGAGTCAATCGGTCGGCAGCGCCATCTAGCGATGCAAGTCGGCGACGAGCTTGAAGGTCAGATCGCGCTGCTGGACGAGGTGGACCGGGGCGTCGATAGGCATCAGGGTCGCCTTGACGGAGCCAAGAAGCGATTAAAGGGCGTGAGTGAGACGGCGAAGAAGAACTGGGGAATGACGACGATTATCATCTTGATTGTCATCTTGGTGCTACTTATTGTGCTGTTGAAGTGAATGTAGCGCATGCATGAAGAGCATCAAATCAGGCGTTTTGGCGTCACTTACAAGACGGAGTCTACGGAAGATGTACAGCGTGGTTGTGATTGACGGATACACGTCGTGTGCATTTCTATACATTGAGCGGAGATATACTGGCACATCCGCATGAGCCTGTGCGAGACGCAGGTCCCTAATAGCATCATATGAATAACGACAAGGACATACGTGATCATATACACCACATCAAAACACACTGGGATTGTACAGAAGTGGAAGAAGCTCATCAGTAATAGTATTAACAGCTGATGTTCTGTCCCAGCACGGATCTTCTGCGGATCCTGAAAGTACTAGTATGTCTTGGTGCTTGTTACGTTCTTCACCACCTTGGTCTGAGGTGCCTCCTCTTGTTGTCCCTCTACACAGCACAAATACCAGGTCTCCAGCCATTCAACATCTGGTGGTCGGTTCGTTCGCGCTGAGCTAAATCTTCAGCAAGCGTGGAGGCTGCTGCACGAAGCGGCCTGCGCATAGTCATCTCAGTCGATGACAGGCCCCAGAATTCCGGTAAGAGAGATAACAGTCCCTATCCACAAAGCTCTCCGCGGCGTCGGTCTGCCAGCGCAGAACCGTCTCTTTCCTCTCCACCGTAGCTGAGCTCTGCTGTCTGTGACTTCAGTCCATCAACAGGTGTCGGATCATCGGACAACAGCCCCCTTCAAACTCTTGACCGTACACTTTCCCTTCCCCTCAACAATCAAGTTACCCTTCTCCGAACCCTCAATCTCAGTCTTGGCAGCATCGAATCCAACGACGAGATCCTCTGAGGTGAAGAAACCCGGCTGAATGGCCTCCCACTGCTTCTTCTTCGGATTAAGCACCTTCTCCGGTCCTTTGCCCTCGCCGTACGACCAGCCCTCGAAGAAGACCGGATCACCAGCCTCCGCGCCTTCAGGTGGATTGACCAACTCGACGACTCGGTCCGCGGCATGTGGGTCAGCGCCCTCTTCGGCCGGAGGCGACGCCGCAAGAACCATGGCCGCGGACTTGATGCTGCGCATGTTGACTGGTTTCAGGTTGGCCACCACCACGACTTTACGGTTCTGCATTTCTTCCAGCGGAACAAGCCCGTTGAGACCTGAGCATACTGTCCTCACGACCTTGCCTGTCTGCTCGTCGACTTGAGTGTGTTCTGTACCTTCGGGATCTCCCATTGCGATTGTTGAGACGAACAGGCTGTCTGCGTTGGGGTGGGCGATCGCACGGAGAATATGGCCGACTCGGAGATCGATGAGGGCTGGGGACACAGGTGCGGCTGCGGATGCGGCTTTGGGGGGTTTAGGTTGTTTGGGTGCTTTTTCTTTCTTCTTTGTGCCTGCTGCTGAAGGGTCTGCGGGTGCGGCTTCGGTGGTGTTGGACTTTACATTCTCGGCGATCTCGTGGTTGAGTTGTGCCTTGACGTCTGCGGGAACCTTGGCTTCGGCGGATGAAGAGTCCATTGTTGCGGAGGGGGTTGATGTTTCGGGCTGTGGCTTTGTGCGTCCGACGACGAGAGGTTTGTGTTGAGCCGGTGTGGAGGTCGATGACTCGGACGTCATTGGACCGCTGGTGTTGTCTGCTATGGAAAAGGCTCCCTCGTTGCTCGGGTTGGTGATTGAGCAAGGAGGAGACCTGTTGATGTGTATGCCACTTCGTGAGTTCTCTGCCGGTATTCCTACGACGGTGTGTAGCGGCGTAAAAGCGAGTGCGAGGATAGTTTCGGTCGCTGAAGATGGGCAATCGGGCACTCCGTGGGACAGTAATGTCCGCAAAGTAGTCGTTGGAGGAGTGTGCTGGTTGTGGTGTACTTTTGTAGATTGTCGTGAAGAATTGAAGAAAAAGTGTGTCAGATTGGAGTCACGCAGTGTTGTTGAAGATGACTGTGCGGAGCACAATTTTGCTGCGTGATGCCGGCCCTTGAGGCCAGTAGCAGCAGTGTCTTGCGCTTCACCCTTTTCAACAGCTTCACTTTTTCGAGAGGTTCTTCTGCTTGAGTTATCTTGGAGAGAATACGCAGTTTGTCCTAAATTGTGGAAGCGCTGCCTGGACGGATGTGGTTTTGGTTGATATTGGTGCTTCTTGAGTTTGATAACGCTCTTTAGAATCTGAATAAGGTCATTGGAAGGACTTCCTGCTTTTGACCGAACGTTTACTGATCCTGCTAGACTGCTCATAGCTTCCAACGAGTTGAGAGGATTGTAGTAGTTATACGACCTCTTCGTGGTTGAGATGGATTGATTAGAATGTATATTGGATGTCAGCCAACAGCTCCTTTTAATCCGCTCAAATCAGTGGTTCTACCGCACATTCACCACAATACTTTGCCATGGTTATCGCTACACTTCTTCAACCCTACACTATGCTATACCGCTTGGAAACAGCGTTGCTGTGGAGCAGACTCATGTATGGCCTTATACCATCATTCCATTGGGTCTTTCCAGGCCGTGATCGTCGAGATCCATGGCCCAGGCTCGATATCACTTCCGGGCGGGAGCTCCTCAGCATCACATAACAGTCCTGTCCCTCGGATGAGCGTTCATTAGACCATTCGTGGTGCAGGGTGTGGGCGGAAAGACCGCTGGTAAAAATCGAATCCCTTGCTGCCGCCCACGTAGTAGAGCCTCCGAAACATCACTGAGCATTCAGGATGCCGAGTGGACGCCCAAGACCGCAGCCACGATGTCCAGCTGTTAGGCACATACTCAAGACTCGTAAAGTCGGAGCTTTGCGGTCCTGAAACCCTCACACCTCAAGACCCATGGTGTATATCACTCATGTTGTTGCATCTCTAAGATTCTTGTCTGAAGCAGAGTCTGGACTGGCATGGGCACGCTCATCCTCTGGTGGACTTTCGCCCTCATCCTTCGTCGCGGGCTTGCCATCGGACTCATGCCTAACTTGCTGAAATGAGGCTCCTTGACCGGGAGCACCTTGCACCTTGTCTTTGGACGAGGTTCCAGCCTGAGGGCGCCTGGGTTGCAAAGAAGGAAACATCGAATGCAAGAGACGGACCAACGGCCAGATGAAATATCAAGGAATGTCCCTATACCACCGACAGTAATGACTAGGACCCAAAGATGTGACCGGGTTGGAAGTCTGTGATCAATGTACTGTGTTTGTAGGGAATAACCCTCTGGTTGTTGGTACGAGTGAAAGTTGCTCCGGCCTTGTTGCTGTCATTTGAAAGTCATTCCTAGCGGGAGTGAAATGAAGTGCATGAGTTTCAGTTCTTCGATGGACTTTCATCACTACGGGCGGCCGCGACTACAGTACACGGCCTACTTTCATGGTTGTCGACTTCGGCTTTACATGATTGACATTGACAAGCCGACTCTCCGGAGGGCGGTACACCTGCACTACAGTACACTTGGTACAGTACTGAAGGTAGTACCGAGAGATAAGGGGAGATACCCCGCCATTCTTGTATTAACTTCACTTAGACCTCTCGTCGCATCATGGTGACGCGCATGGTACCTCAGTTGCTGCATAAATACTTCATGCATCATGTTTTACGTGCTCCCCCCAAATGATTTTGTTCTCCCTGGCTGTACATGAATAGTACGACCACTCGAATTTCTGAATTACCGCAAAATGTCGAACAACGCTGCTGCGACTACACCTCGCAGATCCTCCGAGACGAGGGTCGCTGCCGGAAACATTGCAGCTGCGCCGCAAGACGAGTTCGAAATGACAGAAGGCGGTGGTGCTTCGAACGAAGAAAACGAAGTCGCATACCCTACAGGCGCCAAGTTCTTCGCAATAGTATCTGGAGTGATGATCACGACTGTCCTAGTTGGCCTCGATTTTTCAGTCATTGCGACAGCGATCCCAACAATGACCAATCATTTCCACACGACAGCCGACATTGGCTGGTATGTGGCGGTCTACAGACTGACTGGGACAGCCTTTCTGTTTCTTTTCGGCAAACTATACACAGTGACCTCCGTCAAACGGACCTTTTTATGCAGTCTCTTTATCTTCGAGATTGGGTCACTCCTGTGCACTGTGGCGCCGACATCCCATATCTTCGTTCTCGGGCGGGCCATTTGTGGCCTTGGGAGTGGCGGTCTCGTGAGTGGCGGGTTTGCAATCTTGACTCAGCTTGTCCCTCTTCGAAAGCGGGCTATATACGGTGGCCTTGCCGGTGGGCTTGAGACCGTTGCGGCTGTCAGTGGTCCTGTGATTGGCGGGGTGCTCACGAGCACGTTGTCCTTCAGGTGGTGTTTTGGAATCAACCTCCCTCTTGGTGTGATCGCATTCGCAGTCGTTGCGGTCTTTTTCAACAATCCTCGGCACAATCCGGATATCGATCTGCCGATCAAGCAAAAGCTCCAAAAACTCGATCTTCTGGGCACAGCCATCTTTGTGCCATCTATTACTTGTCTGCTCCTTGCTTTGCAATGGGGAGGTCTGAGGTATAGCTGGGCTGACTGGCGGATTATCGTTCTATTTGTCTTGTTTGCAGGAAGCCTGGCGGCCTTTTCTTGGCTGCAGTGGAAGAAAGGCGACAACGCAACACTCCCCCTTCGCATCTTGAAGCAGCGCAGCATTCTCTCTGGAGCATTCTTTGCAGGCTGCTGCACGTCGAGCTTCACTATTGTGGAATACTACATGGCGATATACTTGCAGGCGGTCCGGGGTTACACACCTTTACGTTCGGCCTTGTTTTCCCTCCCTCAAGTCATTAGCCTTTGCATCGCTCTCGTTCTTGCAGGGGCAGGCACAACACTCGTGGGTTATTATGTGCCGTTCATGTTCATCTGCACCGTCCTGGCCTCTGTTGGTGCTGGCCTCCTGACAACTCTTCCTGTCAATGCCACCCTTGCGAGTCTGATATGCTTTCAGGCCCTCCTAGGCTTTGGGGTGGGACTCGGGATCCAAGGACCGCAGCTCGCCGCCCAAACGGTCTTGACCGAAAAAGGAGTCCCGATAGGTATATCACTTGTTATGTTCGGGCACGGCATTGGACCAGCAATCATGTCTGTTGCCGCTCAAGCAATCTTTCAGAATAGGCTCGAGGCCGATTTAAGCAAACTTGGTGCTGACAGTGGCTTAAACATTACGAGCTCAGTTGGCGGCGTCGATAGCATGGGCATAGCCGATCTACGACAACAGTTTGGAGGACAAAAACTTACCGAAGTTCTCTCCGGACTAGACAGCGCGGTCACGCAGACATTGTATCTGCCTGTGGCGCTGACTTGCTTGACTCTGCTCGGTGCGATGGGCATGGAATGGAGGAGTGTGAAGCAGAAGACGTCATAGATGGAGATGTTTGTCGCTTGTCACCAAGTGAAGACCGTGTTTGAGAGACATTGTGGACGCTGGATGCTGCTCTGGATAAAAGGCAAGTGTAACGGCGAGCAAGTTACGTTGGCCGTGGAAAGACGGGCAAACGTTCTTTCAAGCGGCATATGCAAGATGACCGTACACGCTGAGGTCGGGCGGATTCACTTTCATTCAGGGTGGGCAGGACAGGCTCTCATTTAATCTATAGCTGGAGCCTTGAGAGCCGCAACATACGCTCTAAGATCACCCAGAGCCAAGCGTCTGTCTCAGACTGCTATCTATCTTCCTTCACTGGAAGGCCATGCATGCGGACTCTGTAAAGACAAGTATAGTCCGATCCATGGTTGGAAACCACCCGAATGATAAAGTTCTCTGCAGCATATAAATGCTGCTGCTGGTTCACGTCAAGTCTGAAAGCCTGAACATGCGTCGCTTCAACCGAGGCATCATAATCCGACTGACCAATCAGTGCCCAATGAGGTCCAATTGGACTATTTCCTTGCATCTGTCTGATGCTGAGCCTCTCCCACTCTTGTCCATCAAGGTGTTCGAAGTCCGCCCAGACCTCAATACGCTTGGGCGTCGACCTAGGGAAAAGCGATCCTGCGGTGGGATAGTTCTCCACCACGACTTCAGTGGGGAAGATCATTTCGCTGACCCTCACCCCTAATCTCATCGTGTCCTGTTCGGTGGGAACAGATGATGAGCACCAACAGTCTCCGACGTCTTGCCAGGGCATCAATGCTGTTTCCGGTTGCTTTGTCTGATAGTACGTCGACCAGACCATCCGTAACGCCACTCTTTGCATGAATCCTAGCGGTCTCTCTCGAGTTGGCGATGTTAGGCGTTTATTAACCAGTGCTCCGTTGTTGGGAGCGAAGAAGTTGATCTTCGCGATGACCGGCGATGCTACATCGCCTGAGGAGCTTGTCTTGCCAAATTCCACTGATGACATGTAGCTCGACAGTTCTGCTTGCTGTTTTCTCAATGTCTCAATGTCTTTATCGACGGCTGCATAGTTCGATTCCAGCTTGTCACTAAGTCTCAGCTCGATCGCTCGTATCTGGCCGTTGAGAGAGTTGAGTGCTGCAGACAGCTTGGACATGTCACCGTAGTTGCCCGTGGTGATGTTTAAAGGCGCACTGGGGTTTCTGACACAACTTCCACAGTACTTTTGCATTGCTAGACCCACAGGGGAGGTTGTGAAAGGATCGCAGATGTGATGGGTGTATGTGTAGCAAAAGAGAAGACTCGCTGCCGCTATGACGAGTGAAACAAAAAGAAGATTCGTGACGAGCATAACAAGTCGTGAATTGGGAAGGTCGTTGATCGCCCTGCCACCGGCCTGCGACAGCCGTCGGAGCCAGTCTAGGGTTGAGTGGACAAGATGTGAGGAGACCTTCCGAGATTTTTGGATGACCTCTTTCGTCGCAGCACTTGTCTTTTGTACGAACGACTCTTCTCGTCTTCGGACCGTTACGTTGGGTTTCCGCAGACCTCTTTCGTAGTTGTAACTATGGTCGAAAATACCGCTAGGGAAGCTGGATGGGTCTGTATCTTTTCGGGATGCGTCATCTGGAGTGTCTCGTGCAGCATCTCGCTCTTCTTCTGGGATTTGATCAAGCTGACTGCTGTCGAGTGAGCCCGCCCAGGCCGCCACTCTTTGGGCTTTGTTCTTTTCAACTTCATCACTGGCGACAGATGCTTCTCGAGAATCTTCACGGGAGGCTCTCCGACGCGCCCTGTCAGCTCGAGTTTCCTTCTGTAGATGTGCTTGGCTCTCTTGGTTGTGGGTTTGAAGATTCTGCTGTGCTTGCTCGACACCAGCGTCAAGAGTGTCAGCCATCTCCCTCAGATTCATCTTGTTCCTTGCGATCAACTGTGCTGGTAACACAGGAGTCTTGCTTGAGCCATAAGCGTACGATTGTTGTATCTGCACTTCGGGCAGTTTCGGATTGTTGATACCACTGTCCGCCAGATTCGGCTGTTGCGAAGCTCCTCTAGTTGTTCTTCGTGCCACGGCATCCTCTGGAGACAATATGCTGCTTGCGCGGGTTGACCGCTTTGATGGTGAGTTTGCACGTACTGGCGTTGCACTCGAAGCTCTCGCTGTTGATCGACGAGGCGCCATATTGCCTGATAATGGCCAAGAGATCTAGTAGCTGTCAGAAGATATTCGGTAGACATCAAAAGATAGCAGCGCTGAAGACCTAGAGCATTCGAGGAAGCAAAGATCGACGTTTGTGCAAGGTTGACTAGTACTCACTTTGAGATCTGCCTATCCAGCAACGTGGGTGTCACAAGTCTTCAACAGTGCCGCTACCACTACCGTCCTCAGCGGAACGCGCATGCAGTAACTGATTTGCAAGTCATTCGAGCCGATGCGGCGAGAACGTTTTGCTGAGCATTAAGCAAATCACAGCTTTTACAATGGTGGTGCTCGACAGCAATCCTGAGTCGAGCCGCTGGTGACCATAGAAGAAGAGATCCTGTTATCGAAAAACTTGGTTGCGCTGATAGTGGTATGACGCAGTGTCCACTGTGTTCGAGCGTACTGCCTCGGTGTTTGATCAGAATGTCAATATGCGAAAGGTTTGTCCACTGTTGTGAATTCTTTGTTGAAGTTCACGCGTCGAGGCATGTCAATATTCCCCGAGTCCACGGCGCCACTGTGGCGCGTGTCACGTGTAGCGAGTTTGTCACCGCGTAGTTTGGGATGGAAGAGATCGCAGTATGTTATACATGCATTCCTGAGGGTAACATCTATGATTACAAGGCTAAAAAGGCTTCAGATGCGCAAAACACACAGGACTCCTGCAGATGCCCAAGGTCACTGCGTTGACCCCATTTGACCCTCCACGTCTTTCTCAGCTCTCGTGTCCACAGGCTCCTCGTCGTCAAAGACTTCCTCCTCCGACATCACCCTGCTGACGCTGCTACTGCGTCGAGATTCCTGAATGCTACCAACCTCCTTGTGAGGCTTGTTCTCCGGCACGTAATCACCAGGACCCTTGCTGCCATTCGGAACATGGAACCGTAGATCCACACGGAGGATAATGTACAGGAAAACGACGATAATCTCGAGTGTGAAGTTGAAGAAGTAGAAGCACCACTTCGCGTCGTACCAAGCCGGGTCATCGCGTGCCCGTGGATTCTTGTAAGTTGTGCCTGAGCGGAACGATGCGCCAAGGCAGAGCAGGACCGACGTTGTGAGTAGGATCGCAATCTTTGTCCTCCATCGTCCAGTGCCGAATTTTTCTAGCCTAGTCTTGCGGGGCACGAGAATGCCGAGGATGACCATTGGGATGGGAAGGAACGAGATCATCAATAGGTAGGTCGACGCCGTCATTTGTAAGTCACGATCGATTCGATGTGTGTTCGTGTTGAGGGTGTAGAAAGATTGAACTGTCGCTGTGATGACCATGGCGAGCATCGCAAGGATTCCAACATATAGGATATCGAAGATGATTGTTAATGTTTTCTTCCATCCAAAGTGAGGATGTGCGGCTCGGAGAATTCGTTGCGCGAAAACGAGGTTGACCAGAAAGAGGATCAGAACGCCAGCTGATACGAAAATCATGGCAGCGATGCCTATCCGGACATCTTCAGGATAGCAGGCCCATACGATACGCTATAAAACGTTAGACGTGGGAAGAAGTAATGGTCAAAGGCTAGGAGCATACCATGATCATCGTAACAATTCTGGCCATGCAAAACCCGAAAAACATCCCACTAAAAAGGAATTTGTGGCCTCGTCGTCGATTCAGTTGGAAGATTGTCTGCGCACAGGGCGAGTTAGTGCAAGTCTTCTTCCCAATTCTGCTGCACGTACCATATTACCGACAGCTCCACAGATAAAGAGGAATAGAAAGACGCTGGTGATTGGGACATCAACTCCCACTGTAGGCTGTCCACCTATGGCAGCAGTCTGTGGAGGGTATGGCGGCCCGCTGAGCTTCGCTGCCGACATGTTGAAGTAGTCAAGGAAGATCTGATTCGCAAGGATCTAGTCTGTTGTCAAGGAGGAAGAGTATGCTGCGAGTTCGAATGAAGAAGCGACGAGAGGCAGGGTCTGGCAGGTCTTTTATCTTCCACGACGAGGTGCAGTAGCAATATCTCCATTCCATAGCGCCGTGAAGACCTCTGAGAAACCATAATGTGGTCGGTGGTCGGTTGCAAGGTAATGCGTCACATCGTGCAAATGGCCTACCGCCTTTAATGGTCACACCATTCTTCATGCAAAGCAGTAGAGGGACAAAGCTTGCTAAGAGCAAACGTCCAATGACGGGCGATGGTGGGTGTAATTGTGGGTCGGAAGTTGTAGAGTCTCGCCCTCCGATGCCTCCGTTCAGAGCGAAGACACCGTGCAGCGAGCTCCCTGATTTGTCGTCTGGGCCCTGATCTGCTCCCTCAATGGTTTTTGATTATCCGATCAGTCCTAGACAGACTCTTGTAGAGTAACAGACTGGTATGTATATCGGAGCAGAAAATGCTTTTAAGCCCGAACCGAGTCTTCTGGTTGACACTGAGAAAATCGAGCTTCAACACCTACCTCCAGTGACGTAGGGAGCTTTCTTCTTGCGGTCCTCAGACTTGGTAGAAGTCCCCCAACATTCCGCAGGCAGAGCATGGAGCCGGACACAAGCATGTGAGGTTTTGACTATACTCACCTCATTCTCAAAAGTTGTCTTTGGTACCACCACAAGTTGATATACGCAGGTTTGAGGGATTGCGAAATGACTGGCTACCTAATATCTGGTGCCGGGGTGTCTGCCTCACCTTAGGTAATCGCGGGTACCGCCAGACGTGACGTCAACAGCATTTCCTGGGGTCGCGTCTCCATTTCGGTTCGCGCTACCCTTCACAGGCTCCAGGCTTCAGGCACCGAATGTATTCGTCAACATTACTTCTATCGCTCTGAACACTGTTTTGACCGTTGCACAACCAAAATCAGTTTTGACCGTTGCACAACAAAGCCATCTTTGTTCATCAACTTCACAACGCAGGTATTGAACTAACATCTGTTCACCATCGCAATCCATCATGGCACCCTCATCGTCAACCGCCCTCAGCGCGGATTCAATACTTGATTACATGGTGAAATCTCTTCCCACTCAACCGACAGACTCTGAACAGACACCTCTGGTCAAAGACCCCTATGCAGCCGTTGCTCTCTTCTCCCATGCCTGTATGCTTGCAGTAGGTTTTCGTCTCATCGGCTTGGGAGAAGATCACAGATTAGGTATGTCTCGGAAATGTTGCGCATCTCTTGCCGTCGCTAATTGCTCGGCAGAGGCACAATCAGACACTGAGAACGTGCGACCCTTACCTATTGAATGGACTGCCTCCTCCTCATATGCTTTTCGATATGCACATTCGCAGTCGTCGATGGAATTTCTGGTCAAAGTGAATCGCTTAGGAGGAAAAGCCCTCATATTTGGTGTCGGTCTCCCGGATGAGAAGACAGCCTCTTTCGAGGTAAAAGCCCAAGATTACATCTCGGAGGGTTCGATCAAGGAGGCAACGACTACTTCGGACAAAGCTAGTGCACTACGCAATGTGTTCATTTCCAACGGACGCATCACCGACCTGGCAGCTTTGTTCAAACTCAACATCATCCAGAGATTGGCACCGGGTATTTCAAAGGCGGGTTACGAAGAGACAACGACATCCACAACAGAGCAACCCCAGCGGCAACAAGAGCCTAGGGCACCTGCACGAGATCCACTACGAGATGATCAACCTCAGCCTGCGCGACCATATCCCTTCGATGACCCCCTGGCAGACGTACCACGACGACCACAGCCTGCGGGCGACTTCTTACCTCCCGAATTCGAAGATGAATATGAGTTGAACAGACCTGCACGCGGTATGGCGCCCCTACGACAGCCGTTCGGGAATATTGGTGATAGAGATCTTTATCCTCCTGGTCTAGGTCCGAATGACCCTCTTCGAATGGGTCCTGGCGCAGGCTTCCGTGGAGGTGGTGGCATGCATCCTACATTCGACGATCCTCTGTTTGGTGGACAAGGCGGCCAGCAACCATACGATCCCAGAGCGCCGCCGGGTGCTAGGTATGACCCCATCGGCCCTGGAGACGGTCCGCCCAACCTACGTGGAGGTCCTCGATTCCCTGGTGGAGGTAGCGGTGGTTTTGGCGGCGGCAATCCATTTGGAGGATTCGGTAGCGGTGATTTCATCTAAGCATGAGGCATGAAATGAAGGTATGACTTGCTTGCTGATCGCTCAAGGCGTCGGCTGCTACGCTGTGATGAACCTTGGAGAATCGATATCAAAGCAATCACAATAGCATAGACTACTAGATCGCTACTATCGGTCGCACGAAGAGCGACGAAACTGAATGCATACCACAATCAATACTGAATCCTGTCCGGTGTGTAAACATCGCCAGGTACTTTAATAGACGCAATGATGCATTTCTGCCCCTTTACAAATTAGGCTTGGCGGGGTGGCCGCAGCTTTACTAGTAGCAGGTGGTATTCAGCATGTATCTATGTCATGGGCTGCACTTTATGAGAGAACAACAACCACATCAACTCAACGTCCATTCCCACGATAGTTTTAGAAAACTCGTTCCTCGACAGAACGTTGCTTCAACATTACCACCAGCCGCGCCTCTCCCCTGCGTTAAGACCGCAATTGAGCACTACCAAAACATCTCACAACAACTTTGCTATCTAGCACACGACATAACAAAGAGCCTGCTCGTCACCCAGCCTCTCGTTCCTTTACCCGCTTTTGCGATCCAACACATATTGATGCTCAATTATGGATTCCAAGATGGACGTTGATGTCGGGAAACCGGCGCAGCCTCATGGCTTATCACCAGTCACAGATTCTCAGTCAATACCGACCCTAGATGGATGGATTGAGAGCTTGATGGATTGCAAACAATTGGCAGAGAGCGATGTCTCGAGGCTCTGCGACAGGGTAAGAATATACTTGTGTTGTTTGGCAATTACAATCTGACGGTGGTGCGCAGGCGAGAGAAGTACTTCAAGAAGAATCGAATGTACAGCCAGTGGTAAGATCCAGTTTGCGATACGATCGGACCATACACTAACATCTCGTAGAAATGTCCCGTCACAGTGTGTGGTGACATTCATGGCCAGTTCCACGATCTGATGGAATTATTTCGCATTGGCGGACCCAACCCAGACACGAATTACCTCTTCATGGGTAGGTTGAAGATATCCAACAAACAAAAGGAGGAGCCACTGACCCCAAAATAGGAGATTATGTAGACCGTGGCTACTACTCGGTCGAGACCGTAACCCTCCTCGTCGCCCTGAAGATCCGATACCCTTCTAGAATTACGATTCTTCGCGGTAACCACGAATCGAGACAGATCACCCAAGTCTACGGATTCTACGATGAATGCCTTAGAAAATACGGCAATGCAAACGTCTGGAAATACTTCACCGACCTTTTCGACTACCTTCCCCTTACTGCTCTCATCGACAACCAGATCTTCTGCCTACACGGCGGGCTGTCACCTAGTATCGACACGCTTGATAACATCCGGTCCCTCGACAGAATCCAGGAGGTACCCCACGAAGGGCCCATGTGCGATCTACTCTGGAGTGATCCAGACGACAGATGTGGATGGGGCATCAGTCCAAGAGGCGCAGGATACACCTTTGGCCAAGATATCTCGGAAGCGTTTAATCATAACAATGGTTTAACGTTGGTTGCCCGAGCACATCAATTGGTTATGGAAGGATACAACTGGAGTCAAGACAGAAACGTGGTGACAATTTTCAGCGCCCCCAATTACTGCTACAGGTGCGGCAATCAAGCTGCTATCATGGAGATTGACGAGCATCTGAAGTATACCTTGTATGTGTGTCCTGTCCCACTGCTGTGTTACATGCTAATCCACAATCTAGCTTGCAATTCGATCCCTGTCCTCGAGCTGGTGAGCCTATGGTCAGTCGAAGAACACCAGATTACTTCCTTTAAGCGAACGACGAGGCAAGAGCATGATCGGAGATGCCCAAAAATTACAGATCACGTTAGATTTCCGCAACCGGTATGGTTCTGTCAAAAGAAGGAATGAAGGTACATGGCTCTCATTGCATCTCTGCCACCCAAGAAAGGACAGCGAGAAGGTGTGCATATCAGTAGCACAATGGCTGGGATGCATTGAGGAAGTCGGGCGCCAGGAAGCGACGCCATATAATCCAGCAAGTCGTTCCTCGCAAAAAACAGTAAAGCATGCGGCAGGAGCGCTCTTGACCCGTCCTCGAAGACGGGGCTGTTGTCAAATGTATTACAAGCAAGACCGTTAATCATTGAAAGAGTTATTTGTTGTTGCATCCTTGCATTTTCACGATCTAACCTGCTTGTCTGTTGCCCTTTCCCGCCTTCGCAAGTGCTTTTCTCTTCGCGTTTTCTCCGTCATACTGTTTGTCACCCCGTTTACATACACATGCTCCCCGTTCTCAAGGTCTCTGCTCAGGGCTACACCAAAATGAGCCATCGACTACCTGTGTGGTTCAGTCTCTACCACCTCTTAACCTCGTTATCCACAAGCACTTCAGGCACATACTCCGCCTGTGTAGCATTGACCGTCAAGGGACCCTTCTTGACCATAAGAGTCATGACCTCGTACAGCACATCCGCCGCCGCCATAGTAGTCAACTCAGCGTTCGTATCATACGCGGGTGCAACCTCGACAAGATCGGCGGCCACGAAGTTGATGCCCTCGAGACCGCGGATGATAGTCCGGAGCTCACGTGTCGTCCAGCCTCCTGTCTCGGGTGTTCCGGTGGCAGGGGCGAACGCTGGGTCCAAAGTATCAATGTCAATAGACAAGTATACAGGGTTCTTTGTGCCGACGCGGTCTCTGATCCGGCGAATGATGCCGTTAATGCCGATGGTGTCGATCTCTCGGGCTTCGACGCGCGTGAAGCCGCAGTACCCGTCGTTGTCGTAGTCTGAGGGGCCGGACAGTGTGGTTCGAATACCAGCGTGGATGGAGCTGTCGTTGGCCAAGAGACCTTCTTCGCTGGCCCAGTAGAAGTATGTGCCGTGGTTGATGGCTGCTTGCTTGGACGGTGCGCCGCCAAAGACCTTGGGCTTCCAGGTGTCGAGATGGGAGTCGAAGTGGATGACGCTGATGGGCCCGTAGGCTTGGTTGATGCTGCGCAGCAGGGGGAGAGTGATGGTGTGGTCACCTCCCAGGGTGATCACACGGGGGAGTGTCTTGCCGGACTTGCTGATGCCGGGTTCTTTGGCGGCGGTGTAGGGCGTGCGGGTGAGGAGTGCGTTGTGGCCTTCTTCGATTTGTTGGAGGGCGTAGTGGTTGTCATAGCTGTTACTGTCAGAACACATGCTAGGGCATGGGAGGATTGTACGTACGATGTGACGGGGATGTCGCCGCAGTCAATGACTTTACCCCAGAAGTTGAAGGGGTTGGATTTCATGGGCCTATCCTATTAGTCTTGCCTAGGATCGGAGGAGGATACAAAACGTACACGTTATACCCGCCGCTGAAGCGAACCTTGCGTGAGCCTTTGACCTCGAAAAGTAAGCATGCGAGCAGGAGACACCAAACGTACTAGAGATTGAGGCGTCGAGAACCTTGTCTGATCCCGCTGGGCCCGAAACGAGCACCAGGTCTGTACGATGTTCCCGTGTCGAACGGTGCGCCTGGTTCAGTCTGTCAGTTCTGCGCTCCAAGGTCACATCTCTTGTAAGTCTGCCCACCTATGAACGCAATGTCATATTTCTCCTCGTCGCTAGCCAAGCAGGGGAAGTAGGGGAGACGGCCAAAGGTCGAGATGCCGGAGAAGACGGAATCAGCCTATGTCTCTGTCAGTTCGAGTGATGCTGCATATTGCTTCTGATGCTGCTCACCTGTGTACCTCCATCACCAGGAATGGTGTTGTACCACAACGACTTGTGTGGTCCAGAGATGGGTTCCTGGTTGTGATCGTGGTCACCGTGGGCAAGAGCACAGCTGGCACACGCCAGCAAGGCAATGGATTTGAGAAGCATCTTTGCAACGACCAACGACAGATTTCACGAACAGTAGGGAAAGAAAGGTAGGAGGTGTGAGAGAGCTTCACAAAAAAACACCACCCCGCGAAGCAATTGGAGAGTATAAAGTACTCATAATGGAAAGGGATCAGCCAAGCTGCAGCATCTCCGGCAACGAGCTACTGACGTTTCGACTCGAGTTCCTGCAGACAAACCCACCTAGCCTGTAGTCTTACTGATGTTTAGCTTCTGGTTCCTGTTACCTAAAAGATGCAGGTGCGCCGTCGGCGACGGGCTTCTCCCAAGCAGCAAACAGAGCGACTATCGACAGTCTGCCCCGCAAAGATGACCAGTCCATGACGGCATCGCACTCTGATGCCGAGCTAGGAAATGCAAGCTGTAAGATGCAAGCATGGCGGGCGTCGGCAGTGGTCCGAGTTTGGGATCTTGAGAAAGACGGCCGTGGGAGGACGAGCAAAGGACGCGGAGCAACGTTCAGCCTGGGACTAGACGGCGCACATGTCCACGAATGGATTTCAGCGGGAGGTAGACTCACAGTGCTCGGTGTGTGTCATCAATGTGCTTATCAGTCTCGATGAATGCGGTCAAGAAGTGCGATATCAGTGCGCAGAACAACTTTTGTAAGACGTTGAGGTAAGAATCTGAGTCTAACCGAGAATGGAAGGCTGTATCGCTTGAAACAGCCCGTGACAATACCGACCGGATAAGGGAACCCCTTCAAGTCTATGCAATACTTTTCTGTCTGCCTCATCTCAGATCCAGTCGTCACTGGGGTCCATTTGCTGTCGGAGCTGGCACAGCGTTCCCAGCCTGACCATTTTCAACCAATTCGTCCTTATCCATCCGCTCAAAGGCTCTCTCGACTTGGTAGTCCCAGTTGCTCCAAGCCACGATAACCCACTCAGCAGCGCCGACAAGGTACAATGCGATACACTGCCCGACCCATAGACCACCAAGACCCCAGCCGTGGAAGGCGAGGTAGATGCCCAGCGGGAGAGCACCGCAGTAGTAGCTGACAAGATTGACTGCAGCTCCAATATGCTGTCTGCCCATGCCTCGTAGTGACCCACCACAACTGCCGTTCAGCCCATCCGCAATCTGGAAGAGAGCCACATATGGCAAAACTCTGGCAGTAAGTTTGACCACTCGGTCGTCGTCGTTGAAGATTTTGGCAAAATGATTTCTCGTGCCCATCAAGATGGCCAGTATAACAGCGCCCATGAACATGCTAAGCCAGGCGGCGACATTTGCTGATCGGGCTGCTCCCTTTGCGTTGCGTGATCCAAGCATGTTGCCCACACGAGCACTGGCTGCAACACCAATACCAAAAGGGATCGTGTTCATGACTTGATCAGCCGTCATGATGACACTCTGAGATGCAAGAGGGATCTCTCCAAGTCTACCTGCAGCCAGTGCCACAATCTCGAATGCCCACCACTCGGTGCCGACGTGAATGACGCCCAAGAAGGCGAGCTTGGCGAAAGTCCAGGTGTTCTGCAGGCATTTCTTGCTCCAGCCGCCCCAGCAATCGCCACCCGCCACAAATCTCGCATATAGCAGGAGACCGAGGAATGAAAGCCAATAACCAATTCCTGTAGCGAATGGGGCGGCGTAGATACCCCATCCAGCGACATAAACAAATAGGTAGTTGAGTAGGGCACTGATGGGTGAAGTGATTAGCAAGACGTAGGTTCCTGGTCGCATGATCTCCTGCGCCTGGAGATATTTCTTCATCGTCTCGAAGTAGATGTAACCGAGACCACCCGGGATAAGGCAGCTCAAGAATTTGGAGCTGTCGTGTGATAACTGGTCGCTTTGTCCGAGTAGTTTGAAGACGGGTTCGGAGCATAACCATAATATGGCCACTGGGATATAGAATGCAGTGAGTACAAGAATGGCTCGCTGAAGCAGAATGCCAAGGTCGTGCTTGTTCTTGCTTCCGGTGAAGGACGATGAGGCAAGAGTATCCAGAGCTGTTGATCCTCCCATGCCGATCAGCCAGCCTGTGCACATGGCGAACATGTAGGAGAAAGCAGCCGTGGAAAGATCTTGAGGCGAGGCTCGACCTACTATCAGAATCGATACTGTTTGAAGAGAGTTTTGCAATGTGTATGCCAATATCACTGGGATTGATCCTTTGAACAAAACCCAGAACTCGTGCAGAATGAGCTTTCGAGTCGGTGTTTCGTCTTCTGGTAGAATGTCGAGCACTTCTCCTTCCTCCTCACTGGAAGAAGGGTCATTCTCATCCTGCTTTTTCGGCAACAGGCTCGTTTGCTCATTAGGGGCCTCCCGGATAGCGTCTTCTGTGGAAGCCATCCTTTGCTCCGCCTACGCTGTCTTACACAGCCGTGATGCTATAGTACCGGATAGTTTCTGAGAGTGCTGCAAACTGGAGGCTCCTTTGAATGTTAGGTATACTTTCTTAAACGCTAGAATGGTAAGCGTGCACGAAGGGATGTCTCAAAGGGAAAAAATATTGTTCACAAGCAAGAAGCTGATCAGACCAAGCGAAAGATAAGGCCGACCGATGCCCGGTGCATTGCCCGCTACATGCGCGCATTCTGGCCCTGGTGGGTGGATGAGGCGGTCAAATCCTCTGCCCCACCATGATATCGGACAGTGAGAGTGATTGTTAGCTTCTCGTCAAAGAATGGTGTCCTACCTAAACCCCAGATGGCCGGCCATGATAGATGAAGAAGCAAGTCCATTCATGCTGCATGGTCACGAATCACGATACGTAAAGGGAATGATTGATGGAAAGACCTCCTTTCATCATCATTTACCATTGTAGAAGGAGGCAAGGAGGATATTGGGCATTGATTCACCCAATAGTGGGCAAGGAGGGCGGTTTTCTTATCTCCCGCCTCTCAATGCATTCGTAAGAAAACAACTGGGGAGGGAGAAGTGCTCGTACAGCTCTGGCGTAATTTTACCCGTAGACTTTCTCATAGGTATGGCTTGGCAATACCCGCTGATGACTAAGCTCGCGTCGGTACCTCACCAGTGGGTACCATAATTCTCCGTACAGCCGACGATTGTCCGACGCGCCTTTTTCGCGTCAGTTGCAACAACTCAACAACCTTTTCCACCACCACTATGGCAGTGTTAACAAGGGCTTCGAAGCGTGCATGCACGCCGCCTAACAAAATTGCCGGTGGCGAACATGATACGATCAAAAGATCTCGATTTTTCGAGGCCTGGGACAATCGGCAGGATGGTGAAAGTTTACGTCGCGTTTCAGCACGCGTTGGACTACCACCCACGACATGCTCAGACTAGAGGCGACAGCGAGACGACATTAGGCGAGACGCACGCCGGCGTACACGCAAATCGACCTTAAAGAGGCTTGGGAGGCCTTTCAAGCTAACCAAGGCCTTTTGCAAGATGCTCGTCAGCCCTAAAAACCCTGTACGTCGGCAACCACTTTATCGACAAGTTGCGTATCATAGAATGGGCGTCGCAGTCAATACCCTTCGTCGAGCACTAAAACGCTAGACCAATAGCGCTCAGATATATCTCGAGGCCACCGTAAATAAGAGATTAAGCGATAACAACCTTATTAGTCGTATTCAGTATAGCTCGGAGCACCAGGAAAAGACTATCAAGGATCTCTAACAGTATGTCTACTTTACAGACGAATTCCACTACGATCCGAGTGAAACACCAAAAGGCAGAGTCCTCCGAGAGAGGGGTATACGATACGAGCCCGAAAACCTCGGTAAACGCTATACCAAAGAAGGTGTTAAACTACACGTTTATAAAGGTGTTAGCTACGACTACAAATCACCAGAATTACGCTTCTACAAGGAGCAAATACCTCCAATCGATAAAGACAAGCTACCTAAGCGTCCACGAAAGCCTCGAAAAAGCAAATACGAGACAGTCGAGGCATTTAAACAACGATGTAAAGAGTGGGACGCACAGCAGCCCGTTAGTATAGAAATACATACAAAAGGCAACTCGATGACCCAGCAATACTACACAGACAACGTCCTACCTAACTATATTAAGGATATCGAGGAGTTTCGAGCCCTTTTTCCTATGGATAAGTAGGTATTCGTGCTACTACAAGAGAACGAAGATCCTTCTCACGGAATGAAGAAGGCTGGCGTCGCACGTCAACTCAAGGACAGGCACGGCGTCGTCAACCTTAGGCACCCTACCCAATCGCCTAATCTCAACCCAATTAAGGCTATTTGGAATATCATAAAGCAAAGAGCGCGTCGTCGTTAGTACAGTACGATCGATAAGTTAAAGGAGATCCTATAGGATAAATGGAGCAAAATTACGCAGGAGGAAATTCGCAAACGCATTGACGAGATACCCGATCGATGCGCACGCCTAGTAAAAACAGGTGGGAGACCCATCAGGACAGCACTGTGGTAATAAAATAACGAATTGGTTGCTGTAACTCTTGAATAATAGCATATTTCAGTAAAACGGCTAATAATCGGCTGTACGGAGAATTATGGTACCCACTGGTGCCTGGCTGTTGCATCAAACGTCGCCGCTCTGGACGACTTCATCAGACCAGACGGACTTGGCGTCGTCGTAGACGTCGTCTGCGCTGCTACAGCCGTCCTGACTACTCTGGTCACTTCCTCCAGCCTCGCCTGGGTCCTTGGTGGCGGGTTCAAAGACAATCCAGCTGTGTTGTATTGAGACGACCGAGGAATTCCTGAATGATATCGTGCACTTCTTGCGTACACCCAAACCAGCCAGGAGGCTTTTGTGGACTGCACCGTAGTCGCAAGCTCTCTTCTGCTGTCCTGCCTTCCTCGTCTTGGGCTTCTACCTGTACATGGCTCAAATCAACATACATCAATGCTTCCACAAGGGCCTCGGTGCCGAATCTCGCCACATAATGTAGAATAGCTGGGTGCGCCTTTGTTCCAGGGACAATTTGGAAACGGCAGCCATACTTGGAGAAGAGCTTTATCGTTCGAACGGAGCCGGACATGATGGCATGTTCCCAGACAAAGAGCCCCTTATTATCGCAAATGTCGAGATCTGCGCCGTGGTTGAGCAAGATTTGTGCACACTCTTCAGTCTCCTTGTAGGCGCAATGGTATAAGGGAGTATGGTTGTCCCTATCAACAGCGTTAACGTCCGCTCCAAAATTCACCAGCGTCTCTACAATCTCGGGAACTCCCTTTCGCGAGGCGTGATGGAGCGGTGTCATTCCCGAAAGATTCTTCGAGTTGACATTCGCCCTAGCCATGAGGAGCGAGCTAACGAGCGCTTTGGATGCGCCTCGAATGGATGCCATGTGAAGAGGAGTGTGCTTCCTGAGATCAGCATCGTCCACCCGGGCGCCGTGATATAGGAGCAACCGAACTGCCTCAACGTTGAAGCAATTGCAAGCCCACCAGAGTGGCGTCTTCCCCAAGACGTCCGGAGTGTTGATCAGCTCCGGATGTTCCATCAGCTCAGTTTCTAGATCCTGTTTAGACAGTCCAAGAACGATCCGGTGGACAGAACAAAATTCTCGCTCATCGATCATCTCCCTAATGTCAAGATGATGGTGGAGTCTATCTGCCGCCTCGTCCTTGACCGTGGTTGGTAGAAACCAGAGCTCTAGGAATCGTGTTCGAGGAGTTCTGATATGTCAGTCCAGGACAAATAGTACGCCTCAGGCATGGGGCATACCGTCCATCTGTAGTCTCCTGGTTCATGTCGGCGCCGGAGTCCAAGAGAAAGTTGGCCATGTCCCACTGCGCCCAGGACACGGCCGTCTATCAAGCCCAATGTCAGTACGGATGTTGCCGATCGCATTAGCAGACATCATGAGACATGACATACTAGTAACGTGCCGCCGTCCCACTGCATATCCCGTACGGAAGCAGCCCCCGCAACGTAAAGTGACCGGACATTAGACAGCATGCCCTTTTCAACAAACATCGGGACTGCTGTTTCCGCGTACCGGGCAGTTTTTAGCAGTAGTTCCGGTCCATCTACTGGGCTGGATGTAAGTGACATGACCAGGAGCCTATTCGCCAGCCAGATCGGCAGTGCATAGCTCACTTGGAACCAGGGTCGTAGAGTCCGTTTGCAGGTACGAATTGAGCATTGCGGGCTGAGCATAGAGACTCCAGAAAAAGTCACGTTAAGAGACCCTGTCCATTGTCTGGCTGAATGGGATATACGCCTCCTTTTATGACATGCGCACGGGCATGATTTGGCGCAGCCGTTAGCATTAGACTTCAAAGTCTTGATGTAGAGACCCCGGTAAGGGATGGCTGAGTTATATCTGCGCAGAGGTTGTTGACCGGGAAATGCTGACATGTTCATGGTTTGCTCGCGAAGCGATGCAGGAGTCTCTGCTCGAGAAAGGGCATTGTTCGGTTCCACATGCACGGTTCGGAATCCTTCGAAGGCAGCACCTATCTGCGTCGTGGCGGTATGTGTTCGTTCAATTCTCTCGCACATGTCTTCAAGTAGTGCTCGATTATGCATCACTTGATCCAATGCTTGCTCCGCTTTGGAAAGCCCCTCGGTGCTAATCAGCGTGAGCTGTTGCACTTGGATGCTAGTTCGACGCGATTGAGAGCTTGGAATGGTCAGCAAAACCGCGAACGTCGAAACCCTCGAGTACTATTTCGTGCGTGAGGAAAAATGGGAGCAGGAGTTCGTCAACTAACAATACAGCAGTAAAAAGAATGTCGGCAATCTCGCGTCTCTTAGTCTGAAGCTTTGTGGTGAGCTCATTGACGCGGCTGCGATGCCTGACCCATGCAAGTCTCCTTGCCTCCACTTTCTCACCAGGTTTGACAAGCTCGAATTGGATTAAATTGTTCAACCGAGACAGGTCCAATTCAACGGAATGCAGGAGTACGTCCAAGGCTCGACTCGAATGCTGGGCGGCTTGGACCGCATCCTTGACCTCTTCAAGAGTCGTCTCGACCTTTGTGACCTCTTCAAGTAGCTGTTCCAGTTCTTCGGGAGCTTTCTTGATTGTCCGAAGTATTTTCAGCACTGATTTCGCTGTTTTCTGGCTTACCTCTGCCACGCCTATGGCCCCAACAGTTATCGAAAATGGATCCATGGTCTTGAAGCATTTCAAACAGACTTGATGGCGGAAGGTAGGTGAGTGGGTTGGGATAGAAGGAGACTGGATGTTTGGGGTTGGGAGAGGCAAAGTGCGATCAGGCTGGAGCGGGGTCTACAGCTTCCACAACTTGCATAAGCGTCCCAGGCTGCGTTGGAAGGGGCCAGTGAAGCGACGCTAGACACCGCCGGACTGGTGGCATATAGCTCGGTTTGGGGACACCAGATTCCCTGTTGTGTGACCTTCGACTGGAAGTCGTCCCCTATCCGCTGCCTTTTCCAGTAGCATCCACTTATGGTCAGGCAAGAGCCGCTCGTAACACAACGGAATCGTAAGGCAGTCAGAAGCGGATGAACAAGTTTGTCACAATTCATCTCATTGCGCCGATTCAAGATATCAGCCATAGAAGCAGCCACTCCGGGCGTCCCTTGTGCAATCAACCATGGTATATGGAAGGGAGGCAATGTTGTGAATGAGGATCGGCCTTCATCAGGCTGTTGTTACTGTTCTGCCGGCACCATATCTTGCTGCCCAACTCACCTGATCTTACACATGACTAGCACCGAGCAACAACATGCTTCAAATATTGTACTTTCTGAATTCTCCTCAACAATCCAGACAAAAGCCATCCGCTGTTTGACCAAACATGTCAACGGTTAATGGGCGCTTTGAATGATGGATTGCCGTTCCAGTAGAATCGTAGCAACCAAAAAACTGCCCATAAGGACGGTTTCACTTACCACCCACCAGGCTGACACAAGTTCAGTCTGCTGGGTGGAAAAGTTTTTGCATTTTTTGCGCGTTCGAACACCAAGCTATGCGCCATTTTGATCTTCTTGTTTGTGGTGGGGGGCTGTTGGCGGTGTTATGTGGCTGTAAAGGTAGAGCCCTGTTCAATCTGCCGGTACCCATGGGAGATTTACTCACTTGCCTTTTGGAGGCTCTCGGTGGAAGGTGTGATAACGCCGCTTTGAGTTGCAGGCTCCGACAAATACCAAAATGGCGTTTCCTAGGAGCCCAGCCTCATAGATGGACTTTCGATGAATATTCTTCGGTTCTCATGCCTCATATCCCTCCCTCAGCCCGCTCCAATCGCCGCTTAAGGTAGTGGTGATCACAGCTTGGGCTTTGCCAGCTCTGCGCCTCTTTCTTTGACCGTCTTGCGCCGTAGCAACCAGTTGCTCAAAACCTCATAAGAGGCTACTGCAGCCATAAGAGGAGGACAAACCAACAGCAACAAACTGTACCATCGAGGACTTCCCGACCGTATCTTCCCCACAACATCCGCAATCTGCAATTTCAAATCTTCCTTGTCCCCGTCATTGTAGAGGACATAACCTTTCCCTGCATCCTTCTTGCCCTTGTTCCTGTACTCACATCTTGTAGCCTTTTCGCGAACGTCGACCTGACTTTTGACTCTGTTCTCTGCATCTTCTGCGGACAGGTGCGGATCGCGTTCTCGAAGGCGCTGCATTTGTATCTTTGGATCTGAGACAGCGACTACAATGACCGTGCTGCAGAAGATATCCAGCCCGGATTCGAACAGAAGAGGGATATCCAGGACACATGCCCAATTGCCGCGGAGGTAGTAGTATAGTATAGCCCTGGCCATGTAGAACCGCACAACGGGATGTACAATGGCATTCAGCTTCTTCCTATCAGCTGTCCTCTCTTCACTGTTTCCAAAGACTCTTCTTCCCAAGGCTGGTCTGTTTAATGGCCTGCCATTGCCGTTTGGACCATCTTCTCTTCCGCCGCATTGAGGATCGGAAGCAGGAAGCAAAAGGTCTGGAGTGGTGGGACCGAAAGTCGCAACTATGCGACGATATCCCCAGGTGCCTGGCTCCACAGCCTTTCTTGCTAGGAGGTCTGCATCGATCAGAGGAAGGGAGTAGGGTGGGGATGAGAGTGTTTGAGAACAGGTCGATTTGCCTGTGGCAATAGAGCCTGTGAGGCCAATCACGCGCATGGTTAGGATGTGTGGCGTCGCATGTCAAGTCGAAGCTGCCTGTGCAGGAATATTTCGAGTCATGAGAAGCAGGCCTTGGTATGGAGGGAGGGTAGATGAGGTGTTCACGGGTATTGTACCGAGGTGCTAAGCTTACGGACTATCATTGTTCCGGGACGAATTTCTGAGCAAACAAGGCTGTCACTCTCCTATTGTCTTCAAACTTCACTGAGTCAACAGGGGAGATCTAAAGTCGCAAACTGTGTTGGTATACATGAGAGTGCCCTAACAATAGAATGCAGGCATGAAAGTGCGACATTGGGGTGAGTCACAAGCGACAACAATAAGACTCCGCGATTTGTATTGATATTTTACCTTTGGAATATCATGTCGGATTCTGCACTCGACACTGTGCTATAAATATCCGACGTCAAACAAAGGATGATCTTCTGGTCACCGAGCACTTCTCGTCGCATCATAACCACTTTACACCGGAACATACAATCAAGAAGATACTCCAACATGGCTCCGATACTCTCTCTAACCCCAGCCGAGAAACTATTCCGGCAGTGTTTGCTGGACTGTCGAAGTCACATGCAATCTGTCCCAGGTATGCAAGGCCTAGTCCTTCGATGGACAGGCGGCTGGGTTCGGGACAAATTGTTGGGTGTTCAGAGTCATGACATCGATGTCGCTCTAAGCACCATGACGGGATTGCAATTCGGTCAAGCCATGCAAGCTTTTATGAAAGAGCATGGCGAACGGTACGAGCAAGAAGCTATCCAGCAAGGTATCAACCATCAGGTCAAAGACATCCACAAGATTGCTGCAAACCCGGAGAAGTCGAAGCATCTCGAAACCATCACGACGAGAATGTTCGGCATCGATGTTGACTTTGTCAATTTGAGAAAAGAAGTGTATGATGAAGAGAGCCGTAATCCACAGATGGAATTCGGCACCGCTGAAGAAGACGCAATGCGCCGTGATGCCACGGTCAACGCTCTCTTCTACAATCTCGACACACAAGTCGTGGAGGACTTCACACAGCGAGGTCTTCAAGACATGGAGAACAAGATCATCCGAACACCACTGGCACCATACCAGACCTTTAAGGACGACCCATTGCGAGTCCTCAGACTCATCCGGTTCGCAAGTCGCCTTGGCTATGAGATCGAGGCTGAAGCTCAACAAGCAATGCAAGACAAAACTATACACGAAGCCCTACGCCACAAAATCAGCAGAGAACGTGTAGGCGTAGAAGTCATGAAGGTCATGGCCGGACCCGATCCACACACGGGTCTCAAGTACATCAACGACTTCGATCTGTACGGGACCGTATTCGGCGATCCTGCAGACACTGAATGTCCCGACGCCAACCAAGCACTTCTGGCGTACGACGGACTGCAAAAGATCCTCGACGAGAAGTCGGCCATTTGTCTAGGCCTGAAACCGAAACAAGATCAGGCATTGAGTTGGTTTCTGGCTGCTTACGTCCCGTGGTCGGAAAACTCAGCCAAGGCATACAATGCCGCATGGGAGGGCATCAAAGCCACAAACAGCATGAGGAAAGTGCTCAAAGAAGCCATCGACTACCGGCCAGCCATCGTCAAAGCGATTGACCTTGTGGTAGACAGCAAAGCTACCCGAGCAGACGTTGGCATGATCTTGCGACAATGCAAGGACGCGTGGAGGTCGCACGTCCTTTACTCGCTGCTGTGCGACATCGCCGAAGCTGATTTTACCAGCGCTACTGATCGATATCAAACATTTATCACCTTCGTCCATGACCAGCAGCTAGAAGATGCTCATACAATTGCGCCACTCCTCAAGGGCGACAAGATTAAGGGTGCACTTGGCGAACCTAAAGGGGGACCATGGCTGAAAAAGGCCGTCGATCTCCTTGCTGAGTGGCAGTTCAATCACCCTGACGCCACAAAGGAACAGGCCATAGAAATGCTTTCTGGCAAGAAAGCTGAGATTGGTCTTGGTTGAGAACTGACCTATAGTTTCGAGGTTGCAAGCTTGGTAGCACGCAGCTTTACATCCCGAGCCTCCTGACGCACGGCAAGGTCAAGCATGATCTCCTCACTGCCGCCACCTACAACATGTACACGTACATCACGGCTGATCTGCTCGATGCGGGCTCCTTTCCCGGTCTTGGTGTATCCTGCGCCGCCCATGATCTGTTGAGCTTCACGGCAGACGCGTTCGAGACATCTCGTGCTCATCACCTTGAGCAACGCAGTCATTCCTCCGACATTGACCTCTTTGCCTGTGACCCGGGAAGTCTCGATGACATAGCAAAGCTGATCAAGGAAAGCTTGTGCAGGTTCGATCAGAAGTCCGAATGAGGCGATTTTAGTCTTGATCGGCGAATGCTCAATTAGTGGTTTGCCAAAGGTCTCCCTTTCGCAAGCATAGCTATATGCATCTTGAGCACAAACGCGGGCAAGTCTGATCGCGGCTGTTGCTAATGAGAGCCGTTCTGGGTTGAAATTCGACATGATCAGTCGAAATCCTTCGCCTTCCTTGCCAATGAGGTTGTCGATTGGGACTTCGACATCATCAAAGTCGATGAAAGTAGAGCCTATGAAGTCAATAAAAGTCCAACAACACCAACTTTTCAAGAGTTCTTACCACTGGCATGGACACCCTGGTTGTCTATCCTTCTTAGAGTGACGCCCTTTGCTTTGAGTGGTACAACTAGCAAGCTGATACCGCCGTGTCCTGGTCCTCCCGTCCTGACCGCCGTCGTGCAGTAGTCGGCCCATATACCGTTCGTGATCCACTTCTTTTGACCGGAGACACGATACACCGACCCTGATCGCTCAGCAGTCGTTTTGATATTCGCGACATCGCTTCCTCCGTCTGGCTCAGTGATACCAAGACAGAATCTTAACTCTCCTCTCGCAATGTTAGGCAACCACCTCTGTCTCTGTTCTCTCGTACCGAATCGGCTGATGGGAGGAGCTCCGATGCCGTTGCCACCATTTAGCCCCCATACAGGTCCGCACCAACCGAGCCGATTGAGTTCGTCACCGACTATGACAGAGCACCACGTATCCCATTCACCGAAGGGTATACCGGCAGGATGCTGAAGACCACCAGCATCAGTAGGGTCGATGACCGGATTTACTATTGCGAAGCCGAGTTGACAGTACCGTAGGCGGACTTCTTCGGGAGTTTGACCAGCAATTTCCCACTCTTGTGCATGTGGTGCGAGCTCGGTTTCCACATAGTCGCGTACAAAGGCTCTTAGCTTATGATGCTTCTCGGTCCAGTAGGGGTTGGTAGGCAGATCAAGTTGCGGGAGGAGTGGTTCGGAGAAGGGAGCTGGCGTGGAAGGTGCCATCATGACCAATCTGCTTAGAGGTACAAAGGGTGCAGAGTAGCCCTCAAGGCTCTCAAAGTGTCGACTTGCTACATCTTGAAGAGACAGACTCGAAGTCCGGGGTAAGCGTGAGACCGCGGGGAGAATCAGAGTCAGTCTCAATGAATCGCGTTTGAACCTCGGTCAAAGCATCTTATCTTATCTTGGTTGACTAAACTGGATTGGGCCAAATGATGGCATTGGTGACAGATTCTTGGACAACATTGTTGATTGATATCGTTGCCGTATGATATTTTCTTCTTAAACCAGACCAGACCATCTGGTGGTAGGATGTCTTTAGGCAGTCACCGACAACTCAACATAGTCCATGTGGCACCGGCGCCTTAAGAGCGTTGACAATCAATCACCATCAGATCAACAAATGGTTGTTTTACTCATTCGCCAGAGATGAGCGCTATGCTACCTTGAGCATTTTTCCTAGTACCTGGGCTTACGATCAAGATGGAGTCCTTTCGCGAATTTGTTTCTAATCAGCTCCCGGGCCAAAACGGCGATTCCGACCAAGAGCAAATTGACAGCAACAACGTCAAGCAAGAAGATTTCGCTGACGGGCAGAATTCCCTCGAGGAAGATGACGATGATTCAAGCAACCTCACTCAACATACCAAGGGCGATTCAGGAGGCTCAGAGTTCATCGAGGATGTGGTCCCGCGCGTGTTTCCCCGTTTGTCAAATAATCCTCCTGAGTCACCACCACTAGGACCCGGAAAGGGAGATGAAGAGGATGAGGACGAAGAAATGGACCTTTCCAAGTCTTTCAAAAGAACTGTCAGTCCGTCACCAACAGCCTTTGAGCACAGTAAAGGAGCAACGGTTGGCAAGGTGGGAGAGGAAGGCGTCATAAAGATGCACAAGTTCACCCTTCATGAAACGGCAAATTACTATTATATTGTCGGCTCAGATCTGTTGGACTCGGCATTTCGCATCTTGAAGATTGACCGAACCTCAGAGACTGGCGAGCTAAACATTACTGAAGACGACATTGTCTATACCAAGAAAGAGACGCAACAAATTCTCAGTGCGATTGATGAAGGCAATCGAGCAACAGGAGGTCTGAAAATCAAGACCAGTTTTTGGGGCTTGCTTGGTTTCATTCGGTTCACTGCTCAATACTACATGATCTACGTGACCAAAAGAAGTCAGGTTGCCATGATTGGTGGCCACTACATCTATCAAATCGATGGCACCGACATGATGCCCTTGGTAACAGCAGCCTCGACAAGGGTCAAGACCGACCGACACCTCGACGAGGCTCGATTTATCAGTATTTTCGGCAATCTGGACCTCACCCGATCCTTTTACTTCAGCTATTCTTACGATGTTACAAGAACATTACAACACAATGTTATGCGGGAACGACAGGCCCTCCAGGACGGTCTCGTCGAACCACACAAAGGGGACCACAACGACATGTTCGTGTGGAATCACTACCTTCTCGAGCCTGCAAAGAAGATTCTACGAAACCCCTTTGACTGGTGTCTACCAATCGTACATGGATACGTGGACCAAAGTGCTCTTTCAATCTACTGGGGACGAGTGGTCTACGTCACGATCATTGCTCGTCGATCACGCTTTTTTGCTGGTGCTAGATTCCTCAAACGTGGTGCCAATGATCTCGGACACGTAGCGAACGATGTTGAGACGGAGCAAATCGTCTCCGAAATGTCGACCTCTTCTTTTCATGCGCCCGGACCAGTCTTGTTTGCCAACAACAAGTACACCTCTTATGTACAACACCGAGGCAGCATCCCACTACACTGGACGCAAGAAGCGACAGGAGTTACGCCGAAACCATCAATCCACCTTAACGTGGTGGACCCATTTTTCAGCGCCGCAGCTCTACATTTCGATAATCTGTTCAAGCGCTACGGCACTCCCATATACGTGCTCAACCTCGTCAAGTCTCGAGAACGCACACCACGAGAATCGAAACTTTTGGAAGAGTACACCGTTGCAGTGAATTACCTCAACCAGTTTCTCCCCAAGGACAAGCAAATCCTCTATCATGCCTGGGACATGAGTCGAGCGTCCAAAAGCCGCGACGGCGACGTCATTGGTAGTCTCGAGGCCATCGCTGAAGACATCCTCCCGAAGACAAGCTTCTTCCAGAACGGCAATGACGAAGAATCCGGGCTCAAATTGCAAAGCGGCGTCGCCCGGACAAACTGCATCGATTGCCTCGACCGGACGAACGCAGCACAATTCGTAATTGCGAAAAAGGCGCTCGGCTACCAACTACAAGCACTGGGCGTGATAGAAGGCACATCCATCGAATACGACTCCGACGCCATCAATCTCTTCACACACATGTGGCACGACCACGGCGACACCATAGCCGTGCAATACGGCGGATCTCACCTAGTCAACACGATGGCCACATACCGCAAGATCAACCAGTGGACCAGCCACTCCCGGGACATGGTCGAGAGTTTCAAACGGTATTACAACAACTCATTCATGGACGCACAAAGACAAGAAGCCTACAATTTGTTCTTGGGTAACTACGTCTTCCAGCACGGCCAGCCCATGCTCTGGGACTTAACGACAGATTACTACCTGCACCACTCCGACCCACGGTCCATGTTCGGCAAACGCCGTCCCAGTTACCGCCAGTGGTACACACCAGAATACTTGTCGTCTCCAGACATGCCCTTGTCGATCTGGCCGCGCGAGCTGCGTGACAGACCACTAGGCTACTTCGACGACTACTGGGTCGAATACTACCGCCCCCTCGCCATCTCGTCGTTCAAAAAGCTGTTCTCCTTCAAAATGCACTCCAATCTACGGTACATTCCACTCAACTCGACATCATCCGGCAAATATGATTTCAGTCCGTTCAAAGTGCGAACCACGACCGAGAGTCCGAACGACGAAAACAGCCATACTCACGACAAACACCCTAGAAGCAAAGGCGTCAAGATCATCGCACCCTCAGACGACACCTCGTCTCTAGCACCAACGGACTCTGCACCCCCATCAGCGTTAGACCCCGCTCCCAAACCCAACAGTTTGGGTCCTTGGCTCGACGCACAACAGCAACTTCATAACAACCAGAAGAAATACACCGGCATAATCAAAGAGCCGTCTTTCGAAGTCCAATCATCCAGCCTTCCAAAAATCCCTAAACTTCCAACAGCAACAACAAGTGATTTGACAAGCTCGTCGTTATTGCCTCCAACTAAAGCGGAACTCGCGCTACAATCGTTCACCGCGTTGATCGAAAAGTCTCTCGATCCGCAAGTGCACCAAGATGACGAGTACCAGCGGTACGTGACGCATCCGTCGACTATACCGCTCGTCGTGACGAGCGACATCGACTACAGTGCTGCACCACTTGAGTTTCTGGAGTATTTGAGTAAGACGGCTGTTGACCCCACTGAGCATCGCGTGTTGAGGGATTACGATGACGAGCGCGGCGCGGTGAGTCTGACGGTTGAGGAGCGCGCGGAGGCGAGTCTGGATGAGTACGCTGAGTACCTTGCCTCGGGTGTTGTTGAGGATCCTTTGACAGTCCTGGAAGAGGATGGCGGGAAGAAGAGGTATAAGGCTTATAAGAAGTGGTTGAAGGGGAAGAGTTTGTTTAAGCAGAGGCCTGTGGTTGGTGATGATATGGGGGCCGTTTAGCTTATGTCTGTGGTTGGTGGTTGATGGTGGTACGGGGTGATTGGGGATTGTTTGTGTTTTGTGATACCCCTGGTAGGCTTCTGCTTGCATAGCATCGTATGGTATGGCATGGTAATTTGCATCTGGCGTCTTGACTTCATCGTCCAAATAGCTCCTTCAAATCACCCTCCTCATCAATCAATCGCCCGACCGCACTCTCCCACTCTTCCCGATCAACCACACTTCCCAAGCTCTTCACCACACCTTTCAACCTATTCATCACAGTGTCCACCTCCTCTCTCTTCGAATCCGACTCATCCAAGCAATTACACCAACACCCAACCACCCCCCTCAATATCTCCGGCCACCACTTCTCCTTCACCCTTGGCGCGCCAACTCTGATCACACAATCCAAAACATCCATCACAGCGACCACCATTTCCGGCGCCGCCAGGATGAACGGATCCATCAATCCAGCTCGCACCATAGGTAACAAATCCTGGAAATGCCGCACACTCGCTATTCCCATGCGCTCGAACACATTTGGTATTTGTGAGAGTAAGAACGTGGTTAAGCGTACCGATATCGTTGAACTGAATGATCCGGAGGACGATAAATGCTCGATGCCAGATATTATGCCATGCCGATACAGCCATGTCAATCTCTCTGTTCCTCCGGTCCGGTGACTGCTGTCGACGTTGGTATTGGTAGTCACGTCAAGGAGCGCTAAATAAGCGGGAATCACACTCCCCAACACCGTCAGACTTTCCTCCTCGGGCGTCAAAGTCGGAAGGAGATTGAAGTTCGCTTTCAGTGCATCGAAGAATACATCGCCTAGTCCTGTGCGTCGTATGATATCGCTTTGCACACTTTGCAGCACTCCGCACAGTGTTGTGAGGAGACCAGCTCCTGATGCTTTGTAACTTGCGTCAGGGTCGTCAATCATATTCAGGATGGCCGGGACGAGTAAATGGAAATGTGCTTCGATCGCAGATTTCCTTTGTGAAGGCGGCAGTGTTGAGTAGGCATTTAGAATGTATGCGAGTAAAGGGATTGTGAAATTGGTTTTCCATTTCTCGGGTTCGTCGACCTCGAAGCGTGGGGTTAGGAATGATGATGACTTTGTGACGAGATTCTTGCGGCCTGTCGATGTTAGGTTGCGGTGTGGTTTGGTGAAGAGCGGTTTTATGATTTGGGTGAGGAGATCTTGTAGTGTTGTTGGAAGGGTGTCAAGGCTGATATTTGATATTAAATCTTGGGCTTGGGAGCGGAGGATGGTTATTGATTGTGGTTCATCCGGTGGACGGGATGAGAGGATAGACAGGATAGACAGGATAGTGTCTTTTTGCTCGTCCATCGTGGTCGCATTGTGCATCTGGGTAGTTCAGATTATGCTCGTGATGTGGAACCTGTGGTAGGAATTGAAGGTCGAGGTGTTGATGTTCGCTGGTCGCCAAGGTACTCTATTGACGGACCATAATATTCCAAGTCAACGTCAAGTAGCCTGGCGACCTAATCGATCATCGTATCTCTTCAACTAGGCTTTGTTCGGCTCTATTGAGAATACTACAAGGCTGGAGAATATCTATACATTCTCATTTTAATGGATATGAAGCTCTTTTCGACATTTGTACCATAGATCCAACAATGAGAAAACATGGCCGTCAATAACCCCGCCTGTATGCAGATGTCCTTATCCAAACGCTTCCATCCCAAATACAATTTTTTCGAATACAATGTTGTAGATCAACCCGTCATGCCAACATCTCTCGCCTGTTTAATCATCGATTCCAACAGAGCCCTCTCATCCTTGGAAAAATCCATTTTCAGCTCAGGGTCAGTAGTAAGACAACACATATTACTCTCCTCGAGTTGCCAGGCTCCAGGCTCCCGAATGTCGCGGGGCTCAATCAGGTAATGCTCGAACTTGCCAAACTTCCGCCTCTTCTTGTCGGCAAACTTGTTATCCTGAAGCCAGCCGTTGAACCACAACGGCTTACCGTCCAGATCGAGATGCAACAACTGTGGAGCACAAATTGTGTAGCTCTCGGGTTCCTTTGGTTCTTCGGGTTCTTCTGGCTCGTCAATGGTGACCTCAATTTCGATCTCGACTTCCTCCTCAACAGGTTTGCCCTCGTCATTCATGATAGGTTGTCCTTGGTCATCCGTCTTGGGCCACATCTCTTTGATCATCTTCTTCTCCTTCTTTGGTTCTTTCTTCTCCGGTTTCTCCGGATCTGCAATTCTACCCATGATACCTGCATCGCCTGGATGGAAGGAATAATCTTGGTCTCCCACAAGTTCCCAACCGATCCAGAATGTTTCTTTGTCACCTGAACAAGATTAGCAAATGAATCACAGTAAGACAGACGCAACTCACCATAGACCATATCATACACACCGACCCTGCCTTCATCCTTGTTGCCGTCTCTGTCAGGACCATTCATTCTCGTGACAAGCAGTAAAGCAATGAAATGTCGCCACTTGTCAACCACAACCACACCAGATTCTTGCATATGCCCAGAATCGCCGGTCCAGAAACGACTCTGCTTGACTTGTCTCGAGATTGGCTTAGGTAGAATTTGCTGGAGCCATCGTTTCTTTGATTCCGGCATGATGAGTCTGTCTCGGAAGAAAAGAGCACCAGTCTTCTGGTAAGAGGGATCATCGAACAGAACCTCCGGGTTCTTCATGAACAAGCTGTCAGCATCGATGAAGATGACTTCCCGAAAGCTTGAATGTAGGATCGCAAAAGGCTTAGCAGCCCAACCAGCCAACTTCCAGCCTTCATCGTTGACCATCTGCGCAATATCTCTGGTGATGACACCATCGAGGGACTCCAAATCTGCTCGATAATCTTCACTTAGATCCGAATCGCCCAGATACATGACCTCAATGGGTAGATTGCAGCCAAGTTTTCGGAAAATCGGAATGGTGGTCAGAAGATACGGTGCTTGGTCGTCGCCGGCTGTAAGGACCATACCACGGCCTCCCTTCTTAAAATGAGAATGCAGAGTCATGTGATCAGGCATATATGGTGCTGTCCATGGGAAGAGCAGATGACCGAACTTCACCAAGAAGGATCGGTATGCTTCATAGGAATGCACGGTCTGTGCAAAACTGGAGTCAGCGTAGTCTTCATCTGATATAGGCTCGTGCTTGTGATGGCGAAGATATTGAATCACATCGTCGCGGACATAGCTACCGCCTTCGTCATCGAACGCAAGATGCAAGTCCTCCCACGCTTTGAAGAACTTCTTGTATTCGCGGACACGTAGACCCATTTCTCGTAATTTCTCCTTGCCAGTACCTTCGACGGGACGTAACAAATCTCGTCCTTCCATCTCTCCGGGCATAAGACTTATGACGCGAGTGAGGGCCTTTTCGAATTTCGGCCTCTCCGAGAAAGAGGCGACTTCGGAGTCTGGCTCCTTGTCGGCAAGTCCCTTCTGAGATTTCGTCCTTGATGTAGCAGGAACCTCGTCATCATCCAAAGGCACGGCGGGTTCCTCGTCGTCTGCGTGCGCTACCGGCGGCGACTTCGGTTTGGGTTTGGCAACTGGGGCCTGGGCGCGCTCCTGGGGAAGCTCCTCAACAGGTGGAGGAGCTTCGAAACGTGGTTGTTCAGCCGGGGCAAGGGGCTCAGCTGGGTTTGCCGGAATGACATTTTCTTGTCTTGGAACAGCGTTGGGATTGGGTTTAAGAATCACTTCGGGATTTGTTGCGAACTCGCGTAATTTGTCGGCTGGTGTCCTGGTGGTGGTCTGACTTGTCGAACTTGCGCCGGTTGATGTGAGAAAATATATCAAAGGGATGCATAGGAGGACCAGGATGATTATGACTCCTTGACGGTTCTTGATAGTCCTCCGCGATGGTCCACTGTGCGGTAGGCCTGGAAAAGAACGGCCTTCCTTCATGGGGCCCTGTCTGGGAGTAAACATGACTCCAGCAATACCCTTACGGGCTGAAGTGGAAGGAGTTCAACCAAAAATGAGTCGCTTTCGATGGTGGAGTAGGTGTTCGGGACTTAATATCAACCCAACATCGAAGAAAGGTGTCCGATTCGATACGCGTTCCCGACGCGAAAGAAGGGGTCAAATGATCGTCCAACGCGAAATATCCCAACGAACAACAGACAAGGCTCGTTCTATAAGATGGTCGAAAGAAAGACAAGAAGCTCGGGGTGATATTACGGTTGAGATGAATATGTTTGGATCATCAATCAGGATGATATAAAGGGGTGTAAGTTAATGGTTTGATGTCTGGACAGGGTGGAGGATTCAGAGATGGAATTCAAGGGTTCGCTGTCTTTTTTTCCTTGACGCCACAAGAGGCTTAGTTGACTAGGCGTTCCCCCAAGAAATTCTCCATTAGGACTAGTTTGACTCGGCTGTCATTCCTCTTTTCAGCGTCCACTTTCACCTTTAGTAAAATGTGTCTTTTTTCCTCTTCATAAGTTCATAACGCCTTCTGCAACGTTGGAGATCTCTCGCCCCAAACTGCGGCTTCTAGGCGGATATGCCGCATGTGCCCGCCCAGCCGAATGTCTTGCAACGGGTGCTCACAACCGCCCTTTTTACCGTTGCCTCCTTTGCTAAAAATAGCCAGCGCAGTGCCTGCCATAGTAATCTTTAGTTTGATGCCAAGTCATTTCCATCAGCCCCTAGATGTCAGTCCCGTCTAATCAAAGCTTCCATAAAGCCAAAATGTTGAACATTGCTCCTTTTTGCTGATTGCTGAAATGGCCAGCTGTCCTCCAGGCCACATGGAATTGACTCGCCATAATAATGCTTTTTGGTCTCAGTGAGATGTTTTCATGCCAATCTCTGCTTCGGTAACCTCGGAATAAACAACCACACAGCCAAAGCCAATACCAGCATTGCCAGTATGATCGGCTGTAACACCTTGACCCCGGCTGCATTGGCGATGGCTCCCACAGCAAACGGAAAGATGGTCGCACCGCTTGCTCCAAATGCAGCTGCAAACCCCACAGCGGGCACATGCAGCCTCTTAGGCAGCAATTTGGTAATAACGACAACACCCGCTGGGAACATGGGCCCCAAGAAAAAGCCCAGGAACCCAATCATGACCGCACTGACATAGAAATTGTCAATGAGCCAGAACATGAGTTCTACAGCCACACTGCAACCGAGATATGTCGCCACGGCCCATCTCTCGCTTTTGAACAATCGTTCTGTCACGAACCCGAGCACAAATCGTCCCACCGTGACGCCTAGCCAGAATCCTGTCGAGGTCATTCCAGAGCCGAAGGCTGGCCCATGTCTGACTCGTAGCATGAAGGTCACGATCCACCCTCCGATACTCACTTCGGCGCCGACGTAGATAAGTAGGAACAACGAGGTGAGTATCGTGGTTTTGTTCTTGACCGCTTCGATCGTCTTGCTCTTGCCTTTTTCTCGTTTGCCGAACGGGTTGAGCTTGTTTCGTAGAGTCCGGTGCTGTGGCTCATCAAGGGCATGTTGAGCATCGTCCACAGTCTCATCCCGGGAGTCTGGAGAACGTTGTGCGCGATACGCAGGGCCATCCGCCTTCCAGAATGCCGTCACCAAGACCACCACTTCAATTGCTGCTGCGCCAACCATGAGATAATAAAATTCGTACCAGTGCCAATGCCTCTTCGTCACCACCGTGGTGGCGATGAGAGGAGACAGTGCACCGCCTAGACCGTAAAATCCATGCAGGAAACCAAGAACTTCATTCGCATTCGCCATGTCGCCGATCCATGCATTCCTACGCAGAGAGGTCAGCACACGCGTCCATAGAGACAACATTTTCACGATCAAACTCACCAGGCGCTATCACCCAGGCCGTTCCCGAATCCGACAACAATATAAACAACAACTAGAACTGGGTAGGGAGGATGAACGCAAATAGCGACTGTAACATGAGGTCAGTATGGTGCCAGAATGAACAATCATGGCCGAACACACTATATCCCAGTAAATGTGACACACTCATGATCCAAGCAACTCCTCTTTGCCCATAGATAACATGTATATGGTTGTTGAGCAGGGCGGAAAACGTGTAGCCCACTATAGGGCTGAGAAATACCAAAGAAATGATCGTGTAATTGACATTATACCACTCTTCCAGGTAAGGTATAAGTGCTCCGTATGCGGCATCGTTGGCGCCCAAAACGAAAAAGGAGAACAATGTTGCAAATGTACGAAACATGTTGGCCCGAGTAGAATTCCATTTCTGCAGCTGAGGAGCATGGTCGGTTACTGCCGGCGGCCGAAATGTACTTGGTGTATCAGACATATGAGCCGATTCTTCAGCGTCCAACCTCAGATGAGACCTTGATGGTAACTCAAGGACTGCTGTTGAGCTGCCGCCCGAGGACGAATGGTTGATTTGCATGGCGGTCAACCGCACAGAGCAGCAAAGACAAATACCAAATCAGCCGCACAGTAGTTGAAGGAACTGGAAATGGTTGAAAAGAATGACCGGATATGCACAAATCAATGTGAGGTCAAGAGTAGCATGTTTCTGATAGTAACGGACGACAGATCCACAGTCCACCTTGGCCATCACTCCAGTCAATTCAATCCATACTGGGGTCAGGGCGAGAAAAACAGCGAATTGACGACTAAACAAAGAACGTGATCTCACCATTCCGAAGATGAACCGGGACAGCTTTGGAACTAGGAAGGCGGGCCCGTCCTAATCGAGCAACTACTGTATTGGTCATTGGTAGACTGTCACCCTAAGCGGAAGTGCATCCTCTGAGGCTGCCGGCGGTGGTCCGGGCTATGCACTCTCTTTAGGTCGGGACATTAGCCTAGGCAATATATCTTGGAAGGTCATATAAGGCAGACTTCATTGACTCAGCTGCCGACACACTCTTTCGTGGAAGCTGAGGCGAATATTATCATTTGCACTATGCTGCAGCTCAAGGCAGCCATGCTTAACTGATGCTGATCAGGAGAGTGTTCCATAACGCCAACGCTAAATCATCAACGGACTGGGACCTGGGTATGCATGGGACCATCAATAGTCCACTCCGGAACCACCCATCTTGTCATTAATATCAAGCACCCTGTCTTGCGTTAGCATAGAGAAGCTTACAGGGGTCGCCAGCACTCACGAATACTGTCTGACGAGTGTACCCTCACCACCTTTGGCGAGGTCGATACTGAAGACATAGAAGTTGCCTTCATTCGTAACAACCATGACCTGGGGTGAATTGGGACTCATGGCAACAACGCTGCGCAGTTGACTCGTCGCAGTACCTGTATTTGATCGTGGCAGTCGGATCCAAGCAAAGTCTCGTGCAGGTTCCCACATCTCCGCCACGCCTTTGGGCAGATATCCGCCTACTGTCGAGGCGATGTTGATGCCCACATGTTGCGATGTTCTTCGTAACAGTCCCATGAACGTCCCATTCGGCTTCCGTGTTGCCATGGCTGTAGGAGACTCTGGTTCATCCTCATCCTCGCCAGGCTGGTCGTACATTGCATCACTCCCTTGACTCAGACGTCGGGTGAACGCAGAACTCGATTTGGTAGGTGAAGCAGGTTCATCATTCTCTTCGGATCGGCTGCTTTGAGGGCCAAGCTTGAAAACATGGACAGTCTCCGTCGCGGACGTCACGCAAAGCAGCGTCGAGGTGATATTGAATGCCATGCTGTATATCCGAGCAGGCATTGATCCCCTCCGAAACTGGTAAAGCTTGTGTGCATCAGGCACCGAAAACACTCGAATAATGGTACCCTTGTCGGACGCAGTGGCCAGAATGGTACCTTCGTTGTTGAACGTTACACAAGACAATGGTGATCGATGTGCCTCGACTACATTAACCGCCTCTAACTTGACAGCATCGAATAACAAAACCTCGCCGGATGTTGGTGGAACATGCGTGCTGTGTGGAGGTGCATGCGAAGGAGGTGAGAAAGAGTTAGTAGACGACTTTTGTGGTAGTGGATAAGCCAGATAGCAGTTGTCTGACGATGGTGAGAGGGCACAGATTGCTGTATGAGCTGTTAACATCCTGTTCCTGCCCACGAGGTTATTTTTCGATCCGACTTGCCTGTAGGGTTCGGGGAAGTCTCAATGGTGTAGAGTAGCTTCATAGTCTGTATATCATAGAGATATATTTGATCCTCCAGCACGATAACCAGTCTCTTTCTATTCAGCCGTACAGACAAGACCGTCGTGGGGAAGGTAAGTTCGCATATTATCGAGTCTCTCTAATCATGTCAGCCCTCGCTTGAGTAGGTGTTGGCCTTTCCCTGTACTTTTGTGTTCTTTATTTGTAGTCTTCTCGGAGACAGTATGAGAGCCACCAGGGAGGTAGAGAAGAGCATCTCAAGAATTGCGATATTGCCGGCATCTCGGGATTCGAAGCATTTTGCGAAAGGGTCGGTTGTGAAGATTCGGAAACCTTTCGAGGTTCCTGCATCTAGTCAGCCTGGTGATCAAAAGGGATCAATAGCATGGAGACTCACCCACAGCCAGGTGACTGTAGTCCTGGTTGAACGTCACGTAATTCATAGCCATGGTGAAATGGTTGGACAGCTTCCTGTCTAATGCTACCGAAACTCCTCCATCTATCGAGACGGGAAGGTGGAGTGCACAAGGTGTGGACTGAAAGGTGTCTGGAAGAGGATCTTTGCTGTGCCAGGGCGTTGAAGTGATTGAGCCTCAAGCGGGCGCCGTAGCAAAGTATCGCAGCACAGCAGCTTTCACAAAAGGGCCTTTTGAGGTTACCGAAAGGCTGCATGTGACGACGCCCAAGGCATGATTCATGACGGCTGAAAGACACCTGATGCATGACTCTTTTTGCGGGGTTGCTACTGCCTAAACCACCTACATGGACTTCATTTCCAGGCACTTGCATGCCCATAACAATACTTGCATTTAGAGACGATCATGTTTGAATCACCGTACAGTGCTGTCGATCATCATTTGAAACAAGATGACAGATCAGATGGACATCGACTCGGATGCTCCTCGAGGTGTCAAGAGAACTGCCGCGGAAGCAGGCTTGCCTCCTGAGGCTCCTCGTAGGATCAAGGCATGTTGTTGCCCCTTCTATCGACAACATATCATACTAACCATTGTTAAGGCTCTCGATCAAGATGTGGTCAATAAGATTGCGGCTGGCGAAATCATCGTCGCTCCTATGCACGCTTTGAAGGAGTTGCTTGAGAACTCGGTTGATGCTGGGTCAACAGCCATTGACGTTGTTGTCAAGGACGGCGGCCTCAAACTGTTACAAATTACCGACAACGGCCATGGAATTGAGGTAAGCATCAACCACATCTTGTACCGCGGACCGTTAACCTAGATAGAGGGACGATTTGCCGATTCTATGCGAGAGATTCACTACCTCCAAGCTCAAAAACTTTGAGGATCTTATGTCAATTGGCACGTATGGATTCAGAGGCGAAGCTCTTGCAAGTATCAGCCATATCGCCCATCTGAAAGTCACCACTCGAACAGCCAACTCCAGCTGCGCCTGGCAAGCACATTATGCTGATGGCAAGTTGACGCCTGCCAAACCTGGCCAAAGTCCGGATCCGAAGCCATGCGCCGGTCGACCCGGGACGCAAATCACTGTTGAAGATCTCTTCTACAATATACCCAACAGGCGGAAAGCGTTTCGATCTCCGTCTGAAGAGTACACCAAAGTGTTGGATGTGATCACACGCTATACTGTTCACCGGGAAGGAGTGGCTTTCTCGGTGAAAAAGCATGGTGACACTGCCTCGGGATTTTCCGTGGCTGCGGCTGCAACGAAGGCGGACAGGATAAGGCAAGCTTATGGGGGCGCCGGTAAAGAACTTATGGAGTTTGGCGTCGAAGACACTCGATGGGGTTTCAAAGCCTCAGGATATGCTACCAATGCAAACTACAGCGGCAAGCGAACAATAATGCTCTTGTTTATCAACAATCGGTCGGTCGAATCATCAACGGTCAAGAAGGCCATCGAACAAACCTACCAACTATTCCTTCCCAAAGGAGGTCACCCGTTTGTCTATCTCTGTCTCGATATCGATCCTGGTAGGGTCGATGTCAACGTCCACCCAACGAAGCGTGAGGTTCACTTCCTGAATGAAGATGAGATCATCGAGCTTGTCTGCAACAACATCCGGGAGAGTTTGGCTAAGGTGGACACGAGCAGGACTTTTCAAACACAGACATTGCTTCCTGGAGTAACTCCGATGACTCCAATGAACCTTCGAGCAGCAGCCGCAGACAAAACACCACCCACAGATGACAGCGCCACAAGGAGGACCTCGACTACCAAGAAGCCATACGAGAACAACCTTGTTCGAACGGATTCTAGAATGCGAAAGATCACTTCAATGCTTCCTCCGGCACTTTCAGCTACGACCTCTCAGGACGAGTCGGCCGCACCTGAAGCAGCCCGGTATACCACTACAGATCGTGAACAAGTGCAGATCCGGTTGACATCGATCAAGAATCTACGCGCAGAAGTTCGCGAAGCCATGCATAATGGTTTGACCGAAGTCTTCGCCTCGCTGACCTACGTCGGAATTGTAGATAGTAACAGGCGGCTCGCCGCCATGCAGTCTGGCGTGAAACTGTACCTTGTTGACTACGGCATGACGGCGAATGAGTTCTTCTATCAGATTGGCCTTACAGATTTTGGCAACTTTGGTACCATTCAGCTACAACCATCACCTAGTCTCCGCGAAATCCTGGAGATTGCCGCGCAACATCAAATCGAGACGGATTCTGAATGTGCCGATCTTGACAAACAACAGGTCGTACAGAAAGTCTATGACCAATTGATGAGCCGCAGACAGATGCTGTCTGAGTATTTCTCAGTCGAGATCTCGGAAGACGGGCTTCTTGAGGCCATTCCGTTGCTGCTCAAAGGATATATGCCATGCATGGCGAAACTGCCAACATTTCTTTTACGGCTCGGTCCATTCGTCGACTGGACGCAGGAGGAGCCATGTTTCCGGACTCTTCTGCGGGAATTGGCTTCCTTTTATGTTCCTGAACAGCTGCCACGGGCTCCAGCAGATCTCGAAAGTCAACCTGCCACGGCCAGAGCCAGGATGAAAGGCACAGAAAATGTTACCTCGGACAGCCATGACACAAGTGATGAACTTGAGACTGGTACTGAAAGAAGACGGAAGGAATTGGAATCTGCCTTGGAGCATGTTCTCTTCCCTGCGTTCAGATCTCGAATAGTAGCTACAAAGGGCATGTTAAAGGGAGTGATCGAAGTGGCGAATCTGAAGGGCTTATATCGCGTCTTCGAGCGGTGTTGAGCTTCGAGTACAAGATTATGGCAAAGTGACGTGTAAGATACTGTGGCGATGAAAGGTGGTCAGCATGATGTTACGAGTGATGGTCTCGCATGAGACTGACCTTCAAGTGAGGAAAGCAGGTATCATGAACCAAAGGTTATTTATCACATAACTATCGAAAACAAAATCCCCCTGAGAACTCATGTAATCCCCTCGAGTGACTGAGTACAAGTCACCATCTTCGTTCACACAGAGCAATCATCACGACCCTTGCCCTGCAACCCCTGAGTCAGCAAAGCCTTGCCCAGCCTCGTCCGTCGCTTGTCGTGCCCATCTCTTCTTCACAGCTCAATACCTCAACCCAAGACGACCCTTTCCAACTCATGATAGCTTTGCCTTATACCAACCCCCTCATCTCTTCTCAACCCACACATTTATCAGTCTCCCCACAATCATTGATACCCATACCACGTATTCCCCAACACCCCCCGTCCACTCCCATCACTATTCAAAAGATACTCCGTCGTCCCACCTCCCGCAAAATTGCCAAACCAAGCATACCTCACAATCCAACTCTGCTGGTCCATCCACGTCGTCGCATTCTCCATAAACGCCGTAACATCAGCCTGGTTATACGTCGCCGTATCCATTCCAAATTCGCTGACGTAAACCGGATAACTCCCATTGAACATCTGATAGGCAGTAGTAGTGTAATTGATAAAGTACTCGATATTATACGGACTCGCATACCAGTGCAGATTGATGAAGTCGATACGTAACCCCACGACCGAAGCATTCCCGATGAATTCATTCAGATAGAACAAGCCATCTGGTGCTCCGGAATTGGTTACCGCTGGTGCGCCGATCAACACGCGTCCGGCAAAGGGTTGCATGAATTGCTGGTAGCCGGATAGAGTGGCGTTAAGAGGCATACACGCTGATTTACTTGCGTAGCAGGCGTCGGGCTCGTTAAACCCGAAAATCGCATCGGTGCCGTAGTTGGCGATACTGAAGTTGACGTTCGCGGACCATATGCTGGTTAGGCTGTCGGCGTCGTTGTATAGGAGTGGGATGAATTTGAATTCTGTGGACGGATAGGGACCGATGTTGTTGGAGGCGTTGGGGAGGGAGTAGTAGTTGTAGGACCAGGATATGTAGGGGGATGGGGGTGGGTAGTAGACAAGGGTGGTGACGTTGGTGTAGGCTAGGCCGCGTTTCGCTGGGTATGCAGAGGTTGTTGGGCTGGAGGATGAAATGGTTGAGGTGCGAGTTGTTGTTGTCGTATGGCTACTGCTCGTGGATGTGGTAGTGGTGGCTGTTGTTCTTGTCGTCGTGGTTTGCGAGGCTGATGACGAGACTGGCTGAGTGCTTGACGTGGGCTGAGTTGTCGTTTTCGATGACATTGTAGACACAGCAGCTGTAGTGGTCTGAGAAGTAAGCAGCGGACTGTAAGTCAGACTGACGGAAGACGAAGGACTTGACAAGGCTGCGGTAGACGAAACACCAGCCGTGGACAGTGATGTGACGCTAGATCGGAGGGTCGTTGATATGGGTGAGGTCGTCAGCACGCTCGATGCTGCTGTTGTCGTGCTACCTCTCATCGGTGTCGAGCTCGACGACAGAGGAATGGTAGTTGGCATCGACGAAGCTGTCGATGTCGAACCGCTGGTCTGTGGCAACAATGGTGTGCTACTTCGTGCTGTCGTCGACAAGGATAATGAACTCATCGGAATGCTAGCCGAAAGGCTCGAGCTGACCTTAACAGACGGTCCAGCACTGCTTCCCAGCGAGGTCTGGCTCTGCTGCCCCAGACTTGTCGAAGTCGTTGCCGACTCAAGGCTTGTCATGGACGTTTGATCGATCACAAAGCTTGAGCTAGTACCATCCACGAACTGCGCTGTCATAGCCACCTGCACAGCACCAGCAGGAGGCGTACCACCCCCAAACACGACAGCAACCTGCCCATCCTGAAGCGTGACAAAAGTGGTATTCTCAAACGCCAACGTCGTTCCCTCGAAACTCCACCTATACCCATCAGGTTGAATACCAGCATTTTGCTCCAGATTTGATGTGCCAGTATGTGTATCCGTTCCGACATAATCCCCTCCGCTCAACATTTGTCCGTTCGGCGTGATCTGGAAAACCGCCGCATCGTCCTGGTTCGAAATCAGATATGCCAATCCACTCACAAACGTGAGATATTCGCTCGAACGTTTTCGTGCTCTACTGCTGCCGAATCCGCCTACGGTGACGATGAAAGGAGTCGATAACGCGGTACTCGTCGTAGCGGAGGGACTCGCGGCTGTACTTGGCACAGGAGGCGGAAACGTAGGGCTCGATTGCTGCGATCCAGCAGATGAAGATGTAGAACCTGAAAAGGTAATCCAATTGCTAGGACTGCCGTATATGACCGTTGTTGTCAGATAACAAGACTGCGAATCTGCCGCAACATTAGCCTATGTCTCACCCATGAAGACTCTCCTGACCTATTTGTCCGGCCGCATATGCTGTCAAGCTAGAAATGGCCAGCGCCAGAGAATCTATCCTCATGCGCCTTATCACCCTCATTTTGAGCTGTGCATCGCCAGACTCGCTTTCACTCACCTGTCTGTCAAACAGCCTTGAAGGACGCGCTGGCGTGTCGTGAACATGACTACGCACCTGTGTTAGGAATGTAACACCTGGAATGCTGAACATGGTCAGTGCATCTGAGACATCGCCTTAGGCCAAAATCAATGGGCAGCACATAAGAGGGAACATAGAAAATCGGGTTCCGAAATGTGGTATTTTGATCTTCCTAGATACTGTAGTCGTAGTCTTCCAAGCACCAAAAAAATTCACAAGCCTATTATACAAACCCAGTTTTGTCTTGCCTTTTGAGCATCGTCTTTTGAATATCGTACAAGCATTGATAGCCATTGATGATTCCTCATCGAAACGCCAAATTTGCAACCATGACTTCCCCAGGAAGACTGGATGGGTATCTTGAATATTGTAAATCATTCAACTCCAGGAAACGAGACATCACGTATTGAATTCATATGCCTGGAGGATTGGTGGGACTCATGCCATTTAGGTTGCTCGCATTGAGATATTCCAGAGGTACCTTTGGCACTCTGGGGCTCAGAATCGTTCCTGGTATCAGGTTTTGTCCTCCTGATTGTCCACGTAGACGAGTAACATCCCTAGCTTTCTCCTTCTCCTTGTGGCTTTCACTCTTACCACCGGTGAGACGGCGCATGCCGCGCCTCATACTTTGTAGACTAAATGCACCTCCACCTTCAGTCGCAGAGGTTGGAGTGGTTTGGTATTCAGGTCCGGGCCCCGATAAATTCTTGGTCGAGCTTGTCGCTGTCATGTTTAACGATGGGAACGGACTGTTTTCGCCATCAGATAGTATGGCATCATCATACTGGTCTGCATAGTCGTCCTGCGATCTTCCAAGGCCGGAAGGCATCGGATAAAATGCATTTGATGTAGGTTGTGACATCGGGAACTGATTGGCAGGAGAAGTGATGGAGCGAGCATGCAATCCCGGCCTAGACTGCGGGCTCGTTACAGTCTGCAAAACTGGCTTTTTCGTCGAAGTCGGTAACGATGGTCCTGGACCCCCAAGTTCGTCGATTGAGGAGAAGGATGTCTGGGCTGCACCATTCTGCCCAGCATACATACTTGGCTGGATACGTTGCGTCATGCCTGGGAGCGGCCCAGGTTCCGTGAAGCCATCCTCCACGTCAACTTGTGATGAAGATCTTCCAAGGCTCTGACGTAATATCGGAGCAGTTTGCTCGTCGTACACAGTTGTGCTTTGCTCCGTCAAAGGAGGCAAGGTCAGGTGATCCACACCCAAATGACTTGCAGCCGTTGGGGTCAGGAGACCATCTCCATCGACATCGTCGAAAAAGTCGTCAAGGCTGTCAAGCGTATTCATGAGATCACTAACGTTGGTATCGGCAGCCACTTCCATAGATCTGATAGTGTCTGCTCTGCTCTGAGGTGGGAAGTAGGAATCAGTGTAACCATCGTCTCCTTGGAATTTGACGTCAGGCGTAGAAGTCTCTTGCTCCTTGAGCGACTCGGAGTCTCCGCATGTATAGAAGACTGCGTGGACATTTCTTCTCGTCATACTGGAAAAGATTGCGGGCATTGGGATGGACCATCCGGATGGTAGTGGGATTCCGTAAAGACTCTGAGTGCGCTCGTACTCTTTTCGAATCGCTTTTGCGGAGCCTGTCGTCATGCTCATACGCATGTGATGCTTTTCCATTGTCGTCGCTGCCACTTCCATGATATAGTCCATGACCTCTAGAGCTTGGGTACAGTGCTCAGTCTGCAACAATCGCAGAAGCGGTGAAATGAGATCCGGCCCATGAGATGTGATGGCTACATTCTTCATGTTGACAAGCGGAATCAATTCACACAAAATGTCCATGAGCTTGACCCTAAACCAGGGTGTCTTGTTCGTCAACAGACCAATCATGAAAATCAAGCTTCGAGCATCATGAGTTGGGAAATAGGCCACCTTCAGAGCTTGTATGGCAGCGGAAAGCATCTCCCGACTAGTTGACATCTCTCCATCAGCAAAGCTCTGGAGACAGGTCGAAAGAAGTTCCTGGTCCTCATCATCTGCTACCTGAGCGAGTCGCCGAGCAGCCATGAGCGCAGCCGTATCGACAGTCTCGATTTCGAAGGTTTCGAGAAATCGTGGTAAATTGGCCAAGACGCAATAAAGAAGACGATCCTCATGGCCCACCAAGTCGCAATTGGGAAGTTCTGCCAGTTTGTGAAGGATAGAAAGTGTCTTGTCCAGACTGTCGGCAGACTTGAGGCCCTTGTAGAGCAATGTCTGTACACCTTCGAACCCTCCTTCCCATTTCACTGGTTGGCCTTTCAGCATAGCTTCTGTGACTTCTGAAGCCGACAGATCAAGCTTTTCGATGAACTTTTCGAGCATTCCCAGGGTTTCATAAAATTCCCTTTCGTGGATTGTATTAAGGCACGCACAAGTCGTCCAGAAAAGTTGCGGATACCGCAAGAGGTTCTTCGGTTCCAATGCTCCAATCACGACCTTAAGGGTGGTCAAGATCTCCATGGAGAAAGTCTGGTAGTCAGTCTGTTCGTCGGCAATGGTATTGGAAAGGCGTGCAAGCATGTCCGCAAGCATCCTGGCATCCAGGCTGACTGAGATGCACCGAAATACCTGGAATGACCGACACGCCAAATGCCGTACAGGGCAAATAGACGCCCAATGCAAAGCCTCTTTTGCCCATGTCTCGCTGAAGTTTTCGAATGCAAGATTGAAGATACTGACAACTTCGGCAGTCAAAGTGGACATTGCTGGCGGTACTCTACTGCCACCGTCGTCCTCATCTTTCCGCGTATTCTTTTCGTAGGACCAACTAACACGAGCATCGTTGGTGCGGACCGCTTCGACTAGGCCTTCAATTTGCGATTTCGCTGAGCTGAGAATCTGCGAGTCGATCTTCGTGGTGACTAACTCGTGAATGAGATGTACCAGCATTTCTCGCGCCTGCTCCTGGACTGAGCTTGTGTAATGGTCCCATAAAATCAGCACGGTATGTACTAGCTTGATGGCTTCCTCCTTTGGCAGGACTACTGGGGACACCATCAAATCCACGAGGAAAATCAAGGACACCTGTCCCAATGACAACCCGACTTGCTTGCTACCCATAGGCAAGAGAGATCCTAGATCAGCAACGTATGGCAGATCTCGGGTGTCAGGCAGTACGACCTCGGCGTGCGTTCTGTCATTGACCATGTTCTTGGGCGTCAGTTGCAATAAGAAGAACTCGAGCACCCGTGACCCTGCAAGAGTGGATGAGAGGTAGACCACGATTTGCTTGGCATATTCCACGAAGTTTTGATCTCGTCGATCTAAGGAGAGATAGATAATAAAGTCGAGAATCAATTGAACGTTACCAGCGTGAGGTCCCGTCGCAAGAGCTTGCCACAATGCTTGAACTTCATTGTGCATTGCATTGTTGGAGCATATTGTTATTTCGAACATATTGGCTAGAAGCATGTACGAAATCGCCGTTGGCCCACCAGTTCCAGGGTCGACCTGAAGTTCTAGTGTTTGTACCCACGGTAATATGGCGACCACCATGTTGCGCTGATGGTCATTTCGCGCGGACTTGTAGTGGAGAGAGAATTCGGAGAAGATCAAGAAAGCTATGTCTGAATTTGCTTTGGAGAGTCGTTTTGAGTATTCGAATTGGGCCAACTTGTAAACCGCTCGAGTTTTGTCTGATATGCTGATATCAAAATCTTGAAGATTCGAACTCTTTTGCTGTCGATCATCCAATGTACGAATGAGATGAGCCGATTTCATCCTGATCTCGCGATTTTCGTTCCCCAAGGTCAGCACGATGATACTCAGGATTTTCCAGAACCCTAAGGGGTAATCGGGCTGTTGAATTAATAGGTCACACACGACGCCAAAGTAGCTTTCCAGGGCCATCGAGGACTCGGTCCGATAACACTGTTCGATCGCATGCTCGACAAGCACAAGATGCTCCGGATTGTTCGTCAATAGCAATCTTAGCGCTCTTCGACCAATGGTGTGCATCTTGTGATTGTTTGTTGAGAAAATTCCATCAATCCAAGAAAGCATTCGTTGCAGATTGAAAGAGAGGAGAGCGTGACTGTCTGTCACGATGCTGATGGGTCCGGCACATAAGGTAGCCATCGCGCTCAATGCGGCTACTTTCAGATTATTTCTTTCCTTTTCAGTAGCGGCATTAGCGTTGATACGGTCTTGATAGTCTCTTCCATGACTGTGATTCGGGTCGAAGAGGTTCTGTTCAGCGGAATAGCCACACCAGTCTTCCATCAAGGCAAATGCTGATTTTCGCGCTTCAAATGGCATCCAACGAGTTGGGGTACTGGATCTGTTGACGCCATCGAAGATTTCCTCGATCAAGCCACAGTAATGATATCTCAGCTTTTGAAAACGCCAGTCGTTCTGCACATCTGTGTCACTCAGAAAGATGCGTAAATCCCGGTTATAGTTGACCAAGTTCTGCAATATCCACTCGTCCGTGTAGATATCCTCGTACCTCAGAAAGGCTGCTGTGAGTTTGTAAACATGTGTGACTTCTGTGCGTAATCTCTCCGTTTGTTGAGATCTTTGTGGGCTGCTGGGAGTTCTTTGGTGGTTGATCCTTGCTTTTGCCTCATCATTGCATTTGATGACAGCATACTGAAGCGACTCAAGGAGAGTACGACAAAGCTTACGATTTATCGACCCAAGTGCCGAGACCACAGCATCGCGGATGGCCTCCGGCGCAGCCCCTAGCATCGGAATAATTGCAGAGAACAAAGCTCGGGCGGAGCTCAGCTTGTCTTGAGTTGCGGTAGCGCCCTTTGATGTCTTTCGAGCATGGGCAGCATCAGCCAGCTGACTTTGAGATTGTGCGCCTGGAGAACTGAGGGTGACACAAGCCATAATAAGATAGAGCTTCCACTGTTCGAAGAGAACTTCCGCCGAGGTTGCAGAACTGCGACCCTGCATGCGATATTCGTAAGGGGCAGGATTGCCTGCTCCGGTGTCCGAAAAACTCTCTATATCATGCTGCATCAACACGAGTCTGTCGGTCACAGTGCCCCGACAGAGAGCGATGGCGTTCGGGCAAGCATCAAAGACCACCCGAATGAGGTTCGGAAATGCCTTAAACCAGAGCGTTGAGTCATAAGACACCTCAGAGCTACAGATCTCGATCAATGTGCTCGAATCCGGGCTGGCACGTTTGTCTTTCTGCAACCGACTTCGTTCGGCAACGTTCAGACCGTCTTCCTGCAAATCGAGGATTTTAGATGATTGTGATTCCAGAAGTCTGATGATCCTTGATGGCACGTCCTGGTCAAGGACTTTGTCAAACTGAAGGACCAGCCGGAGGACTTTGATCGCAAAGGCTCGTACTCGGCGAGACTGAGAGCAGAGGAAGAAAAGACCGTAGGCCTCGATTTCATCCACATGAGGGATCACGTTCGTGAGCTCCATTTGCAGTGCACGCGTGGAATTAGCACCTCTTGCTTCAGCAGCCTTTGCCACTGCCTTTTGCTTCAATTGTTCCGTCCATATCTGAAGCAGATCCAGATACAATGTGAGAGTGGACTCGATATGTGCTGGCCCAAGACGTCCCTCATCTGACATTGTCGAGTACTGCGTATCATAATGGAATATGAACCGTGGAAAAGCAATGGCAACGGCCTGAGCATGACCTTGTCGGGCAATCGCCTTGAGAGACTGGGTGGCTGAAGCTGCAATGTTCGCTTGGACATGAGCAGACCCTGTACACAATAGATTGATCAAGGGGCTTAGGGGAATATGATCGGTGAAGCAGCGCGGGAGAGCCTGTATTGCCACATGAAGCAGTTCGTAATACATATGCCTCTGATCTGGGCCAGTTCCCTCTTGTTCGCGCTTGATGGTAAAGGCATCCACCAGAGGTGTCTTTGGTGTCAGATTCGTTGTAGGGGTGGAGAACTTTTCGTTCAGTGCCGCCTGGCCGCCAAACGTGTTATCACACAAGATGGTTATCTTCCCCAGAATCTGGCAAAATTGTAGATAGTACTGTGTCGCATTGTCATCAAGCTTACTGGTGTCCACTGGTAAAGAGGAAGGGGTTTCTTCTTCGAACGTCGTCCGTGTTGGTGAGTCCAGCCCCACGTTGTTTCTCATACTTAATGGAGAACCCGGGAGACCCTCACCTGTTGGTGGCTGGATGTTGAAAGACGGGAAGGGAGGAGGCCGGTCATCATCTCTCTCAAGATCAGCCATGACGGCGAGGAACGCTCGTATACCAACGACCATTCTTTCTGGTTCCATGTCTTCGATCTTCAGCGAGCGGCTTGATTGGAACTTGTCATAGTGTACCAAAGGGAGGATGATCGACTTGAAACAGATGTCTTGTGCAGCAAAGCCGATTATTCGGATGAGATGCACCAGTGGTGTCGAAACAGACTGTTCCGAGGTAACGTGTGTTTTCTTTCCTTGCGGAAGGGCGATTTTCAATATCTCCTCTATGCGCCGGACTCTGGTTGCGGCAGGTTCAGGTACGCGCATAAAGTATGTCCAAGTCAATTGACAGATGGCCTGGAGAGCAAGACCGCGTGACGCCTTGTCCTTCAATTTCATTGGCATACCCAAGAGCAGTGATCCCCATTGCGTGGAGAAAGTTTCTAGCGGAGAAATGCAGAGCAGCAGTATCGAGACAGGAAAGCCTGTGTACCAGTGACGTACTTTGACCATCATATTTGACAGACGTGCGTTTATTGCATCGATGAGATCTCTCCATTTTGCGTTCGTTTGGAAGCACTCGGGGCTGCTTGCAACAGCAGTCAATAAACGTTCGAAAAGCTGACAATACGCCTGCTTCACTCGAGGACCGTGGGCATCAGAGAAGAGTGCCGCCAGAGTTCTCAAGAAGTCAACGACTGGTTGTACGGTATCCCGCCTCGCAGCTATATGGAGATGGCGCATGCTCAGTAGCAATAACTCGAGTCGGGATTCTATGTCTCTTGCGGCTGCGGTCCCGGGAGTCTTTGCGAATTCTTGCTGCCATGCGTCAAGCTGTTGTGTGAACCGAAGGGTGACATTGAGGAAGTCGAGGCGACTCATGTGGCCAAGTACCTGACCATATATTCTCCAATTGGCGAGGCGAATGCTTGAGGATAAGATCTGGTTCGGTTCAACTTCCCTAATCTGAGTGAATACTATGTCTTCGAGTTTATTGGCAAGATCTTGTGTGATAGCCGTCAGGTTACTCTGTTCGAAAATCGCGATCAAGACACGACATAGTATGTAGACAGAAATCGTGGCTCTTCGGTCGGCTAGGATATACTCTTGCGTAAGACTATCCTCCAATGAAAGAGGACTGTCCGCGGCGACTGTTGACGGACCAGGCTCTCCAGGCAATTGCAGAGGTTCTGTATGCCGTCTAGGTAGCGAAATTGGGAGAGTGTTCGTCGTCAGTCCTTGTTGAAGTCTCTGCTGGTAGACCTGCTTTTTCAGGTTGGCAGCGGCATCGCCTTTGCCTTTGCGCCATAACATCAAACTGTCCACCAGAGGTTTCGGGCCCTGCCGGGAGATATGCCCAAGTGACGATATTAATTGATCAAAGCCTGGATCTACGCCAGGTCCACAAGCCAACTCGACCGGTGTGTTCACCGTCTCAAGCAATGACAGACAATGGTTGATTCTCTGATCGGCTCGTAGCACAAAGGCATGAAAGAGGTGATGGAGCGCATATTCCCCGGGTGTACGTGGCTCGTTCTGGTGCACACTAGAGGAGTGATACGCATGGCCTCGTCGAGTTCGCGAATGCTCTTTGCGCCGCCTGGGCTGTGGCTGTCCCGTCTCGTGCGCCGGAACTGGACCGTCCAATAACGAGTCGATCGACTGGCCCTGCGAGTGGCCCTGTAAGGGCGACCCCGGGCTCGTGAAAGTTGAAGAGACCTCCGCTGCAGGATACTGCCCTCGCCGGGTCTGATGTTGTAATCTCGAAGGGCCTGGGCCGCTGAGGGACGACTCTGGAGTAAGGGGACTTGCGCCGGTGGGTGTATTGAAGCTGGGATTTCTTGAATGCTGAAGGCCATGTATTACGGAGGTCTGCCGATGATGGCCATAGTTGTTTGATGTCCGTCTTTGCAAACCAGTAGTATCTAGAGAAGGACCCCGTGAACTCCCGCCGCTGTCAGGCTGCGGCTGCGCAGAACCTGCGCGTGACGATGGCACGTATGTGGCGCCATAGTTTTGTGTGCTTGACTGCTGAGGCCTTCCTCTTGTTACTGACGCATCCCTTGTATGGACCGAAACGGCGACTGGAGGACGGCCGTTGGGCAAAGGCAGGGAAATCTGTTCGGGACCGGGGCCATCGAGAGGAAAGGTCTGAGGCTCGCTTGAAGCTGATTGCGCATCTGAGAACATTGGATTGCCCAGATTAGCATGTGGTCAAGTGCTCATCCGAATGAGGGTTTGGGAGTGCGGTGATTGTGTGGTGGTAGCGGAAGGTTTCCGAAACTCACGATTACCAGTATGCTGCAGCATTGTGTGCCGAAGGCCGAATGAACAGGGGCTGTACGGACTGCGGCATTGCTCGTTGTCCAGTCTTCAAGGTCGAGAGAAGGGTGTCAAGCAAGAAGACGGTGTTGCAGGATGTCGTGGTTTTTAGTCGCCGTCGCAATAAAGGGCAGACCTGAGACACAAAGTCAAAGGAGTATCGAGAAAGAGATGGTACGCAATTGCCTTGATCACCAATCATATGGCGGCATGCAAGAGTGCGGTGAAGAAAGATCTACAGTACCAGGAATGCAGGACGAAAACATAGAGTTGCAACGCAAGGAACATTTGTTCAACAGTAGCGTGGTGTGAGATGCATTGAGGACGATCATATGAGCCATTGTATTTCTTTCCAGACCTACGAGTTGGCTGGCCATGTGCTACAAACCGCGATTCGCTGTGGCACTGGTACCTTTATCAAATCAGATGCAGGCGCAAGATGGAACTGGGGAAGAAAGGAGGTGTGCGGGTGATGGAATTGGCGCCCATCCGGCGGTCTTTCATAGTATTTATACAGCACGGGATACTCAGGATCTGGGAGTGTCAGTTGTCAATGGTGTGCTCATTCGACCCCAGTGTACATGGGGTGCCTTGGACGATTACTCGCATGAATTTGTAGGTAGACAGATATTTTTAGAGATATCAAAAGATCGATCGTGAAGGAATACGGAGGTGTGAAGCCATCGGCAAGGTACTGTACAAGTTGCCGTGTGTGTGCTAGGGCTGATTGAGCGAAACCCTGGATGACCAGTGGCACCTCAAAGTCCTCTTTTGCGAGGCTTCTCTCATCGTCTTAGTATCACGGCATCATCGACGCTGACTACAGTTTGCCTCTCCCAAAAAGGTGTGTGTGGGGAGATTCCGAGGAGTGTGAGCATCGATGGCGATAGAATACAGAAGAAAGGGTGCCATCCCCAATTGTCAAAGTATAGGTGGCCTTCTCCGTCCGTTACAGGCGTCCATTACCTGAACTGCCGCCGGCTGCCCCGATCGTCTGGGTAAGAACAGCCAGAGACATCCCCCACCTCTCGTTCCTCGTTTCGCTCTATTCCGTGCACTTTTCTAGTTGCCCGACGCCCGCTGCTGGAACAACCAGGCGCGACCGAACCCGCACCGCACTTTTCGTGCACTTCCACCCATCAATCATCAATTCCGCAGTCTGGGCCCCTCCTCTTGCCGGGTTCCATATCTTCAAATCTACCCGGGTGGGCTGCAACAATTGCGACTCTTTCGAAGCTTCACCAGCGCCTTGATTAAAATCCGCGCTTTCCTGCCACCTTGCTCTTCTCTTCATTTTGACCAAGAGGTCCGATTGCCTGTCAATTGATCGATAACACACTACACTGCCTCCTACACAAGTACACCCCATCGTATATTATCTTATCTCAGCTGCAGCATCGAGCCCACCTTACGGACTAATCTTGGCGGACTCAGGCCACACAGTGCTGCCATTTGCCGGACGGAGGAACCCTGAGTCTCCACGTTGTCACATTGCTGTCCCTCCTTTAAAGTCGCCTGCCTTCCGCTTCGCGCTGATCCGACTTCGCAGCCAGCAAGCTGAGCTGAGAACACTCACAATAGACCTCAGTTAGCATCGATTCAGCATCGCAATACCGCTCAACATGGCTCAAGTCGATACTCTGGACATTATTGTCCTCGTCGTCCTCCTCCTCGGCAGTATCGCCTACTTCACCCGCGGCACCTACTGGGGTGTCCCTAAAGATCCCTATGCCACCACTGCAATGAACGGCAGTGCGTCCAAGAAAGGCTCCAGAAATATCGTGGAAAAGATGGATGAACTTGGAAAGAACTGCGTCATCTTCTATGGCTCCCAAACTGGTACTGCAGAGGATTATGCTTCCCGTCTGGCGAAAGAAGGACATGCCCGTTTTGGTCTTACCACTATGACCGCGGATTTGGAGGACTATGACTTCGAGAACCTGGATGCCTTCCCCGATGACAAAATCGCGTTCTTCGTCATGGCCACCTACGGTGAGGGAGAGCCTACTGACAACGCCGTCGAATTCTGGGAGTTCATTAACAGTGAACCCCCGTCTTTCTCTGGCACCGGCTCGGAGGAGAAGCCTTTGGAAAATCTGAAATACGTCGCATTTGGTCTTGGAAACAACACATACGAGCACTACAATTTGATGGTCCGAAATCTCGATAAGATCTTGACCAAATTGGGCGGCAAGAGAATTGGTGACGCAGGCGAAGGTGACGATGGTGCCGGCACTATGGAAGAAGACTTCTTGACCTGGAAGGAACCCATGTGGGCTGCTCTCGCCAAAGAGATGGGTCTTGAAGAGCGTGAGGCCGTCTACGAGCCAGTCTTCGCTGTCGAAGAACGACCCGATCTGTCTCCTGAAGACGACACTGTCTATCTGGGCGAGCCCAACAAGAACCATCTCGAAGCCAGCCAGAAAGGTCCTTACAACGCTCACAATCCTTTCATTGCCCCAATCGCCGAATCCAAGGAACTCTTCACCGTCAAGGATCGAAACTGCTTGCACATGGAAATCGATGTCTCTGGCTCTGGCTTGTCGTACACCACTGGCGACCATATTGCTGTTTGGCCCACCAACGCAGGCATGGAAGTTGATCGATTCGTGAAGGCCTTCGGTTTGGAGGACAAGCGACACACCGTGATTACCCTGAAAGGTCTTGACCCCACCGCCAAAGTTCCGTTCCCTACTCCTACCACCTACGATGCTGCCATTCGCTACCACATGGAGATCTGCGCACCTGTCTCTCGTCAATTCCTGTCCACCCTATCTGCTTTTGCGCCGAACGAGACTGCAAAGAAAGAGATGGCTCGCTTGGGTTCTGATGCGGACTATTTTAAAGAGAAGGTGGCATCACAAATGTTGAATGTTGCGCAGGCCGTCGCGGCCGTCAGCTCTGAGCCCTGGTCTGCCGTTCCTTTCTCTGCCTTGGTGGAAGGCCTCAACAAGATTCAGCCACGTTACTACTCGATTTCGTCCTCTTCTCTGGTTCAGCCAAACAAAATCTCCATCACCGCTGTGGTCGAGTCTGTCCGTATTCCTGGCGCAGGCCACGTTGTTAAGGGTGTCACCACCAACTACTTGCTGGCTTTGAAGCAGAAGCAGAATGGAGACCCCGAACCTTCGCCTCATGGACTTACCTACGCCATCACCGGTCCTCGCAACAAGTACGATGGCATTCACGTTCCAGTCCATGTCCGTCACTCCAATTTTAAATTGCCCTCCAACCCTAGCAAGCCTGTTATTATGGTCGGTCCCGGTACTGGTGTCGCGCCCTTCCGAGGATTCGTCCAAGAACGTGCCGAACAAGCTAAGAAAGGTGAGGAGGTTGGTACGACTGTGCTCTTCTACGGCTGCCGGAGATCCAGCGAGGATTGGCTCTACAAGGCGGAGTGGGATGTAAGTCAATCCGATTCCTCTGTCAAGTCTACATGTCACTAACCCATTGGTACAGGAATACAAGAAGGCTCTTGGCGACAAACTGATCATCTTTAATGCATTCTCCCGAGAAGGTCCGAACAAGGTTTACGTGCAACATCATATCAAGGAGAATGGCAAATTGATCAACGACTTGCTTATGCAAAAGGCCAACTTCTACGTTTGCGGTGATGCTGCTCACATGGCCCGAGAAGTCAATGATGTCCTTGGACAGATCATCTCCCAAGAACGAGGAGTCGATGCCGCCAAGGCAGAGCAAGTGGTCAAGGGCATGCGTAGCAGTGGTGTCTACCAAGAAGATGTTTGGTCGTAGATATTTCATCCGTCGACCGTGCAAGGACGAGGAAACATCGGGTGCCATTTCGTGATCACCCTTCCAGGTGCGACGTTTCAGGCTGGGGTGCCAGTCGAGGCGAGAAGCGAGAAAGATGATCGTCCCGGACCGACCCCGGTATCCAGCATGCAATCTGAGTTTATTGGCTGGCGAAGGTCGAGCTGCAAAACAAAACACAATCGCAAAGCACAAGACAACACCATCAAAAAGTTCCCCTCGACATGTTTTGGTGCGGGGTCAATGATTGTGGGGTCGAGACCATTGTCTCTTCCCGGCCTGAACATCCCGAACCCGGCCGCCACATAGGAAGCCCGGAACCCTTGGAGCTGTCCAGCCTTTTCCCGTGGGGTTTCGTCAAGTGAATTGTCCCGGATATCTGCCCTCTTGTGGGGCTGCTGGACATCATGTTCGACATTTTGTATTTTTCTCATCCGTTGGAGTCTACATGGCGCATATACATAAGCAATGCTCGCGATGTTCCGTACGGCGGCATTGTACCAGACTGGACAGCGTTGGACCCCCGGCATAAATGTTCTGGAGTATAGATTAGAGAAGCCTGGATTGTGGCATATAGTTCTCATATCACGAAAAATCAATGAATCTCAATCAATCAATAGGAGGTCACTTTTCCCTCGTTCATTTCTGCTAAGACATAATCAACTTCTGCTTGCTTCGGTCACTTTTCGCAATACCTCATCCATGGTCATAGACAATACTTCTCAAACAAAGCGCTTGGCAATGCGATGGGGTTCCTTGAGCCAATCTCGACCATAGAAAGCCTATTGATATGGTTTTGAAAGTTCAAGCAATGGTTTCCGCTTGCTTTAGAGCCGCATTGGCCCGGGTACACGCATCCTGTAGGGCGATGATGTCGGCGCGACTTTCGTCCAGGAAGCCGTCCTCATTACTGCCTTGTTCGTGTGTTGCTCTACTTTTTGACGCAGACGTAGCCTGCTCGAGCAGTTGGCCGAGAAACTTGGAAGATTTCGTAAGCGAGGCGATGTGCTTGGGCACGCGGGCATCCAGCGAGCGTAAATGCGGGAGGACTATACAGAGTAGGTTCAGCGTGGATATGTAGAACGCGATGTCGAGCAGGAAGGATCCCAGAGTGTCAGACTCAGGATCTGTGCTGATTGTCTCAGATGACAATGTTTCGAGGTCTGAGGGGAAGAGGAGGTCGAGCAGGGCGCTGGCCTCGCTGGTGTCGTTGCCGGCCGTGGTGAGGAACGCTGGTTCGATTCCGCCGAACTTATCGCGTGTCCAGACGAAGAACTCGTCTTTTAGCCACTTCACGCCGATGGCCTTGAGGGCGGGGAGTTGTTGGGGCGGTGCGAGAGGGATGGGATGAGGTTGGAGCGCGGATGTGCTTCTGGTCAGACCTGTTTCTTCGTCGATTCCGGGTTCTGGGTCGGGATCGTCAAAGGCTTCGGCCCAATTTGTGCTCACCGTGCTGCCGCGCAGGGTCTGTGTGATGATCTGCAGGCGGATATTCGGGTCTGGGTAGGCGTGGAGGAGTCTTGAGGCGATGTGGTGGGCCGAGTCGCGGAGTGAGGCCCATGGTGTGATGGTGAAAAGTTGGGTGAGTGTGCTTATGAGGAGAAGAAATTTGGCTGGTATGCGTGGCGCGTCGATCGTCGTATTCACCAGGGCCTTTACGTAGAGAAGGGACAGCAGGGAGTCTTGAAGGGCTGGGTTGGGAATAGATGGTGCCGCGGAGAGTGGGAACGAGTGGGCGATGAGTTTTGTGAGTTCGCTGGTTGAGAGGACGGGCGATGCGTCGCTAGAGAGGAAGGCTTCGTAAGCGTGGAGGAAGATGACACCCGCACGTGGGAAGGGTATTTGTGCAGGTGATGTTGGGTATTCTGATAGCTCCTCCTCTCTGTCTTGGTCTGGGTGTTCGGGGTCGACTTCGTCGTGCACGACCTTCTTGATCTCGATGCTGGAGTGCACATTCAGCTCCGTGCAGAGCTTGTGGAATTTTGAGAGAAGTGTATCTCGCTGTTTCAATTCTTCTGTTTCCTTCCAGAGCTGGGTTTCTTGGACTTCGAGGGAATTCACTCTGTGTGGTTCAAGTGTTTCGCGAAGACGTGCCGTCCATGACATCGACGGGTGTTCGTGAGAGGAGAGGGATGAAAGGTACTCGTCCAGGACTTCCAAGGTGACTGCGCTGAGGAGGCGATGAATGATGGCTTTCTCTTCATCTGACGGTGCCTTGACTCCTGTCTCTTCCTCTTCTGCTTTGGCTTCTGGGTCGGGTAGAGCTGCTGGTGTCGCTGTCGACTCTTGAGGATGTCTGGAGGAGGATGCTGTATTGGCGTTGTTCGTACTTACACGCGGAGGCAGCGCCGGGCGTTTCTTGCCTGCGAGCTTCTCTAGCATGGTCAAAAAGGAGGATGTGGTGGCTGTGGAAATAGGTATTGTTCGATATGCGCCAAGTGCCGCTGGGAGAGACGTGGCAAGGAAACGACTTGGATATTGTGTTTTGATTCTTGGGTGAAGAATGCCGAGCATATTCAACAATGCCTGGAGCTTTATTGCCTTGCTCGATCCCGTTGGTGGTTGGATCGTTTCGTTGGGATTGGCCTCTGTATGTTGTTTAGTTTCTGGCATCCCCTCAAGAGTCATGTCTCCGAGGTGGACGCGAGGTGCTTCTCCAGCGAAGGTCGGAAGAGTAATATCGTCATCATCGTCATCAAGATCATCGTCTTCGAGCTCGTCAACTGGGTCACCCAATTTTTCCAGCTCCTCTGCCACACGAACCACCACTTCCCGGGGATTTCCTCTGCGAGCTACGATTTCTGTACATCGAACGGCTTCTTCAGGAGCAGGACTCAACATGGGAAGGATCAATCTGAGAAGATCCCAGCCGATCTCTTCCGCCAGTTTGCCATCATCATCGTTGAGCAATCTGTTCAGAGTGGGCAGGTTCTGAGGGGTCAGTTGGTATTCCAACAGGGTCAAATAGGTTATGTAGTCTGTGGTTGGAGGCAGAGCTGCTATCAGAGGATCTTCCTGAGTGGAACTCTGGTGGGCCATCATGACCAGGACCTCTTTGCCTGTGCTACTCCGTGGTCTTTAAAGAAATTTGCGAGGACCTTGACTAGTGGAACAGCGGGATGTAAATAGCAATGCGAGCAACAAAATGCGTATTTCTGCGTGAAAAGGAATAGGAGATCAATGCAAGGAACCCTTTTGGCTTCTATACAACCATCAAAGAGTCCAATGGATTGTTATCAACGAGCAAAAAGCTACGCAGTACAATCAGGGGACAAGTAAGTTGTCTTGTATGTTAGATGAAGCATTGAGGGGTTTCATATCCGAGTCGTCTGAACAAATGTGGTGAAGCGTCATGCCAAGCTCTGGGAAACATTTCCGCACGCGCCGATCTCGATTCATTCAATTCCGAACACTTCGATGAGTACTCCTCGACAACAGCAGAGTTCTTACTCCTTAGAAGTAATGTTTCCCTCTCGCAGTACGTGTGTTGCCTTTACACCTCCAATCGCAGAGATAGATGTACCTTTCCTGTTGAAGCAACCGTGATGTCCCAAAGGCCTGATCATTGGGACCCCAGCCTATTCATCAGGACCAGCGAATTCTCTGTCACACCTTTGTTAAACAACAGGGCCGTACCTGAGGGTGAGAAGCCAACCGTCTCCATCCTCTCTCACCCAGGCTTGAGAGCGAATTCAGCACGACGTGCTCTCAGTCAACAGTAGGATAACGGACAGACACCGGAAAAATCCCATGCTGTTCATACAGTTATCCATCAGCAGTTTAAGTAGAGGGGGAGCTCCATCCATCATGTCTTCTGCAAGCCTGCAACTTTATCAGTGCCTCTTGCCATGTGCATAACCACGGCAGGGACGGCAACGTGGCATGATATGTTCAATCCCTGAGGGCCAACCGTGTACGCCTGTATCGATCCTTCAACGCACGTCAAATTATCATTTAGTCATGCTTTCCCCGTACTCCATAAAGCTAAGACCATCGATCGTGGCACCGGAGATTTCAGTATCGAGACACTCGGAGACAGCTCAGTAGCACCCGAGCTCGGATGCTTTTCTACCAAATAATGTTAAAGAGCCAATTCAGTTTCATGCTGCCAGAAGAAATTGAATTTCGAATGAGGTTGGATGCTGATGGGTAGCGCCGTTTGACACCCTGTCTCGTCAGAAACAACGGGAGAGAAGTGACCAGGATCACTCCAGCTGGACAGGGGTTCCACGTTGTGCGCTTCACCAACGGAACATTGCTGACGGCTTGAGAGGCGTAGACTAGGAAAAATAGTGCCTGTAACGGCACTCTTAGCGAGCCGTTGGCGTCTGTCAAAGGAGAGCAAGAACAACCGACAAGTGCCAGATCTTCACGCTATGCTGTGGCGCACGCAAATCGTGTCCTCAACAAGAAGCCTTCGACAAGTATATTTCCGCAAAAGCCAAAAATACCAACGGCCCGAAAAGCCAAGGAACGAGGCGATTGGGATATGTTTCTGTCCCTGACCATTACTCGCATCAAAGCGAAATTGCATACTGCATCGGGATGAGCCACGACCATGTGGAATACCCCATGCAAAACGATCTTTCATATACGAAAACGAGACACCTCATGATTATCATTTGCAACATAGCAAAGCCATCATCATGGCTGCTGTGAATTACCGCCGCAGCACGCTTGTGTTTTGCTTTTGGTCGGAGAATTCTGTCGAAGCGGGCTGAACCTTTTCTTGCCTGTTGTTGTCAAAATGAGCTCCTGCTATACGAGCTTTAAGAGGATTGATGTTGGTGAGCGGAAGGCTCATGGGGTGGAAAACCTCCGGTGATCTGATTCTTCCGGGCACAAGCCGTCAACTCTTCTCCACGTTTTCCACTATCGAATGCAAATGAGATCACCATAATCAAAGTGCATTTCTCACAACCATTCTGGACAGTTTACATTTCATTTCAGACACCAGCAACTGGCAAAGGATGATCGAATACTGCGGTCTCCAAATCTATCGCCCAGCGCTTTGTGGTTTATGTTGCGCAGGTGGCTACGCATTTGTGTTAAGGCCGCCTGGTTTTTACATCGACGATATCCTCGTCTTTGGTGGCCTGCAACTCTCAGCTCGCATAGGTAAGAATTAGCGGACACAGTGGAACATGCATACTAGGCATGTTCCGGAATGCTGGCCGTCGTTGTCAAGAGCACGCGATGGGCATTTGTCTGACAGACGTCGCTTAAGATTATTTATGGCATACACGAATCTGTACAGATTAAAATGGTATGAAAACCTACTTGGGATAGTCTCCTCCATAACAAGCAAAACAGGCACGGATGTGGACAAGAGGGGCGCCCACGCACGGTCTAGCCCGGAGAATTCGTTAAGCCATCGGCAAGCGAGAAACCAGTGTGCGTCCGTCAACCAACAGGAGTCGACGCCGGCCCGCGAGATCCCAATATTAAAGTCCGAGACCCTGATTTGGCTGAAGAATTTCTTGGATATAGTTCTTACTAAGAACAACTCCATACGTGCTTGATTAGAGAGGCTGCAAAACCTCAGGAAGGACTGTTACTATGTACAAGGTACACTTAACGGATTCGCCAGTACGCGGTTGCTCGGCACACCGGCTCCAGGATTTAGCGACCAAGTGATAATGGTGATCTCCTGCAGTCCTGGTGCAGGGTGATCTACTTGACAGGAGCGCATCTCGTGGCGTTGACCTTTTGTCATGGGATACGAGGGTGCCAGGGGGGAGGGTTAGAGCCCGACAGAATGTGTTTTTAGCGAAAGTCTCCATATTCTGTACGTAACCCTGGACCATGGAACAAAGTGTCGACGTGGCCCGGATATACGACAGTACTGGTGAGGATACTATGGTAGTAGTAACAATCCTAGTGTGGCCAAATGCAGCATACCGTTTGATAACAATTTCGCCATCCAGACCAGATAGGGATAGGTATGCCAACGTCGGATACTCAACAAACCCAGACAACTAATGCCCGGTGTTAGCGGCTCGTATCTCGAGGATTTGTGGAACAAACAAGATCCCACGGCGGAGGTTCCCAGGTCGTCATGAGTGTCACAGAGGTGTCTATTTTGGTGAGTCTCTCATGCAGCCTGCCAGCTGGGGCCATGACATGGAATGGACAACCTTAGATCCTCGACTCATGCGAGCCGCGAAGACACTCCTCTTAAATCGATCTCGTAGAACAAAGAAATCATGTTCTCAAGGGCTGACTTCGTTTGAGACAATCAAGATCGAAAAACAGGCTGTTTCCAGCTCGCTTGAATCCTTCTAGGTGGTCTGACCCTGGTTTTAAGCCATTGTCCGTCAATTATGCTGCTCTTTTGAGACGGATTGTCTCTCCATATCCCAAGCTCTCTCGCCAATTGAGATACGCCATCCAGGTCCGGTACCCAGTGGGCGGCACTCACTACCCGCATTGCCGGATACAGAGCCTCCTTGGCCCAATAGTGAAGCTATCAGGCGTTGTTGTTGACCATACCATAGTAGAAAAGAGGGGTCCGTGATTGGCATCTTGCCGGGGTTGAATGCAGCCACCGACCCGCGCTGCAGAATGGGCGATCCATGTGCAAGTCCGGCAGGGGTGGAAGCTTATGCCTGATTCCTCGGCCATGTCTTACCACTGCCTGGTTGATCTCCTTTGCGAATCTCTAAACTCGGAAAAGATTTCTCGGCCTCTGGAGCAGACTGTGGCTGGTGTCCAGCAAGAAGCGCTTGCCTAGACACGACTATGTGGTTCTCCCGGACGGCACACGGTGGCTTGCGAGGCGATTTAGTCGGAAGGCCTCGTAGGCTGGATCCTCTTCCTTGAGCCATGTCGCAATTGACGGCGGGAAGGATATGCGGCCAAGGGGGGTCCTGTCAGACCCCAAAGCCTAATGCATCATGTTCCATACCTTTTCTCAGCTCCTCCATGGGCTTGCTGTTGTCTTTGGCATACAGACCGATGTGGATCTGGCAACGGGACTATTGGACCAATATTCGGCTTCTCAATAGCAGCAGATCGGCGGCTTCGATCACGAACAGGAGGAAATTTGTCTGCCAACTCCACGGAGTACTGGTTGGGTACCTGTTCCCGCTCATCCATCTATCTGCATGTCACCACAGAAGGGCTGCCCTTGCATGCATGATCAAGGCAGGCTCAAGCAGCTCTGGCTTCCTTTCTTCTGGCTTTCAAGGTCTGTTTTAGTTCCAATTCTGTTATGACATCGCATCGCCCGAGGTTCACTAAAGTCGTCGAGCGAGGGGAACCGTTTCACTTCAGCTTCCATTTTCCAATGTTGACGACACCAACCACAGACACTCGTTCCTTGACGATATTTTTGTTGATACAGTCGCCCTCACCTCTTAGTTGACTATCGTTGGCGGTTTCCTTCTTCCAGGTCAATCTCTCACTTCGGTTTTCCTTTGTACCCTGTCCCTCGTCTGTCCGCTCTCGTTTCATATCATTCTGTTAGGTCAGTATTGGTTGTGTATGAAATTGGGGCCAAACAGACAACCAAGCCCGTCCCAGGTATGCAGCGATATGTTGTACCTCACCTCTGTCGAAATTCATTGGGCTCCGGTGCACATCACTGACAAGTGCTCAGGCTCCCGCACGGACATACAAAATAAGCGTCGGAAGTATTGGTACATGGTCGAAGCACCTGGGACTTGCCTTTGCCCGGTGTTTTGGCATACCAAACAACCTCTGCGCACGGACATTACGTGAAGACTTTATTTTACAGCTCACACTACCGGTGTTGACTTTGGGGAACCATCTTTTTGTCGAGGAACGCTGGGTGGAAGATTTCGTACTTGCGCGGCCTCTCGAACGAACCTGATGCAGCATTCACGCCCGCCTCAGATATTCCCTCGTTGCTCGTCTTTCAAGAAACACAGATCCAGTATCGACGGACCAAGGTTCACCATAGAGCTCACTCTGCCGAAACCTCTCGCGCCGCCCGCTTGGGCTTCTCTTCCTACACCTCCCATGTCCGGTTCTCCCCCACCGGAGCAGCCTACTGAACCACCACAAATTGCTGGTCGAAGAAGAAAGCGATCACATACGCCTCCGACGACCACTGCTACTACTGTAACCACGTCACCGGCCACAACCCTGGAACACACCGCCCCACGGCTGGGTGCGCAGGCAAGGGGTGGTGAGACTATCGCAGAATTGCCTATTCAGCCTGGTCCATACATAACAAACTATCCGCTTCCGGCCTCGTATCAGTCGGGATCGAGCTTAGCTACCACGACGACCGCCGCGGAGCCTCGATATGCGCTCAGTCCAGTCTCACCCAGAGCCGCTCGAAAGCCAAAAGCCCATGTGGCTTCAGCGTGTATCAATTGCAAGAAGAAGCATTTGAGATGTGACAACGCTCGTCCGTGCCGACGATGTGTTCAAAGCGGCAAGGAAGTATGTTTCTACCGGTACAACGTAGTGGAAGGGAAATGCTAACAGTCTACAGGATAGCTGTGTCGACGTCGAACACAAAAAGAGGGGACGTCCTCCTCTCAAACCCGAGGACCCTTCGGCGAGACGACCATTCGAGTCGGCTTTGAGCCCCATGGGAGGGCCTTTAGGTGATCCTCTTCGAAGAAGTCAAGGTTCAGACCCGTCATCCTTTGCCCAGTCTTCAGGATACCAGCAGCGACCCTACCGCCAACTTCAAGCCTACGATCAATCTCGAGCGCAGATGAGGGGACCCACGTTTCAATCAATGTACGCGCAACCATCCATCTCCTCCAGTCCAGCGACCGCACAAGGCACCTTCACCTCTTCTCGACAATACGCGCCATCTGGACCAACCCCCATCCCCGGACAAGCACCACCTTACGGCCCTCCTCAGTCGGAGTCAGCGCTGAGATCGATTGCTTCTTCATATTCTGGCATGTACAATTATCCTCCACCCCAGGGACAGATGGGACCTCCACCACAAATGTCCTACTCCAACCCAATTTTTCCACGTCCGCCTGGTCCACCAACAATGCCAAACGAAACGCTTCCCCCACTGGGCGGCCCATCTAGTCTTCAGCTACCACCGATACGACCTGCTCCTACCGGACCAATCGATCCAGCTATCACTCAACAGCCCCAACAACAAATCGAGCGAGGTCGTCATCAATCGCAGGGTAGCAGCAACGATGGAACACAGGAACCCGACCCCAAGCGTCCGAAAATGGACATTCAAGGAATTCTGGGTCCCAAACATGAGTGATGATATTGTTCTCCTGGTGAATGACGGCAATACTTCAACGCATTTCTTTTCTCACGATGCAACGATCGCCTAGCATGGCTTTAGACCCGGTAATTTTTATTCTAATGATGTACAACAATTTGGAGAGATTTCCCGCGCTGGACGCGAGCACCTCTGTTGGCAAAGGCACTTAGCTCTCATGATGAGCAATGCGACAATGGCCATAGAAAATTTCCTTCTCATACCTTTTTCGACAATACATACTTCAGCGCTTGGAGATGGACATGGGACAGACATTAAGGACTTATTTGTGGATCCTTGGAACTCGGCGAAAGATACACATCGGCCTGGCTTACAGTACAGTCTCGATTTATTGGCAAATACGATCACGGTACGGCATTTACTAATCACAGCAAACGAAAATCAGCATCATAAAAGCAACGGAACGGCGTTTGATTTTGCGGTGGCGTCGGAAATTTGTCTCTTGGATTACGGCTCAGTGGAAATCAACAGCAGGTTGCTGCAGGTACCTCTATAAGGCTGGCCGAGAACGGGTATGGTCAGCAATGGACTTACTCATCCTTTCACGGAGCGCGAATGCCAAGTCAAGACACGACTTGGCAGAGGCGGTTCTGGCGAAGTGGTACTACTAAAAGTAGCTTGCTCAACGTCCAAAGCTGGCACGCGAGCAATCCATATTATGTCGAGCGCATGATAAAACGAGCTCGTGAATCATGGCACAGGTGTTACGAGCGAAGCACCGATGGACCCGGCCAGAACACACCCATAGCAGCATTGGAAAGAACATTCTAACATCAAATTCTTTACTTGCCAGTGAATTCTCGATCATCATCTCAGCTCTTGGCAAGTAGACCCGCCGCCATTGCTTCCAAATCCTCAAGCGTTTGAGGCTGATCGCCATCGGTGTCAGCCTCACCGCGCCTTCCACCCCTTTTGCCCTTCTTCCTGCTCTTGCCTTGTTGAGCTTGTTCGTCATCTTCAGACGCATCTTCGAACCACTTCTTCGGCCGTTTCCGCTTGGGCTCGTCGTCGACTTCTGGCTCTGGCTCTGGCTCATCGAATCCGACAGGCTCGTTATCTTCCTCGAAGGGAACAAGCTGCACTCCTGCGTCATCATCATCGTCATCTCCACGCGCTGCACGCTCCTTTTCGGCCTGCATGTCTCGTTCCCGCTGTTTCGCCCGGTCCTTTTTGTCGCGCCGTTTCTGCCGCGCAACCTCCTTATCCACTTCGTCCAATTCTTTCTGGCGTTCGCGCTCGCGTTCCAGGAACTCTTGCTTCTCAAGCTCCGCGGCGGTGAAGCTACTCTCGTCGCGGTAGGCTTTGCGATTTTTGGGCGTGTCGCTGTCGCTGTCGAATGTCATGTGCGTTCCTGATCCTTTATACTTCAACAGTTTCTTGCGGGATGAGAGAAGTTTCTCGCGTCGGTGGGAGTCGATTATGAGGGCTTCGGCGTTGGGATTGTCCGAGAGTTTGACTGTCTTCACATTCTTGCTTGAAGATTTGCGGGCATCGCCAGCCGGAGGGTCCACGGAACCGTCGGTATCACTGGCGCTGTCGGTGTCGTCGTTTTGATCGAGCGCTGCGTCACCGGCTTCGAAGCGGCGTTTGACGGAGAGGAAGTCGAGTTCGTCATCGTCGTCGGCGGCGATGGTACCGTTCTGTTTGGCGTCTTCATCGTCTTCGATGAGTTTGGTGTAGTGCTCGGCGAGGACGTCTTGGTTTTGCCGTTCGAACATGCGGTCGTATCTTGTTCGGACTTCCTTTTTGTTCTTAGTCTTGCTTTCAGCATCGTCGCCATCATCGCCACTAGTATCGCTGCCCTCGAGCGCGGCGAGAAGTTGGCGCGGCGCGTTTTTGCGCGCTTTAGCGTCCTCGCCTTTGACGAATTTCACGCGTGGTGCTCCTGGTAAGCCGAGACTGGCAGCGAAGTCTTCTAGGTCGAGATTCTTGAGGTTGAAGATATTCTTGTCTTTCTGGATGTGCACGCTCCGCACGTAGCTGACGAAGGCTTTTTGGCCGAGATATTTCAGTTCGGGATCTTTGAAGCACATATTTTGCAATTGGTTGCGGATCGTGGTTTGCATTTTCTTTGGGCGGACATTGATTTTTTCTAGAGCGACTTTCTGCTTTTCGAGGGTTTGGAGCATGCCTTCCTCTTCGCTTGGGTCGACGAATAGGACTGCTCGACCGTCTCGTTCGTAGCGTGCTGTTCGGCCAACGCGATGGATGTAGGTGTCTGCATCTTCGGGGCAGTCTACTTGGACGACCCAGTCGACGGCTGGGAAGTCGAGGCCTCGAGCTGCGACGTCGGTGGAGAAAAGGCATGCGTGTTTGCTGTTGGAGTATTTTGTCGTGATGTCTAGACGGGCAGTCTGTTTCTGGCGGCCGTGGAGATGGAGCAGGGGGATACCGGGTTGGAGGTGGCGGAAGGACTCGTAGACGAAGCGCACTTGTTTGCCGCTGCTGAAGAACACCAGGATCTTCTTCTTGACGTTGGCGCGGATGAAGGACCACAATGTGTCGAGTTTCTCAGGTAGTGGAGTGACAACGTAATTCTGATGGAGGGTTGAGGGCGTTGCACTGTCGGCTGCTTCGTGCACGGAGACGAACTCAGGTTCTTTGAGACTGAGTCTGGCCAGGTCGGAGACTTTCTTTGTTTGAGTAGCGCTGAATAGAAGTGTTTGGCGTTCTGCGGGCAAGTGGTCGACTAGGGCGTCGATGGTCTGCTTGAAACCCATGTCCATTATACGGTCCGCCTCGTCAAGCACCAGAATCTGCAGGTTGCCAATGTCGAGGTCGGCCGTCTGGTCCATGTGTTGCAGCATGCGACCGGGCGTGGCGACGAGGATGTTCATGCGTCCTAGACGTTCTCGCTCTTCTTGTAGACTCTTTCCGCCAATGACTAGACCTGCGGAGAATGTGTGGTTGCGGCCGACTTTGCGGAGGACTTCGAAGATCTGGATTGCCAGTTCGCGGGTTGGAGAGAGAATGAGCGCCCCAAGGCCATCGTACTCGGTCCATCTCTTGCGGTATAGGTTTTCCAGCACTGGAACGAGGAAGGCGAGGGTTTTGCCGGAGCCTGTCTTCGCGGCACCGAGAATATCTAGGCCTTGTATTGCCAGCGGGATTGTCCTGCTTTGAATCGTTGTTAAGGTCTTGAAATGGGAGGCGGAGAGGCCATCTTGTGTGGGTGTTGACAGTGGTAGGTCAGTGAAGTTCTCCGGCGGCGTTGAAGATTTTGGATCGAGTTCGGCAACTCGCTTGTTCAGACTGTCAAGGTCTTCCTCTTCCCTTTTGCGCTTGAGGTTCCGAGGGCTTTGGAAGTCTTTCCTCGGACCCTGCGGACCTACCTTCCGCCGCCCAGGTGGTGCCATGCTTGCGTGATGTTCAGTCGCAGATGGCTTGTAGAGAACGAATTGACGGCGCATGGAAGTTAGAAAAATGTTTGTTATCGATATCGGGACAACTTCGGATGTGCTCCGTATGGTGCTCAGCCTTGTTCAGCCTCGTCATGTTATCATCACCAGGCCGGGAGACGAGTCTGAGAGCGAAGGGACGGGTTCGGTGATCATAGTCATGAGTTCAAGTCGAAAGACAATCGGTAGAATTGTACACTACAGAAATGCCTCTTCTCACAGAAGCCTACGGAGACTACGCCAGACGAACATGCAGGAAAATTGAACCATGGATAACAAGTTCCTGCCCCAGGACTGAAAATGACAGGGAATCTTCGTGTTCAGCACCTAAAGACACAGGTTGAAAGTGTGGGAGCAAGTGATCTTCGTAGAATTAGCTTGTACTTCACTGCCTGCCATCATGTGATTTGGACAGCTCCAAAAATGCAGGTTCATAGATTTTATTAATCCAATCCTCTTCAACAATTAGCTTGTATCTATCCCGTGTCGTGGCTCAAGTGGTGATATGTCTCGGTAGACTTGAACTTGGTCATGGCGTGAGGGTGTTCTCACCAGATATGAGCCGGCTTGTGCCTGGATAGTAGATCGTGAATCCTAGAGATCGAAATCCTGACCTCCTCAGACCGCTGAGGGTGTTGACTTGGGGACTCTGATCCTCGTGAGCCCTCGGGCTCCCATGCAGTCAACACTTAATCTGGTTCCTGGAATACAGGGGTGCAGCTTGACCTGAAAACGAACGTAAAAAATCCCCTTCTTCAACTAGGGGGTTTACCTCGCCCCAGACCTTACCACATACCGGTGGTAAGCTCTGGGTTAGAGTTTTTGTACTTTTTGCAGATCCAGGTTCGAATCTCCATGTGAGTAGTTTCTTTTTCTGTTACATTTAATTTCACTTTGGTGGTGGTGGTGAGAGTGAGTGAAGTAAAGCCATGGAGATGCACGAGGCTGAGGTCACTTGGCAAAACTTCGGATCGGCAGACCTTCCACCTGTGAAGAAAGAGCGAAGTTCAGCCTTACTTCCTAACGATGAACATGCGCCGGGCGTGGCCGGGTCTGTCTTGCCTTATTGCCCGCGCAAACTTGACATTACAGGAGTCGCAGCTTCCACTTGTGTTCCAACAGCGGCTTCAGCAACGGCGTTGATACGGAAATATCTCTATTGATCTGCCGCTCTATCCATGGTGTGCGGCATCACTAGTCATCGGTAAGATAAAGACAATCAGCCCGTAATGGCTAATGATGAATCCGATGCACTCGATGCGCTTGAGAAGGAAGCAAAGGAGTATGACAAGGTAAGTCGACGTTGCCAACCCATTGAAGTCCTCGTGCTGACAGGCTGCGTAGGATGCTGAGATAGATCGAATACTCAAAGCATTCAAACTTGATGCGTATGTGTAATCCACCAGCCTTCAATACTCTGATACTAATATCATCACAGATATGCAGTCCTCGATCTTCAGCCTGGTGTTCCGGAATCAGACATCAAGATCGTGTATCGCAAGAAGTCTTTACTAATCCATCCCGACAAGTCCACGAATCCTCAAGCCCCAGAAGCATTCGACCGTTTGAAGAAAGCTCAAACAGCTTTGTTGGATGAAAAGCAACGGGAGCATCTAGATGAATGCATTGCAGACGCCAGACACTTGCTCATCCGGGAGCACAAATACACCGTGGATTCGGAAGAACTAAAGACGGACGAGTTCAAGCAGGAATGGAGAAGAAAGACCGTAGAGGTCTTGATAGACGCCGAGGCTAGAAGAAGGAGACAGATCAAGGCAAAGATGCAAGAGGAAGGTCGTGAACAGGCCAAAGAAGATGCAGACATTGAGGCGAGGAAGCGAAAGCGCGACCATGAAAAGAAATGGGAGGACACCAGGGAGCAGCGCATAGGAAGTTGGCGAGATTTCCAGAAAGGTGTCAAGAAAGGAGACGACTCGAAAAAGAAGAAGAAATTGAAGGTGCTTGGGTAGCGCGTGATGGGGAGCATCAGGGATATAATAGATTCATCATTATGGCGTTTGGCGCTGATCAGAACATGCAATGAAGCCAGCGTACAAACTGGCTGGGAGCTTTCCTTCATCTAAACAGAGTATGACACACATTCCTCCTGGGTACTTCTCATCAGGGTTGGGACGGAATAAAAGGCCTGTTGTTGGTTTCGGTGAACGACCGGACAATGAATGCCTCGGACCGCCCGCAGCCACTGCCATTATCGGAATATGCAGGGTTTCCCCACACCATCATCACGTCTATTGCTGCGTCGACTCTTCTCGAAATCTTGCGGTCGCATTGTATCCTGCATTTTACTACTCCCTCATGTATTCACGATGAGCAATGCATCGCTGCCGCCCAACGCCCCCGCGACCAACGGTATCGCTACCCAAGGTCATGGAGAAGCAGATGTATCCTCCCACCCAACGAACACCCCGCTATCCTTAGAAGAGGTCTGCGCTCAACTCCATTCACAAGTTACCTCGTTCCTTTCGGCGACCCCTCAAGATGATGTGACAAGACGGACACAAGAGCAGAGTAGGATAGCCTTGGGGGTAATAGACAAGGCACTCCGAGATTACGAGTGAGTCTTCTGTCTCGCAACCCTGCCCATGAAAGACCCTAACCCAGGCCCCCCACAGCAGATTCGAGGCTCTATCACTGTCCTACAACGGCGGCAAAGACTGTCTAGTCCTGCTCATACTATATCTATCCGCCCTGTACGCTCACTTCACGCGTCTCAAGAACGAAAGGCATGACACCGACCCTGCCACCTTTCCCACGTCCATCCCCTCCATCTACGCCAAACCGCCCGACCCATTCCCCGCAGTCTCTAGCTTCGTCGACTACTCTTCGCAACTCTACCATCTCGAACTGACGCATATATCTACGAACCCCGGCCCGACCAAGAAAGAACGCTCACACTCCAACCCAACCATCACCAAGCCCTTTCCCCGCGTAGATGGCGGCAAGGACGGCACCACCAGCGACATAGATCTCCCGGCAAAACCTATAATCTCCTTCCGCGACGCATTCGCATTGTACTTGGACGCGCACCCATCAATAAAAGCGATCTTTGTGGGAACACGAAGGACAGACCCCAACGGCGCACATCTCACGCACTTCGACCCAACGGACCACAATTGGCCCACTTTCATGCGCATACACCCGGTCATAGACTGGCATTTACCAGAGATATGGTGTTTTCTGAGATCACCGCATCTCAAGAACCTAGAAACGGGTGGTTCATTAAAGTATTGTTCTATGTATGACGAGGGCTACACCAGTCTCGGCGGTGTCAATGATACCCTGAAGAACCCTAAGCTGAAAGAGCGCGACGAAAATGGCAATGAGTTTTACCGGCCGGCCTTTGAGATGACGCAGGATGAAGGCGAGAGGTTGGGCAGGGAGTGAAGAAGTTACTGGTGGCTTGCTAGGCCAGATTTGAATGCGCGGGCCTCACCCAAAGGGACGTTTCTCGTGGGATGGGATGATTGAAGAGTTCAAGTAGTGGGCTGGATATGAGGTTGCCTAGACCAAGAATTCAGAGTTGACCGAGAACTCTTGGATATGTATGCGTTCGGACACAATCCAAGGATCATACGCATATTCTTGGGACAACCCACGACCGTGCGTCCGCAGACGAGAGGTTGATTAGCTCTGGCAGATAGATGCTCACAGCTGCAATGTAGAGCTTTCAGATGGAGTCGACAGGCAGATGGCTGGCAGACAATGACGGGAAACCAGAAGACTTGGGTATGATAATCATCATAAAGATATAGGTACTATATATCATGTGAAATCACGCCGATTCCTATAGAGGCGAGCCTGTTTCCAGAAACAGTGGCGCCGTCTGACAAGGCGTACATTGACAGTATAAGTTCGAAGTCAACCAGGTTCGCGACAGTGGTTGCCTTGACTTCAAGCTACCTAGGTACCGAGATTGTATGATAGAGCTGATGCCCTTCCTCTTGCCAAAGGTCAATGATATCTCCGTGTGGGCGAAGGGCTCCGGATTGACATTGAGGAATGGTATCTATTTGAACCTGAAGAGCAACAAAGGTTAGACAGTGCCACTTTTTCTGGAAACAGGCTTGGTGGCTATATATATTCGGTATCATTCTCCCGTCCTTTCATATGCTCATAGCTATTGCCATACAAGTGCGAGAACTTCATCGGTGCTTTAGTAGGCTCTCTGACAAAGAGACGGCCGCCGTCAATACCTTCAACTGTGCATTTCGCTGATTTGCCGTAAGACAGGCTCTGATTTCACACCACTGACATATCATATCATCGTGACAATGTCTGCAATAAGCGAGAATGCTCGTCGGCATCCCAACAAGAGATGGATTCGTTTCGAGACTAATAAAATGACCTTCTCGGTATCATGCAGGAATCGGTGAGCTTCATCAGTTTCCTTCGGTCTAAGACTTTGCTCAAGCCTTCGTGCAGTATGGCCTGAGGATTTTCGCCGCCAGACCATGCGGGCATTGGTTGTGTACAATTCCGCTGCGGAAGCAAGACGTACTGCTATGGTGTCGTAGGGCCGGAATCCCAAACGTTCTCCTGTGAAAGTCGGCTTCTGATAGATGTTCCTGCTGGCGCTTCATCTTCCCCGGTTCCGAGAGTACCATTCATGTCCATATCCGCGACGGGCCGAATACAGCTCGCTGTACGCTCACATTCCAGGTTCTCGAGCTGCAGCACGTAAGTACCTTGTACGTAAGATCTCGTGCCAATGGTTCATCGGGAACATAGTTGAACTTGGAAGCTCGCCGCTGGTGGAGGCCGTCAAGCCATGCGACCTCTCCCTGGCGGTAACCCAGTCTAAGGCGCTGCGTGATACTCGATTTTCGTGGGGAATTGCTCAAATTCCCAGCATCCATTTTCCACGTTCGTAAACATAAAAGCTCGTGGCGACCATAGGGACGACCTTGAGATATCCAATGGTGAGACCAACGAAGAAGCCTTTGATACCCCTCTCTACCCATATTCGACGTGCCGTTTCCGTGATGGTTAATCTATGACCATCGCCGACTGCACCGCCTACCTGCATTCTCCGCCTGATCACTTCAAGAGGGTAAGACGCTGTCTGAGAAACTAGACCAGCTAGAGCACCAGAAGTGAGTTCAGCTGGAGCGTTCAGCTGGCTGCGATGGCTGACCTTGTTGTCGGAGCCGCCATGTGGTGGTACTGGAGCTGTCGCAGTGGATCGTAAGACAGTATATGGTGCTAAAGACGGGTGTCGAAACAGATCTCCGATGGTGTCGTGCGTTAAAAAGGACATGCCCGCATATGGCAGCATGCCGAGCAACGTCGGTGAGAAGCCACGATAAAAATTGGCGAGACCCGACTTTGGGGCCACTTTGTGCACGACGTTCGACGCAACGGCGATAGGGCTTTCACCCGCCATGCTTTGGGGTTGTGGGGGTTGTTCGTGATAGATCTGCTGACATATCCTGGATAAGGATGAGTGTGAATCCCGCTTCGTCTCGAACGCTAATCGGACCCGAATGACTTCGAGAGGGTAGGTGAAGAAAACCGACGTAATGCCCGCGAGTGACCCTGACAAGAATCGTCGAACTGATGTTTCTTGTGACTTATCGCGGATCACACGCGCTCTGATCTGCTCATAAGCGAGGAATTTGATTCCAGCATAAGGAAAGACTCTGAGTAGAGTAGCTGAGTGCCCGCGATATAACCCTCGAATGCCGTTTGTTTTATTTATGTCCCGCATCGCCGTAAACACCCCCAGCCAGCTCCCAGTGTACTTCGCAAATTGTGGATTCGAGGCTTGAAACAGGATCTTGACACGATCGAGCGGTCCTACAACCGTTTTGGCCTGTAAACTTGTCAGCTTGTGGGCTTCACGTCGCCATCGCTAGGCTACTTACAGCACATCCTGCCAACCCACCCGCCAGACCACTGCGCAAGATATAGTCCAGGCTTCTCTTGTCTATCCGTTTGCGCTCACCAGTCGGAGGGGTCTGGGTGGTCACCGCAGGGTCACCCGCGGAAAAGAGGCTCTGCTTCGGCGATGATGGTGGGAGTGGTTCCTCAAGGATTCTCGAGGAGCCTCGGCTTTCCATCTTGAATGGTTGTGAGGGTTGTGATAGTGTGACTGCATGGTCTGAAGTAGGAAAAGGCATTCACAAGGCCTTCAAGACATGGTGATGGAAGTTGATAGCTATAACGTGCGCATAGTGTCTGTGGTAGAGGAATATTGTTTGTGTGACGTGTGTATGGTGGGTGGCAGCAGCAGCGATTTCGCGGGCGGAATGGTGGAGGAAAACGGGATTGTATGGAGAGAAAGCGACTGGTGGAAAGGCTGCTTATGGGTGCTCTTTCCGACGCCCCCAGAACGTGGCATTATCGCAACAATCTCGGCGGTTTGAGGCCGACGCAGCCACAACCTCGGTATTTCTCTAGGTGGGTGATCCTTATAAAACTTTCGTGTTAAGCATGACGAGCGGAATTCGGGCTTAACCAGTCATTTTGCATGCATTGTTTCCAAGTCACGGCTATTCACGGAGAGGAGGCTAGGAAACAAAGGACTTGAAGTCAAGAGTTACCAAATATGGATCTCGTTTTCTCATGCTCGTTCAAATGCGAATCGCTATGCTGGCCCTGAGGGCATTACTATGTCCGTTATGCTATGCTAATATTACACATGTTTTCACGAATGCCACAAATGGGTATATCTCTGGTTGATGGCCTTCAACTACGCGAATTCGGACTGCTGCTCTCTGGTACACTTTCTGGGGCAGTCCGCCCACTTTGTGTACTGAATCGGGTTGGATATGAACTGTCGTAGGACGTTACAGGAGTCAAGGTTGCCGCGGTAGCTCTTCTGAATGGATTCGTACGTGCTTGGTCAGCACTTTGCTTCCTCGAGTGCAGAGCCCGTCTCTTCTCGGGACTTCTCGACCGCGTTCGACTGGCCATTTGGGATATCGTGTCTCCAAATGTACCCGCACCCAGCCATACACTATCCTTCCGCCGACGTGCTTCTGCGTCCCACCAGTGCGTCATCCGCTTTGGTGAAGTCGCTTCGCTCATCGCAGGCTGCACTGTTATGGCAGGACCATTGTCGCGGTTCTTGCCTAGCAGAAGGTTTCGAAGATAAGGTAGAGTGAACTTTGAATTGGGATCGATCTTTCTCCATGGCTTCTCCGTCCACGAAAAGACGACGCTGTCAGCACCGGCTTGGAGGGCCAGCATACATACTTGCACAACGTTCAGCCAGTAGACAGGGTGCCGCACATAGTACTCATTGTACAGTTGGATCTGGGCCACGAATGGAAAGGTCCAAACAATGATGTACACTAGAGGATAGACGAACAGGTATCGTAATTGCTTGCGAATGGCCATTCTCGTCTTTTTCAGTGGGTCGTTCTGATCATTATTGCCGGTTTGGGGCAAATCATTTGGTGGAATTTCGAGTTGTTTGGGCGTACCAGCAGTTGCGCTGGAGAATCCTGAAGAGTGAGGCTCTGCTACCGATGCTCTGATCGAGCTACGACCCGGGGGAATTCGGGTATCGCCAGACCACTCGCTCCCTCGATGTTCCATGGGAGGCGGGGCGTCCTCTGCAGGAGTTCCTACCGGCGTGTTTGGTGCCTTTGAGGTGATGAAATTCATGTGATCCCAAGGCTGCAGTTTTTGAGATTCAGCCAGAGACTGCTCAGTCGGCCGATGTGGAAGTTGCGGTCGCAAGCTTGGCGATCGTACAGCGTCCATGGGATTCTCTTCCACATCTTCCGCGTCTGGCGAGAACGCAGATTTCCGTCTCGAGCCCTGAGGAGAGCCACTAGTTGAGTTGCCCAAATTCTCGAAGCCTCGGAATTTGATGGCAACGTAGACGTAGATCCAGATATACATAATGAGGATGATCGCAATGATGATGTATCGTGGAACCCATGCAAGAGCAAGTCTGTACCAGATAGGACGCTTCGGTAGGTAGCAGAAGGTGCCAGCGGTGGTATAGGGAGTGCTGTCGGCGATGAAAACCAAGGACGAGGCAAGGAGAGGGAAGATGAGCAAGATAGGGTATATCCAATAACGGTACGGGTAGAGTCCTCCTTCACCCACTGCGTTGTTTGGTCGAAGAATGTACAGGATCGAGTGTAGAGCGATGATCAGAATTGACATATCGGCGGCTTCCACGGAAAAGGTGAGTAAGAAACCGCTGGCCTGGCAGAAGTTCGACTTGCTTTCGACGGTACCTGTGGCGAAAGTGACAATCGGAAATGTGAAGTACCAGAAGGCCTTCGAGGCATCGCTGATAATCAGGGCCATGACCAAGTGATGCCGAAAACTCCGCCTCATTATGAGGAACCATCGTAAGGTCACTAGGACAGCCACCAAGCTGAAAGTTGCACATACGACGGCGCCTATATGAATGGCTCGCTGTTGAGATGCGCTGAAAGAGCCACCAGCGCTGAGGTCCACCGCGTCCTCACTGCCATGCACGGCGGTGACGGCCTTTGTCGCGTAGAATAAGTCCGACATGGCGCTCAACCTGTTGAGTAGTTTTTTATCAATTTGATTGTTCTTTGCTACGCGCCTCCGCGAGACTATACATGTCGCCGGTGTCAGAAGTGAAACACGTGGTCGAGTCTCGTTGTGAACAAGCGTGGCGATGAATGCAGCAGGCAATCTGTGGATCGAAAACCGGGTGACGATGAGTGTTAATAATTCTGGAAGCACGAAAAATTCTCTGGTATCGATGTCACACACTCACAGAGAGTTGAGATAGACTTAGTAGAGGTTTGTCAAAATAGAGGGAAATAGAGTGTAAAGGACGAACAGATCAACATAAACAACCTGCAGCGGCGTGGGACGGCTGTCAATGTCGGTAAAATCTTGTCTACCCACCTGCAGCAAGTATGTGCTCATGCATTGACAATAGGTCGTCACCACCATTGAAGGGATGAACGTTCGATTGAGTTGCGCCATGCTACCGGGCGTGGGTTTAGATGGAGCTGGTAATAACCCCAATATCGTTGCAGAGATCGTGATGAGGTCTGTGCCAATGGTCTGTGTGTAGAATGATGGCAATGGTCCCAGGGGCTGCACGAGAAATAGGCGAGAGATGACAAGAAGAAGTCAAAAAAGAGGAGGCAGATGATCCCAATGATCCCCATCGAATCCCTCAAATCGGACACCACTAAGCCCAAACAGGCAACTCAGCGGACATAAGCGAACTTCGCAAACTTCCTCTCCAGCTTTGTTTCTGCATCGATCCGTGCGGAATCTTTTCTCCCTGCCATCAACCGCTACAAATGATCATCCTCGTGCTCGAGCGCTGTACTTATGCTAAAACGGTATATGGAGATTTCAAATCCAGGTAATAATTGCCCCGAGGCAGCTTTTTCCACCTTTGACGGTCTAGACCCTTCACCCAATCTGTACCTATACGGGATACCACAGTACAATTCGGATCTTCACCTCGGGCATCGACCGAAGATCACTGAACAATAGTACATACTAGTTGCTGAGATCGATATTACGACCACCTCTAGGCAGCTTGAAGGGAAAGGACACGACCTTTCGATCGAGATGGGGATCGTCGTGGTCTCTGGTATTCGTCCGTCTGATGTCCCCGCGTCTTCCGTCCACAAGAATGCCATATCCTATTCTATACGAAAACAAAGGTCGCACTATTGTTCTGTTTGATAGTCCTTCCTCTATCGAGCACGGTCAGTCTACGTCACATTACTTGAAAAGTTGTCCTGCGCTTGAGAGTCCTTACCCCAGCACCGAACCAAAAGGCATCAAAAGAGATGCCGCCATTGACAAGATACCCATCAATGAGCGGGACTACCACAACTCGCTTCAGGATCAGATCGCTTCGGCTCTGACCGAAATAGACCAACATGTATCCAGTGATGGCGGATCTTGGTGCAAGAATCGTGGCGCTTTACTATCACAACAAGATGGGGTATTACTAGTGTCTGGCCATAACGCAGACCGGCACACCGCTCCAACCTATCCAACTGTGTGCACCGACCATATTTCAACTACTAGTATAGTGCCACTTATACTGTCAACCACTGAACTGCGCAACAAGTTGCCTTCCCAAAACAGTATCCACGCTATTGTCGTGCACAACCCGAGAATACATCTTGCCATTGTAGAGACAGTCGATGGAGGAGCCTTCTATATTCCACCCCGGGCTACATTCATCCGATCAACTTTGAAACTGGGACAACAGGCCTTCTTGGCCTGTCAAAAGCACACGCTTTTGAACACGAGGTTCGATCTTATCCTACTGGACCCGCCATGGTCTAATCGTTCTGTCCGCCATTCAGGCGTATATCGGACATCTGAAGGCCAACTAGTCGACCCATTCCAGCAAGCAGTGGATGTTGTCAGGACAGCTCTTGCTCCAAAAGGACTTGTCGCTATTTGGATCACTAACAAGGCCTCGATCAAGAGTGCTGTGTGTGCAACCTTCCATGCTCTAGGATATCACCTTTTTGAGGAGTGGGTTTGGATCAAAACAACGGCCCATGGCGTTCCAGTCAGCCCGCTCGACGGGATATGGCGAAGGCCGTATGAGGTTCTTCTGCTGTTTCGAGAAGAACCACTTTCCCAGCCACCCCGACGACGAGTCATTGCTGCGGTGCCTGATCTTCATTCTAGAAAGCCATGCTTGAAACCTCTTCTGGAAGACCTTCTACCTAGTGACTACAATGCACTAGAATTGTTTGCGAGGAACTTAACTGCTGGTTGGTGGTCTTGGGGTGATGAAGTCCTCAAATTTCAGCATGAAAGTCAGTGGACAGCTTGACGCAGCATAAGGGAGCATTATGCGCTTTGTCGTGTCGTCATGTTGAATTCACATGTATGCCAAAGCTCAAGGTCTACCTACCTCTTGGTACACAATATTTGAGAAACCACCATAGTAAACCCGTTCAACCGATGTTCTCTTTGCCCGCTCTCTGGCAAGTTCCGGACCCAGTCCTGTATTTTGATCTGGGTCTAGACCTCCTCAGACCTTGCGTCAGCTGCTTATGGCCTTCTTACCATCCTCTGTATCGTTAGCTTCGGCCGTATCGTTGCTCGAAACACAATCGATCGATCCTCTTGAACATGTCGTGACGTTGAAAGCGAACCTCTGCGAAGTCGATAGTAGTCCGAAGCGTCCACGGCTTTGTGACCCCTCTTGTCCGTGGCATCTGCTAGAGAGAGTCTTGTCTCGGTAAGGTGTCTGCTACTAAGATCACGCCCTGCGCGTGATGACAGCTATTCAGATTGCCAAGTAGTTTGAGGTAGGAGTAAAGCTGTAGGCATGCCGATGCAAATTAGACACTACCGCAGTACTCGTACCTGTTAGCCGGCCCCAGGCTGCATGCGCCGTCACGGGCAGCCGCCGCAGCCGGTATTCCGCGAATCAGGATGCCTTGGTGCCTGAAACCAGGGAAAGCGCCCGCAGTTGACTCAATTGGTCCTGTTGCCTCACTCAGCCTCGGCCGCCTCTAATCATCAATTTCTCTAGGTAAACAGCATTGTGTCTCCATTGTGTCAAGGTAGCAACCGATTTCAGCAACCCTCCACTCCAGCAACACAAAATGGCAGACGTAGACGTCCCGGTGTCGAGCAAGGCATTCGTGCCCCTCGGTATGGCACACTCGTCTCTGCTGGCAGTGCATGAACGTTCTAACAAAGCCTTCAGAAAACAACCCCGAAGTAATGACCAACCTAGTCCGTCAACTCGGCCTCTCACCAACCCTCCAATTTCACGACGTCTACTCCCTTACAGAGCCCAGCCTATTAGCCTTCCTCCCTCGGCCCGCCCTCGCACTCCTTCTCGTCTTCCCCGTCACCGACACATACGAGAAATTCCGAGAAGAAGAAGACGCCCCACGCCAGGACTACGCCGGCTCCGGGCAAGACGAGGAAGTCGTGTGGTTCAAGCAGACGATACGTAATGCCTGCGGGCTCATCGGCTTACTACATTCAGTCACCAACGGAGGTGCACGGGAGCAAATTACGGAAGGAAGTGATCTGGATCATCTGCTGAAGAAGGCCATCCCGTTGAAACCGAATGACCGTGCAGACCTGCTGTACAAGAGTCAAGCACTGGAGTCAGCACATGCGACGGCTGCGGCGAAAGGCGACACGACAGCTCCCGAGGCCGAGGCGAGTGTGGACCTGCACTATGTGGCGTTCGTGAAAGACAAAGACGGAGATCTATGGGAGTTGGATGGGCGCAGAAAAGGACCGTTGAAGAGAGGCCATCTCGGTCCAGAAGACGACGTACTCAGCGAGAAGGGTCAGGAGTTAGGCGTACAAGCGTTTCTAAAGAGAGAAGAACAGGCTGGTGGTGGTGAGCTGCGCTTCAGTGTGGTTATGTTGGGTCCTAGCCTTGAATGAGCCTGCCATAGCACCTCTGGACGATGGATTCGGTGCTGGCGCACTGCGTGGACCTCGCGGGCAATGAGCTACGACTGAACGCAATGCAACGAGATTGATGACGGAGTAACAGATCATATTGGGATGGCAGGCTATCCAAATTAACTGGCTCCCATCCCACCTAGAGGACGAGATTCGTCCATATCTTCACGTTCTTTGGCCTCCTCGACCTCAGCCTCTATCTTGGTAGGCACGCCCTCATCAGAGTCTTCCGGCTCTCTCTCCTCTGCAGAGTCTTTGGGTTTGTCCTGGTTGTCCAACTCCTTGGACTCGCCTTGATCGTGCGAATCCTCAGCAGCTTGCGCTCGCAGTCTTTCAATGGCCGACTCCGCTTGGGCATTGGCGCGCTCTTCTTTTCTTTGCCGTCTTGTATTCCGTACATCCCAAAGACCTTCAAGGTCCATCTCCACCCTCTTCTCCTCCGTGAACATCTGAACCACGATCCGTGGTGAGTTTGTCCTACTTCCGAACCCGATATAGTCGGTTGCTGGGTTTTCGTATTCCTCCTCTTCGTCCTCCTCGACATCCTCCGACAACTCTTCGGCAGCAGCAGTGGTGGAATCAGCTTCGGCCTCGTCCGGCAACACCGCGTCGTCAATCAGTCCCATATTGACGCAGATCCAGCCTGTCGTGATACCATCATCGGCACTCTGCATGGCAACTGTATTGCCTACGCTTTGGGCCAATTTCATCTTCCTTGCTTTTCTCCTCAACTTCATTTTGAGTTCGTTCCGTCCCAACAAACCATCCGCATACGGCCTGAGCTTATACTCCTTTCGTGCCCATCGACAAAATCGGTCCGCCGAGACATTGAGATGTTTTACGCTGCGGGCAGTGCCGATGATCATGAGTAGATTTGCGCCCAGAGCCGGTGGAGGATCCATGTTCCGCAAGTCCAATAGCACAAGGTTGTCTAGGCCAATCTGGACGGACAGATGTTCGAGGACTGGGTGTAGAATGATGGGAGGATCAACTGGAAGGGGTGGGATTTCTTGTAGAGCGAGGAGTGGGGAGACAGGAGCAGGAGGAGCGGGTTCCTCGACCTGTAGGTACCATGGTATAGGTTCAGGAGATGGTATTGAGGGTGTATGTTCAAGGGATTGCCTTAGTGGTGCGAGACGATTGAAGCCTCTGGATTGCTGGGGTTGACGGAGTGGCTGTCGAGGTGCATGCTTTGGGATGGAGATCGCAGCAAGTGATGTGAGTGCTTCGAGGATGGAGGAGCGGCACGCGGTGCATCGCACCAATGATCGATTCATTTTATCTGTAGTCCTTTTGATTCTATACTGCTGCAAGATTGTAATGGAGAATCAAGATCATGATGCGATACCAAAAAAGATGCAGACGCCCTGAAGTCATTGACCCTTGCCAAGTCTCTGGGCCGATGTTGGCCCGAACGGCCCAGATGTGATAGTGATAACAAGTGCGCGCATATGCGAGGCAACTGCGACCAGGTGGCCGCAGGAGGGCGCCTGAACTCCAAAAAATATACAAAAAGTCCAAAACTTCGTATCATCGATGTTTTCTTCAACTCTTCATCGAAGAAACAAAAACAATCGACAGTACGGATTCGCTGGTGGTCACCCACCCAACTACTAACGTACCGGCACATGGCTTAAGTACGGCTGAGCGAACGGGAAGCCCTGTTTTCCATGTCCTATGGCCGATTGCGAGGAGAAGTGATGATTTACAAAATATATCCTCAATTTTAACACCTAGGTTTGACTGGAGCGGCCTATTCGAAGCCATGTGCCGGTACGTTGCCTATCGTGGAGTCCCATCTCATCTTAGAACTCTACATGTTCGAACGTTGAGAAAAGTCTACGTAACCGATGCCTTTGACGAATGTCGCCAGCCACGGACCTTGATCCTTCTCGGAAAGCTCCATATAAAACTTCCCATGTGCCTCTCCATCAATAGCACGGTACACAGCAGCACCATCAGCCTTGCGCTCATCTGCGTAATAGAAGCTGTCCTGGTTAGCCTTTGGCCGTAACTCGGGACATGGCATGGACTACCTGTATCCGCGGTCCGCGTAGACTGACGCTGCCGTCTGGATCATGTGCGCTGTAGCGCTCTTTCCCATTCCCGCACTCATCAACGCTGGAATTGGCTGAGAATTCGTTACATTTCCAGTAAAGATAAAGGTCCGGCTTGCGTCCTTTGGCAACGTCTCGAAGGACTTGACGGCTTTTTTTGCTGCAACGAGAGCGCTGAAGGTATTGACATTCATATCACGGATGGCATCCTTGAGAGAAATCTCCAATGGATCCTGATTGTTCACGAACGCGGCCGCGGCGCCTGTCTCCGTCAGCATCGAAGGATAGCAACGAACAGCCTCAGTGACGAACCGTTGTAGACAACTACGCTTGGATGGCCTAAGTTGCTTGCGCACGGTTTCGAAAACTGCTGAAACGCTTCCGGGATCCTCCAGGTCGGCCTGGATGTGGAGTCGCTTGTCGCTTGAGTCTGCCGTAACTGTCCGCGACACGGTTGCTATCCTGTACCCTCTGGCAGAGAAGGCTTTGACGACGGCGGCTCCCACGTTTTGACCGGCGCCAAAGACGAGGGCGACTGGCAATGATGAGGGCATAGTAGTGCGTTGCACAAGAATCTTAAGGAAAAGAAAGCTGGGGGAGGACGACTTCGAACTATTCGCACAATGTGACCTCTTTGCAAACAATGATGCCGAGTCCTGGAGCTATTACGACTTTATTCCACATGACAAAGATCCCTTTATACTTCTTGCTTCGATATTAAAATTCCCAATAGTTCTGGCTGGTAAAGGCATTGCTTAGCAATCGCGTTTCTTCCACCTTTAATATCTGCCCGAGACTCGGAGAAAGTTGCCTCACTTTACATAACCCTCCCCCAACACCATTCGACAGTATCAGCGAAGACACCAGATATGAGTGGATCAATGGTATTTCGCAAATACTTTCCAGTGATTACAGTGTAGATAAGCGGATATCTCTCACTTCTAGGCATGTCGCGATGGCCCGCCATGGGTATAAGAGGATGGACAGCATGCCCATCTGTCGACGCATTACCACAACCAAAGAAACTGAGTAACACGATCTATATTATCCTACACCTCTTCAACACTCTATACTGTCCACTTGTCGCTGCCTGAGATCAACAAGTCTGAAAATGGTGTCCTGGGCAATCACTGGCGCAACGCGAGGCATCGGCGTAAGCTTCCTCAGATGAACACCCCATCTTCACATGCTAACAAGAGCATCTTTGCAGCTCGGCTTCGTCGATAATCTTGTGAGTCTACCACTACAGTTATACTCCTGGCAAAGGTATGCCGCTGACTGCGCCGCCAAAGTCTGTCGATCCGAAGAACCAAGTGATTGCCATCATTCGAAGTCGAGCAACTGCCGGGCCACTTGAGGAGCTTGCTGCAAAGCGCAAAAACATTCACATTGTAGTGACCGATATCTCCGACCCGAAGAAATTGGATCAGGCTGCCGCTGAAGTCTCTGAAGTCACGGGCGGTTCGCTTGATGTCTTGATTCTCAACGCTGGCTCCGCAGGGCCAGAGACCAGTGTGTTACCGCCGAGTGCTTTGTGGGTGAACGGGCTTGAATGCGTTTGAGTGTTCGAAGTGCTGACACAGTGCAGTCATGGCAAGGAGGACGCCCTCGAGAAGGAGATCAATGAGAACGTATGATCCTTCAGCTAGCTCTCGTCCGGCCCAGTAAGAGCTGACAGAACACAGGTGAAGAATAACCTGCTCAGCAACATGTTTGTCATTAACTGCTTCCTCGATCTCGTTCGTAACGGCAAAGAGAAGAAGATCATATTCATTTCCAGTCAGAGTGGAGACGTGGAGTTCACCCGTATCACTGGCTTTGCGAATGTGCTGGGATATTCTGCCGCCAAAGCTGGCATGAACCTCGTCATCAGCAAGTACGCGGCTGAATTGGCCCAGGAGGGCATCAAGACACTATCTTTGAGTCCAGGATGGGTGGACACAGATGCTGGTTAGTCAGCACGCAAGGCGAATCGTGTCGAAACAAATGACTGACTCAGACCAGCGAAAGCCGTCACAGGCGACCCAGAAGTACGTAAATTCGTGCTAACTGCGTTTCGAAAGCTCAACCCGAACGTCAATGGACCGGCATCGGTAAATGAATCAGTCACCAATCAGCTTCAGGTGATTCAGAGCTTGACGGAAGCCACCAGTGGGAAATTTTTGACACATCACGGAAACAGTGATGAGTGGTTCTAGCCAAGAAGCTGAATGGACCTATCTTGGTGATGGTATATTGAAACAGTGGATGGAAATGATGGGACCATATCCTAGACTCAGGCAAATGGTGGTATGAACGGAACTCCAGCAACAACCGCGTCGAAAATTGTCAGATAGTCGACTTGATTCTCCGTATTGAGATCATGCTGATTCCACACGACCTCAGCCATATGCTGAATAAGATGAATGTGACTGGATCTTCGTCTTCGGTCTTGCCGACTTTGTTCAAAGACATCCAGGATAGCGAGGCGCTGATCGTCGCCAACTGCCTCGCAGGCGATAATGAACAGTGGCCACGCGTTCTGGCATGTTATCATCTTGGTCAACAGCAATATTCCCTCTCTGACAAGTCGCCTATGACGAAATTCTGTTCCTGAAACAGAATGGACCGCCCGATTGACATAGATCAAGCATGCGAGTCGATGAAGATCGGCGACCATAGTATTCCGGTCTACTGGGGTCGCAGATGGTACGTGAATTGGGCCACAATCTCCTACTTTCCTGTAGATGTTCTCTTCTAGCACCTTCGTGCGCTCCATCCCAACAATCGCGAAATTTATGTCGGAGGGGTCCGTGACTAGAGCTCGTCTACATGTCTGTACAACGAGCTGGAGCACATCAATTGGACAGCCGATGTTGTCTTCTACCTGCCGCAGTATTAGATGATGCCGGAGAAAGTGTAACAGGCTTCCATTCACCTTTGGAGGGCTTCCATCAATGGCTCTGGGTGATCTTGGTATTGGAACAAAGCCACAACCTTCGTAAGGCACCTTCCAATGCCTGACTGTGAATTCGGCAAGGACCTCATGATAATAAATCCAGTCAAGGAAGACCGAATATTCTTGCCGAACGAGCTTTTGGATTGCTGGTGATTTGTTTATAAGTTTCTTCACTGCGCATAGATATATTACCCAGATCCCTTTCGAGGTTGATTCGAGTGAAAGCTGTGATCGTTAGTCGACCATGGCAAGCCCCCGGATCGGATCATACTACCTCATAATGATACAAAAGCATCGTTGCCATCAAGTTCTGAAGCAGCGTCTTCTCGTCGAGCTTGTTGGCTGACTCTTTCACTGTGATTGACTCTCTAACTGAGGATATGACAAGACGCTTGTAGCGAAAGCTCTTCAAGCTACCGTGAAGCTGTAGCGATGCGAGAGCAAAGACGCCTTGTAGGACTGGATTGGTTGCATCGGATGGATTTGAGAAGGCGATCCGCAAGATAAATTTTGCCAAAACCTCCTCGTCGGTAGGTCCCAGTATCAGTGATCTTGATTCGTTGACTGAGATGTTTTGGTCAGTATGATGATTGGGTCGGACGGTCACCCTACATACAGAACCCCAGTAAATACGACTCTTCTCCGTTAATGACGGTGGGCGATAGATAGGTTGGGCAAGGGACTTTCATGGTCCGAAGGTAACGTTTGCGACCTACAGGTACTGCCGTTACTATCAGCAATTTGACAGTGTGTCGGAGGCGATTCTGACCAGCAATCCTTCTGTTCTCTAGCTCCTCCGACAGCGATATGTCCCAGGAAGATGTATTCAAGAACCCCTTGACATTTGGTTGAAGAGTATTCGCTGCGCCGCACGTCTCTCGCCAGATGATTGCTCGTTTTCTGTCGCCATCTCGAGGCCAGGACAGCTGGATGCCATTACCTTGACAGACGCGCCGCGCCTTCGTGCAATTGCCACACCTCGGCCAACGCGAGTCACATCGAACTTTGCGCTCTGAGTAGAGATCAGCCAATTGACATTCGTAGGGAAGCTTATCTATTCTTGATGTGTTTACCTCTGCAAGTCCAACACCCTTTTATTCCCATGGCGAGATCCTCGTTGGCCAAATCCCCATGCTCATCCTCCAAATCGTAGAGACTGTTGGACTCTTGATACAGCCTAAAGTCGATATGGGTTCAACTTGAGTTCATGATGCGCCGTGCATCTCCTCTGGTGCGATGTTTCTATGCCGACGTAGAGTGTTCTCATGATGTTATTTGACCCCAGTCTGTGCCCATCATATCAGGCCAACGTGAGGAGAGGATTGGTCAGGCCCCACTAGTGGGAGTTGGGGGGACGCCAAGTCTCGGAGAAAGTTGCCTATGATGATTAAGCGAACAACACCTACGCCTCACCACACTCACCCGCCCTGGTCCGGGAAGCCACCCACGACTCCATTGCCACAGCACGAGTTAATGTCGAGATCGAGTGATCGACTATATGACGACTTACCAAACAGCTTGACGCTTTCTTCCAGGGCAACACTGGATGTTTCAATAACGCCAGTATGGGTACACTGCTCACAGGACCACGGGAACGTGTCCTCGAGGCTCGTCCCACGATCCGGGACCCCTGAGCTCATTCTCATTCGTTCCAAAACAGGTAGCCGCCGGGTCTTCCGCCGGCTTCTTTGCTTGCTTAACAATCGTCAACGGTCGTGAGGATCTAAGTAATGGGGGTCCTTGACGGCTCTGTGATCGTTGTAAAGGTTTGACGTCCTAGTATTTAGACCATTGGTAGGTCAACACGGTTCTGTCGAAATGTGAGAACAGGTGACGAGACGCTCAGGGGTCTCATCCACTAACAGCATGGCTACTAACGTTGGCGGCATCGACATACTCTTCAAGGAAGCAAATCGAGACTTTAGCAAGCGTTGGCACCAATTCGGTCCATCTAAAGAGATACTTCCCAAAGGATGGCAGAAAGCAGAGGGACGACGAGCACTGGACGAAGACTTGATCTTTGAGCGAGATGTTCGCATCACGCTACGAGATGGTGCTACGATCTGGGCCGATGTTTTTCGACCTGTGCTATCTGACGACAACCAGCCTGTCCCTGCTATATTGGCTTGGAGTCCATACGGAAAGCAAGGCAATGGTGCGTCACACCACCCTGACTATCCTTTGACACGCTGAGTATTTCTTTAGGTTTCCAGAGCCTTGATAGGGTGCCCTGGCGTGCTGGAATACCAAGAGACTGGACCAGCGACCTTGAAAAGTTCGAGGCCTTGGATCCAGCGGAATGGTGTCCTCGAGGATATGCGATTGTCAACGTCGATTCTCGTGGTGTTTTCGACTCGGACGGGGACATGTATATGCTTGGGACGCAAGATGGCCGGGACGGATACGATGCCGTGGAATCCATCGCTTCTCAAAAGTGGTGCAATGGTGCCGTTGCTTTTGCAGGCAACTCCTACCTTGCGGCCGCCCAATGGTTCATTGCTGCTGAGCGACCGCCTCATTTGAAGGCCATCGCTCCTTGGGAAGGCATTGCAGACTATTATCGCGAACTGCTTGGCAGAGGTGGCATTCCGAACCATGCTTTTGTTGACTATCGCGGTAGTGGTTATTGTGGCAAGAACCGGCAGGAAGACACAGGCGCCATGACCCGGCGATATCCTCTTTGGAACCAGTACTGGGACGATAAAAGTGCAAAGTTTGCCCAGATCGACGTTCCCATTTACGCTTTGGCGAGTTATTCGACTATGCTGCACACCGAGGGCACAATCAGGGGGTTCTTGTTCTCGTCATCGAAAGATAAGTGGTATGCCATGCTCCTGCTCTGTGAATCTCGAGGAGATATTTCTGACCATGAGAAAATAGGCTTCGGATCCACCATACTCAGGAATGGTATGACATATATCAGAAATGGTCAAACGATGACCTGCAACAATTCTTCGATCGATACCTCTATGGGAAGGTTAATGGTTGGGAGTCGACGCCGAAAGTGCGGTACAGCTTACTCGGGTTTAACCGCGACTGCATTGTCAACAGATCTGAACGTGTATACCCACCCAGCTATGTCGAGCATCGATCCTTTTTCTTGGATGGCAAGACTGGAACGATGAACGAAGGCCGTGCTCCCAGCCAGTGTTCTTCCATCAGCTACCAGGCCGATTCGTGGGATGACGACGGAGCGCACTTTGTCCACAAATTCACCACCTACACAGAGCTCATTGGGTATTCGCAGGCCAAGTTGTACATGTCATGCGCCGAGACTGATGATCTGGACGTCTATGTTATCTGTCGAAAGCTCGACGCCGACGGTCAGCCATTGATGCAGGTGAATATTCCTCTCGAAGCTTTGCCAGCAGGAATCACCGCCGAGGATGTCCCAAACCTGAACATCTTCAAATATCTGGGTCCGAATGGCAGGCTTAGAGCCTCTCACCGACAACTGGGCGCCGACCAGACCCTCACCAAGGATCAGACTGCAATGCTTGCTCCCGCGGGAGCGTGGCATCCGCACAATAGCGAGGACAAGATCACGCCAGGTCAGATTGTTTGTCTCGACATCCCACTGTGGCCGGCTGGTATCATCTTCGAAGCTGGAGAGTCGATCCGGCTAGAGATCAAGGGTCATGAGGTGACGCTGCCAGAGTTTCCTGCATTGGATCGTGTCCCGGAAAATCTTAACCGGGGAAAACATGTCGTCTATACTGGGCCTGATTATCCTTCCTCAATTGTGCTGTCTCTGGCCTCTAAGGATTCTTCTAGACGCGGCACCAAGTAGGGTTGAGCTATTGGTGTTACTGTGGCGGTGAAACCAGAGACAAATACTTGTGTACTAGGTAAATCAGACTATGTGCTGTCAAGGATCGTTGAGAGCATGTATCCAGTGATGCCTCCCAGGGATGCAGTACCATGTACCAAATAATTGATGAAAGTGCCAATTAAGCCATTATGGGCGTGATATGCAGTAGCCTAGCCCCGAGCTTACCTAATGCTTGCGACATTAAAGGTGCTGGCACAGCTGGGGCCAGATTTCTAGCCTTAAAGTCCCCCAACTCTTCTCTCCATCACAACGGAAACTCAACCTTCTTTCTCCATCAGCCTTGAGTGTGCATGCCGCCACCACTCCCGTTCACTCACATAAGAAGGAAACAATGTCCTACAACTTGGAGATATAACACCACACAATGCAGAAGGCTGGACGACCAAAACGCCCTAGAGCACTTCAGGCGTGCGCAGTTTGCCGCGCTAGAAAGAACCGTTGTAGCGAGGATCGACCATGCACTTATTGCGTCGGTAAGCTGTGTCCGTGGTATCAGCCTACATCAGTGTGGCTCACCAAAGATTGCGCAGAGCATGAGCTGGAGTGTACTTACTCGCGGAATCATGACGATAAGAGAAAAAGACCACGGCGAGTGCTTTTTGGAAGCAACATATGTTCTTCAACTGACTTCACTATGAAAGACCTCCCTCACAATTTGAACACCATGTCCCAACCATAGACTCCTCACGCTTCGCCCAAATGCCCATCTCGGGCATCGTCGACTTTTCGCTGAACAATGTCAATCAGACCTCGACTCCTGACGAGCGTCCTGAGCAACGATCGCGCTCCATGGCTGTCGGTCAGCCCCAGCAAGGCGCGGCATCTGGTCCATCGACCACAAATGAGATTGCCTGGACATCATCGACAGTGGCGTCTCGAAATACTGCGTCGGAACTGTTGGATACGAATCTCCATACAAGAAACCTCGAATTCTATGGCTCGGCCTCATCCGTCGCATTCCTCCGTCACGTGGAAACATTATCAGATTCTCACACCACCGGTCCTCCAGCTGGACCACAGGAACGATCGTTGACGTCGCTCTTGCACAATACCGACTTTCAGCCTGACACATTCCGCAGCATGTCTGGTGCACCACGAGACACGGATCCGGGCCCTGATCGCTTTTACTTCCGCGTGGCACGGCGGTTCCTTGATGCTTATTTCTCCAATCTCCACTATATCCAACCGTTGTTCGACGAAGAGGAGTTTCTCGCTCGTTGCGAAGATCTCTGGTTCAACAAACCTGGCAGACAGTCTTTGTCCTTTGTCGCTCTTTACTACGCCACTTTGAGCTTGGGCAGCCTTGTCATGACGTTCGAAACCCCTGAAATATTTGGAGCAGGTCGATTTACTTGGAGTCGCAAGCTGTTCAACGACGCACTTACAATCGTAACGCAACTTGGCACGACGACTGATATGGAAATGGTTCAGTGTTTCTATATGATGGGCAAGATCTGTCAGCACGAGCTCAATCCGCACGTCGCCTATTTATATTCTGGTCAGGCAGCGAGAACCTCGTTGGCAATAGGAATTAACCGCAAAGCCATCAGTGAGGATGCTGCTGACCCTCGACCGTCAACAGCTGCATCGACAACATGGTGGGCTGTCTATTGCCTCGACATACAAACCAGCTTCGATTTGGGTCGGCCTGACAGCCTCGGTCCTGATGAGTACCACACGCAACATCTTCCTATGGCCACTCGAGGACCAAGAGGAGAACCAATATCAAGTCCTCATATTCTACAAATTGTTCCATGCATGGTTGCCCTATCACGACTTATGCGAAAAGTGGCGCTCGGTATGTACACTCAGCAATGCGAATTGGAAGAGAAGCTCCAGCGAGCGAACGCACTTGACGCTGAATTGAGACAATGGCTCGAACAGGCTCCAGCACACCTTCGGTCTGAGCACCAAAGCGACTCGAATCTGAGCTTGAAACCCCGCCGCGTCGCCAGCCACACCAAAAAGCAATCAGTGGTGCTACGACTGTGTTACTTCAGTCTTCGAATGGTTATTCATGCGGCGTTTATGATTGATGCGAAACGAGCAGACGAAACTACATTCCTTCGAGAATGCCAGTGCAGGTGTATCTCATCCGCCGAAGATGTGATCGATTTGATATACTCAACGTTCAGTACCGATGACTACTTCCAAACCTGGTGGTACAACACGACTTGTACGTTATACGCTGTCAGCGTACTCCTTGCCGTGGTCTTCCGTCAGCTTGCGAGAACTCGGCCAGCACTCGAAAATCTCTTCGCTCACATTGATCGTGCCATTCTGGTACTCCAAGCTATGGACGATTGTATAGTTGCCAAAATTGCTACAGCCCTGATCAAGCGAACGCTCGCTCAAGCCAAGAAAGTACCTCAGCCGGCCTTGATTGCTCAAAGGTCCTCGTCACTCCAGGATACAGGCCTCAATGGCGTGCTACATTCTCGCGACAATGGGGAATATCAAACTGAATCTGACAACGTTGACACAGTGATACAGTCTCACCCAATCGAAGGTTATGATCCTGGTGGGACTTTGGATGACCTTGATTGGCTCGACACCTTTCCTTTCGACGACAGCCAGCAGGCTTTATTCTGGACAGAATGGGCCCACGAAATCAACACTATGGCATCTACACCACGTTTTACCTAGACCATCAATATCACATGCACCTTCAAGTTACTCCTGACAGCATACGACATGTGCAGTCTGGATAATGGACCGCAGTCGTATCGGGGAGCAGCAAGGGAAGAGGTGCACTGCAAGGCGGGATATCCGCCGGATCTGTCCAAAAGGGGAATGCCGCTTCCGGGATCGACAGCGAGCATTTGTCATGACCTCAGGACAATTTGTGCTTCGGGCTCCGACATGGACTATTCGGACGAGATGTTCGGATCAATCCTCTTGATTCCTCCGTCGTCTTCTTCTTGGAATCCCAGCATGCATTGTTCAGGTTTGAACGTTCATAAAAAGGCGACATGTCTGACTACATCTGACTTGTCTCCCAACGGAATCTTAGCGCGATTGTGACAATGTCAAAACCTTCGATCATCTTTGTTCCAGGCTCTTATGTTCTGTTTCCCGCCTACCAAAATCTCTTGGATGCCATTTCGGGGGCAGGCTATGAAGTTCATGGCATTCATCCGCCTACAGTCGGGCCCAGGAGCCGGCAAGGTAGAGATGGCCCAGCACCATCGATGTACGACGACGCAGCTGTGATCGCACAAGAGGCCGAGAAACTCGCAGAACAAGGCAAAGATGTGATCCTTATGGGACACTCGTACGCCGGTATCCCCATGTCCCAGAGCACAAAAGGACTAGGCAAAGAGCAGAGAAAAGCACAAGGCAAACCTGGAGGAGTCGTTCACCTCGCCTATATATCATGCCTTGTTGCCGCTGTCGGACAATCGGCTGGAACTCTCCTGAGTAGGTTTCCAAACGATAAGAGACCTCATGTGTCTATCGATGTGAGTACTATTAACAACTGCCAATTATACATTGTCTGTGCATGACATGACTAACATGTGATGCTTAGGAAAATGGATGGATGCTGATGGAAGATCCGGCGGCGACCGCTGAAATGATCTGTCAGAAGTTGCCTCCTCAAGAGGGCGGGGCCTTCGTCAGGGACTTTGCAAAGCACTCGGCGCAGAGCTTCGGCAACGAGTTGACGTACGCTGGGTACAAGGACATCCCAGTGTCGTACTTGTTCTGCGAGGAGGATAAGGCTGGGCCTCCTGATTTTCAGAGGGACATGATCGCAATGATTGAGGAAGCGAGTGGTCGGAAGGTTGATGTCACGAGCGTTAAAGGCGATCATTGCCCGCATTTGAGTGCTGAGAAGGAGACAGTTGACTGGGCTCTAAACGTCTTGAAGAAAGCACAAATGAGCCAGTAAGTTGCTTACTTGCTACATGGCGCGACAAAGCCGGCCAGGAAGACTATCTAGTCACCATACAAATTGCCTCAAAGTGACTCAGCTCTTGCTGCCAGTGTGACTTCAATAACCAGACCAGGCAAGCATACGACGTTCTGCACCTTTCGATGCTTACCACACGTTTGGGCCACGCCCCGAACCTCCTACACCGTACCTCTTTACAAGGATGTCATTGATCAGACTGATTGAAGTTCCACGTGCTCGTGAACGACCTCCCCGGGTACTTCAGCTCGCTTCCCCAAATATCCGTGCTCTTTACTTGCATCAACTTCCTCTTCCGGGCTTTGGCGGCCCGCATGGTGCACTTCGTCACCGAAAAGCTCCGCAATTTCTTCCAGTGGCATGCCTTTTGTGTTGGGGCACCAGAAGAAGATCAAAGTCGCAAACGCCATACCGGGAATAATAAGCACAAGATAGAACTTCCAGCCGATGTTTGCAAAGGCAGTCGGCGCCACCTGAAGCCAGACAATGTTGATAAGGTTGACACCACTGATGCCAAAGCTGATACCCTTGGCACGCAGATGAGTTGGAAAAAGCTCGCCTAGGTAGACGAACTGGCCGCTGTCAAGCGTAGCCTCGAATACCACGATGAAGATGTAAAACATTGCTACGGCGGCTTTGAGCGCGGCTTCGTTGGGTTGGGCCAGCTTTTCGGGCGTACTCGCATACGTGGCGACAAGTGCGGCCTCAATGGACAGGCACCCGAGACAGAAAGCAATACCACCTGCTAAGAGAATCGGGCGAGGCATGGTGTCCACCACGAAGAGGGAGAGAAGGCCACCACCAAAAGCCAGTGTCAACCAGCCACATTGGTACACAAATTGCTTGTTTGCATCGAAACCCAAGCTCTTGTACAGGGTAGGTCCGTAATTGGCGATCAGAATAGGGCCACAGAATTGAATGCCAACTGTGGTGGTGAAGGCCAATATGCACCGCTTACGATAACTTGGCTTGGTGAATAGCGCCCAGTAGGAGCTGTCGAGGTGCATTTCCACCTCCGTCTGTGCCTTGATCTGTTGGAATTCGTGAATGGCCTCCTCGGGCGTATGCAGCTTGTTGAGTACAAGGGCCGCCTCTTCTTCTCGGCCCTGGATGATCAACCATCTGGGACTCTCAGGCAACCAGTACATGCAGGGAAGAAGTATGGCAACGGGTAGGCATTGAAGCAACATCGGCCCACGCCACTGCCAATTGTTGGTGTCTGGAAGATGCCAGAACCCGTAGCCGACCCAGCCTGCCAGGCAAAAGCCTGCAATCAGTGAGGCGCCATTGACGGCTACCAGCGACCCTCGGTTCCGTGCTGGAACCACTTCGGTCATCCAGACAGGACAGGCAGATATCACCATATAAGACGCCCATCCCGCCCAGAAACGGCATGCAATGAACATGGCGAGGTTGACGCTTGCGGCTAGCAGGACACCCATTATCAAGATGAGCAATGCTGGAATGGCAATGCCTGCCCGTCGACCCCATCGATCACACGAATAGGCAACTGTAAATGTTCCGAGAAATCCTCCCGCCTGATACAGGGAGTTCATGAGACCGATGACATCGTTTTCATTGCTGCGAGCCGCAAGGTCGAAATAGGTGTAGAAAGAGGGTTGCGCAAGTGTGGTGGATATGATGCTGGCAGAATATCCGTAGCCCAATGATCCAAGTGCCATGACGGCGATGATGAACGCGTTGATAGGCCTGAACTGCCGCTTCGGTCTGGGAGGTTGATCCATTGTGCTTCGACACTCGTAAAAGTTGATTTGTGCTATGTCCCCACGAATTTGTCACGGCGACTCGATGCTTGCTCAGCAAACCCGGTCTTCTCGATACAAGGGATGCATTAGAAATCAAAAACTGACCGTCAATGGCCTGTTTTAAGGTACATGACCCTCGCTTGGGTCATGTACCCCCCGGCTCTTGCGCATCACTTCCGGAACGAGGTATGGGATGCCGGTCCGGCGGCAGATATTCAATTGCTCGGGACATAGACGTCTCCCACGGCGTGGTTGATCTGGTTACCATCCTTGTCTCGTCCAGACTCCACAGCCATAGGGCCGGGTCAACACCAATGGAGCTAGAGACTTCTAGAGTCTGGGGTAAAAGGGGTCCCCACGGGCGCGGCAGAATATTGGTTGAGTGCAGCGTTCTCCCTCCTGGAAAGGAGCAGCCATCTACACAGTCCCCGCGGCGAAATGGAGACCCGCCCAGTCGCTGAGGTACGTGTCACCCCGGACCGCGGCAATATTTGTGAAGGGTGAAGCCACCAATGAAAAATTGTTGTCGTCAGTATACCGCCCATTGTTCACATCGCATGCACCCTAGGCAACTGCGAACTCAGCATGATCTCAAAAAGGCTAGCTCATGCAAGCAGTGCCGAGGAGGCCTCGAGGAAAGCATTAGTATACACCTAGCCACCAAGTGCCAGATTTTGGAGCCGGGGTTGTTCCGTACCTCTTCACAGGAATGTTATACATCTGCACAGAACGTCCCGAGCATTCACTGGCTACCACGGACAATTTCTCTGGGAAGCTTGACAACATATCTCGGCATCATGGCGACAGACATCGGGTTTATCGGTTTGTTGTATTACTGGCTCTTGCGCGCAAAAAGGCACTCACTGACAGACAACGCCTAGGTATCGGAAACATGGGCTTCAGCATGGCAGGCAACGTACGAAAGAAGATGGCATCTGCTGCTATCCTTCATATCTTCGACGTAAATTCGGCAGCTTGTCAACACTTTGTCGATGAGTTTGGCAGCCTTGGCCGCATCAAGGTCACAAATTCGGCAAAACAGGTGGCGTCCGACTCGACAACAGTCATTTCGATGGTCCCAATGGATCAGCATGCCCGAGCTGTGTATCTCGAAGAAGAAAACGGCGTCATAGCAGCCCCTGCTGATGCCAATCGACTGATTTTGGAGTGTAGCACTATCAGTGTTGCAACAGCACGAGAAATCGGCGAAAAGATACTCGCGGCCGGTATGGGGACCTATGTCGATACGCCGGTTTCCGGTGGTGTTGTGGGCGCCCAAGCCGCCACACTGTCATTCTTTTGCGGATATTCACCTACAACAAACAATGATACACTCACGGAGCGCGTGCGAGACATTGTGGCGTGGATGGGGCACCCTGACAAAATCAACTTCTGCGGACATCTCGGATCAGGTCTTGTGTGTAAACTTGTCAACAATTATATTGGGCTCAGTAACATTGTCGTGGCGGCCCAGGGAATGGCATTTGGGATCAAGCACGGAATTGACAAGGGTATACTTTGGAAATGCATCAAAGGATCGAGTGGTGATTCTTGGGTCATGGATAGTGCACAACCAGTGCCCGGGATCATCGAAACGTCTCCCTCTAGCAACGGCTTCAAAGCTGGGTTCACACCAACCTTGTGTGCCAAGGATATTTCTTTAGGTCTCAAAGCGGCGCGCGAGGTTGGAATCGACGCAAGTATGGGAGAGGCTGCCTTGAAGCTCTGGTCCAAAGCTGCGCGGGATCCGCGGACATCGGTAATTACCCCTGGCCCCATGCCCGTGCAGAATGTTCTTGCTGACGTGTTACGTGCTTCCAGCATCTCGACTGCTCCTCCATCTGGTTGCATATAAATGATCAGGTCGCAGAATTTGTTGCCTCTCAGTAGTACATTTCTATAGGTGAAGGTAAAAGATTGTGGAGTTACTCTTGTTGCTCACAATCGCGGGCTCGACTTGGAATGTTGGCATACCTTGATTGTGTCAAGTCTACATAGACGCCTTATGCAGCTTGCGTACGAGAACTAGCACACTTTATGATGATAAGTACACAATTCGGCTTTGAACTGATCACTTCTTCGCGGCATAATCCTCCTCGGACACCGGTTCATACCAGTCTATCCCGCCAAAGGAGGTCGCCTCATGTACCATGAAACTTCCATTGTCAGCGCCATGCCAGTGAATACCTCCCGGCGGGCACCAAATGATGTCTCCTACCCCTATCTTCCGAGGCTTGTCACCCTGGTCGCAATACCAGCCAGAACCAGCAGTAACTTTAAGTAACTGTCCTCCCTCATGTTTATGCCAATTCGTTCTCGCACAAGGCTGAAAGCTGACGTGGACCATCGTGATGTCGCTGCGCATCAACACAGGATCAAGCCAGACCTGTCCGCCGGCGAAAGTCCCCAGTTTCTTTGGTCCATCGATAGAATCAGAACCAGCTGTCCTTCCATTGGCGACGAATGCGCCCAAGGGTGGCTTTTCTGTGGTGTCTCTCGTCTTGATTTGGGCCATCGTGAGTGAATGAGTAACGAGATGATACAACAATGGTGGTTGACTCGAGAAAAACTTTAGCGAAGGGTCCTTTGACCTTAAGGTACCGATGCCTGATATATGCTATGCTATGCATTCAAGCCCGGAAGATCCGCGGCTCTTTGCAATAGTACCAACAGGGTCAACTTTGTGACGACATTTTGACGGACTTGTACGATGAGGGTGAAGGGGCAGTGCTGAGTGCGTGCTAGACATGATTCCGGGATGCATGCAGTCAGCACTTCCAGCAGGCCAGATGTCCGCGGGCCGGCAAGCCAATGGCTTTCGCCCAGGGGGTTCAGCCTTGCCGTTGCGGAGTCAACCCCTCCACTTGTAACTCCGGAATGGGGATCCGTCCTCCATCTAACAATTGTGAACATAATGCGGGGAAAACACACGGCTTCAATTCCAAATGACCTTCCTTATAACAAACGTGGAAGGTCCAGTATGCGCACGCGAGTCTCGATTGGCGGTGTTCTTTGATTCTTTTGTAACATACAGTACGCTCTGAGCGCAGATTTGTAACCCAACACAAGGTATGCCGACGCTAGATATCCCCAAGACGATGCTGGCCTGGCAAAAGCATATGCCCAGTACCATACCGGTAAGACAATTTGTAGCTCGTCTGAAGATTCGTTGATCGGAGACCATTCGAGGAGGCACTCTCTTTCCAACGATTCTTCCAGCACTAAAGCCATAACCACAGGTGCGAGTCGAGGTTCCGGTACCAGCACCAAAAGGAGACGAAATTCTGGTGAAGATCCATGCAGCAGGAGGTAATACACACTATGCCAGGAGAGGAGACACACCACTGATAGAAGCCTAGTATGCCACAGCGACGTTGCCTTGAAGGAGATGAAACAACTTCCAGTGGACTTTAAAGAACGTACGGAAAAATTTACCTTTGTAAGTCGTTTCTTTTCGTCAACATCTGCGACCTGGCACTCTGGCTCATCAGACATATCAATGCTCACTGTCACGTACATTTAGGGGCACGAAGGATGTGGTGAAATCGTAGCGATCGGGCAAGAAGTCAAGAATTTTGAGGGAGGCGAGAAGGTGGCGATCATGATCGCCCCCGGTTGCAAGAGTCCAGATTGTGCAGAGTGCTCGAGTGGAGTTCCGCAGATTTGTCTTGACGGTCCACGTTACGGAGGAGGCCAAGACGGGTTCTTCGCTCCTTTTGCAGTGGTCCGAGAGCATGCTGCAGTCAAGCTGCCGGCGGGTGTAAGTGCGGCTGCAGGTGCCGTGGCTACGGATGCTTGTATGACAGCATACCACGCCGTGGTGGGACGAGCACAAGTCAAGAAAGGTGAGACCATCTTGATCTGTGGACTAGGCGGCCTAGGATTCAACGCTCTGCAAATCGTCCTCAACATCGGTGCGCGGGCCGTTGTAATGGATCAGCGGCAAATCGTGCTGGACGAGGCCATGAAATTTGGCGTCAAGGGGGAAGATGTAATACCACCAGGCACGAAGGATATCACAGCATGGATCCGAGAACGAAACCTGCGCATTGACACAGCCATCGACTTTGTCGCAGTACCCGAAACATTCAAAGTCGCCGTGGAAAGCGGTGAGTGTAATCTTGTGCAGATCCTCTTCCAGAAGTTCGCTGACTAATGGCAATATAGTACGTCGTGCAGGGACTGTGGTTCTGGTTGGTTTATTGAGCTCCGAGTTGCTGATCCCATCTCAGAGCGTCGTGCGGAGACAGCTCAGTATCCTGGGCAGCTACGCAGGCACTATCTTTGACGTGGAAGCGTGCCTCGACCTTATTGCTAAGGGCGTACTCGTACCTCAGGTCATTGAGGGCAGTATGAGGGACTTCCCCACCATCTTAGAAGACTTGCATCACGGAAAGATAAAGGGTCGGATTGCCATGATACCCGAAGGGCTGGAAAAGGCATGACATAGGGAGCCTGATGCTAATGCATAGCTTCCTTGACAGACCCTAATACATGTGATATTGATCTTACCATAGGACCGGACCCGAGGACAAGTTATCTCATCCGCGGCCCGTTGCGACTCTTTGGAGCCTTTTCATGCAGTCAGCAAGACCACCATTAAAAGTCTGACAAGGTCTCTATCACCTCTAAGTAGTCTAATCTAGGAACCACGCGACCATTTCAGACTCTCATTTCCAACTCGGTCGACCGGATCGGTTCCGTCTCCGCAAATCATGACTACCAATGCTGAGCACTACCTAGGCGACCTTGAAGCTGCCTCAAAGATCATCTCAGCCGACAAGCCTTATGTCATGATGAATCTGATGAAGTTCAAAGCCAGTGCACAATATCCTGTGACCTACAAAGGTCCTAGGTCTGAGTCGTCTACAGGGCGAGAAGCATATATCGCTTACAAAGACGGGTTTGTGAGGAGAGCGGCCGAGCTGGGTGTGGATCTCGGTATTGTGTTCTTAGGCGAGGCTCACACACAGTTAATTGCTGGGCCGCAAGAGGGCGAGGATTACGACTTGGTGCTGCTGGTCAGATTTCCCAGCTTTGCAGCCTTTCGGTCCGTTCTGGAGGATAAGGAGTATGTCAATGAAATTCAGCCTCATCGGGTTTCCGCTTTGCAGGAGATAAGAAGCTTTGCAGTGACAGAGCTGGCAGACTTCTAAGTGCAGCAGCGTTGATTTTGTTCTCGTGTATCAAGGTCTCGGGAGTCGGGAGGATTGAGCTCTGAAGGAGGAAGCGCTGCCAGAGTACTGTGGACATCTGAGAGTAAGAACGAAGTCGTTCCTGAACGTCGTATGCCACCTGCTGGGGCGAACAGAGGTCTTAGACTATGCAGTGCACTATTGGCTCATCACCTTCTTCTTCAAATCAGACGTCCATGTCTTTTCGCATAGAACATTATGAAGCATCGTCTCGACGGCTCACTAGCTTTACTCGATGCTAGACCCGTGGCCAAGCCTACCTAGGTACCACCACGGTAGAGAAATGCATGTGAATTGACACTCAACCTCTTTGGCATCACTTTTCTCCAGTGGTTACACTAAACAGTAGCCATAAATAGTTGAAATTTGTACGTGCGAAGATTATGTTTCGACCGCTTGAGTGAAATCTTTCAGAAATGCCCAGCGTGCCTTCTTCGCAGAGTCATTCCCTTTCCAATTCTTCATTGTGCCTCGCGGAAACCATTCTATGCCAACGGAAGGGTCGAGAAGAGTGTCATCATGCGCTATGATTACGAAAACATTGTCCGCAGCGTCGAATTTCTGCATGCGCTCACACGCATGGTCGGCTTGCTCCTTGTTGTGCGGAATGCTGTCATGGATATGGTAGTACGGTTCAACACCTTTTTTGCGTGGGTGGATTGCCTCGAAAATGTGACCAGGGCAAGCTGCAGGGTATTTGGCTTGATATGGAGATGGCGAGATGTTCTTCGGTAGAGGTAGATATTCAGTTGGTCTAAACTCCCCGCCGTGATGGGCAGTATCAGCGCCCATGAAGATGAACGTGTCCTCAGCATCGCCTTCTTTAGTAGAGGTCACCCTGGCCAAGCCACAAACATGGCCAACAGCATGGCCAGGTGCATCCAGAAGATAGAACGACCCGTCTCCAAAGTAGTCCAAGCCTTTGAAGCCACCAACTGTGACTGTATGTTGATCATTGAAATCGAGCTCTTTATGTTTGCGACCTTCTAGGTCCGTTTGCAGGAGAGGTGATTCTTCATTCTCCGGAAAGGCAGGAAGAAACGCCTCTTTGACGCCCGGGCCTGTGATCAGAGCTGTCGTGCTGGGAAAGGTGCTCACGTCCCCAGTGTGGTCAAAATGCCAATGACTCCATATGATGGCTTCGATAGCTCCCCCTGCCACATCAACTCCGTTTTCCTGTAAAATTTGAGCAACACCCTTTTTTATGTCAAAAGCCCAGCCGGGAGTCGAAATGAGCTTCATGACGGCAGGAGGGTGTTTGTCCCAGTCCTTTCTCAGTCCGAGGTCGAATAATATCTTACGCCCAGAAGAGATCTGCTCGACGAGAAAACTGAAAGCCGGTACTTTGAGATGCTCATGGCCTTTGATCTGTGGAGACATGAAAAGATCAACAGGTGCCTGAATCCTAGAGGTGCTGTCGATGATCTGAACCTTGGCCGAGGCTCCAGGAGGGATATCCAACGCTGGAGCCACCTTAGAATCATGCAGCAAGTTTGATGCCATTACTGATGCCGTTGATGTTTCTGCTGTGCACTTGGTCCTACAAACCCGGTTGTTCAGAGGGTAATACAAAGTCAGCCCACGAGGTTGTGGTAGCATTAAAGGCTAATTGAACAGTGTCTTGCCTTCTACGCGGGGACAACCCCAGCATTGGACGCCCCACGCTGGAGACTCCGGAGATTTGGTTTGAAGATCTGCTTAATACTGTAGGTGCCAAACATGATTGGAGACTTCTTCCGCGGCCCGAAATCCCATGGCCCGGAATATGACATGAGATAAAATTCAACCGTTGAAGAGACCCTGTTCGCGGTGCCGGATCCTGAATGCATAACTCGTCTAACGGCTTACAACGCTGCGCGGCTTTGACTCCACGGTGTACAGTGCAAACTGCTTTGTGTCGAGCTGCTGAGTAATTCCAGGTCAAAAGTCTCGGATGTTCCACGTTGGATGCCTGAAAAGGCTCGAAATGATGCCGTAGAAGAGTTGCGGAATTCCACAGGTAAGGAATTGCATCCTTGTAATCCACTCAGATTCAGGAGCTTATGATCAACAAAGTGGCAGACATCGAGCACAGATTGTGTTGGCTGTACTCGTCTTCTTCAATGCAGTGCTGTTTCGTTTCCAGCACTAATGATGTTAGTGAACGCGATATTCAGCCTTCCCATTCCCTGTACAGGTTAAATATTAGAGACTCTTCTCAGGGCTTGACCGTATGGAACATTATAGATCTTGAACTCAGTTTTAGCCAGGTGCAGGCACTTTCCCCATTTCTTGGGCAACGATAATTTCATACTCTACGTGGCGCCATGGTGCTGTTAGATCAAGGCCGGACACAGTGACGGTGAACTCGCAACGGTTGGCTCTATAGGCTTCGATTCCCCGAGCACCGATTACTTAGAGTTCGCCAGGGCTAAATACACGAAGAAGAACCGGGTGAACGAGGGTAAAGACGTGGATACGACATGTTTATGCACTATATTAAGCTCGTGCTTCTTCGCGGTCACTGGGGTTGGCGGGGCTCCCCAGGCTCCCTAAGTTAGGCTGACTTGGGGCGGCCTTACACGGATACATGGCGGGGTACAGTACCTTGACATAGTACTGTACTAGCTCTCAAGACCCTGTGTGTTTCGGCTCATTGGCACCCACCAAACGCAAATTCAACTTCTACAATTCACTGCTTGATCTGCCAGCGTCGTTGTGTTACTTATCTTGCGCTAACTTGACCGATTCAGTCTATTACCCTTGTCGACTGGCACTCTACTCCAGCCTGCCATAAGGGGGACGCCTTGTACAGAGGCTTATCCGGCCATGATGGAAGAAGCGAGCCTGGCCCACGTTGGTTCTCCGCAGCATACCACTGCCTTGCAAAGGCCCACACGACGGGCGCTTGCTGCTTGTGAGTTATGTCGTTGGAAGAAGGTCCGCTGCGATGCTCGTGGTGGACATCCATGTTCCATTTGTGTGTTTGAAAGCGTCCGTTGCGTTTTGTCACCCAAGCGTCCGAGAAAGTGAGTTTGTCCTCTTGATGCCGCATGGGTTGACTTGCATGCTGAAAACATTCCGCAGGTCCGGCCACAAACCCAGCAATCCGCGTCCACCAGTGAGGCTCTTGCCTGGAGACAGCCTCGGTATGACCAGTACCGTCGAATATGGGACGAGTCCCAAGCACAACGAAACGGTCATAGCTACTCAACCTCAACTTTCGCCAATGCCACAGGACTCCACTACAGTCACAGACATAACTATAGGCAGCCCATTCAACCTAGGTACGGTGTCCCTGCGGCGTCCTTGCTGCAGAATGCTAATATTGAGTGTAGACGATCCGCGAAATTGGAGGTCCAATGGCTTAGAACAAACCGTTCCACCTACTCAAACCTCACTTAATACCTCGAGACATCTTGTCTCGCGCAGTGATTCTCTGCCTTCTGAGCCGCTTGTGAGGGATCTACCTGCATTCGTCAAACCACTACCGGCGAGTATGGGTCCGGAGGACGTCGAGTATTTGCTAGTGAAAGGTGCTCTTACGCTCCCGGAGCCTGACTTGCTTGACGCCTGCCTGCGATCCTATTTTCAATATGTTCAGCCATTGTTCCCTATTTTAGACCCTCTCAAAGTCTTGTCGATTGTCAAGGGTAACAACACGGACGAGAAGCTGAGCCTTCTACTCCTTCAGGCTCTTATTTTCGTCGGCAGCACGTGGGTTGATGTCAGGCTGGTGCGGAGACTTGGCTTTCTCTCCCGGAAGGCTTTCAGGAGATCTGTTCACCAGAAGCTTCGATTGTTATATGACGCCGACTACGAGGATGACCGAATATGCCTAGTTCAAACATTTGTCCTGTGGACATTCTGGTTTGAAGGTCCTAACGAGACTAAAGACGCCTGGCATTGGATTGGGGTTGCCTTATCATTGTCCCGCACTATCAGCCTGCACCAGGCAGACACCAATCTCGATCCAAGCCATCCTATGTACCGTCTGCGTAAACGGCTTTGGTGGGGTTTGGTAACCCGTGACACCATAGGGTCTTTCGGACTGAGCAGGTCACCAAGGATAATGGACGTCGACCATAACGTGCCCATGCTTGAGGTCGAGGATTTTGACTTCCACCAAGCGCCCGACGTGCTACCCGGAGCAATCCCCCAGACCTTACGCCAGCAGCGAGCACACGCTCAGCTATGTGTCTCCTTTGTCCAACTGGTGCACATCTTCGGAAAGATCTTCAAAACAGCCTATCCTGAGCTGGAATCTGGCAAGACGGCGGTGCTCTACTCACGCCACCAATTGGAAGGCACCGATAAAATGGCGACGAAGAAGAGGACGCTGAATACGGACCAGCTGAAAGCGTACGAAAAGGACCTGGATCAGTGGCGGCAGGGTATCTCTGATGAGTTGTGGCATACCACACCATTTCCCCCTAACCCTCGAGGCATGGAAAAGGCCGAATTGGCTCACCGGGGCTTACTTTCCATCACCTATTATGCCACTCTGATGAACTTGCATCGACCGCAGATGCTGCCAGAGAGTACAAACATCAACTCAACCGAGCCTGCTGAGAAGGTTACACCTGATACCTCTCGAGCGGTTGTCCGACTCGCCGCGCGGCAAATCACCAGGATTGCCATGGACTTCTATGAGGAAAACCTGGTCGAGTCACTGTCGGCGACCTTTATCAGCTGCCTCCTCCCTGCTAGCATCAACCACATTTTCGACATGACATCTCATGACGATATAATTCGTTCTGGGGCATATCAACAGCTGGAACAGTGCAAAGCCGTTTTCCAAGCCTTTTCCGATCAACAATTTGGCGGGCCATGGGCGTTGCACGTTATCGACTACATTATCAACCGTTTGGAATCGCGAAAGCAACTGTCAAAAGTGACAGTACCTTCTACACAAACAGCAAGCATTGACTTAGGCCGAAATGTCGATCATGGTGATATTGCGCCTCAAATCACGACGCAAAGGCGTGCTGAAAACACGTCGACAATGGACATGCTATCCTCGGCCTACTCTTCTGAGCGACATGGTAGAGATGATTTTGCAAGCAACAATGGACTTTCAATGTCCAACGAAAACGGCGGGTTGACATCGGAAATTCCAACGATACTCCCTTTTCCAAACACGCGCCATTCTACTGGCATGTTCGACTCGTTGCCGCCACTGGCCGTGGAGCAGTCCCTCCCGGACGATCTAGTGACTTTTCTGGGACCTGATCTTTCGTGGCTCGACTTTGCCGCCGCAGCCGAGGACGTTAACAACATCACTTGGACTGATGTTGATCCTTCATGAACGAAGACGCAAGAGGTGAGTGGACTCCCAGTCAAGCTTAGCCCCATCGAGATTCGAAGCCATTGTGTTATTGCCATCCGCTAGTCACCATAAGACATTATGTTAAGAAATTGAAGGAATGAAGTCTTCGTCTTGGCAGGTAGTCATCCCTATCACATGGAGTGCACGTGGGGTTGCGACGTTCCCCGATGGAGACTTTAAGACAACTCCGATGTTCCGACGTCAACTTTAACTCTTGGACCGCGACGACTTCAGACTTCTCTCAGATAAAGAGACAACTAGATTGACAGGGTCAGTGATGTCTGGCTTCTCGAGCGCGCCACACATGCCAGGCGCGACGATTCCCAAACTGCGGTCCTCCTGCGACTCGTGTGGATCAGCAAAAATCAAATGCGATCGCGCTCGGCCCCAATGCCGCCGCTGTGCTGCCTCGGGCCTCAGGTGCATATACGGTGTCTCACGCAAGTTTGGCAGACCGCCAAGAAGGAGACTACATGCTGAGATCAAGTCGAGCGATGTCATTGAAGGGTCCGGAGGGAAGGAGAGCTTATGGCCTGACCCTGGTTTCGGGGACTTTGGTAGCGTAGACCTACAGCAGCACCAAGAGGTAAGCGCCGAAGTATCATCAGCTCTTCCGAATCCGAGGATCGAGGCCTTGCCGACTGGAATCGGTATTGACGCTCCACCTCAAAGGATCTACGATCATGATCAAATGGGACTGGCACTTTTCAATCCTTTAGTCGGAGATGAATGGCCCCAGTTCGACATCTGGATGCCAACACCCTCGCCAAAGAATTCCGATGCTGAAGGACTAGGGCACAAGGGTCAAAGTACCCAAGAGGCTCACAATTGTGCCCGGGAGTCATACGAGATACTCGCAGATCTGATCTGTCCTGCTCCAGACCTTCATGCTCCTGGTTCCAACTCAGCTACCGTTACGGCAAAGCTGGATCAGGTGCTTCACTTTAACAGAAAGGCAATTGATCGACTTAGTCGGCTTCTAGAATGCTCTTGCGCCAAGTCTGGGCACAGAGTCATGGTCCATGCAGCGATCATCTCTCGCATTCTGATCTGGTATCAACAGGCCGCTGGCTGGACTTGCAGCTCTCCAGAGCCTCGGTTGGTCGGTGCACTTGACAACACTGGCCATATCTACGGGTCGACGTCTGCATCGCCTAGCTCGGATGGAATAGCAGATATTCGCACGCCTACCTTGCACACACTACCGAAAACCACCGGATTCGTCGTCGCTGACGTGCCGGCTGCGTTGGGGACATTTAGTATTGAGGATCGGAAGATGCAAACTGCCATCAGAAAGCACTTGGTCCTGACCGAGCTAAACAAAATGTCAAGTCTCATCGATCTTTTCGGTTCACATTTCTCGGACGAGTCATCGGTCACCGGTGTGGCTAGCTTGTGTTCATACACCGCAGCATGGCTCCAGAACGAGTACTCGAGGACTATGAGAGATCTAACAGGTGAACGCCCAGCTTTGAGGACAGTCATAGATATCTGATTCAACGAAACAACGTCAGTGTACGTTTCACATCAGCGAGGCTTTGCGCTACTCCTAGGTTTTCCACTTGACCTCTGCCCATTATTCAGGCCCTCTTCGGCATGGACTAATTTTGTGTCCTCTTATGCTCTGACTGAGGCTTTAGGTCAATGGGAGGGCTGCCCAGTCAGGCCAGACCTTCGGGTGTCGAAAGTCGAATTCTATTGGTCGGCTCGGGGGTGCCTTTGAGAAGTCCCCGAAAAGAGCGCGAGACACCTACTCGAAAGAAGTCCATGATGTTCTTTCAAACGACTCTCGAGCCTCTTCAGTCTTAATGACAAGACGAAAACCTTCAGGTTTTGCTATCATCACTGCCACCTCTCGCGATGGTCAAGATTGCTGTTGCTGGCGGCTCGGGAGGTAAGGCACCCTGATACGAAGAGCAGCCTGCAGATACAGATTCTAACCTCTTCACACAGAGGTTGCAAGGGAAGTCATCGACGTCTTAGCTGCCACAAATAGGCATGACATTACCATCTTGAGCAGGAACGTTCGTGTCTCCAGGACGCCTCGCGGCATTACCTCTGACCTGCATCCAGGAATCGAACGCTCAGGATACTAGCTGGCATGGTGTTACCTGGTGTCGCGTCAACTACGACGACAAAGATGGACTGGTTCGAGCTCTGCGAGGCATTGACACCGTCTTGTCTTTCATACAGCTCCTGCACGACCCAGAGAACAAAGCGCAGAAGAATCTGATCGACGCTGCTGTTCTTGCAGGTGTGAAGCGCTTCGCACCGAGTGAGTGGGGCAGGTATGCTCAAATACTCCCAAAGACTGAATGAGCAGACTCTGACAGACAGCAAGTCGCAGTGCAGTGACGATGCCCTGGTGGGCAGGCAAAGACGAGATTAAAGAGTATTTGAAAAGAGTGAACGAGAACGGAAAGGTGAATCGGTCATTTCATTTCCCTACCACGTCACCAGGCAACTAATCCTCACCAAATATTTCATACAGGTCCTGGAGTATTGCCTTTTCCAGCCTGGATTGTTTCTAAACTACCTTGCAACTCCGAACAAGACATCTAGATATCTGACGCCATTGAACACCTTTGTCGACTTTCAAAATCGACGCGGTATTGTGGTAGAGGGGCATGATCTCATCATAACGCTTACCACGGTCCAAGACTTGGCTGCGGTCGTGGCCAAAGCGGTCGACTTCGAGGGCGAGTGGCCTATTGTTGGAGGTATCAGAGGAAATAGTATTGCGGTGTCGAAGATTCTCGAGATTGGCGAGCGAGTCAGAGGTATGCCGCAATATTACTAAGTCAGCACACGTACCCGGTGTACTGATTCAATGATCACAGACGGCCCCTTCACGGTTGATGCGGTCAAGATGGACGACCTCGAAGCTGGCAACTTCACAGCATCCTGGAAGTTAGAGGCAAGTCATCCAAGCGTCTCAGAGGAGGAGGCAACAAAGATGATGAAGACTGTCCTTGTGGGTATGCTTCTTAGTAGTGCCAAGGGTGCTTGGGAGGTATCGGACGAGTGGAATCAGCTGTTTCCGGAGTTCAAATTCACTGAGATTGAAGATTTTCTACGCAATGTGTGGCAGGAAAAGCTCTAGACCTTCCAGAACATTTACTCTAGTTCTCCACATACCAAGACAAGTCGTTATCCGGGTTCAACTCGTACTCTGTGAAACCGTTGCCCAAGAACTCCCAGCGATTCTTACTCCAGTATTCAATTTCAAAGTCCTCGGCGCGGACCTCGCTGATCAGCTTCCGAAACAACATTGCACTGCCCGCAAAAGCAGCAGTGACCCGTCCACCCGGGATATTGCGCTTGAACCAGCTCGTACAACTATCGGTCCAGATAAGCGTCTTGTGAATCTGATCTCCGTACGAGATAAGCTCCTTGACGACGGCCGTCTTCGGGGTAATCGACTTGATGTTTTCCGTGGCAACCTTCTGGAACCATTTCAACATGTAATCGGCCGTCCAGTTAATGGACTCGAGCAGTGAGCCGTGGGCAATAACAGCATTCGGCCCAAGAAAGATGAAAAAGTTGGGCATGTCGCAGGCCGCGACAGAGAGGTAAGACTCCGGGTCCACGGCCCATGCTTCGTTGAGGTCGACGCCGTTGCGTCCGATCATCTTCCAATTTGGCTTGAGGGAGACGTCGAACCCGGTAGCGCAGGCGATGACGTCGACTTGGAATTCTTGGCCATCGGTCGATATAACTGAGTTTTCGGTCACTTTTGCGACGGCATTGGTTACTAGTTGGACGTTCGGCTTCATGAAAGACTCGAGGTACCCTTCTCCTGGGGTGATACGGCGGCATCCTAGGCCCCATTCAGGGATCAACTTGGCACAAAGAACGGGATCGTGGTTCAGTTTCTCTGCCATTTGCTTCCGTGCGGCCTCTGTGATTGCTTGGTTTTCTGGAGAGCCTTTGACAAACTGCTCACGAAGGATTAGTGACCCATGTCAAAAGGGAGGTCTTCGTGGATCTTTCTTACCATTCTAAAAGCTGAATTGATGCCGGAGATAAGCTTCCGACGGTAATCTCGGTGGTATTTCTTGTCATTGCGAAATCGCTGCTTTTCTTCCTCGGTGTAAGCAGGATTATGGGTGTCATCCGCGCGCGGGCGAGTAAGAGAAGGCGTAAGGTGGGTGTAGACGTAGTTGGGACTTCTTTGAAAGCTGATCACCTTGGTGCCTGGGAGTTTAGCCAGTGTAGGGACAATTTGTACGCCAGAAGAGCCGTTGCCGATGACAGCGATGGTCTTGCCTGAGTAGTTGTAGGTTTCATCCCAGGCTGCAGAATGACATTTATGCCCTCTGAAGTCATGCAGGCCTTCGATATCTGGCCAGCGCCACTTGCTGGAGAATTGTTAGATACCGGAGCTCATGGATCTTCAGAGAACATGCTTACTTTAGTACACCCTGACCTGATATCAGGAAGTCTGCGTATTCGACGAAGGTTCGATCGGGCGCCTCCACTGTTATCGCCCACTGTCCGCGGTCCTCTTGCCAGAGAGCTGCTGTGACTCTGTGTCTGAGGTGAACGTCTCGACCAAGATTCCATTTTTTTGCTGTTGCCTTCACGTAGGCTTGAATGTCCTCTCCTGTGGCGTAGAAGTGACTCCAGTCAGGTTTCGGATCGAAAGGGAAAGCCTGCCGTTGTCAGCGATACTGGGCTTGCAAGGCATGGAAATTACATACGTAGACATGGGCAGGAACGTCGCATTGGACACCAGGGTATCGATTCACCAACCAGGTACCCCCAATGTCGTCCCGTGACTCGAAGATCTTGTGCGTTAGCAAGTCTTGGAACTGCGGATACTGGTGTTGCAGTTTATGGGCAAATACGAGAGCGGAAAATCCGCAACCCACAGTCACGACTTTCAACTTCCTGATGGGAGTAAAAGCTGTTGCATGGCGGAGAAGCGTTTCAGAGGGAGAGTCTCCGTTCATTCCGAGATTGCCTATGTCGCCCATTGCTGAGATGAAACAGCCAAGAGAATAACATGGAAACCAGTCAACAAATAGGGCTAGAGATGTTCATACCTTGCTTGAGGTTTTGTAAACCATCTTGCAGCAGTGGCCGCTTGCGTACCAAGTTGGAACAGCCTTGCCTTCCAGGCCCTTGCTCCAGCTTCTGTTTCGGCATTTCTGATCAGGTACATCTGTGGCCGGTTGCATCTTGTTGTAGAGCCTCCATGATTTGCGAACATATCCGCACCTTGCCTCAAATTGACCACTTCCCGGAGCCGAACATCCCGGGGCATAACAGGACTTCTTCCACGGTAGGCCGAGAGTCCTTCGGGGCGCGGGAAATTGGTCTCATGGAAGACATCGACTGCGTTGTTTCCCTGACACCTCGCCATCTGCGAGATGGTCTGACTGAATGGTGGCCGTTCTTTGGAGATTGAAAAAACGAGTATCATCCTCCGTACCTTGCTTGACCAAGGTGCCAAGTGGTTGATCCATGCCAAGGCTGCTTATGTCATTCCCCAAATTTCAATCTTGTAATCCTCCCGACTGCTTTAGACAATCTTCCTCTCCTACAACTCTTTCAGCCCGTATTGGCACCTTCTTGATCGTTAATTGCGTCCATTGCCATGTTGCATTCCCGCACGACCACGATCTATAAAAAGGCACACCGTTCCCCTGCAACGTCAGCATATGCGTAACAGCAGAAGAAATCTGGCTCTGCTAGTGCGAGGTACACGTACGCGTGTTCTTAATCTTGCCAGCCATAGCCCCGCTTGGAGCCGGACTTTTGTTGCAAGATCAAGTGACAACATACGTCTCCGAGCATTTGTTCTCTGATGGGATGTGAAGCAGGTTGATTGAGTTCCGCTGAGAAGTTTAACAAGAATTTTAACAAGAATTTTATGCCTGAACGTGACTCGACGACTTCGGTAAAGGTCCTGGAACAGGGATTGAAGGTCCGCTTTGCCACAACGAGAGCTATGCTTCAGATTCATCCTCGAGGCTTAGTCCATCATATTACTGAAAACCTCACCCCAGCTTCAGTCGCCGATACAAGCCGCATTCCAGCAGACTCTTGTTGGTGCCGCGTGGGCTAACAGTCAATGATGACGCGACAAGCTGCAGAGGCAGCCATTACTCAGGCAACACACAATATGAGGTAACTGCGGAGCTTATGCTCAATCATGGTAGGTTATATAGAATTTCCTTTCTGCCCTTACTCCTATGTCAGACTTGTACAGACTTCTCAATCAAAATGCATACCTCCGCTTTGTTGTTCGGGTTGGTCGGCTCGGTTGCAGCGACCGCCATCTTCCCCAGGAAAACTGCAACTACAACTTCAGCACTGCCATCTGTCACGCTAGACTACTGCACAGTCCAAGCAGCTGCCGGCAACTCCTCGATAGGCTACTACAAGTACCAGAACATCCGATATGCTGCTGTACCCACAGGCGATCTGCGCTGGGCCAAGCCTCAATGGCCAGCCAATGAGACCAAGGTCAACAATGGCTCCTTAGCCGACGCTGATGTTGATTGCTCTTCCGAGGAAGACTGTTTGTACATGGATATCTGGGTTCCCGCGAATGCCACAGGCAAGAAGCTCCCAGTTGCCCAATGGACTTACGGTGGTGGCTTCACGGCTGGCAGCAAGTCGCAGAATACGCCTGAGGGCTGGTTCAATCTTACCACCGATTTCATCTTCGTTGCCTACAATTACCGGCTCGGTCTGACCGGCCTTGCGACTGGACCTACGTTACAGCACGAAGGAGGAACTTCCAACCTAGGACTTTGGGACGCCGAACATGCTTTCCTATGGACAAGAAACTACATATCAAAGTTTGGTGGAGATCCAGACCAAGTCACCGCGGTTGGATTTTCTGCTGGTGCCTCCAACACACTATTTCAATTAACGCGCAAAGCTGGTCACGCCGAGCAGCTCTTCGATCGGGCATATGTCATGTCTCCTGGCTTCGTGCCAGGTGCTGGTCATCATCATGGCGAGCAATTTTGGCAGAACGTCTCCTCTGCGGTGGGCTGTGACGGTGGACATCTGGACTGCATGCGGCAAGTGAATTTTACAGCACTTAACACTGCCGCTACCGATGCCGTCGACAACTATACCTACCAGTTCCAGCCGAGAGTGGACGGCGACTTCGTGGCGGACACATACGAGTCGCAGTTCTACCAGAAGCGATTCAACTTTAGCGGTCCTTTGGTGATCACCCACGAACAGCACGAAGCCAACAGTGTAGCATATGCAGGCGTGAATACCACTGCCGATGTGTCAACCTATTTGAGAATCTTCTTCCCTGCTATCACGGACGACGTCGTCAACGAGTTGCTTGACCTATACCCTGAGTCGGACTATACCAGTCCTGGCCTGCGATTTGCGGATATGAAGCAGTCTCTCGACTTGACTGCCCATAACCTTGCTCTTACTCAAGCCTTGGACAATAACACTTGGAATGCTGAAGTTGGTCTCAGCCCGGCAACTCATGGCACCGATCAGGATTATTACTGGTACAGCACTTACACTTTGGAATCGAGCTCAGATACATCCACGGGAACCACCACCGGAGGCAGTACTGGCACTTCGAACTCGACGACTGGTGGACCGAGCGGCTCCACTGGGACGACCAGCTCGAACACAGCTTCCTCCGACAACAGCATTTCTACTGGGCCAAGCGGCACAACGGGTACTGGCGGAGAATCAAGCTCGGTCAACTCGACCATAGCCATCATGATGCAGAAGTACCTCCTTTCTTTCATCTTGACGGGTAACCCTAACACGAAGTGGCCGGAAGATAAGTTGTACTGGCCTAAGTACGGAGACAACACGACACAGCTGATATTTAACGACACCTTCTCCATTGGTACGGACGATCTGGCCAACAACAGGAGTTTGTACTGGAATAAGGCCTTGTGGTATTAGGAGATGAACCTCGTTCAACAGTAATGCCTCTGCTGGGAAAGTCAATTAACAGGATAGACTGACTCAATATTGATGATGCTAATGTGAGACTTCTGGCCATTGTGATGATAGTGTGGCCAGTAGGTCGTTATGCCAGAAGAATATATTTCCGCTGACACGTTCTTTTACTTCACTCTCATTCAATTATTCACCGTCTCCTGAGACAATTGTTTGCTTCACGTCCACGAAGCTCTTTTCATCTCCTTGTGGGTAGGAGTTGCTGACTTTCTCTCACTTCCACCTTCCAACTCTCTCAGGTGAAGTTACCCTTGGTATCATTACGGCACTGCATCCGCCTTCCTCCTTCCTATTCCTCTCCATCCAGTACCTCATCGTCCGCAACTAGCGTGACGTCTTCTATATCCGTGAATGGATCTCTTCGAGCGGGAAACGCTGAGCCGCCTATCAGCAGCACCCATACCTTTGCGTCGAGCTGGAGAAGCACAGGTATCAGCAATGTCCCCCCAGGATAGGAGTGAGCCTAAGGCTACCGACATTTCCCAGACAAAGTCATCTTCCACTCAGGCTGGTGTTCTTCAGGAAACAACGGAAGAGGATGAGCTCAAACAAAAATTGAAAGATCTGAGGCAAGAATCAGCAGAGAGGGGTCAAAAGATTGAGGAACTGCGTGCAAGTCAAGAGCAGGCTTGGCTGACACATGAGAAGCAGAAGAGCGCCTTTGCGAACGCGCGCAAAGGGCTCCAAGAAGCACAAGCCAAATTTCAGGCGGAAGCGGGTTCTCTGAATCGGGCTCAAAAGGTTGTTAACACTCTTCGCACAACCATCGAAAGTGAGGAATCAACAATGTCACGCTGCAGATCAGACGAAGAAGACATCGCGAAGGAGGTAGACGCACTTGCCATTGCACGAGAACAAGCTGCTCGACGAGCCGAGATCTTGAAATTGAAGTCTTTCGAGAAGACAACATTAGCAAAGAACGCTGTATCGAAAATGACATTCTACACCAAGCTCGACAGGATGGTCCAAGGTACGGCAACGGAGGTCATGTGCAGGGATGTCAAGAACGAGGTCTTCGATGCGTTGACAGGTGTTACAAAGGATGATCTTGCCAAAATGGCGAAAGAAATTCTAGCGGCGAGTGAAGAGTTGGCTCCGGGCGTTGCTGCACAAAGAGCTGCCGAAAATTACAGCCTCGCCACATCACCGGGTCTTCAAAAGCGAGAGGCCAGTGGCACGCATGGAGGCAACAATACTGACACCCAGCAACCAAGAGATACCGGAGGCAGCCAACAAGTGGATAGTAGCGATGTGCAACAGAGTGGTAGCAACGGACAGCCACGTGAGAGCGACGAGCTATCAAGTGGTGGCGAAAGCAGCTTGGCCGAAAGCATACTTGTCACGAGTGCAAGAGATCTTCTAAGACACCGCGCAAAGGAAGACGGGCAGCGCGCAGGACAACGTAAACGACGCAGAACGAGGCAAGGGAGCTGAAGAGAGTGCTATCTTGGACAAAGTCTCTGGGTGCATGAGTCAAAAGACTGCACGACTCTTTGTCGACGACATCGAGCTCCTCTCGCTTAGCCTCTAACCTACCGTGCGGGTGGTACAGGGTACCTAACGTATGTGCAAGGAGCAAATGGTTGTGTCTGAGGACGTTTCCGAATAAGTACTTTCGAGCCTTCGAAATTTCATTCATAGCAGAAGTGTACCTCAGCAATTTGGAAGTCTCGACATGAACGAGAACTGGCGGCGACGTTCATGAAGTCTATGCTGATCATGCCGTTCTTCCATAAACAAGTTCCTGGCCCTTATCTTTAATGCTCAGTCGTCATAAAAACATCTCCACCCAAATTCATCCTCTGTGCGGTCGTCGCGCCCGGAGCAGTGGCCCCAACGCCCAATCCACCTTCGCTTGCAGCAATAGTACCCGGCACCACCGGCACCAGCTCATCGACAGTATCGGCATCACTCTCCTTGACCTCACCATTGACGCTATCCTCATCCTCATCATCATCTGCGCCCGCAGCTTGCCGCGCCTTCTCCTTCATCCAATCCGTAACCTCACCCTCATGCGTCTTCATCATAACATTCAGCATTTCGCACGGACTCTCCTTTAGTCGACCATATCGTTTCGACGTCTTTCCCGTCTCCTTCTTCCACACGCTATGCGCACGACTGACGTAAACAAGCGAGTTCTCGCGGTACCACTGACTAATCCAGTGAACACCTGGATTGGAGATCGGTCGAATCGGATTTGTCGCGATAAAGCCTATGATCCCCAAAAGCGAGGTGTAGACTGTTTGATTCTCGCTGACCAATTTCGCCAGAGCATGGAACGCGGTCCCCGCACCCATCAGGAATATTCCGCCCGGAAACTCGTATGGTTCGACGTAATTCTCCCACAGGTACATTGCGAGTTTCTCGCCTTCTTTGCGAGCGACATCGGTCATTGTCGACGCGTACTCGACATCGGTCTCGTGGTAGTCAGGGTTATCCTCGTCGTTGACCGTGATGTGTTGCGGGATGTTGATGTCGATGACGCCGAAACCGTGGTTCACGGCCCAGCGGATGTACGACTGCGCGCCGTCAACCTTTCAGATGTGAGCATGTACAGAGAGGTGACGAGGGGGGAGGAACTCGAAGTGCAGGGGAAGCAGATGAACAACATACCATCCATGTATCGTGTAGCTTGTGCTGTGTTGAGAGGCCGGCATTGTGGCCGAGCAGATCTGGACTATTTGTTGATGTTAGCCGTATGTTCATGGTGGATGTTTTGCGGGACTTACGCGTCGTGGAAAATGATCAACAGTCGTTTCTTGCTTTCATAATTGGGCCTAGAGTCAGGGAGTTAGCATATTTCCTTCCCTCCACATGGCAAATACTTACGTTGCCAAAACCTGTTGATCAAACGATTTCGAGATCGTCTCTCGAAAAATATGCAGCTGTGTCAATTTGAACTTGTCGTACAAATGCATCGCTTGCCACTGTCGGATGATATCGTGTAATCTCTCTCCTCCAAAGATTCCGCCGATTGGGTCTTTAGGGTAGATACTCCTCCAGTACTTGGACTGTACATTTCGTACTTTCGCGACGGTTTCGAGTGCCGAAGGCGTCGCTGCCGTGGCTTGTAGTCTATCAGGTGGTTCGCCCATCAAGACTCGTGTGACTGCGAGAGCTGATTTTGAGATGGCGTGGAAATTGTATCCTCCCTCGAGACAGACTGCGATCTTGCCGCCCGCCAATGACATGAGCATGTGCGTCATATGCGCATAGCAAGGTGGAGTGACATAGCAGCCTCCCAATTCATCTCCAGCAGCTGCATCGAAACCTGAGGCGACAATAACAAAATCTGGATCAAATTCCGTGGCAATGGGCATGACCACATTTTGGAATGCATACATGTAGTCGCCGTCGCCCATACCTTTCGACGGCCACGGGATGTTGACGTTCTTTCCTAAACCGGGTCCCGTGCCGCAATGGAACATATCGCCCTCGTTGCCCGAAGGATAAAACATACCGTTCATGTGGACGTGGAGTGAAATGTAGAGGATATTGGGATCGTTGTAGAACGCCTTTTGGCAACCGTTGCCGTGATGAACGTCCCAGTCCACAATCAGAATCTTTCTGCATTCGTCGCCAAAATCAGTTTGACAAACCCGCGAAGCAATGCAGACGTTGTTGAACAGACAGAAGCCCATAGTGCGGTCGACCTCGGCATGATGGCCAGGTGGGCGGATAACAGCAATCGCATTCTTCACTTTTCGCGAGACGACAGCCCGGCAAGTCTCGATCGCTCCACCAACGGAAAGTTTCGACGAGAAGTATGACAGGGCATTGAAGTAGATCGAATCCAAATTTCCTTCCTCCGAGAGGTCAATGAGTTTCTCGTCAGACAATTCGGCCGTGCTCTTGACAAAGTCGTAGTGTTCTCTCGTATGCACTAAAAGACACTCATCGCGCGTGGCTTCTCGGGCATCGATCCTCACCAAAGGCATCTCGACCATAGGCGGGTACTTCTTGTCGTCTACCAGCCCAGCTTCGCAGAGCTCCTTGTAGATGTAGTAAATGCGCCGAGGGTCTTCTGGATGAACGTTCTCTCCACTCGTCGCCGCGACTTCGGCATGATATCGCATACGCTCGTCATAGCATAGACCGGTGGGTAGCTCTTTGAGAGGTAAACCTCGTGGTGGTTTAGAGGCGTCGTCTAGTTCGGAAGAAGTGTCTGAGAGTAGACTATCTTCATACTCTTCTTCTTCGGAGGTCTCAGTCTTCAATCGATTATCGATGTCTGTGGACATGTCGGGGGTGTCCCTCATCGAGGTATCGACGGACATCAAGCGCGGTTCCTCAAGCCTAGGTATCGGATTGGGGAACTTAGGCATGTTTGAGGATGAGCCTCCATAGCCCGGCGGAGGAAGATTGCTCATCTTCGCAGGCGGCTCCCGACGATTCAATCTCAAGTCACCAGGATCTTTCCATAATGATTGCTAAATCCACCAGTAGCGATGTCTGTTGTACCCTGGTTACCGACCTGAGGCGAATGGTCGCTCATGCATCTGTACAGAACTTAAACTTTTAGTACTGGTGCAGGGAGACGAGGCAGAGAGAGTGAGGGGCAGTTTCATATATCGCTTGATCACAAATGGAGGTTAAGATAACATACCTTTCACTTGACCTTTATTGACAATGGCAATGCTGTACCTAGGTAGCTTGAAGTGAAGCGCAACTGAGCAGGTAACTAAAGATCAAGCAAGTCTAAACGCTTTGCACGCGAAGTGTCAAACTGCTTGCAATGATCAGGTATGTTGTCGATCTGGTTTTATGAAGGGTGAAATGCATGGGTTCAATGTGAAGCGCGCATTGACAAAGGATCAGGAGTAAGTCAAATTGCCAAGACATCTCAGCCTCGTCTGGCGATGGTCACGTGGATTACACGTGATTGCCTTTTTTTGTAGAAGAGAATTCACTCGGATCGTCTTTGGGTGCGGAAGACGACAGTGAGATAACGAGATAAAACTCCGACGTTGGAATCAAAGTCTTCAGGAGAATTGATGAGGCTGGAAATATTTTATTGAAGTACTGGTTTAATCTCAAGAATACGGACGCCGGTGATTGTCCAGCACTTGATTGCACTCATCAATGTATGTCGCCATTTTGCTTTCCGTCCCGAAAGTCGATCATGAACTCATCCCCTCAAAACGTGAAGATTCTCTCCACCTGCCTCGGTCATGTTGCATGCGGAGACGTTCATTTACGCGTTTCCGTCGACCTTAGCAATGTAGACTAGTTCCGCTGTCAGTTCACGTTCCGAAAATTCCCGATCGGATAAGGTACTCACCCAAAAGGTCCAGAACACGTCGGGAGTAACCCCACTCGTTGTCATACCATGAAACAAGCTTGACGAAGTGGTCGTTGAGAGCGATACCGGCCTTGACATCGAAGATGGAGGAATGAGTGTCACCGTTCAAGTCGCTTGACACGATCTCATCCTCGGAGTATCCGAGGATACCTGATGAAGTTAGCAGATTGCGCAGGCAAGACAATAGAGTATTTCCTTACCCTTGAGCTCGCCCTCAGAAGCCTCCTTCATGGCCTTCTTGATCTCGTCGTAGCTCGCGGGCTTCTCGAGAACGCAGGTAAGGTCGACCACGGAGACGTTGGAGGTGGGGACACGCATGGACATGCCAGTGAGCTTGCCGTTGAGAGATGGGATGACCTTGCCGACAGCCTTGGCCGCACCGGTGCTGCTGGGGATGATGTTCTGGGCAGCAGCACGACCACCTCGCCAGTCCTTACCTGAAGGTCCGTCGACGGTCTTCTGAGTGGCAGTGTATGAGTGGATAGTGGTCATGAGACCTTCCTTCATGCCGAACTTGTCGTTGATAACCTTGGCAAGGGGTGCCAGGCAGTTGGTCGTGCAGGAAGCGTTGGAGATGACGGGGATGTCGGACTTGTATTCCTTGTTGTTGACACCCATGACGAACATAGGAGCATCAGCGGATGGGGCCGAGATGACGACCTTCTTCGCACCACCCTTCAAGTGGGCAGAGGCCTTCTCGGTGGTGGTGAAAACACCGGTGGATTCGACGATGTAGTATGCGCCGGTCTCGGACCATGGGATCTCGGAGGGATCCTTCTTCATGTAGAACTTGACTTCCTTTCCGTTGACGACCAAAGAGTCTTCCTTGACCTCGATGGTGCCCTTGAAGATACCGTGTGTGCTGTCATACTTGAGCATGTATGCCTGCGATTGTTAACCGGAGTGCAATGACGATGGAGCGTAGAGGGTACGTACGGCATACTTGGTGTCGATGAAAGGGTCGTTGACAGCCACAACGTGGACATCATCGTGCTCGACACTGAGAGGGTTCGTTAGAGGAAATCTTTCGGAGACCGAAGGAGTGCTCGGAGGATACTCACGCATTGCGGAAGACCTGGGAAGTGTGTTAGCTGCGGGAAGAAACTTGAGCAACTCAGTCGACTTACGATACGTCCGATACGGCCAAAGCCGTTGATTCCGACGAGAGTAGGCATGGTGATGAAAATGAGCTGAGTTGAGGAGAAAGTGAGGTCAGTACTTGCAGCTGAAGTCAATGGTGGTTTTGTTGTAGGATGTGAGCGGATCAGAGATATATCTAGCTTACCTGACTTTGAAACTAGCTTTGATCTGTCCAATTGAGGACTGAGAAGAGGTTCTGGTGTGGGAAGAATGTATCTGTGGTGTGATGAAATGGATGAGGAAAGCTTTTTGTATTTCCCTCTGTCCTCTGAGCAAATGGTGGGGCGGTGTTGACGTTGAGGGGCAGCAAAAGAGCAGCGATCAATTCCGCTGTAATAGCTCGCCTCCGGATCTTTGGAGCTGCCTCAATTATCGTGCACGATAACTGGTATTCCGAGGGACGAGAACTGAACGGATACCTAGGTAAATAGACGAGGCTTAAGTATTCCTTATTGTGAAGTCTTGATTTTCTACTTGTATGCTTCTTCATTCATGCCCTGGCTATTACAGTCGTCCTCAGAATTTATAGTTGGCTCCTCAACAAAGTCGACTCAATAATCCCATGACTCAACATGCGGCTGCTTATCTGAGCATGCCTCACGTCAAAGCAGCAAGAGGTCCGTCAATGAGCCAATCGCTTTTTCATTCTCTTATTAAAGGCGCACGATGCTGTCGGATTATCTATTGGATCCGGATTCAGTGCCAGATTGCCGGGCTTTGCCTGCGCGGTTTTTATCAAAATCGCCCTCGACCAGCACGAGACCCTCACTTGATATGTAATATCGCACTGCGCTCAACCACAAGGCGTCCAACAGCAAGAATGCGCAGATTTCATTCGTAGCGGGTCAACATCGTAGATGCAGGTATCATCTATTTTCACAAACGATGTAACCACATATAGGTCTTTTGCAGCGCTTTTCCAAGTCCCATGCCATGCTCTTGTACCATATGCTTTACTCTTCCTTCGCACCGCCACGGCCAGATCTCTCAGCAGCTTCAATGCTAGCCTTGTCGGTCTTGGTCTCACCACCACCCATGCCCATCATGCCGCCTGAAGCTTTCCATGGTCTCTTAAGCTCGCCAACCGCCGGCTTTCCAAGGAGGTAGACCTTGAACAAGTTGCTCTCGAAAGCGCCTTTGACCGGGATGATAGACTGGATAAGAAGCGGGTTGGTGTACTTGAGGTATATGTGCATGAAGCCCATCATGGCGACACCCATCAACTGGCCCTTGTACGCTGAAGTCACCTGTTGCAGGTCGTACTCTTGAACGGTCGTGGTGACAAGCTTTGGCTCATCTCCAGACCCCATAGGCGCAGGCTCGACATACTTCAAGGTTGTGAAATCTAGAGGGAGAGGCTCGTCAGCTCCTTGTCCTCTCGGCCAGAATCTCCTTGCAAGCATACCTTTCTTTGCTTTTACTTTTAAGCTGATGTAGTAATAGAGGCCGAAGATGATCAGGTTCGACACGACGTAAAGAATTCGAACTCCCAGGAGGACTTGAGGGTCTTCAAAAGGTACTCGCTTGGAGACTTGCATCATCCCGAGGATGATTACCAAGTTGGTGCTGCAAACAGTCAGTCACGAGCTCTCGGTTATCTGATCGGATAGGTGTTACATTTGGGGGTTTAGCATATTCATGATGGCGGTGCTGATTGAAAGACCACTGCGGATGGAATGAAGAGGGATGTATGCGCAAACTCAGCGACGGAGGCAACAAAGAACTTTTTGAAGGGAATCAGAGTGGTTGGCAATCGTTAAAAATGGACAGATCGCAGGCTTCCAGGCTAAATTGCCCACCCTTCGTGCTGCCAAGGCGACAGGCTGCGGTGATGCTACGCAGGGCAAATTGACGGGCTTGCTTGCCGGTGGATGTGAGTCAATACACGCCGCACGTGATGTGTAACTGACTCGCGAGTGTCATGCCCGTGTGTTCCATGCGACGACCATTATCTTATACGAGATCCTATATACTGTAAACCTTTGAAGTCGTGTACAAAAACATACGCCAGTCTCATATCAGGGTCCGGATTCAAAAGTATATGCGAAGACATGCTCCCAGGCTTCCTGGAGAGACATTACCAACCGTCGTGATCAGCGCCCCTTCGATCAGATTTCTGTACCAGCTCAATAGCATCTGAATCATCACTTCGGCCCTCCACCGTCACAGAGTGCCCACCGGACTTGGACAGGTTATTGCTGTTCATGGGCGACTTCGTCATGCGGTACGTTCGCGAGTCTGACTCTGGATCTTGCGTACTACCGAAGCAAGACGGGAGCACCCTTCGAAGCAACGCACGAATTGCAGGTAGACATGTGCAGATGATACTGACAAAAGCCTCGAGTACACTCCAGTAGGCTGTAGGGACGTTGTCGTCTGTATAAAGTGGTTAGTTGCTGTCTTCATTGGAGATCAAGAACACTTACACGTGGCGTTCGTCGAATTGGCGAATTGCACAAGCGAAGTCAGACGGACGACGCTGACGATAGTGATGCTATGGAAGTCAGCTTCAAAGTCACTAAGAAATTTGACGTTAAACTCACAACAAGCCCACACTGAACATTAGCATAATTTGAATCTTCTTCTTGCGTCCAAGAGCCAGCTGCATCAGCTGCGGCACAGGAAGCAGAATGATCCACAGGTCAAAGACGATGTTGATGATGGCATGTGCCCATGCGAAAGCGTTCAGATTGGAGCAGTGACCAGTGTTCTCCCCACTCCAGCTCGTCCAGGTATATGAGATTGGCATGCAGTGCAACGCTATACCGAGGGCGAAGGTAGGGATGTAGGCGGCGCAGACGACGACGCTGGCAAGGACGAACTTGCGAAAAGGCTGAGTGGGAAAGACTCTATAATAGAGCAGAAGCAATGCCATCTTCGTGAATCCGATAACCATCATGTAGAAGATCTCGGTCAGCCATGTGAACTGCATGGATCGTTAGCAGGATACCTTTGAAACGCCGAGCATATCTTCCTACCTGCACGATACGAGTGATGTTGTCAAAAGATATAGTCCAGATGTCTTTGCCAAACCCAGCGCTTGACACTACAATTGGGTTAGTAAAACTTTCCCCAGCTGAATGGCAAGTCATGCTTACTGTAGAATTCCAGGACCGCCATTGGTATGGCAAGCAGCTATAGAAGTCAGCCACTACTCTGTGTGTCAAAGGACAGTCTTGCCTACCAGTGATATAACGACGCAGGCATCTGCCCATTGAAGTCTCTCCAAATGTGGGTACTTGTCCGCCAAACGGAGTACAACGGCGATGATTGCTAGAATGCCCGAGACTGCAGTTATTATTGGAGTGATTGCTGTGTTATCTCGAACAGGTTGTTGGCAAAGGGTAGCTGTGGCATTTTTGGCAGCTTGAGTGTATACGTTAGCAATGTGGAACCCTCTTGTTCTCAAAACACTCACTGAGACTTTCTTTGATTGTGCAGCTAGCCAATGTGCAGGTCTGCACATTACCCATCAAGGATACATCGGCACAGATGCAGGCAGCGTCTGTTGCATTGCAGCCAGACTGAGGTAGGAACTCTTCAAGACAGTTGGCCTGTATTCTGTCAGTACTGCCGCAGCTTGGGAGACTGTGTGTAAAAGCCTTACAGCACATGATGGCAATGACTGCGACTGAGCCACCGCAAATAAGCTCACGAAGAGCGGGACCAGCAAGGTGATTCTCATGTTTTCTTTCTCCACGTATACTTGGTTATAAGCTAACGATCAGAAGAACGTTTGTAGCAATGACAGTCCGGCTCCAAACTCAGGAGGAGGTTCTTTCATATACTGCGAGGGAGTTTAGCATTGTCGACGAAGTTTGCTGTATCCACCATGCCGCCTCTCCATAAACTTAAGATGAAGCAGGTTTTGACCCGGTGCCGAATCACGATAGAGGCGTGATCGACAATGCTCAGACATACCATGTAAGCAAGAGGTTCGCCGGGTGCTCGTACAAAGGCTTGAAGGACGTGGGCCCGACCCTTGTCTCAACGGCTTTGGGGCGACGGAAGCTGGGGCCCGTCTATCATCGACCACGGATACTCACAACGGATCCTCACCTCTCCGGACCCGTGCTATCATAGAAGGTTCACAGACAATTCCAGTTGCTGGCCCCAACGGGGTTTGAGGTGGAGACAAGGATGGGGTCGGGATTGCGTCGAGATTTCCAGGGTATACTGGTTGTGTACTGCCGAAAAGATCTTCCACCTGCGTAAGTCATATGAAAAAACCGGTAAGCATCGTTAGATCACGGCAGTCTGGATGAGGCGAGAAGCGAGAATAAGGGGTGAACGCATTATGATCATGGCGCACATAACAAGCTTGGAAGCTTGTGGGCATCCACCATCAACTTCATGACTTTCCCGTTGACAGCGGACCGCCCCAGCGCGGGTCAGAGTTCTTGAGTCAGGCGGATCCTCAATATGAGTTGAATGCTACATAGCATTTTCGGCATCATTGGTTTTCGTGCCTCTCGTGAAGCCATACCACTGCTGGGAATGATTGACAATGGCGAACTAGCAGACTGGAGAGTTTACGTACCTCGGGCTCTTGGAGAGTTTGCATTATCACAAACGTGACAAGGTCGGAAGTCCAGGTTCCACATGAACGATACGAGGTACCCGTAACTTGTGGCAATCGAGACTGGGATATGGCGTAGGAAGATCTTCCCCCGCCGCCCCATTTTGTTAGCTCGGTCTCCACCAAACGGCGCGAGGCTTCATCACGACCATGAACCAATCAAGACGCGCCAGGGTTTGACGCATCTGTACAACTAGGTAGTGCCTATTATCTGATTAGCGAATGGATACTCTCACCTCGCACTCTTCCCTGCATGTCAATAATTTCAAGGCTTGTAGAGTTCGCATCAAGCCGGTGTTGTCCATCAAACACATCCGTACTTCGCGATGCCGGGTCGCGCCCGACTTCAAGAGGCACGACCCGCCTTTACTAGCAGGGATATAACGGGACTCGCAAGACTGACGAATCCACGGTCGAAGTTTGGACTTGAAACCGCGATCCTGGGTAAGCATGCAGCGAGCCATGCCTTTGTTGGAGTATGAGATGTACACGCAGTACGAGTTAGCCGCGCATAACGGCCTCAAAGCAGGAGGTGTCGTGGGGTCGTCTCTTTATCAGGACTGGCCACAGGGTAATTGCTGAAGCAGTGGTGCCAAATGCCGGTTTGCCGTTCTTTGAATTAAGGATGCCATCACCATCCGCTGGGTGTATAACATGGTTTGCTAGCCATTCACCTGGTTTCGTTCCGTGCCACTCTGGCTGCCTCCTTTGACAATCATCTGCATCTGGCCGTTGAAGGAGCTTCCTTGCCTTACCGAACATCGAACATGGCAGTTTCTTTGGAGCCTTTAGGAGGGCTGTTTTCTGTCTCATTCCTCCTGCTGTCTCCAGTAATCCTTGCCATTTACTGGATCTGCTGGATTGTCTATGCACGTCATTTCCATCCCCTGAGAAGAATCCCGGGACCATGGCTTGCATCTGTCAGCAGGCTTTGGTACATGCAGCAGATAGCTCGGGGGGACATGGAACACACCCAAAGACGCCTGCACCAACAATATGGGCCTCTCATCAGGATCGCTCCCAATGAAGTGGCTTGTGCGTCGGTAGAAGCCATCAAACAAATCTATCGAAACCAAGGTGGTCTTGATAAGACTGATTTCTATACTGTCTGGAACAGCCAGAACTACAGCAAGCACCCAGACATGTTCACTGCCATCAGCGATAAGCAACATGGGGAGAGACGACGTATCTTCAACCAAGTCTACACATTGTCAAATGTGTTGAAGTCGGAAGAATACATTGACAAATGTTCCGAACTGTTCCTGAAACGGATAGCTGAGTATCAGGACGGTACCAAGCCGTTCGACCTGGGAAAATGGCTGCAAATGTAAGTCTATGCCCGGATGAGTATACGAGACAAGTGGCTGATGATTCCAGGTACGCTTTCGACGTCATTGGCGAGCTCTATTTCGGACGGATGTTCGGGTTCCTAGAGACAGGCGCCGATCACGGCTCGTGGATAGAGTCGCTCGACTTGCTCATGCCTTTCTTGTGCATGACGGCTGTAGCACCTACCTATGTGCGGTCTCTGATTCTCATGTCGGCACTCGTGGTTCCAGGTTCTCTCAAAGCACTCAAGGCCATTGACAACATTGGCGTTGCGGCCAGGAAATGCGTAGCCGAACGATTTGACAGCGCTAGCAAGGACGAGGGCCAGCACAGGACCGACATTGTTGAGCAGCTGCACGAGATCCACCTTGAAAAAGGCGAAAAGGTCGATTTCCAGATCGGAGATATCCAACAGGAAGCTTACGTCGCATTGTAAGTGTGACGTCCAAATGGCCAGCGTGATCGTGCTGACCTCCCCTTCCAGTTTTGCTGGTTCTGACACAACAGCAATTGGATTCCGCTCTGTGTTCTATCATTTGATGAAATACCCAGCCGTGTATGAGCAGTTGCTGCAGGAGATCGACACAGCGGCAGAGAAGGGCCAATTGAGCTCGCCCGTCAAGTACGCGGAGGCGGTCAAACTGCCATTTCTCTGTGCCTGCATCAAGGAAGCGCTACGTATGCATCCAGGTGTTGCATTGACCATGGCACGAAAGGCCCCTGCTGAAGGTATCGAGCTCTGTGGGACATATATTCCCGCTGGATATCGTGTTGGCATGAACGGGGCGGTAATTCATTTTGACAAGTCTATCTTCGGACCTGATGCCGATGAGTACCGTCCCAGTCGATGGATGGAGGGAGACACGTCGACCATGGACAAGTGCATGCTGCAATTTGGAGCTGGAACCAGGACATGCATTGGCAAGAATATCTCGCTCGCCGAACTCCACAAGCTGATACCGTACTTGCTCCGAAATTTCAAGGTCGAAATGTGGGAGAAGGACAAGGTATGGAAGACCAGGAACTTGTGGTTCAACAAACAGATTGGTTTGGAGGTGCGTGTGACAGCACGCCGGTCGAAGTAGTGGATGATACAAGCAGGCATTGGAAATTCTGAAAACTCGAGAGTCGCGATCACCGTTTGTGACACGTCAAAATATTGACATCAAACAACGTGAACGACGCACGTTGCTGGCACGCGAGGTCGAGGCTTTTGCAGCCCATGCTAGCATAGCATGCAGGCATGGTGACAAGTGTGATAAGAGGAGTCGGTGTTGCAGTACCTTAGTTGGAGAAAAGAAAGCAAGGAACAGAAGAAGTTCGGATGACAAGGGTCGATGTTCGGATGCGAAGTTTGATATCACGTGCCTATTTTACAAATGATGAAACTGCTCTTGTCAAGCATACTTTACACCGTCTCTATCCCAATGCATTCTTAGGTCTTTCCTAGTCTCAGGAAAAGCATCGCCCGGCCTAGAGTCCACGATCGTTGTCTGTACTCAAGTACATGCCTCCAGCTGCACTCCCTGTGGCAGATCTTGGGCGTGTTGAAACAGCTACGTCCAACAATGTCCAATCTGTTTCTGGCTTCCACGAATGCCATGTAGACGTAAGCCCAATCGCCGAAGACGGTCTTCTACCGCCGTGACCGAGAGGCGCCAGTATGTGAACAATCGGCCCTTCGAAGTAACTGAGGATTCCTGTGATAACCCTTGACCTTCGAGGCATCCCAATTCCTGGCGTGCTCCTCCAATGGCATGATTGATCGTTGATCGCAATGACTCCCAGTATCATAAGATAATGCTTTCACGTGTCGTGCTGCATGATCCTCAATCCCCATTTTCGGTCTTCATATGGCTATCCTCAGACTTCTCAGTCTTGATAGCCTCGCCGTTCTCCTGTTTCCCCTCGAACAAAACTTTGACCGTCGGCTCCGGCCCGGGCATTGGCCCACCTCCAGGCGTCACGCTGCTCACATTTCCATCCTCATCGAGGAACTCGAACCTGTATCGAGACAGGTAGTGTGGGATAGCGCTGAGTTGCGGACCATAGCGTGCGGTGTTATCGTACAGCTCGAACAACGGCACGGCCAGAAGTTTCATATTCTTCGGGACACTGAGCACTTTGTTCGGCGGTAGGTGAATGAGATATAATTTCTTGAGCTCTTTCGGTCGAGAAACGTGAGCAGGTAGGAAAGGGTATAAGAATGTCTCAAAGTTGGGACGCCACCTGCGATATCATCAGTCTCCTGCAAGACACGAGCGACTCATGGCGGTATGAACCATTGTGCAAGACAATCTCCGATCTCCCATTCCGTGTCACCCTCTTTAGGATTCGTAGGTGCCAGTCGTTCATTCAAACGCATCTTAAATCCGTCGATCTCGTCCGCATCGTGGGGTAGGTAGTCGCCAGGTCTGTGTAGTGTAAGTTTGCGATCTCGTCTCCGCAACTCACGGCTGTCAAAAACTCACAGTTTGAAGAAAGCATTGGCAATCTGGAGCATGAGAACGTGCGGGTGGTTGTGCTCGTGACAGACCAGGATTCCTTCACAAGTCCGGCGCATGCCATATTTATCGTAGTGTTCCTCTAGTCTCTTGAGTCTGGCCACCACTGAGGGGTCTTCTTCTGGCTGCGTCTCTTTGGTACCGAAGGTGTAGTTCGAGAGGGGATGGAGGCGTATCGTGGGTGGTTGATTAGCAGTGAATGGAGCCGGAAGAGTTGGACTGCATCGCTTGTTAGTCGCAGTTCAATACAAATAAGTTACTCAGGCCAGTGCGTACGGGTAGGAGGACTTCAGCGTGGTGGTGGTTAGTGTCGACATGGCGGGAAAGCTATCATGCCCGTATCACCAAATGCTCGGTTTAACCTGTTACCAGTACTGACGGAAGTGGTTCAAGGGTAAGTAGAACACCATAAGAGACACGCTGATGTAGAATGAAGTAATATCTATCGACTGATGCTGGATCAGTCGTTGCGCATGTACTGTACTACTTTGTCGAAATAAACGTCCTGAGTTTCCCCGGATTATCCACGAGGCTGAGTCGGTTACTTGACGCGTCGGGCCTAACGGATATAAATTGAAACCTCAATGATGCCAACCCAAGTAATGATCTTGCAGGTCTCAGGATGATTAAAGCGATCCAATCCTCTATCGACATTCACCAAAATACATCTACTCTAACCTGTAGTGGATTTTGGCCAACAACGCCATCGCTGGTGCCATCAAAGCATGCTGTGTGCCCGCCCCCGTCTCCCTCTATGGATTCGTGCTTTTGCTGTTTATAACTTGGACTCTAAATCCTCAAAAGCACCCAAATCTTCAACTGCAACAGGTCCCTGGCTGACCTGCAAGCCAGCCTTCCACTGGTAAACATCTTTGATGATCACAGGCGTTGGGATCTTTGCGGCCACATCCACCGTGTCTGTTGGAGGTGTCACAGGCTTGATCTTCAAAGCGACCAATAATTGAGGCAATGCTTCCTCAATCTGCCCAACGATCTCCTTCGATTTGGCTGCAGGCAGAGCCTGGCCAATGTAGCTCGTGATTGCTTTTGAAACTCCAGCTTGATCGGTGGGCTCGACACTCTCAAAATGAGTCTTGAGCTTCGTTTCTTCGACGTCAACTCCGACAGATCCCAGGCTTTGACCAATTAGTCCAACAAACTGATCTTTCTGTTCGGCTGGTGAGACCTCCGCCACAGGAGCTGAAGCCTGGGCTTCGAGATGTATAGACACCTTGGCCCGTGAAGGTGACTCTGGGTCAATGTACTGCGCATAAAACTCCTTGATATCGGCCTTCGTGAGCTGCCTGATCGCAGCAACATCCCGATCGACTTGATAGAAGTTCATGTACTCGCTGCCAATGTATGACAATAGGCGATTGGTCTCGAAGTCAAGATTCTTGAGCTTTTCCAGTCTCTTGTTCACAAGGCTTCGCTTGTGTCCTTCGAAATCTTCCTCCGACATTGTTTCAAGATCCTGATTGAATTTGAGTAAGAATGCATTGATGCGTGTTTCCAGGTACTCCGGGTCACGTTCGCTCTGTATGAGGACTCTGTAACCCATGGTAACTGAAGAGGGCCGAACACCACTCCAGACTACATACCCAAGTTGTTCCTTGGTCCTCAGTTGGTCAAAGGCAGGCTCGTCGGTCATCTGAGCGAACAACTGTAGCTTTGCCCGAAGTGAGAGGTCCATGACGTGGCCGACTTCGAGGTAATACTCGATAGCATGGTTGATGTTTTCAGGATCACCCAATGGGTGCTTGTACACGAAATTGCTCCCTTTGGGAATGATCATGTTCCTCCTGAGCTGCCACTCCGAGGCCGGCAGGATACGTGGCTTCAGCGTGGATTCTACCAGGTTGGCGATCTTCTTTGCATCTTCCTTGTACAGATTACCATGGGCAACTACCTCTATGTGCGCCTGCTGTAGAAGTTGATGCGCAAAGGTCTTGATGTCTTCCGCTGTGGTGTGCGGCAGCTCCGCTGCGTACGAATCAGTCATCCAGCCTTTCTCGTTGAGGAGCCACCTCGTGTAATCGCCAATTTGATAATATGGTTGTTGGAAGTACCAGTTCTTGTAATTCCTTGCCAAGCGTTCTTTTATGACATCAAATCGATCAGGCTTAATTTCCATGTCTCGTAACGTAAACAGAATCTTTTCCAGTAGCACGGCCATTTTGTCATTGTATCCGCGAAGGCTAAGATCCAACCCGAGAGGATTTGGTGCAATATTGTAAGCGAGACCCGAGATTTCGGCGTCATATGAATAGCTAGACAGTTCATCCTTGACCAATTCGGCGAAAAGCATGGTCTTGACAAAGTTCGCAGGAGTTGTGTGAGTGACGGCGTTTCGTAATTTGATATTGAGGTTAGCTTTAGGCACCCAGAATGTGTCGTCCTTCTTCCACCAAAGGCGGACCATATCATCGTTGCGAAGCAGCTTCGGTGTCTTGACAGGCTCCTTGACATCCAACTTCTCGACGTCTAGCTTGGTAGGGATGAACTCGTTCTTATGTGGAAGATGTAGCTCTTTTGTGGCTTGGGTTCGAGAAGATAGTGCCTGTCGAACGTCGGACAAAACATCTGTGGGTATCTTCTCAACCTTGTAATCCGTTCCGTACCATTTCTCCTTTTGATCCCACGTGCCGGGATACTCCTGAGATACGAGCATGAGCCGGAAATTGTCCTCCCTGAGATATTGCATGGCTTGTGTGATGGCTTTGGCATCGAACTTTCTGAATTTGCTTGTGCCACTGAGCAACCAGTTGCGGGGTAGATTCTTCTGCATGACGCTGCTTGTAGCACTCGTGAAGCGACTAGCAGGAGATTTTTGTCGGAATCGGAAATCCACTTCGGCCATATTCTTCATTTCTTGGTGCATCCATTCCACGGGTGGATTTGCCTTCATCATGCCGATATACTGGAAAACGACTTTGACGACCTCATGGTAGTTCTCAAGACCCTTGGGCGTCAATCCGATCTCAATCTCGAAGAAGGCCGAGCCAGGGCAGACTGGGTGATAGCCAGCAGAAAGAGTTTGACCTAGGCCGCTCTCCTTTAGGTAATCTAGAATACTGCCGGGTCCTTCGTGGCCAATGAGGTGACTTATATATCTTGCCGGCTGGGTTTCGTACATATCGTCTTCGTCCTGCCATGGGAAGCTTATTTCCAGGGAGCGTGACTCCATCACAGGTTTCGCAAGTATTTCAGTCGACAATTGATCCTTGGTCAAGACATCCACTCCATCCCAGCGATTTTCTGGCAGGTCTTTATTTTGGACCTCTGAGAATAGCTCCTCGACCCAGGTCTGTAGCTCGTCCAGAGATTCACGGCCCAGCACGACCAGTTTCATCTGATTTGCAGAGTAGTGCCGTTCATAGAAACGAATGAACTCGTCGCGGATCTTCACACCTCTCTTTTCAGGATCGTCTCTTAGTGTCTGTAAGTTGCCCGTCGAGAAATGGTTGTATGGATGGTGTGGGTTTGACAGGGATTTGACGAGCTGGGACAATCTCCAAGCATCACTTTGTAGGTTCTTCTTATTTTCTGAGTCCACTGCTCTCAACTCTCGGTCCAAGGTGCTTTCCAGAAAGAGAGGTTTGACGAAGAATTGTGCGAACCTGTCCAAAGCGCCATAGAGAGGTCCTCTTGCTGTCCCATTGACCGCACCCTGGGCTGTCCCATTGACTGTGGCATGTGAAGCATCATCATTCGATTCGTGTGAGGCCGCACATTCGAAGAAGTAGTTGGTTTGCGTCGCAGCAGTGTATGCATTGGAGTGGCCCGAGTTTGAGGATAGGTAGGAACTGTACTCATTCTCTATAGGGTACTGTTGGCCTGTCAGCAAGGGTTGGCTCTAATACGAGATGATCGCATGCTCACCTTCTCCGTACCCATGAACAGCAGATGCTCGACCGCATGAGCCATTCCGGGCATATCCTCCTCGTCGCAAAAGTTCCCGACATTGACGTTGAGACTTGCACTGGCTTTATCGGTCTGCGCATCATGAACGAGTAACGCTTCGAGTTTGTTCGGGAGCTCGATGACACGATATTTTCTGTCGTCAAGGTCTGGCTTCTCCAGGTCCGATATTATCAGTCTGGCAGAGTTCATGACTGTGGCAAAGGAGTGACTGGAAGGAGGTTGGCGAAAGGAAACGGCCGACAGGATGGGTTTTTGTATTGTTCGAGGTCGGAATGTGACTGGGCACAAGACTCGAGTAGAAAGGAGCGACGAGTACAAGATACGACCAAACAATCTCATGTGGAAGGAGTTTGCCACAGGATCAGACCAGGCAAACAGAACACGTAGGATCATGGAAGGGATAGAGTGATCATGGTTGAAATGGAGTTACTCCAGACTTTCGAAGAAGCAAACAGTGACGCCGCTACCGGCCCCATCTGTCATTCCTTCGCTTCGCTTCAGTGTCCTCACTTTCCTACTCCGGGGGCTCAGCCTTAGGTAAGTTTAGGCGCAACTGCGCCGCGTAGCCTCGCGCCAAGAATCGTCCATGCTTACGTGCGGCAAGGCTGAATGATCTTTTCGCTTCCATTGGCATTCTTGAGCTTGAAATGTACTTTGTACAACATGTCAAGAGAGTCATGGGACACATCCTCATGGCAGCGGCACGACTTAATTGCTCATGCAGTGTCACAGCCAACGGCGCACGTGGACCTCTGTTTCCAAACACGCCGATTGCCAGCATTGATGTTGGGTCTACTGAAACTAGTAGATAGATACCTTTGCCATTGAAGTTGCTTGATAAGGACGATGGTTTCAAGCGAGTCAACAGACTGCCTTTGCCCAGCGTACTTGCAAGAGCACCTTTCTGCCGCGTCGTTACAACCTGTGCGCCTGGTTGCACAGAAACGAGGTGAGGCCATTGTACATGGTAAGACGACTTTTGATTGACAGTTTATGCGCATTGTACTAACAGCCCCTCACATCCCTCATGTGGTGCTACATTAGAAGTCGAACTTCTCACCGACCAGCTTCTCGCTGAGCTCCCATACCTCATCCATATATGCTTCCGCAGGCTTGTGTACAGCAGGCTCGCTCACCTGGCAGTCGTCAAGATACGCACCCGAATGACTTTCAAGGCTGGGGTCAAGCGCTGCTCGAAGCTGAGTCGCACATCCCTGTTGCAGATTCTTGCGTTTTGGAACGGCGAAGGTTGGGTCCTCCTTCTGAAAGTCGGCGATGGCTTGATTCCTCATTTCTTCAGTGATGTACCCTTGGAGATTGGTCTTGATACTTCCAGGATGAAGGCTGAATGCTGAGATGTTCTTGCGCTTAAGCATCTTGCTTAGCTTCTTGGCGTACAGGACATTGCATGACTTCGACAGACAATACGCTATGAATGGATCATAGCTCTTGCCGTGGTCATAGGTAATGTCCTTTAGATGAGGCTCTACTAACTCGAAGTTTCGAAGAGACGCTGCGGAGCTGACGACAACGACGCGGGACCGGACAAGACCATCCTTCAAGAGCAGATTACCGAACAAGAAATGCCCGATATGATTGGTGCCGAACTGAGACTCGATGCCGTCTTCGGTGAGAGCATAAGGGCAGGCCATTATTGCGGCATTCAGGATCAAAACATCAATCTTGTCGTCTTCGAGAAGGCCTTTCACATCTTTAGCCGCTTGCCTGATAGATGTCTGGCTTGCCAGATCGAGCTGTAGGAAGCTGGTCTTCACATGGGGATGAGCTTTGTTGATATCATCGATCAGAGGCTGTATCTTGGCATGGGATCGACCAGCCAGGATGAGATGTTTTGGATCGGCGGTGGCGAGGCTAGTCGCGGTCTCAGCACCGATTCCACCTGGTGTCGGACCGGTGATCAAGACTGTGTTTGGTGAGTAGGTCGCATCTAGATCAGATGTTTGTACGCACATGCCTTGCCTGCAACCTGGTCCTCAAATGCTTTGACGACCTCGTCACCCGTAGTGCTCCAGTTCAACTCCATTCTCGCTGGTTTCTGTGTTAGACTCGTTTGATCGAAATGGAAGTCGTGCCTGGTACAAAGCATTGGGAGGGTATGTCCAGCATTTTGTAGCACTCCGTGCGCAAGGCTACCCTTAGACTCATCATGTACACAATCTCGGGATTAGAAACGAGTGGAGCTTGTCAGCGATTTACAGCATCTCTCTCGTAGTCCGAGCCTTGTCGTCTTGACGAATCATGGAAGGTCGACGGTTACGACTCAGCTGCAGCCCCAAAGTCATGCTCATTATCGGCTCATGCAAGAAACGGATGTTAGAAGCAGGCCCACTTTTTATCTCCGCGGTCCTGCATATGGGACATGCAGGTTGCTGATTTCTATGGGTTAGTGAGGCTGAGACTGGTCGATTCAGGTCATGCGTAATCACTGGTGAGTAGGAAGGATAGTTGTTGTAGATTGGTTTCATTGAATTTGCATAAGACGGACGATAGGCCGTACCAGATGTCTCCTATATAGTACCCTCCATTCATTTCACCTTCAATCATTTCCAGTGTCATCCCATATTATAATAATGATTTGTCCATATCCTCACCATATATGTATGAGCTCCAACTCCAATCTCGTCCTGTGGAACCAGCCCAGATCTTCAACAGAAGTGAATTTTGTGTAGTATTAAAAATACTAGGTTCGAAAAATACCCCTGGTTAATCCGTTTTTCCGTATCTGTGTACTCCGGACATTTGTCCAATGATGCTGTAAACTCCTCTCCGTAAAAGGAATGTTCCCACAATGTGCATGGCTGTTGATCTCGCTCTAAATGAGTGCAGCGATAGCCACGAAAGCGCCGATCATGGCACCAGCTCCAGAGCCAAGCCGACCGGCGGCGCCAGTGTAGGTGGCGGCCGGTGCAGGAGGAACCGTAAGGGTCGCCGAGCTGGAGGCGACCGTCCAAGAGCTGCTGGAACTGGTCGAGGACGAAGAGGTACTTGATGTGCTCATGCGAGAAAACGTGCTCGTCGTAGAGGGTGTTGCCGAACTGGGGGTGGTTGTCAACGACGAAGTGGAAGTGGAAGTAGAAGAAGTAGTGGCGTTCCAATCTTGCCAGCCTGTGGCAGTCGAAACTGGAGTGGTCGTGGTAGTTGTGGTCGAGCTGGTGCTAGTGGTTGAAGTGGTGGTTGAGCTTGTGGTCGTAAACCAAGAAGTGGTTGTGGACGAAGTAGTTGTGTTCCAATCAGCCCATTGTGTAGGAGTAGTGCTGGCAGGAGAAACAGGACTTGAAGAGGTTGTCGTCCACACGGGAGTCGTGGTCGTAGTCGTGGCCGCAGGAGTAGTCGTGGTGGTGGTGGTGGTGGTGGTCGTTGTGGTTGAAGTTGTGTTCCAATCAGCCCATACTGTAGCAGTAGTGCTGGCAGGAGATACAGGAGTTGAAGTGGTCGTCCATACCGGGGTCGTGGTTGAAATTGTGGTCGTACTGGTGGCCGCAGGTGTGGTGGTGGTGGTGGTGGTGGTTGCAGCAGTAGTTGTGTCCCAGTCAGCCCATTGGACGGAAGTAGTGCTGGCGGGAGAAACGGGAGTTGTGGTCGTAGTGGTGGCCACAGGAGTGGTGGTCGTCGTCGTCGTCGTCGTTGTAGTGGGAGTTGTCGTTGAAATGGTGCTAGTGGTAGAAGAAGAAGAAGAAGGAGAAGTGGTTACGTTCCAATCAACCCACTGAGTGGCAGTAGTACTCGCAGGAGCGACTGGTGTGCTGGAGATGGTTGTGGTAACCCAGGTAGTGGATGGCGTTGTTGTGGTGCTTGGAGTGGTTGTAGTGGATGGAGTTGTTGTGGTGCTTGGAGTGGCAGAGGTAGTGGTAGAGGTAGTTGAAGTAGCATTCCAGTCACTCCAATGGACCGAAGAAGGCGTAATGCTGCTTGAAACTGAACTCGTTGTCGTTGTTGTGCTTGTGGTGGTGGTAGTAGTAGTGCTCGTAGTCGAGGAGCTAGTTGTCGTCAAGCTGGCAGTCGAACTCGTGGTCCAGTCATTCCACACGGGGGTGCTACTAGCAGCGGCTGTGGTTGAGACGGTGGTTGTGAGAGTGCTCGTGGTTGTGTTTGCACAAGGCTTTGTGAAGTTTCCATATGGTGGGACAGGCGCAGATGTATCTTGAGGATGCTGGCAATAGTCACCCAAGACACCGAAGGCAACTGGGATAGAGTCTTCGGGGCATGTGGAGAGGATACAGGAGCTGATGGTGGCCTTGAAGCTGGGATCGCACACATTTGTAGATCCGGGGTACGGAGAAGAGCTCAGGCATTCCAGAAGACAATCGACGGAGTCTTCGGGTATCTGTGGTCTGGGCAGGGCAGAGGACAAAGGCAGACAAAAGAGAGCGGCGACCGCAATAACAGCGGAGATAGTTCGAGAATACATTCTGAAATCCTGGAACAACAGTATAGAACACAAGGGATTGATCTAAGATGGTGCTTTGTACACTTTTGGGGACGTGCGGGTATCAAAGCTCACTCCTGTGGTCCTTGAGTGGATGAAAAAGAACATGACACAGACCTCAAGGCGACCTCTCATATATAGTACATGAACTTCAGCCTCTTGAGTTGTTGTATGGTCGTCCAGCCATCGTCCTGCATATACGCAGTGTGATTGTACCAAGATCAGCACACAATATAGACCATCAATTGGCTGGGAATGTTACAAACAGTGGTAGCGAGGGAAAATGGATGGCGGCGGTGCAAAAATAGGATGGTGAAAACCAAGTGGCGCTGTAAGTTGCCGGGGATGTCAAGCCTCTTTACTACTGTACTCGCTATGTTCTGTATCGTCATTGGTCAAAGCACGTTAATCTATGTTTACCATAGCCAGGAATGGACTAGCGTGGAGAGGCTGGGGCTCCTTTTCATGGCTGCACGTGGCTGGGAATCACGTACTTTCGTGGTGGTCCTGCTAACCTACCGTACATCGTCTGGCTGTGTTGCATGAGCCATGAAATGTACATTGGTAGCCTCCGTCTGGGGAATTAGGAGCAATTCAAACGCTACACAAAGACCCCACACAACAACGCTACAAAACAACACACAAAACGATAACGAGGACGGAAACAACTTTGAACATACATACTTATACATATTAAATATACAGTGCCGCAAGGCTATGAGACTAAGTCCTTACTATCTGGAGATCTCATTCTACTTTCTTATGTCTAGCTGTGGAAAACCCATTGAACCCGAAATGCAACCCTTTCTTCTTCTTTTTAGCTCATCAATCCCGGAAACGCACTCAATCAAGCACGACTCAAAACATCAGTCTAGGTAGGAACATTCCGAAATCCAATCACGCCGCGAGGACCAGCGCCAAAAGAGCCATTCTGGTGTACAATCCATAGCGCATTTGTCTGAAGTATGCAGCACGTTGATCGAAATCCACCTCCTCGCTAATCTCATTGTTTCGCGGTAGAGGATGCATGACGATCATGGTGGACTTGGCATGCTTGAGGACACCATTGTCCACGATCAAGCTGTCCTTCAGTCGCTCGTACTCGTCGAGGCTGGGGAACCGTTCCTTCTGGACTCTGGTACAGTAGAGGACATCGCTCTTGGCGACGATCTCCGGCGTCAGAGTTTCGGACTCAACTGCGAGTTGGCCCGATGCGCCGATCTGCTCTCTAACCTCGTTGGGAAGAGCAAGCGCCTTGGGTGCGACCAGGTTGATCCGGACTTCGTAATACTGCAGCAACTTGACTAGCGAATGTACGGTGCGGCCATACTTGAGATCTCCAGTGAAAGTGACGGTCAAGCCAGTCACCGTGCCAAGCTCCTCGCGAATGGTGAACAAGTCCAAGAATGCTTGAGTCGGGTGCTCTCTGCTGCCATTGCCGCCGTTGATGATCGGGACCGGCGAGAATTTGGCGGCTGTTGCTGCAGATTCGTTGTCCGGGTGTCGAAGCACGACTGCGTCACCGTAGCATCCTAGCGTTCTGATGGTGTCTTGTAGTGTTTCGCCCTTTTGCGTGCTCGAGTGAGCGGTGCTGATGGCAATAGTACGACCGCCCAGTCGCTGCATGGCCGCGTCGAAGGAAGCTGACGTGCGTGTGCTAGGCTCGAAGAACATTGTGCACAGCACTTTGGACTGAAGAATGGGGAGTATGCCTTGTCTCTGTACACCAAGACGCATCTCTTGGGCGACCGTGAACAGTACATGCAAATCTTGTCGAGTGTATTGGTTGACGGAGAGTACGTGGCGGTTTTTGAACGGAGAGGATGCCAAGAGCGAGAGTAAAGACGGTGAGATTGTGGATGGTGGTTGAGGTTGCTGGAAGGCAGAGGCGGGTAGAGGCAGGCTTTCTTCCAGCACCTCGTCCATATTCCTAGCTCGAGTGACAGGTCGGCTGCGCAATGCCATGGAGAGTCGTCTGTTAGGCGTGTTATCGAAAGTGGAAGCACGTCGGTCGAGCTGACCATCATGGGCGCGCAGAACTGGAGAGGTGGGTCCCACCGGTGGTGAGATAGGATGTGGCATGTGGGATGACATGTCTGTACCGCTGGGGCTGATCAACGAGAATTCACCATCCAGACATGCCGTCTTGCCATGGAAGACCACCCTGGAGACGGCGCCGCGCAAGGTCTGTCCGACAAATGGTGACCAGACGGAACCCGGTTGGAGAACATACGGACGATCGATGTCAATTTCCACCGATGTATTGTTCTGATCGTGCAGTTCGAAGATGGACTTGGGATTATCGTGGAGACGCTGAGTAACATCGTCCATGGTCAGCTTTCCTTCTGAGACGGCTGTGAGCAATAATGGGAGTGCATCTTCAATGCCAACTGTAGGTACCGCGTTCTCGCCGGCGAGCTGGTATGGCAAGCTGCCAATTGAAAAGACGTCAATGGTCGACAGATGATCCCACAAAGCCTTCTGGTCAGTGATTGACGGGAGAGCAGAGCAGTCTGGATAGTCGACTTGCGAGAGGAAAAGGCTGTAGATGGACACATCACAAGTGACATTCAAGCCCTTTTCCTTTGAAAGAGCAATCAAGCGGATATCGTCCTTCGAGGTAACGTTCATGACATGTACTTTGCGATCGTGCAGACTGGCCAAGAGAAGGATTGAGGCCAGATCTGTGGTTTTCGCATCCGTCACAATAGGCTTGTTTGCTGGCCAAGTTGCGAAGTGAGCACTCACCGTCGCGACCTTGTTGATGTTCCCTGAGAGATGGTTGAAAGGAATGAACAACGAACCAACCTCGCCCTTGACATGCACAATTTGCTCCGAGTTGGAATCTGTGGCGGCAACAGCATAGTTGAAGTCGCAGTAAGCCCCTGTTTCGGCATTGGACTGCGCAATCTTCAGTGATCTAGCGTCGGTGATAGCACCGTCGACACCCACAGGCACAACACGGATCATGCTGAATCCAGCTGCGATTGAGGCTTTGGTAACGAGAGAGAAATCGTGAGAGCCCTTTTGTGCAATCCCAGGCACGAAAGCCGCAATGTTGATTAGTCCAGGAAGAACCGCCGTGCGATGACTGGTCTGGAAATCAATGTTGCGAATGCTGAGATCGTAATGGCGGGCAAGCGCTTCAATAAGAATCTTTGCAATCTTGACATTCGTGATCAGTGGGGTTTGGTAGTCGACCGCCATTCGCCTCGTGCGATAGCCCTTGCTCATATAGTTCGCAGGTCTTCGGAAGCGGTTGCTTGAAGGCAGATTGATGTACAGATCAATCTTGTTGTTGGCTAAGTGCTGTGTGAGAGAGTATTCCGACTTCTGGTCCTTTTCGTCGCTTCCCAGGACTTCAAGATATTTCACCTTGATGTCATGCTCTTCCAGGAAGTCGGCAGTACCAGAGGTGGCAAAGAGATTATAGCCAAGTTGATGCAGTTTGCGGACTGAGGGTAACATCTCCATCTTCTCCTTGAAGGACCCGATGGACAGTAGAATGTTCTTCTCTGGCAACTTAAAGCCCGTCGAGATGGTAGCCTTGAGGTAAGCCTCATAACGGTCTCGTCCAAAGGAAGCGACTTCACCAGTCGATGCCATTTCAACTCCTAGGACTGGATCGGCTCCAGACAAACGAGAGAAGGAGAACTGTGGCGCTTTGACACCAACATAATCCGCAGGTATGTTGACAGGAGGATAAGGGGTGACAGAACTGCCGACAATAACCTTGGTAGCCATCTCAATCAAATCCACCCCCATGACTTTGGAAACAAAAGGGAAAGATCTCGAAGCACGAACATTGCATTCGATAACCTTGATCTCGTTGTCCTTCGCGATGAACTGGATGTTGTAGGGCCCGGTTACGTTCAAAGCGTTACCGATTTTACGGGTAGCTTCTTCGATTCTGGCAATTGTTTCTGGCTCAAGATCCTGCGGTGGACAGATCAGAGTTGCATCACCAGAATGAACACCTGCATTTTCCACGTGTTCGGAAATGAAATGGCCAGTCATGACGCCGTCTTTCGCCACCGCGTCCATCTCAATCTCTTTGGCGTTCTCAATGTATTTGGTGATAACCACAGGATGATCTCTTGATACCTCCACTGCTTGGTTGAGATAGTTTGCAAGGTCGTCTTTCGAGTAAACTGTGTTCATGGCTGCACCTGAAAGCACATAAGACGGTCGCACGAGGACAGGGTACGAGACCTTCTTGCAGAATTCGAGAGCGTCCTCGATGCTTGTCAACTCTTTCCACGCCGGCTGATCGACATTGATCCGGTCCAACATTCGGGAGAACTTGTATCTGTTCTCTGCGGAGTCGATCATTTCTGGGGAGGTTCCATAGATCTTTACGTTGAGTCTATGTAAGGGTAGGGCAATGTTGTTGGGAGTTTGCCCACCCATAGAGATTATGACGCCACTTGCCGACTCAAGTTGGTAGATATCGAGCACCGTCTCGAGGTTGATATTTTCGAAATAGAGACGATCGGCCTCATCGTAGTCAGTGCTGACCGTCTCTGGGTTGTACTGGAGGTCTCAAATCAGTAAAGGAAGTTGTAAGAACAACATAAAAGAACGAGAAAGTGATGAAAAAAAAGTTTCAAAAAAGGTTCCAGAATGCATGCTGCCCAGGTCCGGATGACATCAATACTGGGGGCGTGCTCCTTCGGGCCATCAATGTATGCTGCGTAGGTCCGGAATAAGGTTAATATAGAAGGTCTCCTGGGAGGCAATAACGGTCTAGGATCGCCGATGTGGTTGACCGTCCTTTGGAAGACAATGACCGACTGTGAACGTCGATGTCGTTGAACGTCTTTCCGGGAGACAATGATGTATGCTGCGTAGGTCCGGAATAAGGTTGGTATAGAAGGTCTTCTGGGAGACAATAGCGGACTGTAATCGTCGATATGGTTGACCGTTCTTCCGGAGACAACGAGGAGCGTGGGTGTCGATGTGGTTGACCGGCTCTCCAGCAGACAACGATGGAGTGCGATGATCGAGGTTGGGGACGTAATGACGCTGGCTAAACCCCATGTGGAAGGTATGCGAATGCATTCTCAAGGACGGTGCAGGTCCAGATCGCATCTCGACGGTATGTAGGTGTGCGTTCGAAAAATTGGTGTCGGCAGGATCAGACGAGCATCGAAAGAAAAGCGAAACAGAACAAACAGAGCATGAACTTACGTTAACCATGACGGTCTTGTATCCTTCCTGTCGCAGAGTGCGGATAGCTCTGACGGAACACCAGTCGAACTCCACAGACGAACCGATCCGGTAGACGCCTGATCCAAGCACCATAATACCGTGATCGTCAAAGGTGATGTCACTCTCTGTACCATTGTAGGTCAGGTAAAGGTAGTTGGTATAGGCAGGAAACTCAGCAGCAACAGTGTCAATCTGTTTGACAACTGGGTGGATGCCTGCTTCAGCCCTCAATCGTCTAACTGCAAGTTCATTAGAATTCCAGCATCGAGCTAATTGACGATCGGAAAATCCTAGTTGCTTAGCTTGCCGAATCAAAGCTGGAGATACTGTGGTGGCGGAAAAGTTGGACATGAACTTGGAGAAATCGCTAAGGCCTTTGAGCCTTGAGAGGAACCATTTGTCGATCTTGGTCATTTCCCAAATTTTGTCAACACTATAACCAGCATGCATGGCATTGGCAATAGCAAACATTCGCTGATCTGACGGGGTTTGTAATTCGTCATCCACAGACATCAAAGGATTGGAAATGTCCGAAAATCCCAGGTTATGGAAGTCAACCGACCGGATAGCCTTCTGAATAGCCTCTTCGAAGGTTCTGCCGATAGCCATGACTTCACCAACACTCTTCATTGAAGAGCCGAGCTGAGTTGAAACTCTGGTAAACTTCTTGAGATCCCATCTTGGAATCTTGACGACGACATAATCGAGGGATGGTTCGAAGCAAGCACATGTCTTCTTTGTGACCGAGTTGGAGATCTCGTTCAATGGAATATTCAGGCCAAGCTTTGCGGCAATGAAAGCCAAGGGGTATCCTGTAGCCTTGGAGGCCAGAGCTGATGATCGGGATAATCTGGCATTGACTTCGATGATGCAGTACTCCTTTGAGAAAGGATTGAGTGCGTATTGAATATTACACTCTCCCACAACTCCCAAATGGCGAATGACGTTGACAGCCGTGGTACGAAGCATATTGTAATCTTCATCTGACAGGGTCTGTGAAGGCGCGACAACAATGGAATCTCCGGTATGGATACCGAGAGGGTCGAAGTTCTCCATGTTACAGACCGTGATACAGTTGTCGCGAGCGTCGCGAACAACCTCATACTCGATTTCTTTCCAGCCTTTCATGCTTCGTTCGATGAGTACCTGTGGACTTGCAGCAAATGCCTTGGTACACAGTTCACGCAACTCCTCGGGGTTTTCAGCAAAGCCACTTCCTAGTCCGCCTAGTGCGTACGCTGCTCGAACAATGACTGGAAAGCCAATGTCTTCGACGGCGTGCATTGCTTCATCGATGTTGGAAGCTGATGCAGACTTTGCACATTTCTCCCCAATCGACTCCATACTCCTGGCAAAAAGCTCACGATCTTCCGTCGTGATAATCGTTTCGATCGGAGTGCCCAGGACTTTAACTCCAAGGCCTTCAAATTCGTCCTTGAGCTGGATTCCAACTTGCAACGCAGTTTGACCACCAAATGTGCAGTAAATGCCGTCCGGTTTTTCATGTTTGATCACTTTGCGCACGAAATCGGCGTTGACTGGAAGGAAGTAGACCTTGTCTGCCAAGCCCTTGGAAGTCTGAATCGTAGCGATGTTGGGGTTGATCAAGACAGTGTAGATGCCTTCTTGTTTCAAGGCCTTTATCGCTTGACTACCTGAATAGTCGAATTCTCCGGCTTGCCCAATACTGAGACCGCCACTTCCAAGGACAAGAACCTTCTTGACTTTGACACGTGGATGTGCTTTGTCGTTGTCCTGAATCGTACCGCCAGGGAAGGTAACAGGCTTCGCCAGAGCTTCCACAGATGCAACACTTTTCATGATTGCATCGATGAAAACATCAAAGAGGATCTCAGTGTCCCGAGGTCCGGGAGTGGACTCTGGATGAAATTGAACACTGAAGTATGGCTTCGAAACGTGGCGAATACCCTCATTGCTGCCGTCATTGGCATTAACAAACAACTCTTCCCAGCCTTCGGGCAGTGTCATGGAATCCACGGCGAATCCGTGGTTCTGCGAGGTGATGTAGCATCGCCCAGACAGGAGATTTGTGCAGGGAATGTTGTGGCCGCGGTTGCCAAACTTCATCTTCAATGTGCTGGCTCCAGCAGCTCGGGCAAGAAGTTGATGACCAAGACAAATACCAAAGATTGGAGTTCTTGCTTCTGCCAAGGCCGCTGAGATGTGCTTGACGGTGGTAGACAGCATTGCCGGATCACCGGGTCCGTTAGAGATGAACAAGCCGTCGTAGTCTTTTCCTGCCAGCGCAGGGAAGTCGTAATCCCAAGGAACTACCAGAACCTCAACACCACGAGAAAGGAAACACCGTAACTGGTTGTACTTGAGACCAACGTCAACCACCACTACCCGGATGGGTCTTCCGGAGGGATGCGTGAGCGCTTTGTCTCTCGGAGGGGACATGACTTTAGGCTCCTTCACTGAGACTTCTGCTACGAGGTTTCTCGTATTCTGATCGTGCCACTCCACTTCATCAACTTGTTCTCTCCAGTTGATGGGACCCATCACTACTTCGCCATTGGGTTGAGAATTTGATTTGGTGCCGTTGGTAAGTTTCGATCCAGAAGAAGATGCGTACAGCATGCGGCCGAGCATGCTGCCTTCTTCCCGAATGATCTTCGTCAAAGCTCTGGTGTCAACACCGTACATGGCAGGGACACCTTGTTCCTTCAGCCAAGTACCGAGAGAAGATGTGGCCAGGTGATGTGAGTATGCCTCGCCAGCATATGAAGCCACTACAAGACCAGCAACATGGATCTCGTCGGACTCGAAATGCTTTGGTAAGTCCTTGAGTAGTTCGTCCATTGTTTCTCTGGAGGGGACGCCATAGTTGCCGACAAGAGGGAAAGTGATGACCAAAATCTGACCGCGGTAGGATGGATCGGTGACAGACTCTGGATAGCCAACCATTCCAGTCTGGAAGACGAGTTCTCCGGACATGCTTTTGGGGGCACCAAAGCTAAGGCCTTCAAAGACCTGGCCATCCCGGAGTTCGAGATAGATTTTAGCCTTCTCGTCGTCGAAGGAGTGAGCTGCTGCAATTGGATTGAGGGATTGACTTCGGTCACCGTCATTGAGACCAGCAGATGAGAGGGGCCGCTCGTCATGGCTTAGGCCAACAGATGCTGCCATCGTTGGGCTTTGGGGCAAAGCACTGCTGCTGACATTCAGGGGTGCTGACGAAGGCATGATTGAGGGTAGAGGCTGTCGTACAGACAGCAGAAAAGAATCACAGGTACATCTGATGCTCAATAAGAGGTCCGGCACCTCCTGGTTACTGCCCAGATGAAACAGGAGCAAAAAGTTGGTGAACTGAGATTTGACGTCCAGTGTTTGAACAAAGACTTTCGATGCTCAGAACTTTTTTATGCCAAGAAAACAGGGATATTCGGTCCAATGACAGCATCGAATCGATCTATTGATCCACTTCCGGCCAGGTGGTTAGTCGCTCGCTAAATCATTCTTAGTTCGAGACTAAATCTGTAAGACACTAAGCCCATCTTGAGATCTTCTCTTGCCATTAGAGCCGTTTCGGAATTAGGTATGATGTTGTTGTTTCCATATTGAGACATTCATACCATGGATTCGAAAATAGGATCAACGTCAAGCAAATGAGATGCCAATGTCGTGCTGTACTATTTCTCCATCGTCTCGGTCCATTAGCAGCCCCAATATTATCAAGCGTGATGATGGCATCCAACAAGAATCCCATGTCTTCCCCACGCTCTTGCAAGACGATGCGGCTGCATACATAAGCGCAGTGGGAAACATTCCATGCTTCCAATCACAAGCATCAACTGAACCTCCATCTCTACGAGTCAAGCACAGAATTCTTATCAGATCGCTTCCTCTTCAATATATTCCCAACCTTGATGTCACCATCTCACTATTCCCATGACCTGCTGATGGGTTACCCCAAACCGAACTCTCCGCATCCCGCGCATGCATGCAATAAATGTCGCGATGGGCGCCTGCAGAGGCGTTTTTGGGGTGGGGTGCACCAAAGCGCCCCGGCTGCGGTGCCAGAAACTCTCCTGCTCATCCCGCTTCTCTTGTTTATCTTTCCCATCAACAACTCACCGACTCAATTTCCTTCTTCGCTCCCTTGTTTTGTCTTGCGTTCAGTGTGTTCAGTCGCCCTATCCTATCCTTTCCTGCGCATCATTTTGCGGCGTTGACACGGATTGCCTGTGAGGCATAATATATCCTACATGTTGTTTACCGCGTGCGAATCCTGAATTGCATTCCGCGAATCTCCTTCATGTCAACCCGTTTTGCCAGTTGAAATATGCTTAACTCGATCCTGGGTCCTTCTCGGACTCGGAGGCGCCGCGACCATTCACCATTCTCGTCTTCCTACGCTCCTACATCAAGGTCGCCCAACGTTTCACGCACCAGGATGCACCATCGCCAACAAGGATCCTCCGAACTCGAACACGATGGCATTTTCCTAGAAGAGGATGAAGAAGGCTCAGAAAATGAAGAGGAGATAATCGAGGGCGAAGAGGCCACTCAAGATGAGGGTGAGGACCTTGACGAAGATGGACCTGATGACACCACCCCACTGCTTCCCATCTTCTCAGCTGCTCATCTAGATGCAATACCCGTGTTTGCGCTCACACACGCTATTCGAACACTCGTTACTTCTCGGTGTGACACCGTCCTCTCTTGGGAACAGCTCCGATCCCCACAAGTCACGCAATTCCTGCTAAAGCCTGTCGAGCAACAGATTCGCGACAACCACCTGAATGCGGCTACATATTATGCGCTTATGGCAAATTGCCTTCAGTACGGCAAGGAGGCTGCAATCTATTCAGGCAACAGTGGGACCAACAAGACTCGTGGAATGGTCTGCCAATTACTTGCTATTCGATTGCTCAAGGACTATTCCACGAGGGACCTGATTGATGCTTTATCATACGACTTTGACCCTCTTCAAGGACATCCTGACAGCCTGCCAGCAGACAATGACGGCCGGCGTGGTACGATTGCGTCAAGAAAACAGGTGCAGCGGCCAGCGAGAATATCTTGTTTCGAGATTGCAATTCGTGCCCAGGCTAAACAGTTCCTCTCACATCCCACTGTGGTCCAGCAACTAGAGGCTATTTGGGCCGGCACCATTGTCTTTCACTCTGCAGCTGACAATTTGCACCGTAAGTTGGCTATACCGAAAGAGTTCAGAAGCTACGGCACAAATGATATGGGACCACCCGCCAAAGCTGCAAGTACTCCCAGCTACGATTCGGCGCTTCTTCGTCGGGCTGTGACACTGTACAACCCTCGCGATGCCTCCCTCTTCAAACTGTCTCGCCTGAGAGTCCCTCGATACAGAAACATTCTTTCTACGATGTCCTTTGCAGTCCTCTTGGGCCTCTTCGTCGCGGTTTTGGTAGAGCGCTCGTTGGAGATCACGCCGCTCGAGGTCTTCTTTTGGTTTTGGGCAGCCGGCTACATGCTGGACGAGATTGTGGGATTCAACGAACAAGGGTTCAGTCTATATCTGGCCAGTTTCTGGAACATTTTCGATCTTGGCATCCTGCTCATCTTGTTCATCCACTTGGCTCTGAGGATATATGGGATCGTGATGCCTGATGTCAAGAAGCACACGGTAGCGAACATGGCTTACGATGTTCTCGCAGCGGATGCGGTTCTTCTGTTTCCTCGCCTATTCTCGGTTCTGGATCATTATCGCTATTTCTCGCCCCTCCTGATTGGATTTCGTTATATGGCCACCGATCTTGTTGCAGTGTCGCTGCTTATCGTCATTAGCTGCAGTGGCTTCTTTGTTGCTCTTACGCTGTCTTTCGGTAACGAAGGCATCGACACCCCAAGCTCGGTGGCTTATGCCCTTCTGCAGATGGTGATGGGTTTCACGCCGGCAGCTTGGGATAGGTGGCCTGGATACAACATCCTTGGAAAGACAATCTTGACGTTATTCTTGTTCATCTGTCATTTCCTGGTCGTGACGATCTTGGTCACTGTACTGACAAACTCTTTCACGGCCATCGTCCGAAATGCCAATGAGGAGCACCAATTCCTCTTTGCAGTCAACACGATTTCTCATGTCAAGTCTGACGCATTGTTCTCATACGTCGCTCCAACGAATATTCTTCAGTGGGTTCTGGTGCCGTTGAGGTACTGTCTCCCATTCCGTCAGTACGTGAAGATCAACCGGACAATGATCAAAATCACCCATTTTCCATTGCTTTTTTCGATATTTGTTTACGAGAAGTCTGTACTGCAATCAACTACGTACGACAGTATTGATCTTGTGGAACATCGGGCCCCGAGAAGAGCAATTACCACAAAGTTTAGTCGACTCAACAGAGCGCCCTCGATCGCTACTTTCCGGCAGGATAGAGCGTTGGAAGAAGTCTTCAGACGGCCCTTTGACAGTACCCTCCGTGGTGCCAGGCAGGGGCGAGACTATCGTCACAAGTCGAGCAATGTCGTCAGCACTTGGATGAAGGATATTGGAGACGATATTGGAAATCCGCCCCAGGAGCAGGACAGAGTAATCGTGGACACACTGGAGTCCAGAGCGGCGGGCCACAGACTACTTCCTCCTTCTCGCCGAGTCCGAACATTTTCTCGACGCACCATGTCGGTGCTATCCGATCCCGAAGAGTTCAGAACGAACGCAGAGCTCACTTTGGCCAAGGATGCAAATGTTATTCGCGAACACACCACGTCCTCGGCAGTCGAACAACCTTCTCAGGCAACCGATGCGGAAGCTGACGGAGATGATGAGTTGGTCACAAACGATGAAGGGGACGAGGAGGAAACAACCACGTTTGATCATCATTCTCCTGAGCTAGGCGAGCAAACTCATGCTGCCGGATCGGTCGCGTCCCACGAATACTTTCCCAATAGGCCTTTGGCAGGCACATCGACACCAAGATCAGCAGGAGCCCCAGCATCGCTGCTGCGAACCAAGCGCGATGGATTTACGTCTGGAAGGAACTCACCCTCGGCGGGATCTCCGAAGCATCGACCTCGACAGCACTCTCGAAATGTTTCGTCAGCAACCATGATTTTCAAGCCCATGATGGATACCAGCCCGGACCAGTCCTCCTCAGCGGCGGGAACGACAGGCGCTCTGGAACAGCCTCGCGCTTCCAGACCCGGCTCGGGAACTCGGACGCCCAACTCAAAGCCTGTCTCCAGCACTGCTGGTCATCGGACTTCGAAACGTACAACCCCCGGGCCTGCACGGATGCGGCCCGTTCTGCCCGGCAAAGACGACCCAGCATTCCGTTCTGCGCCCAACTTGGCCGGCTTACTGGCGGTCGAAAGCCGGTCCAACCATCCTCGGCGCAGGCCATCGCTCGAGATGGACTTGGTGTCAGACATTGGTGACAATCGTGCGCTGGGTGGTGGATATGTCGGTGCTCTTCCGGCATCTTTTGCTGCTCAAATGCAGAGAGGCTTGACTGAATCTCGGCACTCGAGGGATCAAAATGAAGAGCAGGAGAGGTTTGCTAAGATCATGATGGCGCGGATGAACAGTCTTGAGGAGGGCTTCAGAGAAGTGATCCACGAAGTCCGGGATCACATGAGACAAGAAGAAGCCAGAAGTAGGAGCCCTGAAAAGGCTTCAAGACCAGTAACCAGGCAAAGAAAAACCAAAGAGAACGATACCCCTGCACTCCAACCTTTGGGGACAGCCAGGGACAAGGAGAACGTCGATCCCGGGGAAGCAAAGGATGTGGTGGAAGGGGACGTTCAAGGGAAGTCACATGGGCACCGTGTCGAAGTGGAAGACTCCTCGGAATCGGCAAGGCCTTCATCGCAGTGAGTGGTGTAACAAAATTTGCAGCATTGCTTATGGGTATTTGGGGAGCATTGGGTCGTTTAGGCGGTTCTTGTGTAAAGATGGGCGGCTAGCATTGGACAGCGAGGGCATGTTGGATCCTTCGAAGCGTTTAGATGTAGAGTACTCTGCATTTCTGTATCATCACGGTGGCGTGTAATAGCATGTTTGCGCCTAGAACATTGATTCATCAAGAGTACGTACTTGCGGAACTTGTAACACTGTCTCGTGCTGGTCTCTGTTCTGTTCAAAATTGGCGTCATGTGACCAGCATTTCTTGGTGTGACGCAACGAAACCAATACTGTATGGCGCGGATGGGCGCCATCTCACCATCGACACCGACGCAAGTTACAGAAAAGGCGAAACCCTCCATTGTTCCGGCATTCCAATTGTACTACTCTACAACATCTTCTGGACCTGGCCTCTGCCACGACAGTATAGTGCATCCTACTACCCAAACGATCCAGATCAGATACTCTGATCTCACAGGCCTGGCAACATGGCGTCCGGGTCAGGGCAGTCAAACCAGCTACTATAGTACGTCCTCACCAGTCTCCAGTTGTAGACGAATACCAATTAACCAAAAACAGTGCCTGCATTGCGCATGGAAGCACTATCTTGACCGAACACACATCTCCTGGCACCTCTTCGTCCTCCGCCTCATCTCTCGCCTCAGTTATTCTTCCCAAGATCTCTCATTCCTCCCCAGCGAAATTGACCTATACTCACGACCGCCTCTTCGTACACTATATCGCCGATTCGCCATCTTCTACATCCAACAGCCCAGATGAGCAGCTGTCGAGCCATGCAGCTCTCACCTACCTTGTGGTCGCGCAGACCGAGATGGGCAGACGCATACCATTCGCATTCCTCCTCGAACTAAAGAAGAAGTTCTTGGCCCAGTACAAGCCTGAATCTACGGACTTCCAGGCACTACCGGCTTATGGCACGGCGGCCTTCAACACCACACTGAAGGCGATGCTACAACAATACAACACAGCACCACCGAGCGATGCCCTGACGAACGCCCGCAAAGAGATTGACAGCGTGAAGGACATTATGACCGAGAACATTGAGAGAGTGCTCGAGAGAGGGGAGAGAATTGATCTACTAGTAGACAAGACTGATCGCCTGGGCGGCAGCGCACGAGATTTTAGGGTACGCAGCCGAGGCCTACGACGACAGATGTGGTGGAAGAATGTCAGGGTGATGGTACTGTTGGCGGTTGTGGTGATCTTCTTGATATACCTGTTTGTTGGATTTGGATGTGGTCTGCCAGCCTGGGGCAAGTGTGTGGGCTGAGAAGAGGTATACGTTAGGCGTTGGGGTGGGCTCTTGTTATTCTCTGGTACATTATGGTCTGTTGTAGTGCATGGTGGGAGTCATCGATACAATATCACGGAGTCAGGTCTCTCCTGTTGACTATCAAATGTGACGGCTGTACAATGAGAAATGCCTTGACCAAAGTCTGTCAATGCTTATCTGGTGTATGCTGAACTTAAAGTTACGTCAATGCTCAAAATAAGAAGCTTTTGGTGAGGCGGGTCTGGCTGGAATAAATAAAGTAAGAATCTGTACAAGTAGCTCTTGCTTCATGTTCGAGTTGTTTCCGTTTGTTGCACATCAGATATTGTCTTTGATGCGACACCACAAGAACGATGCGCTGGACACCAATTTCATGTGCTTGTCTGAGATGTCTGAAAGAGTCATGATGGTATCCAAGGCTCATGCTTGGGTAAGTTTTTCTATCAAACTGCCACAGCCTCCAGAATCCATGGGTATGGGGAGAAGATACCTGGTACTCGTGACTGCACAGTCACAAGAGCAGAACCACACCACCTCCTGCGGCGATCGCACTGGGGCAGTACACAAGAGGCATCACGTACAGGATGATTAAAAAGACATGGATGTGCATTAACTACAGTACAGTAATTGGTCGTGCGTCGAGTGGCCTTTTGGATCCCATTTTCCCCTCCCTCCAGAGCCCCAATCATCGCCTTACAATCCAGTCATCTACCACACCCGTGTCTGCCTGATTCAAGCCTGTATCCTCAAATGTTGCCTTTCCCGCTTGTGTCTCAAGCCTTACTCCTACCTCACCTCATCTCATCTCATCCATTTACCTGCTCCATTGATTTTGTCAATTTTACGGCTTGCTAATCAGACTCAAATGAGCCTGAGAAGATCAACTATTGTGTCCCAGTTTTGCCGCCTACCTGTGCTGCGGTGTCTCTGCATTGGGAACGGTAAAACGACAAACACAATTGAACAGTGACCGCTTGGAAAAATAAACAAACGACTTTCCTATCCGCCAAAACAGATTGCCCAGCCCAATTCTTTCCCTCTCTTCTCCTGCAAGTCCTTGCTCATGCTTGGTTACAAGCGACACCATTCTTGATACTCGGGAACAAGATCGATCACCCAGACGCCGTGTCCGAGGACGAGTTGAGACATCAGTTGGACCTGTATCAGACGACGGGGAAGGGCAAGGTGCTGCTCGAAGGCATCTTTACTGGATTCGAAACCACCATCATGGCACCCAACTCTCCAACATTGCCCGGAAGAGTCCAACCCAGCGCCTCTGCCAGCTTTAGCACCTACAGAGAGGCTAACTCTGACAGCGCTTCAGATTCCACATCGGCTTTTGGGCCCAGTAGTCGTCAAGAACGCGAGAACAACGATGTAGAAGAAGCCATCAGACTGTCGCTGAGGGAACAGGTAATAGAACGGTCAAGAAGACCCAGCCAGCCTGCGCCCAAGTCTCCTATCACCTCCGAACCGTCACTCAGTCTATGCTTGAGTTTAAACAACGAATTCACCACACTGGACGACCTCAAGGGCGACACTGCCATCTATATTGGCCCGCCTCCGGAATTGGCCAAGAAAGATGATCCTGAATCTCGTTATATTAACAACCACTTCAACCAAGTTTACGTGGTGCAGTCCGCCGACCTGAAGCTCATGGGTGAGAACTCCAGGTTCACTCACGACGATCTCTTGGGACCAAAGTCGGTGCGCTCGGAGAAGAAGTTGAGAAAGCTGGGCGTGCTGGAACAAGCAGAAGCACGACATGGCGGCAGATTCAAATATCACATTGATCTGCGCATTCCGACCGAAGACGACGAAGCCGCAGAGCTTGTAACCCTATTGACCTGCACTAAAGGTGTTCTTACTTGGCATCTAATGCTCGAAAGGCACGGCCTGTCACCGCTCTCTGTGCTTGGTCATGATGACTTTGGCATCCTCCCTCCTCCAATTGCACCTGAAATTGCCAAAGCCGAACCGTCAAATGGAGAAGGTCAGAACAGCTCGACTCGAAGGACGTCTGATGCCAGTCCCACGAGCAATTCTGCGGAAGAAACATCCACGCCACAAAGCTTTGTGCAGCCACGGACTACTGGACCTGAATACTCCACACTTCGACATTGCTCTGCAATTGAGCGACTACTCAATGCCATTGTGGGCAATGATCCCAAACTCGACTCGGCCCCAAAAGTCTGGACGTATTTCGCGGTTGCTAAACACTTTGGTTGCGCTGAGCACGAACGCGTTTCTGGCTGGATCACAGCTTGGATATACAGCCACAACAACATCAATTTCATCCAGAACAACCCGGAGGTAGCCTACCGCATAGGAATGGGCATCAAGTCTCCTGATCTTGTTCGGGATGCCTTTTCGCTACTTGTGGGGGAAAGAGCTCTACTTAATGCATCTGGACGATCCATTCCTGGATCGACCCAAAGTGTGCATGGACGCGAATTTGCACTACTCGACGATGACGAGTTGAACCGAATCAGTTATGCAGCCTTGGCCTTTGTCAGCCGTTTCCGGGACGAGGTTGGTGCTCGCCTTCAAGATATGTCGTGGCTATGCAAAAGCTCTGAGTACGAATTCCTCAGTCACATCGTGTTCGAAGACTCGGATGAGAACGAGGTCGTCAGTTCAGCCATAAGCTTGGTCATCGACTACGTCCGGTACAGGATCTGTCATGTCTTGTGTTGCGGACTCTTGACATTTGAGGAGCTAGAGAGATACCCGTCCTGCAATCCTACTTTCCGGCTGGGCCCTGGCGAGGACTATGCGACAGTATACCAGGGCCTCAACCCGTCTACGAGGTTGTTCACGAAACAATTTTGGCATGCTCTGGGTCAGAGCAAGCTCGAGGTGTCTCCGAAGAATGTCGGCTATGGCGACGAAGACGAAACCGTACTACCCGGTGGATCTAGGTTCAATGAAGCTCTAAGCGCTCTGGGAGTCGAAAAGCTGTCCGACGAACGTGTCAGTATCAATCGCATTGTCCTAAACAACAAAATCGCCACTGTAAACATGCTTTTCTCCAATAAGAAGGGAGAGATAGATCCAAAGGGAAAAGGCCGTGCCGACCGAGATGTCAGCTCTGCACATACGCAAATGGACGATCTAGATTCTTCCCTACCCCTGAAAGCACTGACCATCGAAAGTCCAAAGCATGGTTCTCGCGACATCGAAGCTTCTGGTCAGGATGATTTACCTGCGAAGCGGAGAAAGACTTCGGAGCCAGAGCAGAACGTTGGCGCCACTCCAACTTTCATTGCGCCAGGCGACCTCCTTTTTAAGCGCGAGGACGACCACGATCAACCCTGGCTGAACAAGGAATGGCGTCGACCTCCTGGCGGTGATGACATTGTTGGCCCGCAGAAAGCGCCTGCACTAGCCTTGAGACCGAAGAAAGAACCTGGTGGCATCGTGCACCAAGTTAAAGAACGTGTCCAAGCCGCCTTTTCGCGGCTAGGATCAGACACTGCCGCGAACGAAAGCCCGGAAGAGCGAGAGCGCCTGGTGGACTCTGGTGACAGCCCCGTGGTCGAGTCGTGGGCAAGGACTAGTGATGTGTTCGACGTTCGTGAAGAGCCAGTGGCATCATCAGATGCATCAGTGGGAGAGCCCTCCTCATCAAATTCCGTGTTCAATCCCTGGACCGGCAAGCTCGAAGATTGGCCCATGCCCAATACCCATGTAGCACAGATCCCACTCCATGTCCCAGAGTATGTCAGCTATACAGAGCCTGTTCAAGAAGTCCCTCCTCCCACACCAGCAGCCGCCAGCTGGGATTACAACAAGTATGCACTGTACCCGGTGGACCCACAGAAAATGCTCCTTGAAATCAGCCATCAAGTGACCAACATGTGCGCTGACTTCTTGTATCCGTCGCACTTGTTTCACGATACCGTTCTCCTTCCAACCGGCCTGTTTGACAATCTCATGTGCATCACCGCCAATGAGATTCGTTTTCTGCCTTTGTGGTGCAACGGCAACGACGACGGTTCAGGTGGAGTTTTTGCGGAAGCCCCAATCGACACAAATGAAGCAGAGAGAGTTGTTTTCGGACCAGGCAAGCCACGCGCACCGGGATTCGAGAGTGACGAGGCATTCGAGGATATTGCTAGCCAAGCAGTCAGCACGGTTGGGAAAGCGAGTAAACTCGCCACAGATGGCACTCAAACAGTGAAGAGTCTCTCGAGTGTCAGTGTCGGCGAGTCCGCTGCAACGGAGACGGTCAGGCTAGACGATTCGAGGAGTCTTGCATCTGGCGCCTTCAGTGATGATGACATGTGCGACGACAACGATGATCCGAATCTGGAGTTCAGTGACTTTGACGATGGTGCAGAGGACAGCGATGCCGACACGGTCATTGACGAGGCTGGCGGGGTGAGGCTGTCCGGTCCAACTCCTTGGCTTGACGAAATTCATGGTCACAATCAGGATGTGAGCAGCAGCAGTCACGCTACCGCTAGCGGCTCTGGCACCAACACAAGCATCGGCACGAGCAGTGAAGAAGTGGCTCAAGAAGATCCGACTGACATGGATGGCGACTCTTCGTCGGACAGTGACAATGATGATGGGTTTGAGTGGGTTTAAAGAACATTTTCTCCATCTTTCAACCCAACGTCGACATGTTTCACAACACAGGACATGTCACCCACGTGCTGTTCGACGATTACGATGGGAGAAGAACTGACGTGTATGATATTTGAAATGGCCAGGCAGGTAATGGAGGCGGTCTTCCCAGAGGCGTTCATGCTTTTGAGGGGTGTCGGTTGCAAATCGGATATTGTGCGTTATGATCCGGACAGGCAGAGGCGACGGGTTCGGAAGGTTCTCCGTGTTTGAGACGGTATCACCCATATTGGAGCTGGCTTGAGTAGGTCTTTGTCTTAACGTAGTGTATACGAAGGCGGCTTTGAAGTATAAGATAGGATATCTGGAAAAACGATAGATTAGTTAGTGCTTCGATCTATCGAGATATTCCGTGAGGATTAGTAAGGGCTCGATAGACTTCTGTGACTAATGAAGTACGACTTCTAACGTAGAATAGACCCTAAGAATAAAGTAGCGATAAGTAGATATTCTATATAGAAACGTCGATGTTTTACTCTAATAAGAATCCTAAGTATTATAGACTTCGAAAACTCTCGACTAAGTTACTATATATCTTATACACTAGACTACTTAAAGTTTCTAGTAGAATAATCAAAAGTTAGTAGAAGTTCCTTAAGACGTGGAAAAAAAAAGATAGTAATCCCCTCGACTAAATTTTAGTTAGTTTTGTTTGATGATTATGATGCTTGAGATAGACAAATTACCCGAATCGAGCCCTGAAATTAGGTTAATATGTTGACTGAAGAGTTGATATATCAGCTAGCGAAATGCAAAGATAAGGAAGGCTTCTAATCACATGCCGGTGTCTGTTGAACGCTTCAGGATTGTTTACTGTTGGGTTATGGGAGCAAGCACAAAAGGTGTTCTCGGTGAGAGTTTACGAAGAAATGAGCGATTCATGCAGAAGTACTCTGACAAAACTTGGAATAATGATCACATTCATTTTGTGTTCAAGACCAATAAAGAAGTTTGGTTCGCAATGTTCTGATATTACAGTGCAACTATTCCGTGCTGAGTTATCTCGCCTAGTTTCAATGACCTTCAATGACCGCCCCATTCCCACATTCATTTATGGGATACTGTAACAACTAGGAGATAGCTCTGGGACAAGTCCATTTCAATTTGTCCTTCCTGCCCTGCAATCCATCCTCGGCCCAAAACTAGCAACACAGTCTGATTGAATAAAAGCACTCATTGGGATCGGAATTGGTGTCGGAGCAAAGGTATGTTCGACGCAGCACATAGAAGCTCGGGAGGTTATGATTGGGAACTGTGGTAAGTATGAGTGACCTCGGTGATACTGTCTTCGACCATGGGTGTTCACTGATACGGGTGTCAGTCCAAACACGATTAGCAGATGAATTCGACATCGCTCACTGAAATCTCGTCCACCATGTCGTCGCCTGCGGTGGCTGCGGGAGCAGCTGTACCATTGGTGGCGGTAGCCTCAGCAGGAGCTGCAGCTGCGGAAGGGTTGTTGCCTCCCCAGTAGTCGGTCATCTCGGCATCGAGCTCTTCAGCAGTCTTTGCCTTAGGTCGAGGGTTGCGACCTTGTCGCTTGCGGTTGCGGCCGCCAGCGACCCGTTCTTTGGCGCCGTCCTTCGCAGCAGCTTTCTTGACCGTGGTGGCTGACTTTGGTTGAGCTTTTGGATTGGCGCTGGTTTTGGTCAGTGGTTCTGACTTGGTCGAGCGTTTTGGGTTTGCGTACGCAACACGATCCGCAAGCGATTTGGCTTGTGTTGGTTCAGGAATCCTGCTTGCATCCACAACCACTTCGATCTAGTCCGAGTCAGGTATTGTCCAGGATGCGTCAAAAAGGTGGTGCTGCTTGCCTTCATCGGTCGCTTGTCAACGAGCATTCCATTGAGATCTTTTGCTGCTTTGGCCGCGGAGTCTGGCTGGAGGAAAACGATGTCGGCAATTCCACGGCTCTGACCAGTCTGATTGTATTGCAGAGAGACTTTCTTGACCTTGCCAACAGATTTGGTGAAGTATTCCTATTCGTTCCCAGAGTGATCAGTAAAAGGCTGAAAGGTAAATAGCAATAGCAGTTTTGCAGGCCTCGTCGCAGATGAAGTAGATAAGAGATGTTTCCAGTAGAACATGGTCCAGGTACGAATCCTCGTTGGAGCATCGGCGAGCGCAAAACAGTAATGAGCAGCAGCAGGTAGACGTCAGTCAGGCCAGTACAGTCCGATTCGAAGTGGTTGAAATGTGTGTCAGTGTGGTTGCTGACAATGTCCCGGAGTGGCCAGGAGCTCGCAAAGATGGGCATGTTGAGAATGGAAGGAGGCGTAGAGCAAGTCCGGCGGACAGTCTTAGGGCCGAAGGTGTGGTTTATTGTTGTGGTCGTATAGAGGGCTATAGGCGATAGCCGTCATTGACATGGCCGTTGCTGGTATGTTGCAACTGAGATTGAGGGTATGACTCCAATCTGGTTCCTCTAATATGGCTGCAAAACTCCCGGACCGATGGCTATCCGAGCTGAACATGTCGAAGCTGCGCTGCTGTTGCTACAAGAAAGTGCGGTGCGAACTCGCTGATGCTCCAACGGGTAGTTGTTGAGGAATTCGACAGCATTTTCAGCATGTCAAAGTTCCTCAAGGCAGATCTGCGTCAGGTTACAGCGCGGTGGCTAGCCGGCTGTGTGACATTGCGAGATCGTGGACTACACCTTCCAACCGTGGTACATGGCTAATGAGCTCGGCCAACGGGTTGCGGGAAGGATGTTGCCTGCCTCAGACAAAGCCAGCATTCTCAGCATGGCATCATTTGTCTTGGATATGATCATTCCGGTCCCAACATCTTCACTTCGTGCACTATTCATCCAGCTCCAATTTCTCGAGCGTCTACCGAAAGGGTCGAGACAGGAGCGAAGAGATAGCAGGTGACGAGCGGTGATGGAAATCCAAGGTCGAAAGCCTCTTCATCAACATACCTTGATCTGGGCTTCGTTGACGTCGAATGGCTGGAATGGTTAGCTCAATATTCATCAAAGATAACATGGTTTTAGACATACCAGTCCACTGACGACAATCTTGCTTGATTTGGCTTGAGACAAGGCGCCTGCGGCGGGTCTGACTGCTGACTTGACTGGCTTTGTTGTCTTCTTGACACCACCAACGGGAGGAGCTGTTCCAGCTGGCTTTCTGACCTTGCGTTGGCGGTTCTCGCGCTTCGCCTTCTTCTGGCCATCGATGATGGAATCGAGAGATTGGTCTAGCCGGCCAGACATCTTGAACGTGGTAAAGTGACGGTTCGAAGATGAAAGTGGAAAGGTATGTATGAGGTGCAGAAGCAATCGCACGAGTGAAGAAAGGTTGAAGAGAGCGGTTGAAATTATTTGAAAGAGTCGAAGTGTTGCAGTCGACGAAATTAAGAAGAAGGAGATCGTAGAGAAAGATGGCGATGAAGACTGCGCGCAAAAGTTATTGTTTTGAGTGATGAGTTGGAAGTGAAGAATGAGGAAGTGAAAGCGGAGGGTTGAAGGAGGAGCGGCCACAGATGAAGAAAGAGGCGCAAGCAGCAAGCACAGCACAGCACAGCAAGGGGCACAAGGCAGCAGCCAGCCCAGCCCTTCACTTTCGAACTATTCCATTTTCGGCCCTATCAAAAACGTCACGTGCCACAAAGTAACAAGGGAAAGGAGTCCTCTGACGGCGCCCGAATCAGCACTTGAAGTGCTCGGTTTCCATTGACTACTGGTATCCAGGCGAATGCCTGAGACATATATATCGCATCAACCCAACGCCATCCATGTCTCATATGAATTGTGAATGCCCAAAAGAGCAATTTACCACCGGACAAGCAAAGTGCTTTCAACTCTTCAAAGCCTCTAACCTTCCTCGCATCTGCTCCAGTTCTGCTTCTCTGTCTTCCTCCTCCTCTACCTCTTCTTCGACTGGAGCCTGTGGAATTTGTTGCTCCGGCGTGCCTAATCGTCCCTTCAATACTTCGCCGAGCACTTTGTCGACCTCGGTCTCTGCTTCTTCGTCCTCTCCTTCTAGGAGCTCATCGTTCGGTAGCGAATCACCGACCATCTCCTCGATGATACCTGCCTTCATAAGTTCCTGGCTGAGTTCCTGCATTGTGCCTGTCAACTCCGGCAGACGGACTAATGTGTTGACGTCCTTCATGATGCCTGTACTGGCCTTCAGACTGCCTTGGATCTTTCGTACTGAGAAAGCTTCATTGACTTGCATTTGCACGCTCTGTAGTTGGGCTTTGCTCGTATGTAATCTTGCCGCCTGTTTCCGCACCCTGATCAATTCTCGCGCGAAGAGTCGTGCTTCGGCCGCGCCTTGTTGCTTCTGTGATGGGTTCTTCTCCGCCCTCTTCGAAGATTGTAGTATTAGAGTTCTGGTTTTCTGCTCGGTGACTTTGAGGTTGGTAATATCGCGATCCAAGGCCCGGACATTCTTGCGGATAATGCCGTCGCACTTCCGTTTCTGCGAAAGAGTCAGGCTGTATCCGTGTCAAAGAGATTGAGGAGACTCACCTGTTCCTGAGGGTCGGGCTTGAAGAAGACGGCCTTGAAAGACTGCATTGTGCCTCTGCGTGTGACGCAACTGGTTCAGATTAGGTTCGTATCTTGCCTGGCACTGTCTGCAGACTCCCTAGTCGTCGACTCTTCAAGCCATCCTGGTAGCAGTCACACCGGCAAACGCCGTTGGCGGTAGTGCTGAGTCTGTGGGCACAGTGAAGATATGTATGCGCCTAGTAAAACGTGACAGGTACGTCAAGGGTAATATCGTCGGTAGATTGTAGGGCTGATAGGCGTGGATTGACTGCGGCAACCAACTGTGCCAGCCAGCGGGCAGTTATTGGAGAAGCCTAGTCTAAACACCGGCCGGCGGATGATGAATAATTGGTGGGGGCCGCCTGGCAGAAAAGCTGAAGGGCTGAGCTTTTGACTCGTGCATCGTCAGTTGTCGTGCGGGATAGGCATAGCAGGTTTGGGGGGGCAGTTTTTGGTTTCGACGCCATTCGTCGCAGTTCGAACAGCCTCGTCTCTAAATAATAGCCCACAGCACACAAACGGTCAACAAGCAGACAAGCAAGCAAAGTCACTTTCTGCTCAATTGTCTATTTACTTTTTTCATCCTGCTCTTCCGCTGAACAACTCTCACTTCTTCCTACCCCAAAGAAGCAAAGACCACACCATACCGCAAAGCTGAACCTGAAGATGTCTACTCAAGTCACTCCCGAAGGTGAGTCCTCGCTCCAATGTCACCTCAGCGATTAATGAACTGAACTTTCAATCTCAATCTCCAAGCTCCTCCTAGTCATATCCATGGACTAACATTCATGTTCTCCAGTTCTATGGGCTCAGCGCTCTTCCACAAGCGACCCTGAAAAGAACTATGTCTACCTGACCATCGGCGTTGTCGATGTCCCGCCAAAGACTCTCAAGCTCGACCTCAAGCCTACTGGTCTGACTTTCACCGGCACATCAGACAGCAAGAAGACAACGTACCACCTGGAGATGGAGTTCTACGACGAGATCGATGTGGAGAACTCAAAGACGCATCATACTCCAGCCAACATTCAGCTGGTGCTGAGAAAGAAAGAACTCAAGGAGGAATACTGGCCACGACTGCTCAAGGACAAGGCCAAGGTCCACTACCTGCGCACCGACTTTGACAAGGTATGTGAAACGAGAAAACAGTGGCGAGTAGAAAGCTAACCATGGTAACAGTGGGTTGATGAGGATGAGCAAAACGAGGCACCCGAAGACGATTACATGAACCAATTCGGCGGCGGGATGGGCGAGGATGGCGGCTTTGGAGGCATTGACTTCTCGAAACTCGGCGGCGGCGGAGGTGACATGCCAGGCATGGAAGGCCTTGGTGGAGGTGAAGACGCCGGTGGTGATGATGAGGAAGAGGATGATGATGACATGCCTGACCTGGAAGAAGACGAGGCTGAAGGTGATGCCAAAGGCAAGGGCAAGGCGGCTGCATAATTTCCCAGCTCTGCGACCCATTGACTCACGGACCGCCTAAGGCGATTGAAAAGAAGATATCCAGGTATTCGACTCTATGAACGAATCCATGAAAAGCACAAAAAGCTGGACAACCGAACTACGCCCTTGCCGCCTCTACTCTCAAACCTCTGACCCAACAGCATTCTTGTGTATTAATTCCTTGATCTACGTTTTATGCGCCGGTAACGTGGAACAGAATCCTTAGAAAAGCACGGAGTGTGGTTGTGGCCTCAGGGATTTCTGCTGGGACGTTACTTGGGTAGATAAGGGGACACTCAGTTATTCTAGTGAATGTGAAAGACTTTTACGCAAGAATCAGATGTTGCATCTGGCTTATCACAGAAGTTTGAGACAGGACATGCCCATTTTGACAACGCTGTCGTGCAAAACCCGAAAGTCTCTCCGCAAGTACAAACTGAGATGAGGTCGCTCCATTGAATTTGCCCTCAATACTGTACATTTTGACCGCTCCTGTGATATACCGGAAGCTCTCTCCCCAGGCACCTATGCAGCTCAATGTGCGGTGAAGCTGATAAGTCATGCGACCGCAGCGCATTATTGGCTCGGTTGCATTCGGTAATGCGGCTTATATAAGAGTCAGCCCTAAAATTTTGTGATAGCTGCTGCATACCGGGGAAGCAAGTTTGGCCTGTGGTAGGGCCTGATTTCCCCGTATCGAACGCCCTGGCTTAGAATTCGAATGGAACAGGACAATTTCCCAGTGAGGACAGCCCGTCATCTTCTCCTCCTCGATTCCCAAGCACTCAGCCCAGAACTGGCGGCGCTTTCTTCACCATAAGCAACAGCATTCATGCCTCTGTCGTACTCGTCACTCCCACTAAGACGTCTCTCTTTGTCGAGCATAGCATCAAACTCCTTCTGCGCCTGGTCCTTGGCCAGCTGCCGGTCTGCATCCGGCTTAGAGAACGAGAAAGCGTCGCCGCGAGCTTGTTCCTCTCCTCTCCGTGCGGCATACGGATCGTCTGAAAGGCCTCGATCCATACCGCTAGATCTCTCGGTGGGCGGGTTTTCTCTTCCTCCGCTATAACCCTGATTCTGTTGATTGCGTATCCGTGCCCATGCACTTCGTTGCGGACTGTACGTGCTGGGTGTTCCCATGTTGGGATCATTCCCCGCTGTGGGCGATGCGTCGTCATCAAAGAAGGGATCCGAAGCAGAGCCAGAGAAGCTATCTTTCGGCTGATCGCTCTGGGATCGGCTCTGTTGCGTTGAAGGCGCAGGTCTCCCGTATGATCCGCGGAAAACGCTCGCCGGTTGTCGTGCTTCTCGAGCTCGCATTGACGCGTCATTGGTAACACCAGTATCTGTCGAGCCATCTGTGAAGGTGTTGTCTGCACTGTAGTCGCCCTGATAGTCGTTCGTAACATCTTGCTGAGTATCTCTGTAATAGGCCTGAGAATCCGGCTCGGCAGATTGGACGTCCTGCTGCCCCTGAGGCTGAGGTCGGGGTCGGGTTCCAGCGGCGACCTCTCTGACTCGATTTGATGCTATTTGCTCGAGATTACCCTTTATACTGTCCATGAGGTCTTTCGTGCGGTCGTCACTGTTCAACCCCGTATAAAATACCGTGTTGCCTATTGCAGCGAATATTGGCCGAGCAATGAAAATACCCACGACTGTCCAGACACTCACACGTGTAGCTCGCCAGGCAAATAGCGCTGTCTGTCCTCTCAGAATCGGCAGATATCGATTGGGAAAGTTCTGGTAGTTCTCCAGCGGCTGAGCAGATCTGAAGGGGAACTTCATCTTCTCACGATTCCTTTGAGCGATGACACCCCCAATCAAGACGCCGACGGCGGTCCCCGTTAGGCCATACAACATTTTCTTTGAAGTATGGTAGGCGTAGCCTTCCGCTTCTCTTTGACTCAAGGGTCTGCCTATTATATTCTCAGTACCCCGGATGAAGTCGATGACCTGAGTCCCTGCGTTCCTAGTCCTCGACGGACCACCAAACAGTGCCCATCTGGAAAATGTGCCTAGCGGCATGGATTCGAATGCCAGATGATAGGTGCGTGGTATGCGGTTGATTTCATATCCTATATGCAAGGTTTCGGGCTCGACAGAAACAGAGTACTTGGAACGGAAGTTCATGATTTCAGCGATACCGGCTGGTCGGGTGGGTTCGCCAGGCTGCACAGGTCGGGCACCTGGGCCCAACGATGGTGGCAGGTTCGAGGAAGGACGTTCGGGAGATGCCATTATTGAACGAGAGCCTCAGTAACGAGCTTGAAAGAGGTGGACATGGACCACACACATGCCATATATCAGGTGTCGATCACTATGCATGAAGCCGCCTAAGTAGGCAGCAATGATATAGTGAGTCAAGCCGTATAGAGAGGAAAGCAGACGATGACTGCAGTGTACGAGTATTTGATCTCATGCTCTTCGCCCACAGCGTGACGTCGGTGATTTTCCCCACGAAACCTCCGACGTTCAAACGCACCATGAAAAGATCTTGACTTCAGCCACCCCATTCAATACAGAGTCACGCCCCATGATCCAATCACTCTTCATTCACCTACGAATCCCGATATACCCAAGTCAATTCCTCTTGTTATCAGCTCGTGCCCACCAGGCCGCGACCTCAGACCGAATCGTATCATTTAGCCCTAGAGGCCGTTCGCCAGTCAACGCCGCCGCTGCAGTTTTTGCACACTTTATTCTGTCTGCCCAGTATGGCGCCCAAAGGAAAGCAGGCTGATCAGCCGAAAAAGACTAAAGCCTCGGTCGAGGACAAGACTTTTGGCATGAAAAATAAGAAAGGTGGTCAAGCACAGAGACAGATAGCCCAACTTCAGGCGATGGCAAAATCGAATAAGACCCCCGAAGAGAAAAAGAAGGAAGCCGAGAAGGCACAGCGACTGAAAGAAAAGGAGGCAGCTGAAAAAGCCAAAGCAGAAGCCGCCGAACTGTTCAAACCTCTGCAGGTTCAGAAAGTGCCCTTTGGGGTGGATCCCAAAACTGTTCTCTGTCAATTCTTCAAGCAGGGTCATTGTGAAAAAGGAAGAAAGTGCAAATTCAGTCATGATCTTGAAGTGGAAAGGAAGGGTGCTAAGAGGGATCTTTACCAAGACACCCGGGAAACAGAGAAAGAGGAAAAGGAAAAGGACAAGATGGATGACTGGGACGAAGAGAAACTACAGAAGGTCATCCTCAGCAAACACGGCAATCCCAAGACAACGACGGACAAGGTCTGCAAGTTTTTCATCTCAGCTGTTGAAGATGGAAAATATGGTTGGTTCTGGACATGCCCAAATGGTGGTGACAAGTGCATGTACAGACACAATCTGCCGCCTGGGTACGAAGATGTCCACCTCCTGCTATTCGAACTTGACTAACCTGATGATAGATTCGTACTGAAGACCAAGGAGCAGCGGCGTGCCGAGAAGGAACTTATGGACAAATCGCCTCTGAATACTTTGACACTGGAAGATTTCCTAGAGTCTGAACGCCACAAATTGACGGGTACATTGACGCCAGTAACGCCTGAGACGTTCGCCAAATGGAAGAAAGAACGCCTTGACAAGAAGGCTGCTGAAGAGCAGGCTAGGCAAGCCAAGGAAGCCACTGGCAGAGCCATGTTTGAAAGCGGCAATTGGAAGGATTCGGAAGACGAAGACAGCGACGACGACGATGAAGCTCCGGGTGCCTGGAATCTCGAAACCATGCGGAAGGAGACTGAGAGAATAAGGGCGCTAAAGGAAGAGCAACGATTAGCAAAGGCTAATGGCGAGCCTGTACCAGACCAGAATGGCGATGTGGACGGCAGTACAGAGGGATCTCAGGCGGGTGATGGCGACACAGGAGATGGACAGGAAGAAAGCAGTGGCGCTCAAGAATAGTGTCGGACGGTATTATTTCGGATTTAGCATCTTTAGCGATAAGTCTCCCGGACGGCAGGATTCATGAGGAGTTTCTGGGCATAGCCAGCGAGGTCATGAAGACGAAGAGAATATGAGTATGCTATAGGTTTCTGATGTGAACAGAACAATGCTATCCTGGTTGACTGGCTATGGACATCCTCACAGGCTGTTATGACTACATGTCCGGAAATGGGTTCGACCACCATTTGTAATCTTTCGACTCAGCATCGAGTTGCAAGGTGCTGTCAACCATAAGTGCATATCATAGGCCTTTTTCGGTTATTTATGTGTGGCATTAAACTTCCATGTCATCCTTCATGCCTCAACCCTGCTCTTTTTCCCCGCAAAACTTCTCTCCGCAATTTAACGACGAGTGTAGACATCATCAACCTGGCTCCCCATCAGTGATAAGTTGTCCAGCCACCTTGGACTCTCTGACCTGTGTTCAATCTGGTGCATATCAGGCAATCACCGTGTATAATAGCAGAGGTATAAAAAAGCTGTCACGAGCCGTCTATGAGCAGTTTCGAGCCGCATTCAATCCTATTGCGCAGAAACCTCCCACCAGCATCGAAGCAATGTCCCATCCGCAACCTCCACCGCAAAGCTCAATACCGGGCTACCGTCCGCCACCGTTTCTCAGGTTCGTCCTAGACCCAAAGTGCTAACCAAGGAACGAACGCACCTAACAACATTGCGATGTAGCCGACCCAAAAAATTCCTCCTCCTATCACTTTTCTTCGTCCCCATAGCAAGCTATGCCTGGCTCAAACGCCTCGAAGCACAGTCTCGAGAGCAAACGCGCCTTCTCGAGGAAGAAGGCCGGCGGAACTGGATCCGGGAGAATCAAAAGTTTACCAGGAGAGACCTCAGTGTCGTGGTAGGAAGGAGTGGAGGCGGTGTATGATGAGAGATCGCAAGAAAAACTAGTACAACCATTAAAGCACCGAGTGTGAATATACGCTTTGGACGAAAAAGCGGTCGATATGAGGAGAAGCGACCATAACGAACACTTGCGAGGCTCAAACACTAAGATCGCCAGCAACAACCGCACCAACCGATCACGTTGGAATCCTCCATATCCCATGAGGCGAGGCATACAGCTGGCTTAAAAGAGCTCCGCCATGTCCACGTTCTGCCAATGCGGCAGATTCAACTCAAAATCCTCGCTTTCACTAGCAACTCGCCCGACGATACAATTCATCTGTTTCGCCACAATCAAACCCGGCTGCCTGTCTAACAACCGATGTGTCTCGAGATGCGCGATGAAGTCATGCAACCCTTTGAACGTCGGAGTTACTCTTTCCGTTCTGCTCGCCTCACCGGTTGTTCCCAATGAAGACCATTGCTTGTCATCGAGCCATCCCTTGGTGGCTCCTTCCGCAATGCAGAAATAGCAACCATACCTGCCATTGATATTGGACAGGTCACTCTTGCCAGTCTGGTTGGACACGTGGCTTTTGGCAAGAAAAAGCCACCTGTACAGGATGCCTCCTGGAGATGTCCTGATATTTGTGTCGAACGTCTTTTCCCGCTTCATGGGGCCACGTCCTCCGCTTGGTAAGGCCGTCGATATGGCCGCAGGCCCTACGAAGCTGCACTTGGTGCATCGGAAGAACCACTCCTCCCCGTTGTCTCCGTGCCTGTGGTCAAGCACGAAGCCCTTCTTCCTGCTTCCAAGCTGTTGTCGTACTGCACCTTTGCAAAATCCGGCCAGATTCGACTCGCTTGGAAGTTTAAGGTCTGACCTGACCACTTCAAGTTGGAGCGAGCTATCATGCTGCATCTTCCCCTTCGCAATCGGTCTTATCTGGACGGCATGGAGGATGCCTGGTGGCAGAGCTCTTCTCAGAGAAAATCCGCCAACCGGAGATGAGGCCGAGTGTGAAGACCGAATTGAGAGGCGCCTTACGATTGAGGCGGTTGTGGCCACCTATAAAGGTTAGCACATGACATCCGAAAGCGTTCCACTGTCGAAACGTACCCTATCTGGGTGAGAAGTAGGCGTGGAAACGGGTGCCGAAGGCAAACCTCGACCAAGCAATCGCTGCCATGGATCCATTGCTTGGCTGCTTGATGTCTCCGGATTATTCTGCTGTACCCACGGATGAGGCGGCTGCCACTGTGTCAATGGACCTTGTGAAGGCTGTCCCTGAGCTTCCAATCTCTCGACAACCTCCAACGTACTGTATTTAGGGTTTAAGGGCACATCTTGCCTCCACCCACGTTGGAAAGGCTGAACCGTAGCATGTTCATGGTGGTGAGATTCCTCTTGACAGTCATGAGCCGTGATACTGGCAGAGAGGTCATTAGGGAGGTCATCCCACGATGAAATAACGGCATTATTGTATGCCAAAGTCCTGTTGATGGCGAAGTCATCTGGTCGATCGACTATTTGCAAATCCGTACCATCACTGGAAAGACCTTTACGTCCGCCGTTCCTCTCTGGATCCTGCATTAAGAACAGATGAGCCGGCACGACATTTTTATCTGCAGCGCAGCTCCCAGCTTCACGCATCCTATTTGGCAAGGTCTCGAGAGGCAGCCCGACTGCTCCGTGCGGCGGAGGTCCATTACACAGGTTTCGATAATGTCCATATCCTGGCCTGGAGCCGTATGTGGTATAGGAAGTCGTCGATTGTCCGCCGTCACCAGAGGAGTGTGTACTCCGGCTATTCGAGCGAGGCACTGAGCCAGGACTTTCAATATCTGACAGGTCCATGTCGTGCTTAAAGACCTGTTTCATGGAATTCTCAGCTGTTGACATCCTTTGGTACAGCTGGCCCAGACAGACTGTCGCGTTGACCCGGCTGTTGTCGGACGTCTCCTTCAAGAGGTGAAGATCCAACTTAATCTCCTCCATAAAGACCTCGTGCAGATGCGCGATCAGCCCCTTTTGAAGAGTGATGACAATGTCTTTGATCTGTTCCCGCGCAATGGCATCTCCGTGGGCGTACGTGTCTCCAAACCGGCGCACATCATGATCATACTGACTTTGGACGATCATAGACCCCAGCGCGAACAATGCTTCAAGTTCTTTCGTCAAGCTCTCCGTCAGGCTGGAGTCTTCGGGGTTTGTCTGCTTTGATTTCAGCCGCTGTACCAGTCTTGTGGCCTCGCGATACACGGCGATGACTAAATACAATCGATGATCAGCCGGCACGTCCTGATAGTGGCAGACAGTCTTGCAGACGACAGCAGTGACAACATATGGGGTTATACAAGCCATGCGCGCCGGGTAATTGACCCTTTCCATCAGGCAATCGCAGACGCCCTATAGGAGCCGCGAGCAAGCGGATTGAGGAACGGCATACGAAATGACCAGATGACGAAAGGGATCCCGCGCTCCTGGAATCCTATTGAGAGGATGGAAATCTCTTGCTTTGCAGTGTCTCAAAGATCGTGCAGAGACGAGATGTTCCGGGAAGAGCCTTTCGGCAAGACCCGATTGTATATATGACGCTTCGGAGACTCACCTGCTCGAACACATGATTCAACCGTCAAGACATCCATGATACAGCGATTTCCCGTCTTAATAACCTCTCGGTCTTCTCATTCTCTCAAGCACTAGATGACTTGGACATTTCCGCGAAAGCCTGAGCTGGTACATTAAGAGCTCGAATATGCACACGAAGAACAGCACGAAGAGCAGGGTGAAAAGACGAGTCCACGTCACCGCATGGGGTAGCGCTCCGAGATTCTCAGACGTGAGGCTGAGTCGGGCTTGTTGCACGACCGGATGCCGAGTCCCAAAAGGTGACACAAACTACATCGTAAACCGATCTGCAGGTGGCCTGGTCGCGTAAAAGCATGGCTGTAAGAGGTACTGCTGAAAGAATGGTGAGCAAAGTCCGGAAGTGTGGTTCATAGGCTGTACAAGTACTACTCGAGAGCCACGAGCATGGAAATGGGTCAGACTGCCTCCCTCGAGAAGCGAGGCTGCAAGAGAAAATTACCAGGCAGGTAGCGGGAGACAGACTGGGATGCGAAACATGTGCATGTATCATTTCTTTCATTCCACGCCACCGGACGCCTTCATTTCAGGACAAAGCAGCAGGCCGACTTAGATACAGATGCGCAAAGAGGTACAAAGCTGGTGTCCAATCAATACAAACCAAAAATATGCGAGCGAAACACAAAGCTGGGCATGCAAGTCTGGAGGAATGTGTTGTTCAGCTTGACACCTTGATAAGCTTGGTTAGAAGCGTCTCGTCATTAGTTGCATTCGTGCATAACTTTCAGCCATTGTAGCACTGCGCGAATAACTGCGTGTACATGGGCGTCTGCTCCATGCCACGTTGGCCAGGAATACTGAAAGAATCATGGAACCTTCTTACTGACGCATTGCGCCGCCCCATCTTACATTGACTGTCGACATCAACGAACGAGCTGTCGCATAAGCAACATTCGTATGAACGAGTAAACCGTAGGTGCAGTGAAGCAGCAAGTTTGAAGAACTCTTTGCGAGATCTAACAACACCGCTGGGCCTTGGCACGCCAAGACTATTTACAATCGCGATCAGGACGCGACGGCGACGACCGGGGAACACTTGTATATTGAATGGGTGATACAGGTTCGGACATACGCAAGCCATCAAAGTGAACTTTGCCCTACATGATGGATGACAGCACAGCGCACAACGACTCGAGATCTATCCTCAATCTGACGGGACAAGGCTCGTCAGGGGTATCTCCGCTGGAACAAGAAGTGCTGGACGAGTATGAGCGGTTGTCAAAGAATATGAAAGAGGTACGTCTCGTCCCATACCGAATTATGATGAAAGAGGACAAGCCGATACAGTCCAATGGCTTTTGCCAGTCTGAGCAGAAACAGTGGCTGACTTCGCTACTTATAGCTATCATCTACACTCGCGACATTGTCAAGTGGGCCGATGACTCTCGAAATTGCAGAGGGGCTACGTCTGCTCGAGAGGAAAGTGGCAAGCGTGTACACGTTGATGAAAGCTAGTGTCTACAGCATTGTGCTTCAGCAGGGGCAAATGGATGGAATGGAGGAGGGAGGGTTTGATGGAGACGGAGATCCCGGGCACGGTTGATGTGATTTGGTGTTTCTTTTTCGCATGAGATTACGAAGATCAACGAATCACCGAGTTATGCCAACTGGACGAGACGACACGATCATCTGGCCTGAGGACAGACATTGGTCATGACGAGCACCATCTGGGATCGATTTCTGGCCGAACGATAAACAGCCGATATAGTCAACCAGCTCATCACCCATCCCACCCTACTTGGACTTAATGTATGATACAAGGACCAACGACATCACGGTTCGAAATCAATCACACGATGAGTGTCGGATTGCCCAGATAGTCGCCATACTACTGAGAAGGTGATATGATACAAGAAACAGCCACAACACTATCATAGAGGCTCGAACATCCAACACGCCAACTCTATACCTGTCCGGCATAGTACACTTTTCGGACATCGACCAGTTTCTTCCCGCGCGCTCGGGCTATGTCCTCTGGATGTTTCTGACCCAGCAGCGCCTCGACAGTCGCTTTGATAGTGTTCATCGGGTTTCTCGACCGAGTCACACGAGCAGCGAGATCATGAATACCGGCGCACTTGCAGATCTCCCAAATATACTTCTGGCAGCGGAGTCCGAATCCTGCGTTCTTTGTTAGTCTCGAGAGTCTGGATCACCAGGCATGGAAAGGCTTACCGGGCGGTCTCGCATACAATTCCAACTCCGTTGCACTGACTTTGGCGCTCAGATCGCCGAATGTGGTTCGATTTTCGTACCGCATGATAGGCTGCATATTGCGAATGGCACGGTATTGGCTTTGCATGATTGCGTCTTGAGTTTCCTCTCCTTTGCCTTCCCCTATGCCAATCAATCCGTTTCGATTGCCGGCCACAGTAAGGAAGTAGGTTTTGTGGACTTTACCTAACCTCGTCTGGTTGCTGACACGGTTGCTGAAGATTGTCTTCACTCGAAGGTCAAAGAGGTCATTTTTGTTATATCCAGTCATCTGCATAAGTCGAACCAATGCAGGTGAGGGTGGCTCCGCTGGAGCCCTTTCTTCACCGTCCCTATCCTTGGTCGGCTTCTTCTTGGGTTTTGGCGATATCCTGGGTAGCCCTGGCGCCATGGCTGTTGGAGGACGCCTCTCTGCTTCTTCCTTTCCGACCGTCAATCGCATGTTCTCATCAAATCGATCCCATATCTTTGTATCAAAGTCGTTTTCATGTCTAGGAGCTGGTATCTCGTGCATGAGCTTCACCAGGTCTTCTTCGAATTCGTCCTCCGTCTTCAACCGAGAATTGTCATCGAGGTTCGTCCACGGATGTCGCACAGGCTTGTCGACTACGGGGTCGACCTTTGAGAGGTCATCGTAGTATTTGATCTTCCAGGGATCTGTCCGATTCCCCGTTTGGCTCTGTAGTTTCTCAGGGTCAATGAGTTTTCGAGCGGCCTCAATGGCTGCGCGTTGTTGCGGAGGATATCGCTGGAGGTCGGAGTCATTCTGTGCACTGGGAAACTCCGCAGCGGCCTTGTTAATATCTATCTGACTGGTGTTGGCCTTGACGCTGGGAAATCGAGGTTTTCGTTTTTGATGGATCGGAGAAGAGTGAAACTGACGGCGGGCCAGCGACGCAGGGCGAGACGGCCGCGAGAAGAGACAAAAAATGCACTCGGAAGACCGGGCGACACTCATAGTGGCGCTGGTGCAGCTCGAAGCTGCAAATATATAAAGATGGATGAGCTGGCACGATCGCGGACAAATTGTTGCTGCGTCTCAATTGAAGCTCAAGCGACTTTCCTCGCGCATCTCAGCCTTGTCTTGGCAGATCCAGGGACAAGGCTGTGGCTGTGGCTGTGAAAAAGCGCCGCTATTAACTAGGTGATCAATATTTGACTCCCAGCATACAGCTACATCTTACACTTTTCGGCTGACACATAGTCCAGTGTCAGAAGGCAACGATGATCAACCCCGGCATGGACGAGTGTAGTCTTCTTGCAACGTCATTTCGATTGATCCCTGGAGGGTATCTACTGCTAAGACCAGGTCTCGCAGACAGCAATAGCTACATCACTCAACAACCATTTAATATTGTTCAACACGCTGGACCAACTCTCTCAGCGCAGACATGGGCTTTCCCTCAGCTTCACCGTGGGTGAGGCAGGCTTCAAGCAGCTCACGGTCTTGACCGTTGACCTTCCCACCATGATGATACCTGTAAAACTCCTGCAGGTCCAAGGGGAGCATAACTTTCTCCATACCCGCCAACGACGCCGCAAACCCAGCCTCACTGGTCGCTTCTGCAGCTTGTTGACCGAGCTCGCCGCAAATACGCAGTCCCTGGATTTCTTTCACGGCCGCGACAGCAAGGCTCCAAGTCTCACCTTTGCTACCAATGTCCTGGAATTTTGGCCAGTCTAAGAGCTGACATGCCGCAAACACAGCGAAAATAGGGAGCGTACTGACGCTAAGCTGCGCGGCCGGCATGATATTACAGGTAGAGACTCCACAGCCATTGTACAGTTCTGCAAAGCCCTTGGCCACCACGGGAGAACTGTCGTCAACAACGAAACCCGGGCCGAGCGAATCGATGTAGGCGAAGTCGGCCTTATCAAGCAGGCTTTGATCTGTCGGTGCATGCACAGGTAAGGTCACCGCCTTTGTTGCATAGGCGTGGACGAAAAGGAGGGCATTTGTCACCTGCTCCGTGCTGAGGCCAGAAGTCTGGAGGAACCAAGGCTTGAGATCGTAAAACACAGTGCCGAGAAGTACTTTCGTACTCGTTCCCCGTACAGCCTTGCCTATCGTTTTCGCCAGATTCTGACCAACTTCATTCATCAAAGCCACTGCGTCAAGTGTGATGAGGATGTAGTCAAAGTTTGCGTTGATGATCTCCGCAGGCTCAGTGAGGTATGTGTACTCTTTGAACGTCTTGAGCTGATTATCGTTATAGCAATAGAGTACTTGTGGGCGGTTCAATGCTTCGGCGCGATGAGGCCGTACGAGGCAAGATACTTGAACTCTGGCCTGACTGAGGAAATGACCAACGACAATACCCATCGCCCCCGCTCCGACAATGAGCACTCGCGGTAGCCGATCCTGTGTCATCTTTATGGTAGGCAGGCAATGGTTGGTCGAAGTGGTTGTCAAGAAGGTGATAAGTAGAGCCGCAGATGGAGACAATTAGATGGGCGTCCAGAAGCATTTCAACATCATATCGCGCCACTGGCATGGAGGCTTCACTATCGACGCTATATACTGCGAATTTGTCTCTGTCCTGTGGTCAACACGGTGGGTATTGTCCATGAATACTTTAGTCAGCTACAGTACCCGGGTGCACAAATTATGTATACTGTGAAACATAAAGGCGGCAAGGCACTTTTTGTGAAGGAATTTCCCGAACGTTTTAGCATGAACTTGGCACGAGAAAGACACTAGCACTCTTTGGGACGAATTCCACCTTCCTGGCATTTTTTAGATGACATTCATTGCGCCTCAAACTCCCTTGGCTCCTTGGATGTTTGCGATCATACAGATCAGACACTGATTGACTCGCTGCCGGAGGCTCCTTTTGCTGCAGTCGCGCAGAGAATGTGCGGAAGAAATCTCAACTAGGCCTCACACACGGTCTCCACCCTCAGTTCTCCGGTCGCCTGGGACATAGCAGGGCAAGAAACGAGGAATCTGCCGCTCATTTGTTGATTGCACACTCAACAGCTAGAAAACTGAAATCGGCGGCAGTTTGATCGTCTCGCAGACCTGTTGATCAAAGGACAATGGATGGTCCTCCGCGATTCGTGATCGGGCACCATGATCCAAAGATTCCAATCCCGGTGACATCTGAGACGATACAAGATGCACATAACGCAAATGTAAGCCGGAGGAATTTTGACAATGCTATTGAAGTACTGACGCTGCACAGTATGATATGGTGACAACACCAATCACAACTCCACATTTTCATTCCAGGGTTTTGACTCTTCTCTCTTCATCTCTCTCTCGAACTGGTGTCGACTCTGGGCAGGACATCACCCAAAGTCGAAATGCGTCTCCTATCATGATTCCACCTCTGGTACCAGCAGATACGCCGTTGACTCCGAACGAGTCCATCAGCCAAACCATCGGAGTCACAAGCTCATGGATTGACCTAAGCTCGCCCGATCCTATCATCGCAGACGTCTCGCGGCAAGTCCTGAGATTGGAGTTGGCGTATGCCGCTTTCTGTGGGCTCACATACGTACTGATCCCAGGACCTCGCTTGCGTGGTCAAGGTGCAGTTGATACCCAAGTTGCTCAGTATGCCCGAGCCATTTTGGATGGTATTAGTCAAGGCCCTTACATGCAACTTTACATATGGCTGCCTATGATCGACCACCTGGACGACCAAGAAGACCAAATGGGTGATTTGGCTCCTTTTGCTCGTGAGCAGTACCTGGATTCGGATGAGTCCGAAACGAAAAGATTGGATGTCTTTGGCTCCTGGCAGGCTTGGGACATGATTAGATCGATATGTAAATATCCATCTAGACTGTGTGTAGGTAAGCATATGAAATCACTCAGCAGTCAACATCGACTGTCCCTTCTTTCGCATCCACAGCTCAACTGACGCCTTCTTAGCACTATCAATACCCAAACTTCTACCACCAACACCCATCCAATCTCGATGGTACTCTGAACCTGTCCGTGTCATTACTCTCGATGCCCAAGTCTTTGCGAAAAACACCAAACTCTACCCTGTCCTACCTCGGGCGCACCAAGCGTTCATCAGTCGTTTCGTCTCACTTCGATCCCCGCCATGGTTCCTCCTCTGCAATGTCGGACCCATCCCCGCCACCACAAACAGCACCAATGGTGCCAATGGAACGACGTTCCCGACCATCGCAGAAGCGGCAGAGAATCCGCACATCAAAGATCCAACCCCACATCTGTCGTACATGCGAAATTTGCAATCCAAGCAACCAGTCCCAACCGCTTTGGACCGCTTCGGTGCCGGCTACCAAGACTACCTCCAGGCACCATTACAACCACTCACGGTCAACCTAGAAAGCATCACATACGAAGTCTTCGAAAAAGACCCTATCAAATACGCCTGGTATGAGCGCGCAATCGCCCGCGCTCTCCACGACTGGATTGAGCAAGGCAAACCGACATCCAACCCAGATGGCCGAGTTGTTGTAGCCGTGGTCGGAGCCGGTCGAGGTCCGCTCGTCACCCGCGCCCTCAAAGCGAGCGAAGATGTTGGTGTTGAGATCGACATGTGGGCTCTCGAAAAGAATCCTAATGCCTTCGTCCTGCTCCAGCGTCACAACGAAACGACCTGGAACCAGCGTGTAAACCTGGTCAAATCCGACATGAGAACATGGCGCGGCCCTTTGCAGCCAGCGAACTCAAAACCCACCCGTCGTATCTACAATACCGAAGACAGTATGGACGACGATAAGACGGACACAAAAGACGCAAGAACCGACACCTTCACTGGATCCCCGTCTTTAGACTCAACGTATCTCATGGCCACCAACAACCCAGCGTCCGCATCTACACCGTATAAAATCGACATTCTCATCTCCGAGCTCTTAGGCTCATTCGCCGACAACGAACTCTCGCCCGAATGTCTCGACGGCGTACAACACCTGTTGAACCCCATTCACGGCATATCCATCCCAGCATCATACACAGCGCATATCACACCGATCGCCGCGCCCAAACTCCACGCCGACATCTTCCACGGCATGAGTGGGGCCAACGAAAACGCAGCCGAAACACCATACGTAGTAATGCTAAATGCCATCGACTTCCTGAGCACCACCACCCCTGAACCCTCGGCAACAGAGTCCCACCCAACCTCACCAACACCTACTTCTCCTTCTTCGTCGGCGGCAGCCACACCGTACTCCAAAGTCCATACAAACCGACGCTCGTCACAAACTCCAGCACCAGTCTCGTCGTCCTCATCCACACCGACACCAATAATAGGCACAACATGGTCCTTCCACCATCCCAACCCTTCGCTCCCACCAATGGTAGACGGTACACCCAGCAACGCGCACAACGCACGCAGCACGACACTTACATTCTCCGTCCCCAACCGCGGCACATGCCACGGTCTAGCCGGATATTTCGAAACTGTCCTCTACCGGGGGGTCGAACTCTCCACAAACCCGAACACCATGGACGCCAAGAGCGAGGGTATGATCAGCTGGTTCCCTATATACTTCCCGTTAAAGGTACGTCCGCCTATCTCATGGTAAAAAGGATGCTAACAATTCGTGATTTACAGGCTCCTCTCACTGTACCTGACAACGCGGAGCTCAGCGTGACGATGTGGCGTAGGACGGATGATCGACGGGTGTGGTATGAATGGATTGTCGATGTGTTTATATATCTACCCTCCTCGAACGCAAATGGCAAAGCTGGCGCGATGTCCAAAGGTCCAAAAGTGCGGATTGGCGGGAGTGAATTGCACTCATCAGAGAAGGAGGCTTGTTTGATGTAAAACCCAATCAAGTGAGCTAGTTCGACGAATCTCTCAGAGTTATGGTGCCAAAAATGGAGAGCACCTGCGCCATTGGGCAGGCGAGGGAAAATCTTCGCACCGAGTGAGATGGCAGACAACGCTTACCAGACTAAGTTCCAAGTCAGGAGGTGGTCGACGGTGCTAATCACGGCCAGTCCGGACAAGACCGGCCAATAGGGCATCCAGAGAGTAACGGGTTCAGATATTGATACTGCCATGGCCTACTGGGCTCCATGGGTCTAACTCTATACAATTCAGTAGTCAATGCACTCTGAACATCTCTGTCTGCATCGGTTGACGATGTCTTCATCTTCGCTCGATTCGTCCTTGTACCGGCCTCACCGCAGCAACCCTAAGCTGACCGATTTACCAACCCATTTTGTTGAGGAACTTCGACTTTGTCAGGTTCTGCCGTCTTGGAAATGGCCGGAATTTCTAGACTTTCCGTACTCCCCATCAGGCCCTTTTCCAATTGCCCACTGACTGCGTCTCGGCCGGTCCCATTGACTTGAGTATCTTTCTTCGACGACTTGTCCTCTCCAGTCAATCCACGTCTGATGGCAAGCACACTGTCAACAATGACCGCGTCAATACCCTGCTTGACCTGCAACTTGACCTTGGCCGAATCGTTGTTAAGTGTTCCGTAGCTGACGCAGACCAGACCACTCTCCTTGACGACTCGGACTAGTCTGGGCGCCGCGCACAGGGGCTCTGCTGCGCTCACGACACCCAGCAGATTCCACCGACTGGCAAAGCGAATGGCTTCTTGGAGACTGGTAGCGCGAATATCCCCCACCGGTGATGCGCCTGCATCAGTGAGGAACAAGACCGGGATACTTGGCTGCTTGAACGACAGCAAAAGACAAATGTCCGGATTGAATGACGAGAAGATGACGTTCCGTCCTTTGCCGAGGTCATAGACCTTGGCCAAAACTGTGTCGACGAAAGAGTTGAGCTCGACCGCGTAGGTATCCATTTCTTCCTCCTCACTCTCGGAGAGCATCGGGTATTTCATCTCTATGTTGAAGCCAACATTCTTAGGCAGTTTAATGAACATTTCTTCCAATGTGGCAAATGGCGCTTGAATATGGTTACCGCGACTATTACCTTTGAAGCCCTTCTTTTTGAAGTCTCTGGTATGCTTCATGCGCTCCTCCATGTCGACAGATTCACTGCTGTCAGTGCCACCGAGAGACATTGACCTAACTCTTGATGATCTTGATTCGCTGTTTTTCAAGTTGCCGAGTTTGGGGTTTTCGAATCGCACGGGGGAAGCCGGTCGGGAGTGACGGGGCGTGCGCATGTCATTAACATGCAAGAATTGTTCAAGAGTGAGTGTATGCACAGGAGCGTCAATGCCCGTTTCGCTGACCAAGAAGTCATGGTAGATGACCGGAACATGATCTTTCGTGAGTTGTACATCGAATTCGACGTATGAAGCCCCTAAGTTGGCGGCAGCAATGAAGGATTGAATGGTGTTTTCGCCAAGTTGCAGTGACCGTCTTCCAGCACTCAGATTCTTACCGAGTCCACGGTGGCCGATGACCATGGTTGACGACATACTTTTCCAGTATGTCTGGTTTTCTGTGATCGACATGTTTGGATGTTGAAAGGGAGTAATGACCAAGAAATTGAAAGTTACCGAGCCAATGACTTCGAGATCGCTGGCTGCGATGATCGGAACGGTGACATCGCCCTGCAAAGGCATCCTCTTTGTCCCTAAGCTAGACTTGATGGTCGACAGCAGTGCAACACCTCGTCCGACAATACGTTCTCTCGACCCAGCATATGTCGGGACTAGATCAAAGAGTAATTTGACGTCTGACGGATCTGCAGCATGGAAAACTATTGGTTCTGTTGAGATATTATCCTGGACGGGAAGATCAATGACTTCGGCTTCCCCTTCCGCACCTTTTGCGGACACGACAATGGACAGTGCGGTGTCTAGCTGTGTAGTATGCACATTCGCCATTGGGATTCTGTCGAGATGGACTGGACGGATATTCTTTCGTGTGTCCATTGTACCCAGGCTGACCAAAATCATGCTTCTGTCCGTTAGATAACGGTGACCAAAGGTCTTGACAGGTTCACTGATTTTGACGGTCTGGGCTTGAGATCCAATGCCATTTGAGTTTCGCTCAGCCAAAGACGAAGACACTGATGGTGGAGAAGTGGACATGACAGAAGAGTCAGAGTCTGCGTCAAGGTCTGGCATGATGCTCGCGAGTCTTTGAGCGATGTCAACATGGCCTCTCAAAGCGGCGTGCTCCTTTGCGTTCCAACCCGAAGAATCAAGCTTCTCGAGGTCGGCTCCATGTTCGATTAGCAGTTCCACAATGGGAAGATGCCCATCTACACAGGCAATGAACAAAGGTGTCCATCCGTAGGTGTTTTCAGTAAGTTCCGTATTCGCTTTCTGGACGTCAGAACCTTCAAGAAGCGATCTCGCACATTCAACGCGGCCGAATCTAGCAGCAACGTGAAGTGCAGTATCACCCTGTTCGTCCTGATAATCGACGTCCACTCCTGCGTTGATGAGAAGACGGGCAATGTCGATGAAGTTCGCTTTTGTAGCCAGAGCCAATACTGCAGATGATTTTTCAGATTTACGAATCGTAGAGCTTGAGTTGTTGGTAGCCACACTGTCCTCTGCAGCAAGGAGTGCTTGAGTCGTCAAAGGGTGACCACCAATAGCACTGAGGTGTAATGGTGCCCATCCTTCATTGTCCTGCCATTCCGGACCATCGATGCCCTCGGAGACATTGAATAGCTTCCACGCTTTGAGGTGCTCAATGATGATTTCACACATCACTCTTACACCATATTCGGCGGCAAAGTGCAATGGCGTACGTCCAGCAGTGTCCCTAGATAGTAGTGCAGATCGCTGGACGGGTTGCAGATTGTCGAGTAGAAATATCAGGAACGAAATCGGTTCGTCTTCACGCGTGAGAATCCGGGCCCGTTGATCATCCTGCACCACCAAGCGTTTGAATGGCACCGAAGGAGCTGTGGCTGGTGTGATGAAATTGTATAGCTCTGTCTCTGGGTCAGGAAAGGACTCAGCGGCCGGACCTTGGTCAGCATTGGCCTGTTTTCGACCAATCGAGATGACCAGTCGATGGATGCAATTACGTCGATTTATGTCGTCTTGCTCATCCAAGAAGACAATCTCGCTCAACAGATACGCTGTGCAAGCTCGGCTACGACTAGAGATGGCTCTCTGTAGCAGCGTCTTGAGAAGCTGTTGCAGTGTTGGCTCTGAGTTGTCCGATGTGGGATTGACGGTCTCTAGCCATTCCCGCAATCGTTTTGCATCGTCCTGACGAATCTTAGCCTCAACCTGCGCCAGCTGCTCGATAGGAATGTTCAGGGATGGTCGTGAAGTAGTGCGCTTAAGAGAAGCTGAAGAGATGGAAGCAACATCGTCGTTGTTTGTAGAGGCAGCGATATCGTTGAGGATAGATAGCCAATCGTTTATTCTGTTTAGCGAGGCGAACAGTTGTGCATTGGTCGCAAATGCGGAAGGATCGACCTTGAGTTCGAGATATCTCTTCTGAGCATGAGCTGCAGGTATCCTCTTGTCCAGCTTTTTCGTGATCTTTATGAACCCTCTTCTGTTCACTTCGCCGTACCATTGTAGCTTTCGCAGCTGGCCGCGGAGTTCTAACAGGGCTGCCAAAAGGTCTTCTCTTTCGTCCAGATCAAGTTGTGCAGCGGCTTGGGCGGAGACGCCATGACGTTCTTCTAGGAGTTTCAAGCGACGTGAAAAGTCCTGGAACTTTTTGTTGTAGAAATGGTCTACATCTTCGAGGTTACGGTCCAGTGTATGAAAGAATCCTAAATGATATGAGCATTTGCCCGAATTTCTATGTCACTCCGTCCTACCAGCAAGATCAAGGCTTCCATTCTGTTTTTCACCCTCAGCGGCCGCTTTGATCAGCTTCTTCAATGCTTTGTAGTTGATGTATGCTGAGGCCCATTCAGGGACCTGGTTTCGGGGAAGGTTGCGACCAAACTTCATGGTGCAGTTGTTGCGGTGTTAGATCTCGGCACAACGCGATAGCAACGCTAATGCGGACTAGCTAATGACGAGGGCCATGAGAAGGTGCTTCTTAGAGCAGATCCAGGTCTCTGATGCGTACTCGACGAACAGGAACAAAGGGATGAAAGCGTGAGCCTCTGGCCATTGCTCTGGGTATTCAAAAAAGAAAGCACGTGCAGGTCGGAAGTGAAGATCAATGTAAGGGATGAAACGGCACGACGGCCTCTCTCTCCACGGTCGGTAATCGCGGAGCAAGTCCTAACGTTAAGTTAAGTGAAGACTCTGATGAGAAATTGTGGGAAGTGTTTGAGAGAGAGAAGTGAAAGGGTGCGTGGACTTGATCTTTCCTATCATTGGCACGATTTACATCATCGACACTACTGATTGGACAGTATTGATATGCTGTACAACTTGTGTATTCACCGCCAACCCTGAATCCTTGCTTTGGGAAGAACCACCCGACCATAATAGACTATCCAACATCCAGATTAAGTCAGGACGGTAAGGTGTCAATCGGTGGCTTGCATAAATGTCGAATACAGTAACCGACAAGGGCAATTCCCCAACTCATAAGCGGTATACACAAGACCATTCCACTTTTGATTCATTGTATATCTGTACATACGTCCTTTTGATCCTGGGACCAGACGGACGCCCTAGTATGCTCGAAAGGCCTTGTAAAACTGTGACTTCATCCACCCATTTTCTCGTAGAGGAACATGCCGATCTTCCTTTCAAGGTCTTTCCACGCATGTTTCGTCCCTTGAGAACACCTAAAACGCCAATGTAGACGAGACACCTGGTCTCGAAAGCGAGCCCAAAAGAATGCAGCCATCAATGTCCATTCACATGCACCCCATCGTGCATCATAATCGTATCTTCATCATCGTGGTGCAACGTGACACTGTTGAATTCAAGGAACGGATCGGCAATCTCCCCACCAGGGGTAGCCATACCCGAGTCCAGAGGGACACCCTTCAGACGGCTTGCCGTAGTTCCAATGTCCACGCTGCCACTGTCCTTCACCGTTCGGAAGTTCAACGTGTCAATGGCGCGGCCTTGGTGAGGAATCATGGGTGGCTTCATATGCCGCAGCAGTGCCCAGGTCATAGGTCGAAAGAAGGGATGGTTCTTGACATCTGATGCGCCTGCGCGGGATCCCAATCGCTTCACCTCATCCTTGATCAAGAGCTTCCGAATCACGGATTTGCAAAGGCTAGACACTGTCAGCTAATTCACCCAGTATTCTCGCTGGTGGGCAGGTACTTACTTGCTGACCTGTGTCGAGTGCGAGTGATCGGGAAATGGAACCTCGTCACGGAGGATATTTGCAAAGGTCGCATTGCGGTTCTTGCCTTTGAAAGGTGTGGTCCCAAAGAGCATCTCGTAGATTAGTATGCCCAAAGTCCACCAGTCGACCGCGCTAGTGTGCCCGTTGCCCTTAATAACTTCGGGAGCAATGTACTCTTCTGTGCCAACGAAAGAGTTGGTTCGGAAGTCGGCGATACATGATTTGGTATCGACCAGAGGATAACCCGTGGGATTGGAAGCGTTACGAGTGCCCAGAATCATCGTCGGCGCACCACCTGAATCGGATTGTTTGGACAAATCAAAGTCTGACAACATAATATGTCCAGACTGGTGCAGGAGAATGTCTACAAGAGTCAGCGGATTCGAAAACGTGTGGTAATACTCGCTCACTTTCAGGTTTCAGATCACGGTAGATGAACCCCATAAGATGCAGATATTCCAGTGCAGCAGTAACCTCTGCAGCATAGAAACGGGCGTCTTCCTCGCCGATACACTTGTTCGGTCGAGTTTGTAGGGCGCGGAAAAACTCTCCACCACTGCAGTATTCCATGCAAAGGTATAGATGTTCTTCAGATTGGAATGAATGGTAGAGGGTGACAATAAATGGATGATTGCTTGTGGCCAGAATCTCCTGTTCGGCCAATGCACGCTTAATCTTGTTTCGTTTGATCATTTCCTTCTTACTCAGAACTAAACAGGTCAGCACTGCACAGGAAGGACGAATTCAGGGAACCAACCTTTCATGGCATAGAGGCGATTGGACTTCTTCTCCCGGACCAGATACACCTTGCCCACGTCACCCTTACCGATCAACTTGATCTTGTCAAAGCTGCCAGGGCCTACTTCCACGTTGCGCACCTTGATCGAGTTCGAGCTGTACGTTCTCCTAAAAGCGACAGACTGGCGGATTTGACCTGGAAGTGGGATTTTGCCTCCGGGCTTTGGCAGGATCAATGGACTCGCGTCTGGCAGAGGAGCCATACTCAATTTAGGTGTTGCTCCTGAAAGGACGGCCAGCGGCTCTTTTCCCAGCTCGGCGGTTTGCGGCCTTTCCTCGTTGTTCTTATTGACGGTGAAGAGACCTTGTGCGTTTGGCGCAGATGCCACCCTTCTCAATTTCCGCGCGAGTTCCTCCTTGCCTGCAGTCACTGCTTTTTCCTCTGCTGTAGTGCCATTGACTCGGACCTTAGGCGTATCGGGTGGAGAAGGAGGAACGCTGCCATCATTGTGATGTCGCAAGGTGGGAGGACCTTGGTGAACAAAGTATGGGTTTGCTTGGGCTGTAGGAGAGAGGGATTCGTCGAGGGGGTGGCCTTCACTAGCGACTGTTTGCGAACGATTCCTGTTGAGGCCCGGGAGAAATCTCGATTGCTTGACGGGTTTGGATTCCGTCTTTGGAGTGGGAAGTCCGTCTGACCCTAGTGAGGTTTGACTGCCGGAACTGTTGATGCGGAAGAAGTTCTTAAGTTTCGTCGTGGTCGGAGTATGTGTCGACGTATCGGCATGATTGATATGTTTCTTGGAAGAGAAGGAAAGGCTGGAGAAATTGCGTCTTTCAGAGGTAGTCATGTTGCCGCAGGTTGCCAATTGAATGGATCCGCAGGTTCACCGAGGTGCGAGAGGGCTATCGGAGACGCGAGACGTTGGCTGATAAGATCAGCGGACTGGACGAGGCGACGTGGGAGGTCTGAAGAGCGATGTGGACAGATTGGGACGGGGATTGAATGGCTATCTACGGGGCGCCATGTCCGAGTGGAGGTTGTTGTGTACCTGAGGGTTGACGGATTGAGACAGATGATGTGCTCTCGAGAAGAAGGAGTCGCAGTTGCCGAAGATGCTCCCTTCTCAGTGGCAACTGGAAAATCTTGTATAGCGAAAACGCAGGAGCGATCGGACGTGATGATTATGGATATCGTCGTCGTGTACAATTAATGGTGGGAGTGGAGGGGGATCTGAGAAGTTGAGGAGCGAGGCAACTCTGCCGCTCGGTAAGTGTGGATTTGGGGTGGGGGCACCGGCCGGACTTTACACACAGGAGTGCGCACCCTAAAGTTAGGCGATTTATCCAGTTACTCTGCCACTGCACGCACTGGCACCCTTATAGGGGACCGTCAACTACAGTATTTTGCTCTTCCAGTCAAAAGGAACATTTTATAGCTTCAGCGAAGATGTACCTGTGCCCTCGACATCCAGCCCCTTGTTCTTTGGCATCCTGTCAACCGAATTTCATCGGCCGATCTGGAGCAAATGCTTTGTCTGGAGCTTCCAGACGCAACAGGAAGCTTTTCGCCATGCATTTCCCCAATTCTGGATTGCCATCGTCGTCATCGTGCTGCCCAGTGGCTACCAGCAGGCGATCCTCCTCTTCCACCTCCCCGGTTGATTTCTCAGCAATGTTCCAGGTCGCCAACCTTTGGGGTACTGCTCATTTTCTGAATTACTAGTACAGTACATGTCGGATTGCGACATGGCTATGGAGTCCTCGTACGGGTGCAGCCTCCCTATCTCAGTCACCCGCCGTTATGGAATATCATAGAGGACTTGCGCACTTTTTCTTCAAGATAATGCCAATGAGTCTAAACCAATGACATGTATTCTGGTGTCTTGAAATGCAGCTACTCTGCTGACACTACCTAGTCCATGTGTTCATACGCATTCTTTTCATCCTTCATGTTTCCGGATTGAATACATTCTGAATGCTTGCACCAGTCCGTTCACCTTTGGACATTAAGTAAAGACTTCCTTCTCATAGCCAGCTCCAGCCCCATGACACTTGTGTTTCTGTGATATTTTGAAACACCATACAAGCATACCAATCAATGTCACCCAATGGACTTGACCAAGTTGTGTGTTTGATACACTGGTGAAAGAAAAGAGACGATTGCTGCCTTAGTGCACACTTCGTAGACAGGCTCGACCCCAACATGCTCATGCTCACATGTCACCTTGCTTGACAAGCGGAGGGCGATACACATCACCATTTTGCAAGGTCACTCCTCCAATTTCACCATCTCGTGGACCACCGTGGTGGGTATTCGCAGTGGCACTCATGCCGTGCGCAAGCTGAGGGCTTCGAACTCCACCGGCTGCAGAAAGCGCCCATGCAGCTGTGCGACGCTGATTGTCGGTTGCACCGTCGAGCATGTGTGGCAAACGACCCATGGCATGAACATTTTGAACAGACACGGAAGAATGGCCTTTGATGTTGGCGGCATCGTATGGAACCTCCACGCCATTTCTTGAATGCTCACTCATTGACCAACCAGCCTTGTTGTCTGCTCGCGACATCACATTTGGTGGCAAAGCTGGGGGTTGTCCGAAGGTGAACAAACCGCCAGAATCAGTCGAGGTCGTGATAGCCGAAGTGAATGCTTGTCGGCCGAAGCGTGGCACTGGAGGACTGCAGTCTGTCAGTACGGTGTCACGAAAAGATACATGATAGGAGGGAGACTGACCGGGTAAATTGATCTCCTGCCACGAAATTACTTTGCTTCCCACCCAGAGATTCCATGCTGTTCTTCGCAACAACGAGAGCATTTTCCTTAGGATTATTTCCCTGACTGAAGCACTAGACTTAGCATACTTTGTTCACCTCAGTGAGTTGTGGAATGACTAACCTTTCACCCTTATTGCGGGTGAAGTCCACATAATCGTTTACCCGATTAGCAGGCACATCTTCACAAGCAAGACGCACTTCGAGAAAGTTTGCGGTAATGTCGTCCGTCAATTCCGGCTTTGATGTCCAGTAGTGTCGCTCAAATTCGTCCATCTCAAACGATGGAGGGCGACGCAAACCTTGGCCACGAACCTCCGTGACGGTTCCTCCCGGCAATCTGACCGTGGTAATGAACCCCTTGGGAAGTCGCATTGCATCCAACTGGACTTCATAGCATGCTTCAACCTTTGGAGGCGCACGGCCTGGCTGTGTGGGCAGCCACTCCCTACTCGCCGGGTCTGGTTCTTCGGTTCCGTGTTTGTCATGATCACCTGGCTGGTCCTCAACTGCGGCCGACTTCAGAGTCACTTCAGTACTCATAGCGGCAGTCTGTAGTGCAGCAGAGCTGTGAGTTGATTCTTGGGGCGAGATGCTGAGCTCCCGGCCCAACTTCAACAACATCTCACTCTGTTGAAGTTGGATGTCTTCAGGCGGCTCTCCGATGCGCGCACCCCATTCATCAACCTCAACTGAGCCACCATACGATGCTGTGTCGTCCTTGAAAGGCTTCCCGACCGACGATGTTTTCTCTGGAGGCGCCACTATTGGGATGCGACGAGGTCCAGGTTTGTGTGAATTCTTTCTCACCACTTGCGACCCATTGCTGTCTCCCTGAGTGACGGTTTTGCTATTGTCGGAAGATTGTGCAGCTGGTGGTGCCGTCGGATTCAGGGGGACATATGCGGCTGCTTGCACATTGAGAGTGCTGGTAGGACGATCCGCAGCTTGCTTTCCAATTGCCTTAAGGTCATTTGAGTAAACGCTTGTCCAATAATTCGCGACCGACTTGGCTTCTGCACGCATCTCGACGATGTGCATACGCTGGTTGGCTAGCTGGGGGTCATGGTCACCCATTGCCCGATGACGATCAAGATTCTTGAGTTGCTGATCCAGATCATTGTAACGAGCAACGGCAGCTTGCAGCATCTTGTTGGAGTGCAGGTCATCTGGAACTTTAAGTCCAGTTTGAGGAGCCGGCATCGCGTCCATTGCGGGAACAAAGGGTAACTCTGGTTGAGCCAGCATGTGCATTGGAAATGGAGCTTCCATGTTCCCACTAAAGCCAGTCAGTGGAGCGGTAATAGCGAGCGAAGCTGGAGGATACATCTGAGCAGCCGAGATGCCGAATGGATCATACATGCCCGGGAACAAAGGCGCGGTCATCGTTCCTGGGGAGAATGGTGGTTGGCAGGATGTCGCATCCATAGCATAGGCATCGTGGTAAGCCATGAGGTTGACATTGATAGCCGCAGGCATGACGTTGCCGCTGGGAAGCATGTGGACAGCTGGCTGCACTACCTGACCATCTGTTCCGTCCTGGTTTGGCTTGCCTTGATGGCCCATGTCTGGCACGAAAGCAGGAAAAGCAATCGTATCATCCTGACCTCCATTGTTTGGGTTATCCTTGCGGCCCGAATCCGGATCTTGCTGACCATGAGGCAAGGAAAACGGGGGAGGACGGGGACGCTGCTCCATTGGCACAATACGTCCGCCGGCGGTGACTCGCTGATGAGTTGGAGAAGAATGCTTTTCAAGAAACCGAGCAAAGCCCTTGTCTTGCTGAGCCAGCTCACCAGTCGGCGGGACGAGAGGCTGTCTCTCTGGTCCTCCTTTCGGAATGCGGTTACCACGATAGACAATGAGTTCTTCCTGCGAACTGCTCGACTCGTGCGACCAACCGCGAGGTCTGTCGCTCACAGTTCGTCGGGTAGACATGGCGCAGGCACCCAATGGTGGCACTACTCCAGCTATCAATTGTCAGTTTCAATTCACCCTGCGGTTTGTATGGACCGTTATCTGGAGCTTACCTCGAGCTGCGTCGTAGCTAAACTTGGACAGGTCGAAATTGATGATTCTGTTTTGAGGAGCGAGTTCGAGGAGACGCGAAACACTGTAGCGCCGCGACCTGCCAGTCTGGCTGTCTGTGGATTGGTTAGTCATATTTCACTTTATGCTGTACGTGGAGCGCAGGTGAGGATGTTTCGAAATAACCAAGTGAGGGAACCAAAAGGGAGTTTCTTGAATGAGAGAAGAAGCAGCAAGCCCGTCGCGGCAGTGTTGTCGAAGATTGACTCTTCCCGAACAAAACATTGCAGGCTGCGGTTCTGGTGATGAGGACAAGGCAAGTTGAGGCATTAGAGATGTCGGGAAGGAGTGTTTCGCGCAAGAGAGGTAGGAGCAGATGTGCACTCACCGACGCCAGGGGACAGGCAAGAGCCACGCAGTACTTTATCCAAGAAGATATGTCGTCGACGCCTGCTGACTGAAAAGTTACCACAATGAGAAGTTGAAAAGTCAGTAGAGTGAGCAAATATTCACGGTGAAGCCAATCTGCGAGAAAAAGCAATCGATCCAAATCAGGAAATGAGAGAAGGTGCGGCAGTATTGCGAATTTAATACTGTGAGGCTCTGGAAACCACTGATCGAGATACTTGTATCTTGGCTGCTCCTTGCCGTTGACCGCCTTTAGGATCATGTTCGTCCTCCTCGCGTATTGCTCGTTAGCGGTTGATGGTGGACATCATTGCAGCAGCAGTCCATGTTCACGCTCCTAGTTCATTGCACACGTTCGCGACCATCAGCTCAGTGGATCAATGAGAGTCTTTATGTCGGTCACGCTGGATAATGTCAGGGGACATTTTTCGTTAGACTCTTTATCTCATGTTGCCAGGGGACCTCCAGACTCGTCAGATTAAACATGATCGCGTGGATTTGTCGGTGGTGCATGTGAGTTAATGGACAGATTGTCGTCCTCGAAGCTGGGACGCCGGAGAGCGCCAGGGGTAAGCACTGTACCTTTCGCTTCCTCCGCCTTTGCTTGATCTCCCATCTCCCAGCTCCCAACCCTCTCGTGACCACGTGGAGACATTGACTCTCCATTCTCTACGACAATCGCACCCGCCCCACCCTTCGGATTGCTCAAATCTCTGTCGCTAGCCAGCTTCTCGGCCCTTCTAAACCCTCCTAGTTCTGACCGGCGCCGTGTGTGAACGCGGTGTAGCCTGATGCCGCCGAAAAGCATGACAGCACCAAACAAAAGGGCCGCTGCCGCGAGTGTCACAACAGCTCCAATGACTCCTGCAACGACAGGAGACAGACCGGTATGTCCGGAAGATAATACCCCTGTAGTAGGATTGTAGGTGGTATTTGAATCAAGAAAGGCGGGACAAAAGACGCTGAAGCTCGCACAAGCAGTGCACCAGTCCGCAACGTCGTACATCAAGAACTTCTCCAGGCCAGCTGCAAAGTCTAGGAAGGAAATAGGACTTGCGCTTGGGCTGAGACCAAACAAGGGATACTCCACTAGCGATGAATAATTGTCTGTGCCATTCTGGTGGAAAAACCTGACGTAGATGTCGGAGGTGTTTGGGTAGCTAGTCGTCTTTTCGTCTTGCATGGACATCAATTCGAAGATAAAGCTCGACCCGGGCTCTGGGACGTTATAAAATGCTGCATTCTGCTCAGAAACAATGTCGGCTAGTGCCGCAAAAGCCACCATTGGCTCGAAACTGCCGAAAAGTAAGGTCATTTGATCAGATGTGCCCTGGTTATTGATATTTGTGTTGAAGGCCTCCAGGAGGCGAGTAGCTAGGGTTCTCCCAGCAATTGCTCGAATATGGTCCCCAGAAGTCGAACCAGATGCTGTGGTATTTGCATTCAGAGCGAAAACCAGGTCGGCTGCGAGGATCTTGGCTCTTTCCAAATCTACCGTGGATAGAGACTCTGCAACAGTGCTGTTATGAATGTAGGCATAATTGAGGTAATCGTATATATCAACTGCATCATAGTAGCCAACAGAGGCGTTGGAGAAGATGCCGTTCAGGAATTGCGGCTCGAGACTGGCGTAAAATTCCGCATTATTGCTGAGGATCTCCTGGTAGTAACTCGTGTCATAGTAGTCCTGGGTCGAGGCAGTATACGAAGGGCAGTTGTCCATCCCATCGACCCATATAGAATTGAGATCGTTACTGGAGAGCGTGGAGATCTGGGGGTATTGGTAGCCATTTAGAGGAGCAATAATATTCGTGCCATTTGCAAGAGTGCTTTGGCCAGCGATATAGGTCCAATTCGTTGTCTGAAGAGGAGGGTATAACCCTTGAATGAAAGCTTGAGCTGATGCTGCGACATATTGGTCTGTAGTCGATAGGACGCAGATCTGGTCATACAGAAGCTGATATGCTGAAATGCCATAAATTGTGGTAGTCTCTGAATCACTGCCCTCACCCGGCGTCACATATCTGTCACGAACCTTGCTTCCAGCCTCGAAGAGTTGCTGCGCACCCAAAGGAGTCAAAGCTGGGGACGTTGACAGGACGACCGGTGTTCGGTCGCCATATCGAGTAAAAATGAACGTGCTTAGGACTTGCTCATGGAGGACTGTCTGCGAAGTGGCGGTCAAGAACAAGTAGAACAGGGCCAGATATTTTGACATTGCTGTCTCCATGAAAGCCAATATCTACGTCAATACCTTAGACAGCAAGGGAGTATGTCAAGTAGTCTCAAATGTCAGCCATCAGTACTGGGGAAGCTAAAAGGCAAGGACAGCAATCGCCGAAGGAGGGGTGTGGCTCGCATTATGACCTCTGACGAGAAGGCATCAGGCTGCAGGGCGACTCGGCGGGAATGCATGACTGGACAGGGTCTGCAATAATGAATACAACACCAAGAAATCTGCTTACTGCTTTCGGAGTTGTTCTCATGATCAGTCTTCTAGTATCCGAGGGGAAGGCCTCAGAACAAGGATGGGATTCGTTGAGGTGACCTTGGGATAGCAAGTGTTAACCCGGTGGAGTCGTGGTCAAAAGTCAGAGGTGTACTCGATTTGTGGGTAAGGCCTGGAAGCCCCCAATAAGCGATTGATCCCCAGAGCCTTTGCCTGCAGCTTGCCCGCTATATACTACAGTACAGGTAGGTATTGGGGCTGGCCGTAATATTCGACAGACCTACTATAGTATTCCTCGTTGCACGAAGGCCATTGAGGCTCAGCAGCAATACAAGAGACATACGCAGGTGATGTGCTGTGCGGGCTTCGAGATCGAATTTCATATCGTGCAGCGTAGCGTTATTGCATGCCACAAACGAGCTCTGTTTAGGCATGTAGATGGCCAAAGCTAACACCCTCTTGTGTACGATCAGAGTTCAGAAATGACATATGACATGCCGAGGATGAGGAAACGGTTTGATACCCTAGAGTCTGGGCATGCAGTCTGGGAGCGAATTAAAGCGGTGTGGAAATGATGGTGGCTGGAAAGGTTTGTCAAAGAGTAAGTGGACGATCTGATCAACGTGCTGAAGATACCACGGAAATAAATGAAGACGCATGAACGATAAGACGAACGTCTGGTTGGCGCCAGCCGAGCGAGGGCATGGCAGGCTGCAAAGTGAGGGGGAGGTCTTTAGGCGTTTGTGCCTGGAAAGACTGGAGCTTTCTCCGCATTAGCCTCTTTTCCGCCAGACTGCTGCTTTTTACTGCTTGTTTGCCCATCAATATGGCTCACACGTGATCGAGACTCGCATTTCAAGCCCTACACTTACAAAAAATGTCCTGACAACACTATGTCGTCCAACCCACCCTCATCACGGGCTCCCGGCGACAATGGAGCGCTTCCGGTCGCCCAGAAACTGGAAGGTAAGAGATCTTCTTGACCCTAAAGGAGGGCTTCCGTTAATCTTGGGCAGGGCAAAGTTCACCACCGAGTACCACTCCTGCAACGCCGGCGACTATTTCTCCCGACGACAATCCAAGAAGTCCTAAGAGACGGCGTCTGTCGCCAGTAGACGAAAACAAACAGAATGGAGATGCCAGGACATCGAACATCCCTCGAAGCCATGATGAGCAGCAGAAGAGAGAAGGCCAGCGGCCGGTGGTCGCCCAGACTCCAACCCAAACATTCTCCGTACCTGCTAGCAGTCAGAAACCTGTGCTGTCAAGGCCACCTCAGTCATATGTCCCTGATAGGAGCAAGATGCTGGCTAGCTTGTCCCTGCTGGACAGTCTGGCGACCCAGATCATTATGTTTCTCGCCCGGTTAACACCTACCGAGGCCTTGGGCTTGTCGAACACGCCGAACTCCCCAAAGTCCCGTGAGTATGCTGGCTTGAGGGCCCTATTTGATCCTACAAGGAGATTGTTCAATACTGGAGCCCCATTCCTCTCGCCGAGAGATCTAGGGCTGCGGGAAAATTATCAGATTGAGACCGTACGGAAAGCCAATCAAGCAATCTTCATGTCCAGCATTTTCACTGGCGAGATCGGCCTCCGGGATATGGATCGTGGCTTTCTTCCAGTCTTCGTGCCAGAGAACGGAAAACTTCTCAAGGCGCAAGCCTCAATATACCTGGATCTGAAGACCCAAGGCTTCATAACGGCGTGGAGGACTGGTGCGGCTCCTCCTCAAGTGGTTATGGCAGATATGTTTGGTCCAGACCTAGGCAAACATATTCTATCCAGGAGGCCTGGGGCAACAACCTTAGCACCCAGTGAACAAGATTTTCTGAATCGTCTTTCATCTCGGCGGGAGATACTGCAGACACATGTTAAGAACAACACCCTCGACCAGTTGCCTATCAAATATCGATGGGAAGATTTCAGCCGGGAAGTATCCTCCTACCTCCAAAAGACCATGGAGAACGCGGACAGTAGCAGTGAAGTGGATGGGAACCAGGATGACCCTACCAAGAATCTTCAAAGAGGTCAAATGGAAACACAGTTCTCCATACATGCCCCGCCACTTCCAGTCACTTCCACCGAGTCAACTGCATCACCTGCGGCACAGGTACAATCCGCGCCCGAGTCACTACCTACAGATGATTTCGTTGCTCAAGCGGCTAGAGCTGCAGAGATTGCCCTGGCAGCATCGGGTGCTTTAGCATTTCAGGAGCAGTACCCGGCTGTATCCTCACCAGCTACGCCGACGGTCAAAGCTGTGACGCCTAACCCTCAGCCGGCACTTCCAGAATATAAGCAGTACGAAGCGGAAGACGGGAGAAGTACCTCCAAACCTCCTGCACCTGGCGCAGGTAACAGTACTGAGATACCTCATGCTTCACAGACAGCGCCAACATCGGTCCTCTACGAACGAGCAAGATTAGTTGCATCTACAAAACCTGCCTTGCCACAAAAACAAGCCGCTGTACCCACTCAACGGCGGCCTTGGTCGACCGAAGAAGAACAAGCTCTGATGAACGGTTTAGATCAGGTCAAAGGTCCGCATTGGAGTCAGATTCTGGCGATGTATGGACCTGGAGGAACTGTCAGCGAGGCACTCAAAGATCGCAACCAAGTCCAATTGAAGGACAAGGCCCGAAACCTCAAGTTGTTCTTCCTGAAAAGTGGCATCGAGGTGCCGTACTACCTGCAATATGTGACAGGAGATTTGCGAACTCGGGCTCCAGGACAAGCCTCCAAGGTTGATGACCTCAAGGGAGATGAAATGTCTTTTGAGGATTTGGACGCTCTTATGTCGTTCGAAGCGGACGAAGCAGGACTACAGTCGAACCAGGAAACTACGGATTCTCTTCAAGTCAACACGTCAACAGAATCCAAACCGGCATTTCAACCTAGTATGGACGACGTTGAAGCGATGATTGCACGAGCTGCGGCGGCAGCATCCCAATCAATCGGGTCAGGCTGGCCTTAGGCTGGCCTTAGGCAGCAAAGTTTCTACAGTTGAGACAGAACAAATCAAAGATCATTTTCATGATAGATCCACACCATGTTCAGTGCCACATCTTGCTCGCTTCTGCTCATCTTACCTCTTTATTTGCATGTGTCCGCCGTAGCATTGGTAGTGATTTTTATGATCAGATATGGGTCAGTTTCTAGCCCCAGATATAGGTCACAAGAAAAACATCACTCCCAGATGGCTCAAAAGACGTAGTGAAAACTGGCTGAAGTAACTACCAGAAGCAGAATATCTCGAAGTGAAGACATATGGATCGTTTATATTTCGGAACAAAATTAATCCGACATTGCCCCAGATTCAGGATCTCCTGCGGGTGTCGTTGGATGTTGCACTCCAACATCAATCAGCCTTGCGCACCCCGTCCCTTGTTCTGCGACACTGACCCAACCACGTTTCACTTCTAGTCCTGTTACACCGGACCCTGCAATCCAAGATCCGTAATCCTATCGATCTGGTCATCACAATGTCATCACCACCCTCGATGCCCGAACCGGCTGACACAATGGATATCGACGCCGAAATGGCAGACACCACTCAAGATGCGTCGACCACGGTGCGCAACCCAGAAGCCTCATCCGGCACTCTCGACAACGAATTCACACAATCTGAGACACAGCCCGCAGCAACAGCGACAACGACATCAGGGCTCGCTCACCACAACCGCAAGGATGTTACGCTGCGGGAGTTTCTCAGTAAAATGGACGATTATGCGCCCATCGTATGTCAACCCAACATCGATCATGAAGAAGAGACACACATTGCTAATTGCGATATAGATTCCCGATGCAGTCACAGCACATTATCTAACATTATCTGGCCTTCCCCCACCATCTCCCGCGGACCCGACTGGCGCAAGCACGAATACCACGCCTCTGCCTCTAGCAAGACTTTTGGCGCTGGCCACGCAGAAATTCGTCGCTGACGTTGCGGCCGATGCGTACCAGTACAGTCGGATCCGAGCGTCGAATTCGGCGGCGGCGAATAATCCGCTGGGAAATGCTGCGGCGGTGGGCGCGGGGGGTGGACCCGGTGCATTTGCAGGCGCAGGTGCGGGCGCGGCAGGTGGTGCGGGAGCTGGGAAACTACAGCAGACGACACAGTTGGGTGTGCAGAGGAGCGGATATGGCGGTGGTGGTCAGGGTGGAAGTGGCCAGGCGAGGGCCGTGTTGACGATGGAGGATCTCGGTATGGCTGTGCAGGAGTATGGGGTCAATATCAAGAGAGGCGAGTTCTACAGATGATGCACGGAGGATGGCTACTCTTGTGCTTGTTCACATCTTTGATGCATAGCGATTGGAGTTATGGGATGGTATTCGGGCTGAATGAAGGTCATGCATGGGCCAATCTGCATAGTCCTAAAAAGGGAACGATAAAGAGCAACCATGAAAGAGAGGAGTTAACAAGTCTGCGCTCCGTTCTCTCTGTAATCGTTACATCTGGCTCCGTAGATTCCTGATGAACATTCGTGAACAACCCAATATATGGTTGAGTCCATCAGCCAAGGTCTCGCAGTCCGTTCTGCGTTCTGCGTTCTCCGTCTGAAGTGTCTTGGAACAGAATGTCAAAGAGGGCGAAAATCCCCAGCCTTTTGTAACACACAAGGCCATCCCTTCGCAATCCTCGGAGACCAATTGGATCCCCCATTGTTAATTTGGCATGAATTATAATGCCTCTGACTGAGCCGAAAAGAGTAACCCAGATCAGGCAAAGGGTAGTGTACAGCGAAATTGATATCCCTCTTCATTTGTTCTTAGACATCTTGTATGTGAATCGTTTTCTCGTTCTGCGGTACCCACAGAGTAAGTGATAAGGCCATCGAGGTATTTCAGTTGCTCATGACTTACGGTGCGAATTCTCCCAGCTTTCTTCCCACCATCTCCTCCGTTATATAAACCTCGTTGTATGTCTTTCCATTGTGCACGGCAAACCGCAGTCCGACAAAGCTCGGTAGGATTGAGGCGGCGCGTTGTTGCGTTCTGATGATCTGAGTATTCTTGCCGGAGCCAGCAGGTTTGAGTTCGGGCAATGGGACGATATTGGGTCCTGTGTAGGGTGTAAGCGCATTCATATATCGAAGAAGGCTTCCCTGTTGCTAGTTCTCTGGGCAAGATTTGCTGCGTGTGAAATCATACCTTTCCAGACTGAGCGCTTCAGTAGCGCAAGAGTTGCACGCATGGTTATTGCAGTATCATGGCTTGTGCAAAGCAGTTGTGAGCGCGCAAAGAGCCGTTTGTGGATTTCTCTCAGACGATCCTTGAGGCTGTTCCCGGCGGGTGTTTGGCCTGTTTGTCACTGCGGACTCGGCGGCAACTCGTATTTCCAGCGCCCCTTCGGTCATTTCTCACTGGCGTTAGTTGATTGAACTTTCTGGTGACACTCCAACTCCACACCAAACAGCGGTTGCCGTAATTTCGTGCCTGCAGACCCCAATTGACCCTGAAAGTCGAAACAGGAGTATTCTTTCTTGATTTAGGGAACTCGACTTGTCCCGCCCGTTGACAGTATCGCCATCTTAATCTAGTATTGTCATGACCTTATGAATACAACATTTTGAGCAGTGACGCGACCAACATCATCGACACCACCCATCATTTAATTCGGTTGCCTCCTTCGGATTCACAGGAAGCACGACACTCTCAACATCCCCAACCAGACATGGCGCAAAGTGCTGTAGGGTCGTATTCGAACCCATTAAAGAAGTTCAAGTGCGTCAATCACATCCTGGGAACGAGCTTCTGGCTAACAGTGCATCTAGGCTCGTCTTTCTCGGCGAACAGAGTGGTATGGACTCAACATTCATGCTTCGCATGTCCGGACGTCTCGCTAATTCAAAATACAGTCGGCAAGACGTCTCTAATAACACGATTCATGTATGACTCTTTCGATACGACTTATCAAGCCACAATTGGAATCGATTTCCTCTCCAAAACGATGTACCTAGAAGACCGCACCGTCCGATTACAACTGTGGGATACTGCCGGCCAAGAGAGATTCCGCTCGCTTATCCCTTCATACATTCGGGACTCCTCGGTAGCGGTCGTAGTCTACGATATCTCTTCCAAGAAGACCTTTGAACAGACGCGAAAATGGATAGATGATGTCAGAGGCGAGCGTGGTAATGATGTGATTGTTGTGCTGGTAGGAAACAAGACCGATTTAGGGGACAGCAAACGCGAGGTCACAACGCAGCAAGGTGAAGAAGAGGCGAAGAGGGCAGGTGCCATCTTCATGGAGACGAGCGCAAAGCTGGGCCATAATGTGAAGGCGCTGTTCAGGAGGATAGCCCAGGCTCTGCCGGGGATGGATGCCGCAAGTGAAGCGCAACCCAACCCACAAGGTGAGTGATATGCCAGCTTCTGGGGAGATATACTGACCATATCTTTTAGTGATTGACGTTGCAGTTAACAACCAAAAGCCGGCTGACGACGGTTGCGCATGTTAGACCTGGCAGTACTATAATTTCACAACGTTGCAAGTCTTGGAATGGTTCCATTGGGATAATCAGTTCGGGAGCTGAAGATTTCCTCCAAGGCGGCCTTTCAGCCTGGCAAGGCATTATGATTCAGCATAGCACGGCGTTTCTGGGCATTCCGGAGGAAAGTGAAGGGCAAACGACTGTACAGGAGCAGGCGGTGGGAGTATGCATATTGTTATGTCCCAACCCAAAATGTCATTATATTTCTTGCCTGTCATTATATCACTTCTACCAATGTACATGACGAAAACACCTCAGAAGCATTATCGTTTCAGCCATTCTGCACACTCCTTATACAACAGCTCGATCTCTTTCTTCCTGTGAACTTCTGCCTCGCCCGACTTTGGCATGTGCGTCCACCCATGCTGAACGTCGGGTACCATGCGGAACCTAATACCGTTCTTCTCCCACTCTGGTCCAGTCTCGTTGTCATCCTCGATACCGGCGAGTTTCTTGGCCATGACCTCTCCCTCATGGCACAGGTAGTCGTACTCGGCGCAGATGAACCAGATCCGCTGAGGAAGCTTGTCTCGACCAGCGTAAATCGGACTCAACAATGGATCGTAAAGATCTTCCCCCTCTTTTATGTACGCCCATGTGAACAGAGGGCCCGTGTCCTTCAACACATCTGGTTTGCCTTCCTTATTCGGGCGGTACTCGCCTTTGTACGTCGCGCTGAAGTCGACCACAGGAACGACAGGCAGAAGCGACCGAACTTTCTCCTTTATACCCGGAAGCTGTGCAGCGGCAAGTAAAAGATTGCCTCCAGCGGAAAAGCCAGCAAGTGAGACATTGGAGGAGTCAACGGGAAGCTCCTGGTCAGCAAGAACGGCGCGAATAATCTCAGCAACGTCATGGACGGGGTCTGGAAACGCGTATGAGGGCGCCTTGCGGTAGTTGACGGCAACCACAACGAAACCTTGTTCCTTGGCAAAGTAGGTGTTGGTTTCGTCGTCGACAGTCGGATCCAAAAGAGCAAAGCCACCTCCATGGATGACGATCAGAAGAGGGTATTTCCCGCCAGATTTGGCGCCTGGCGGAAGAAAGACGCGGTTCTCGAGCATGGGTCGCACCGGGTAGTGCTTTGTATATGTGGGTAGGAATGGTTTCAGTTTGTTGGCCTGGGTGAAGCGGGTGACTCTAAAGATCGTTGCCACCATGCTTTTGAAGATCCATATCCTGGTCCAGAAGCGGAAGCGGGCGAAGAGCGATAGACTCTTGGTTGGAGGCGGTTTGGCCGCAAGGCCAGCGGCCTCGGTTGAGCCTACGGCGGTGTCTGCTGTCGTGGTCGACATTGTTCGAGGAAGCGCACTGATAAGGGCGGGCGAGGGTGGAAAGAGGGGACATTAGCGACGACCTGCCTTATATCACAGTTACGTGCCCACGTGTCGATGCGGCATGTAAGCGATCTGCCGTGGTGAAATGCGGAGTAAATCTCGCTAACATTGATGAGGCGTCTGCTACGCAGTGAACGCATCTGCGACAATTCTACCTGCGTGATGCTCATTCTCGAGTTGACATATAATTCCAGGATGATGCAGAAGGCCCGTCTATATAAGATTTCTAACGGAGTTCCACTTCGTGTCTGATAATGTAAGCGTTGATACTCGGCATATTGTACCTCGCGCTCGCCCGTAAGGTGTGGATGCTGCAAAAACAAGGCACGAGATCCACGCAGTCCGGATAGAGGAACTTCCAGACACCGAGAGAAAAGGCTGGAAACCATTGGCTTCGGGGAGCCAGCTCGATTTCCAGGCTTGATGGACCCCCGGAAGGTTTCGCTAGAGCAGTGACTGAGTCACCCTGGCATGTCGGCAACTAGCCCCTAAGAGGCGAATGAGGAGCGTATCTCGATAAAGCTCCGGGTGCCAGTGCTAAGGAAATGCCTCATCTTTCCGATGCAAATCTCCATCTACAATCGCTATGCAGCTTCATGGTTGGCCCTGATGAGTTCCTAAAGCTCCCTTGACATCCACCCGTCCTAACGACATCTGTCCATCGTCCACCTGACTGCACAGTGCATACCAGCCTTGCCCTGGGGTCCGGGACGGAACTAGCGACTACTCGTCACCATTAGGCACGCCTCAAGCTAAATTCCGCCAGGCACAACTTTTTTACGAGTACGACTATGAGCCACCAACAATTGATATTACTTCAAGCCTGACTCTTCATGAACACACACACTCTTTCTACCCTCAGCATTGAACACGACATCAATAGACACTCCACTCCGAGTGTTCTCGATACCCTTTACCCTCACCATTTCACCTTCTTCGGTCTGCGCGTTCGTTTGGCGGCTTTGAGTCGTCAAATGAACCTGCCTTACTCGCCTTCATTTCTTTCAACACCATCCTCTTCAACCGGAAGAGCCTCTTCTAATCACTAAATGCCTTTCAAGCCTTTTGCACATCTCGCCCGTGTCAGCTTTGCAAAGGGAATCACCCATACTTATGCTCCTTCCGTTGTTGCTGCTGGTCAGTCACTAGGAACAATCCAGAATTATCCCGTCGGCAAATTTTCAAAGACCGCACAACTTCAAAATGCTTTCTCGAGTCCATCTGGCTCTGGCGCCGGTGCGAAGACTGGGTACACTTCTCAGTCCTCTTCCGGCGATGCTGGGTTAGGCCAGTACTACGCAGCCTGGCAGCATGCGCAACAGACGGGTGATGACTCGGACTGGAAACAACACCAATTCGCCCGCCGGATAGGGTGGAAAGATCAAGAGAAGGTTGCAGCCTCGAAACACCAGCGACTTGAATCCTCCCGCGCCGTGGACCTTCTCCGGCCATCGGCTCGATTAACCGTATCCCGATCACAAAGTGAGCGCGCCGCTTCGCGCGTTCAAGAGGCGGATGAGGTCTTTGCCGAGGCGGAAGCACTCGCCAGGGTTGACGAGGCCATTGCCAAAGAGATCCAGGACGTTCAAGCTGCACAACGATCTGAGGTCGACTCCGTCCATGAGGAGGCGATCATTGGCAGTCCTGTTGCCAGCGATGGAGTAGTGTCACCCGTCGTCAAAGGAGCGGCCACCACCGACCTCGACTCATCCAACCATTCCCTTCAGCAGACGACACCTCCTACCGACGCCACATCTCTAGCCTCTGAAGAGTTCTTCCTGTCTGATCAGATAGTCCGTCTTGGTGAACAACAACGATATGCCGAGATCCCAACACTCTTCGAAGCCATTATCAAGGATGGCCAAGTGCCCACCGTCGACGCATACAATCAAATCCTTCTTTCGGCAATCAATTTGAGCACTGGGTACCAACCGTGGCCCAGAGCTCTTGAGGTGTATGGCGACATGACAAAGCGATCCGTGGAGCTCAACGCCGCTTCATACATGATTCTTCTCAGATTCTTGGCCGCAAGAAGTCTTGAAGCATACCAGGTGCAGAAGCATTTGGGTGAAAGAGCCGCTCGGTATGGTACCGATGGCGCTCTAGTGTTTCCTTCTGCTACCAGACAATACGAGACCTACTCCGCCGACACCTCTCTTGCCTTCGCTACGAAGCTCTACAACATCGCTCGCGCCACGTTGAACGACTTCAACCTCTCCACCACTGCCTATAACTCTCTGGTCAAGGCCTGCGCTCAGTCAGGCATGGTCGATCATATGAACGTTCTCCTAGCCGATATGAAAGTTCAAGACATTCGCCTCGACCCGCGATTGTACACAGTCGTCATCGATGCACAAGCTTCCACCCAGAACATTCATGCAGCTTACAGACTCTACGAGGAGTATCGTGACCTTGCCATCACCAGAGCGGCCAATGACCCTCTCGACATGCAAGTGTACGCATCCCTGATCAAAGCCTACTATGCTGCTGGACTTGCAGAGACTGGTCTTCGATTCTACGAGAGAATCCTGCAGTCATTTAAGAACTCAGACAACCATCAGCCCCTCTCGGATGAGCTGACATCCGCATTTGTTGTCAACGGTCTTGTGCAGTACCATATTGACAACAAGGCATTCGCCGAAGCTCTCGCAAGTATCAGTGAACTTACACTGCAACCAGTCGTCCAAGATCAGGCGCTTTCGAAGATCACCGCTGCTGCGGCTGATGCTGATCAGGCAAAGGAAGCTACCAGCAGCCTAGATGCCATCTCCGTTGCTAATTTGACGGCTGAACCCGTCATGGCAGTCACTGCAATGCACATTCGAGCTGGAAATGTTGCTCAAGCCACGGCAACCTGGCACAAGGCTCAATCACTACCCATTGTCCCGACCACCGATTTCGCAACGATGTACGGGCTGGCTCTCATTCGTGATGGCTCCATTGAAGCAGGTGTCGCCGAAGCCCGGTCTATGTTCCAGCGCATCCGGGCTTCTGCTAGCTCTGAGGCAAGCCGTCAACTTTCTGTTGCAGAGATTGACGAGGCCATCGTACTCTTTGGAGAAGCGCTGATGCAACAACAGGCGCCGGTATCTTCTCAGACAAGCATTTCTTTGTTACGAGCAATGATTGAGAATGGCGGCCTCGTCTCACCTGTCGCCGAACACTCCATTGCAAGCCTGGGACCCGAATGTGTCCAGCAACTCGATGCACAGGATATTGCTCTGGCTCTACATGTTCAAGCACAAACACTTCTGTCTCAGGCTGGCGTCGACATTGCGCATCAAGCTAGGTTCTCTCATCTTCTTGAGACCGTTCTTAACCGCGGTATCCTTATGGATCCTTCCACCGTACATGTGGTCAGTGAGAGTCTACCCAAAGTCGCTGCCGCCAGACCTGATCTGTTGCAACGCTGGCAAGAGCTTCTTCAACCTGCTGCTCCAGCGCCTGTCGCATTGCCACCACAATCACCTTTGTCCCCTCATCTCTCATTCGCGGGTAGCTTGCCAGAGGCTGATGCCTTTGACCCATACGCTCACACTACCGACTTCCGCGCCTCGAAAGCAATTTCCGAGCTCGTGGAGAGCACCACAGGCCGCATTGAAAATCACCTCAATGATGGCCTGGTCCGCTTGAGGAATGTTCGTCGTGCTGGCAGAAATTTGCATTACTCGGCCTACGCCAAGTTGATCACTGGTGCTGGAAAAGCCAAACAACCCAACTTGATCAACGAGATCTTGGGTATGGCACATGCAGATGTGCCCATGTCACTACAAATCCCAGCAGTTCGAGCTGGCTGGGTCACAATTCTGGACTCGATGATTGCCGCATGCTTGACTGTTGGTGATCGTCAACAAGCGAGCAAAATTCACCAGGACCTGTTGGATATGGGGGCAGCTCCTTCAGCCAACACGTTCGGCATCTACATCACCACACTGGAAGGGACATTTGATGAAGCTACTGAAGCCGTCAAGATCTTCCAACGCGCATTGTCCGAGGGTGTCGCTCCCAGTGTCTTCCTTTACAATGCTGTCATTGGCAAACTTGGAAAGGCTCGTCGCATTGACGACTGTCTTCGCTATTTCGGAGACATGGAAGGAAGAGGCATTCGACCATCTTCGGTCACCTACGGTACCTTGGTCAACGCTCTCTGCCGAACAAGTGAAGAACGTTTCGCTGTGGACATGTTTGATGAGATGGAGGCTGCGCCAAATTACCGACCTCGTCCTGCACCTTACAATTCCATCATCCAGTACTTCCTCAATACCAAGCGTGACCGAAGCAAGGTTCTGCAGTACTATGAACGGATGAAGACCAAGAACATCAAGCCCACTTCGCACACTTACAAGCTACTCATCGAGGCATATGCCGCGCTTGAGCCTGTCAATCTACCTGCTGCAGATGCCATCCTGGCCGAGATGAAAAAGGCCGGCGTCCAACCTGAAGCAGTACATTATGGAGCATTGATTCACGCCAAAGGTTGCGTCATGCATGATCTGCCGGCTGCGAAGGCAGTTTTTGACTCCATCTTGAAAGAAGGACACATCCGTCCTACTGATACTTTGTATCAAAACTTGATGGAGGCAATGGTGGCCAATCACGAGGTCTCCAAGACCTTTGAAGTCCTTGCTGATATGACTCGACGTGGTGTTGCAATGACTCCGTATATCGCAAACACTCTGATTCACGGTTGGGCTGGCGAAGGTGATATCACGAAAGCCAAAGAGATCTACGACAAAGTTGGTATGCACAAACGGGAGCCCAGCACTTACGAAGCAATGACACGTGCCTATCTCTCTGCGGAAGATCGTACCAGTGCCAATATCGTTGTCCAAGAGATGTTGCGAAAGGGTTATCCTGCTGCTGTGACCGAAAAGGTGATGGCACTCATGGGAGGAGTTACTGCTTGATTTCAAAAACACAAAATTTCTAAAAGTACCAGTCGAGTGTGGCGAAAGGGTATCCGCTTGCCTCGGCTGGTTTTTCCTTTGTTTGATGATGATACCCGCGACACGAGCCATGACAATCGTGGTTGCATGGCTATGGTACTGGCGTTATTGATTTCATGCTGGGCGCGTAGCGACAGCATTGTACATGGCGCATATTCCGGCATTGGACATGGGACACAGGTTCGGCTTCTTATTCGGCGGGTGGACGCTGAGTAGAGCAATTGAGCCAAATGTGGGAGTTCTTTTGAGGGAAAAGGTGGAAAGGCAATGTACAACAGAACACAACTATACTCTCTACTCAATTCTAATTAGGTGAAAGATCTAGATAGCGGAGGTGTTTGGATCTGATTGATGGTCCTTGACAATGGACAACTTTGTTGCCAGCAAGAGCTGGATCAACAAAAAATCAGACAAGGGCTGATGAGAAAATTCAACTTCTATATGTTGATGAAACTCAATCCTGCTGTTTATCTGTGTTTATAGATTCGTGCTGTACTCATGCTGTACTTGGTTCTTTTCTATCATGATCATGCTCTGAGGTATGTACGGGCTGTGCTTTGGCGGTGGTGATTACGTCGGTCAAGGACTTAACCGTTCAATCTTCCATCCAGCGTCACTCTCTAGCCTCGTATACACAAACCGGTCATGTAATCTACTTTCACGCCCCTGCCAGAACTCGACTGACTCCGGGATGATACGCAACCCACCCCAGAACGGCGGCACAGGAATTTCATCCTGTCCTTCGAACCGCTTCTCAATTTCTTTAACACGGTTTTCAAGGTCGAGACGCCCGTCATCATCGTTTTCAGGTTCTGGTACGAGCACACTAGACTGCTGACTCGCCCACGCTCCAATTCTGGAGCCTCGGGCCCTCGTGTTGAAGTACACCTGGGATTCTGCCGGGCTAAGTCGTTCAGTACGCCCTTCAACACGGACTTGCCGTTCTAGAGGCTTCCACCAGAACGTCAATGCGGCGTGAGGGTTGGATGTCAGGTCGGCGGCTTTGCGCGAAGTGCCGAAGTTGCTGTAGATTACGAAGCCCTTGTCGTCGAGTTCCTTGAGATATACTGTACGACTCGAGATGCGGCCTGATGGTAAGCTGGCGGTGGAGAGGGTGACGGTTTCGGGTACAAAGCCTTTGAGTTGCGGGTGTGTGAACCATGTGTGGAATTGGGTGAATGGGTTGTCGGAGAGATCGGAGCGGCGGAGGCGGGAGAGGGAGAATTGTGCGGCTTGCTGGGCGGTGTGGGCGTCGTCGGGGTTGGAGCCGGGAGCGACTGTACTTGTTAGATTCTTATAAGTAGGTGAAAGGGATTGGGCAAGGATGGGGAGGTCGCCTCGTCTGAACGGCGTGTCCAGGGAGGGGACACTTCGTGCTCGGGTGTAAGGGGAGTATATGTGAATGATGAAAGGCATATTTTTGAATTCGTGGACTTACATATCAGTTTGTTCTTGGGAGGCGCTTGAGCACCGTTGGTGGTGGACATTGCTTGATGAAGCATAGGTATGAAGCGAGGAGGTGCACCGGAGAAGAGTCGTATTCTTGTTGCTCGACGTAGCATGTATAGTCTCCGAATCTGTTTATTGGCGTAGAAGCTTTGGGACAACCGACGTAGAAACCTGCCAGTTTCTTTATATTGCTCATATCATCTCGTGATTGACGATGATGATGTCTTCAGCCTCTTATGACGGTCATTTGAAAAGCCCTCGATAAAGACAAATATCACGTGTTGAGGATATGAGCACGTGCTTGTATTCCATTTCCCCGCCTTGCTGTGCCAATGCCATGGATATTTGGCTTGTCAATCCTTGGAACTAGCCTGTTAGGTGACTTTCTTGAGCGTCACCAGTCACCAGTTAAATTATAGCTGCAGCCTTAGGAGAAGAAAGCAATCTAGACCTCGGACTCTCTTTTAATCCCTTAATTTTCCGCTACTTCATCCTTTTTCAGATTCAGCCCAACAAGGTCACCTTTTGCGAACCAGGCCAGGCGCATCTCAGTCTCACCCTGCTTCCCATTCGACCACGTACTACCAGTCTCGAACGAATCATTTCACCCATTGCGCTGAGTCACCCACAATCTCGACCTGGTGAACCCCGCCATCAGAGCAAAGAGCAATCAGGTCTCGCACACTTGTGCATATCTCGCCTAGTCAGTTTGCCTAGGGAACTTGCATCTCCAGTTTCCGTGGAGTTTTATATTCCAGCCCGATCCCTTTCGGTTCAAGATGCCTCCTCCAACTCTTGAGAAAATCAACACCAGTACGACGAGCTCTTCCAGAGGGCCGAGATCAGCCATGGTATGTTTAGTTCTCTATATCTTGTAGCAGACAGATATGTGCGGTGCAAGACAGAATGCAAGCTAACCGTGGCACGCCTAATTCCGCTCCCAGACCCCTACCACCGCCAAACTGTCTGATGAAGAGATCTCAGCCTACAGAGATGTGTTTGCTCTTTTCGTAAGTCTCTTATCTGCCCGAATACGGTAAGATTCTTAATTACTTATAAATGTTTAGGACAAAGATGAAAGCGGTAAGTGCTCACTCTCACGACAAGCTTCGAAGATCCTATAGCCTTGCCCTATGGTGGGCCCGAATCCAATCCGCCTGTTGCGATCATGCCCCGGGCCAATCTCAAACATTGTGACAGTCTAGCATCAGATGCACAAATTCTGACCTGTCGATAATCAGGAACAATCACCGCCCAAGAACTCGGCGACATCATGCGCTCGCTGGGTCAAACACCAACAGACTCGGAACTGCAAGATATGGTACATTCTTATTCATGGCACGTAGATCCCCTCTAACAATACCTCAAAAAGATCAACGAAGTCGACGTCGACAACTCCGGTGCCATAGACTTTGACGAGTTCCTCAAGATGATGTCCACCACCGTGAGAGCACAGGACTTTGCCCAGGAAACTCGCGCCGCCTTCGACGTCTTCGACAAGGACGGCAGCGGCACCATCTCTGCCGACGAGTTGCGCCAGGTTATGAAGTCGCTGGGCGAGAATCTCACCGACGCAGAGATTGAAGAAATGATCAGAGAGGCTGACAAGGATAGAAACGGCACGATAGATTGTAAGTCATACCGACTCGCGTCGTATTCTACCCTTTTCGATTTACTGACTACGTCCGTGAATTCCAGATGAGGAGTTTGTTCAACTCTTGTCACCAAAACCATGATTGCCGACGTCATTGCGAATGTCATTATTTTTCGAAATCGAGGCCTGATCTCAACGTTGCGAAATCACTGGAAACACCGTGACACTCCGAATTGAACCCGGAGCCACCATTCCAAAGATCGAATCGACTCACAACATTTCAATGCCCCAATCAAGATCGATATTTTAGTCCAGCTGCGACTCTACGAATTTCTTCGAACTATGCTTTTCCTTTCTGCAAGGTTCGAATACCCTTCCATAAGAGTGGCGGCACGCATCTAGTGAGATTCACGGGGACAACTGGTATGGAACAACTGGTATGGAACAACTGGTATGGAACTACCTCAGGGATGCCCAGCTATAATACAGATAGCAGCTTCGGCCATGGTATTGCGAGACGACTCGTAGCAAATCACGAATTTAATAAGGAGCATGATCAAATTAGAAGTTTTGTTTTGATTATTGAGACAAGCGAAGAAAAGAGGGCTCAGCTTCATCCCACTCAATCGGGAGAAACGCTACGTCAGTCGAAAGACCGGTGTGCCCACGAGCCCTTGTAGCCCTCCCGCGAGAGAAACATTCTTCGTCCACGCTTAGTGCTGTTTCTCTACTCGAAAACCCAACGCCTGTCAAGGACAGACGGACAATATCACTTCCGACTCGACCATAAACAAGCCCAGAAGTGCTCTGCTCTGAAGCAGCAGGTAGTACAGTTCTTCGTCCGACACGCCGAGGTTAGTGATAGAAGAAGATGCTGAGAGGCTATGTCGTGCCATGTGAGACCTTCGTGTCCTTCAGTGCCGAGAAAAAGAAGTCAATATACACATAATGGATGCATAGTGCTTTGTTTGCCCATAGCCTTGCAGCTGGGCCATAAAAAAGACCGGTTCAGTGTGCCTTTGATGCCTGTCGGCCACGTGCCCCACCACGACTTCTAGGATGTCTTCCCGCAAACGTGCCAGCGTGGCTTGCTGGCCGCTGTCTAACAGCATTCTGTGCTGGTAGTCCTTTCAGTGGAATGTCTTTCTTGACGGGTTTCGTCGATCCAGGCAAACGAATAAGCGCGAATTGTGGCTTCATAGGGCCATGCCATTCCTTGAAGTTGTTGACCATGAAAGGTTGCATCGAGAAAGCGTCAACGGCCTGAGGAAGAACTCTTGAGGCAGTAGATGGCGCCCATTGTCGAAGTGGCGACTCCAAAGGTAGGTTGATTAGTGGCAGAGAACCTGGTTCTCGATCCTCGAAAAGATCATCCTCACTTTCAACCTCTTTCGTCCAGTAGGAATAATCGTCCTCCGCAACGTCAAGCGAGTCATCAACAGGGAGAGATACTGCAGCAGCAGGAATAAGAACATGCTGCACATCAAGAGGTTCTCTCGAGGATGAGGCGACCGCTAGAGCCGCATTTACCGGTTGAGCAAATTCCCTCGTCGGCGAAGATCTCTTACCCAACAATCCGTTAAATCGTTCTTGCCATGACGGGTTCTGCACGATTGGAGTCGACACTGACCTAAATGACGGTCCGGCAGCTGGAGGCGGCAAAGACACTCTTGCTGCCCAACTCATTGGTGCGTCTGAAACAGGCGCACCCTGAGACTGAACAGGACTCGGCGGTGTGGGTGGCATTGCTGGTGGCAGTCTGACAACTGCCTTCTCCCGTGGGAAAAGCACTTTAGGTTTGCCCAGGTCACCATCGAAAGCCGGATGAAAGCTAGCATATTCCTCTGCAGGAGGTGGTGACGGTGTCCGCGGTGGCTCTGGATGACTGTAAGTGAAAGCACGTCGGTCCTGAGCTGGGTGACCTCCAATAGCTTGCGGGAAAAATCTCGACCCACGAGCTGGTGGTCCACTCATGACTCTGGGAGCCATTTCAGCACCTGGGATTGATCCAACAGCACCGAATATGCCCGAAGCAGGAACCGCGGACTGAGAGACGTTCGCTATTTGTCGCTGTCCAGCTTGGTCACCAACTTGCACTTGCTTCCAGGTTTCATTGAAGGTGTACTGAGGTCCTTGTCGAGTTCCCGTCCGAAGCTCTTCCTCCCGCCTGGCCATCAACTCACGTTGCAATCGCTCGTTCTCGGCACGGTCTTGCTGGCTAGCGACTTGAGGGAAGTTTCCCCATGCATCCACGCCCTGTGGGCGGGGGCTCTGCTGGAATCCATTCACTGGAGCATGGCTTTGCTGAGAATGTGGAGGCGCGATTGGCGCAGGCTTGGTCGTTGGGAGTAGAGAGTCAATCTCACTGTCAGCAGCTAGTGGACCTTGATCCGGCGACGTCACAGGTTGGTACGGGAATTGTCTGCCTTCCGGGAGAGCGTGGTTCACGTATTGTGTCTGGGGTGACCGACCTGCATGAGGAGTCCTGCCATTCATCCAGCCTTGCGCTGTTGAGGATGTCCGGGACAAATCTTGTGGCGCATAACCAGCCAAACCTTGGTCAAACGTACCGTTACCAAGGGCCTGCTTGTGGGGCATACCCCAAAGGTTGCTTGCTTGAGGTGAACGGTGATCGTGACGGGCATCTCCCCAACCACTTCTCGCATCGCCTCCTGAAGAGCTGGGCTTGGGTAACTTTGGACTTGATTCTGAGGGCAAGTAGGTTTCGTGAGAGCTTGCTTTCCGTGCTTCCGGCACAGTGCGTACACCATTAATGATTGGTGAAGGCACCTCAGCCGTTTCATCATGAGTCTCCTCCTGTGCAGTCGATTCAGCTCTGACGCGCACAGGCAGCTTTTGAGATTCGACTTGGCGCGGCACTGAAGCTCCAAGTTTCTTGACTGAATCCATGGGATGTACCTTCATCATTCCATACTGCTGCGGTTCACCAGATGCCAGTGGTTGAGGAGGTTTGGGCGGCGACTGAAGAGTCGCAGCAGGGAAAGGAACCGAAGCCGCCGGCGGCTGTTCGGTATCCTCCTTCCCACCATTCTCCTGAGGAAGAACCTCTGCCTTCTTGGCCGACTTCGGGTCAGGACCAAGAGAAGCCAACTTCAATCTGATGCGTTCTTGCTTCTCAGCTTCTAGACGCTGTTCCTCTTCAATCTTCCTTCTTCTCGCCCGCTCGATGTTTTCTTTCATGAGGGCTCTTTGCGCGGCGCGTTGTACTTCAAGGTCAGCATCCGTCGGGGCAGGAGGTCCAGGATGAGCGGCAGCAGGAGGCCCGGCAGACATGTAGTCAGTCGTTGCCCGAGCTTGATATGACGGCGTCTGAGTCTGTGATTGTATACCGTCCGTGGAAGCCGGTCCGGCAGCGCCCTCAACGTCAATCTTCGGGGTCTCGATTGCAGAGGCTGGCACATCGCCAGATCTGAAGGACATCCGCCGCCCGAATTGGCCACTACTACCAGAAATAGTCGATGAAGCTCTGCGCCGGGCTTGATCCATGCTTGAACGATGCGTCTGAAATGCCGCAGAAGGCTCGGCAGGGGCATGAGGATCGGTCTGGCTGGGTCTTTGAAGCACAGCTGGAGCACGGTAATTCTGATCATTTCTTGACATCCTCCTGCGGCCTTCAGGAACTGCTTCATAACGTCCCGAATTAGGTATGTAAAGTTCGCGAGGTTGAGTTGGTGGTGAGTCTCGCCAGGAACGGTTGAAATCGTCCGCTGATATCTCCTTGGCAGGTGATGGTGCTGTTAGTACCGACGGGGCCTGCCCGAAGGCATGACCAGAAGGAAAGCGACTTGGCGGTGGCTTTAACGGTTGTGGATTGATTGCGATTGGCGACACCTTGTCAACCGGAGGTAGCGGTGCCCATGGAGATTTAGCTGGAGTAGGAGCAAGAGCCGTCTTAGAAGAAAAAAGTGCCGGCTTATCGGAAGAACTTTTCGTTTGGAGAATAGCAGCCTTCTGCGCCAGCTGCCGCTCTGCGCTAGCACCGAGTTTGAGGACAGTAGCGTTGGGACCGACAGAACTTGCAAACTGAGGTGTCAAAATCTTCGGAGGAGGAGCGGGCTTCAAGGGTTCTCCTGCTTCGGATATCGTTGGTGTGGTTGATTTGGCCTGCGCAGCGATGTCCACTGGTGTGAGAGTGCTCTTAGTTCCATCATTCCATTCAATGGTCTCTGGTGCCCAGTCATCTTCATCGTCATCAATATCCGCCCATTTAGCCTCCTTGCCGTCGCCATCTGCTTGTATGCGAGAGGTAAGATGTATGCCATACTGCAGCTTGAGCTCCTCATCCGTCAGGTGTTTCGTGGATGGTTGAGGTGTTACTGAACGCCAGTCAGTTAAAAAGGCACCTTGGGTGGACACGAGACCATATTTACCTCTGTTTTTGTTCCAAACTTGCATAGGATCAGGCGTCGCACTCTTGAATGGTTTGCTTTGGGATTGAAGTGCGCTTGTAGTCTTCGCAACTAATCGTGGACGGCCAGAGGCAAGGGTGAGCGTTGAGGAAGTTGGAGTTGCAACTGATGAGCAAATTGTCAGACAAAGATCGCAGCACCCGGGTGCGCATTACCTTTCTCGGTCCCCTTCGCTGCCGCCGTTGCAGCGATAACTTTCGGTACTGAGTATTTTGCGAAACTGACGGGCTTCGGTGTGAATTTCTTGAGTGACTTCTGCTCAGCTGCTTTGTCACCAGCGACACTACCGTCGGCACGGCTGGTGTCCGTGTCTGAGCGAGCAGACCCGTCGTCGAGGTCTTCCATCTTGAGATTTGCAAGTGTATGTGTTCCATTCTCTTTCGATACAACCTCCCCAGCACCAGCGTCGTCCCCAGAAACTTGGATATCAGGTGTGGATGTGGTCGCAGGTGCGTCGGAAGGCGAGATGTCGCCGACCGACTGAGATTGGTTTACCACATCTTGTGCACTCTGCTCTGCCATAACAAACTCGGATCTATGCGACAAATATCAGACGGTGAAGAAGCCAGTATTGCCTTGCTGAGTTTGGTACCTGTTAAGGAATGTAGTCTGCCACGGTTGCCAGCCTGAAGTAAGTGGAAGGTCCACGTACGCACAATGGCGTTCGAGGATCGCGGTCGCTTTCGGCGGAATGGACCAAGGAAGCTTCGAACAAACGTGCTCCCGACTAAAGAAAAGGATTACAAGGACTAAGGGAGGAATGGATGTGGTTGAATCGATTGATAGGGAGGCAGCGCAGTCGTAGTCCTGATTGCGGCGGACCTGGGGCTTGGCGTCCGGCGAGTACTGGAGAGAGCGCCGCGGTGCAAGGTCAATAATATGACGGCAATAGACAGCCTGGGGTCACATCACTTCATACTGTATTTGCACATAGTCGCTGTTGCTGGCAAGTGACCCAGCGCATGGACCTATTGGCCATCTCATCTACAGTATTGGCCGATATTGAGGGACGTGCGCCCCTGGCCGCACTATCGGTCGCTTCTTCAGCTGCAGGTGTTTGACGATGTCAGAAAACGCATAACTTTGACGGATCCCTTATAAGAATGGAATCTTGAGGGAGAATAAGAAGTCGTTGAGAATCGCGGACAGCCACTAAAGATCTCGTCTAGTCGATCGATCTTTTGAAGTCCAGCAATTGTGTGAAACCAGCCCTCCCATGCTACGACAGGACCTTCGTTTGCAATGACTCTCGAATATGACACGCGAGCAGTCACTCATGCATGAGAGAGAAGTCGACCCGGGAAGGACGGTGAAGCATCAGACACCATGAAAACGCAGGTGTCCGGGTACGATCATCATGACATTGATGAAACACGAGGCTCTCTTGAAACCCCGTTCGATTTATTCTTTATGTACAGTTCCGTTCCATAACCACTTTCTCGAATGCAGTTAAATCAGTGAGCATTGTTCTTGTGGTGCCCTACAAGAAACGTCAGTCGCGATTTCCCCCAGATATCACATTACAACGTACTTAGGTGGAAGTAGTACTCCATACTGTATCCCAGTGCCATGATGCCGAAAATGACGTGCCAAATGGCTTTTTCAGATCAGTATTCGTTCGCAACAGCGACAATCATCAACGTACGAGCAGCGGATGGATTCTTTCCAAAGTATTTCGCTTGGTACCAGCCCAATGGTCCACTAGGCGCTCGGTTTGGGGCAGGTCCTTTGGGTAATTGTTCGTAGAATTTCGCTATCTTAGCCATACGCTGGGCATTTTTGGCAGCTCCGAGTCCCTACAACTCATTATCAGACATGATTTCTTCAATCGAACGTGGTTGGTTGCAGCGCGTGGTTCTCGGTCCGGTGACTCGGTGATTTCGGACTTCGACGAAGAAGCATTCGTGGGCGAAGGGCCAGGATCCAGTGTCCAACTTACCGAAGGGTTTGCGACCTGTACGATGTCTGTTAGCTCGAAGTCAATCGCAACAATGAAGGATTGAGGCCTACCTTGGGAGGAACGAGCGTTGACACGCCTCGGCGGATGACGAACGACATTTTGAGCTGTATACGGCAATTAGCAGGCCATCCGTTACTTCAAAGACTGCGATGACGAACAGGTAGCTCAAAAGTGTTCCCAAGTGGTTTGAAATGCTGCTCGAAGCTGTTCAACGAAGTGAGGTTAGGATTGAAAGCTGCAGCTCCGACTCCTGCGATCGCGGCCAAGACAAAGACAAATTGGGAAGGTTTGCCGAGTCGGACCTCAAACCTCTTCGCCCTTGAAGTCTTTCGAACAATAGGATGATTTGATCTTACGTCCAACTGGCCTAGATGCTCTTGAACTTGAGTCTGCATGCATTTCGAGGCCGAGTCTAATGGTGACCAGAAGAGATCCTGCATGGGGACGCACCATCTGGAATGGCGACAAGATTCACGGCCGACATTATGATGATAATATTATTCTAGATCTTGGATCCCTGACGTCCTGAAATATCTCAAAATACCATGCCTAAGGAACTTCAACACCACCCATTAAAACCAGTAAATATACAGCGAAAAGGACCACCGAAGGCTGGATCGTCGGGTTCCGTCATATCATTTCGAGATCAAACCGATCGTGTACCAGAAAGCGTCTCTTACCACACTTTGTGCGAACGATGATACCACGATGCATCCTCCTCTGCATTATTATGTTTGTACGATGGAGACTTTGAGTGACTGGGACGCTGCTGAGCCTCACAATCCTGGAAAGGTGTACCCCTTCCGGCCGGAAGCGAGAGAAACCCCATCTCATCCAGATTCCGGTCAATACACTGAGTAGGCGGAGCTCGCGTGATGTTGATGGCAGGTGTTTGAAGAGACATTGTCGGCTCTGTATAGCAAATTGGAGTCTCGTCCATTGTTGCCGTCATGACAAGTATGCGACCATCAGACCCTTCGCTAGGTCTTGATTGATTAGTGCTTGAGAGCTGATTTGTCCGTGATCGAGGAGGGAAGATTTTGGGAAAGAAGTGCTGAAGAGGAGTTCGCAACATCGGTAGGTTTGCACAGATTATCCCAAGCCCAGCTTCGATGCTCGTCCAAATTGTCGAAATGAAGGAACCTGCCGTGGGGTCATTCCCATTCGCCGACGAGTACAATGTTGTGAGGCGAGAAATTGATGCCACACAAACAATCACACCCAGGCCAAAAACCACGATCAATGCCAACTTCTGACGCATAGGCAATTTGAGCTTGAAGATGACAGGGGGCACCATGACAACGATAATGAGGTCTGTCAGAATGTTGTAGATGGCATTGCTGTACCACAGGGCGTAGATGTTGACACAACTGGAGCGGGTAATCCAGCGAGTCCACGCACCCGCAATGGGATTGCACTGCAGGATCGTTGCTGTTGTGAACGAGACACAAGCGCATAGCACCAGTGCCACAAGGCCTTTGCATATCCTGCCGAACCAAACACGATCTGTAAAGATACGCAGGTAGAGAAAGAGTATCGACAGTTTTGTGCAGTTGATAGTGAGCTTGTAGAATACTTGCAGAAGGAAGAAGCACTGAATACAGAAAGTTGTCAGCGTATAGAGCTTAAACTGGGAAACGTTCTCAGCTCCATACCTTCAAAGCCTGAGAAGCCTGCATCGACGACATCGTGTTCATGGGTCTGCCGTAACCAAAGTTGACGGCGGCGATAGTCGAACCACATTGCGCTATGAAGCAACCCTAGAGCACCATTAGCACTATCCTGTATTCAGATTAGAAGCAGACTCACTAAAGCTAGGCTGGTCCACAGGTCATCAGGACCCAGTCTTCCCACAAGACTGAAGCGCCAATATATCCGATTCAATACCAACATGAAAGCCAGGATTGGCGCGATTATCGATGGAATCGCCAGACGAGCTCCCTGTCCTCCTAGACCGTAATTGATGATATTGCAATCAGGGCAGACACCTGCCGTCATGTTGACTGCTTCCACAGTATGTGTCCTCAACACTCAAGACAATAAAGACCAGAATAACCTCGTCTGTCAAACTGCTTCCTTGCCAGATATATACCGTATCTCGGCGAAAACCATGTTTTGATGATCTTCGGCATGGTGACGGGTGGACCGCACCAAGACCTGGATGACAACCGGACGGAAAGACTCCCAGGTAGTCGAGCAAACATCAATCGTAAGTACAAATGCAATACGGGAAATGGTAAGGGGCGCATATCTGCAAAGATAGCCGTGATGAGTGCAAATGATTGATCAATTCGAAGTGAGCTGAATGTGGCCACATTACCTTCTGCAGTTCCTTTCACGCACCGTTTGCCGCACATCCTTGTTGTGGATGGTTGTTGACCAGATTCAGTACCGACACTTGTTGGTCGACTCCATCTTCGAGCCACACAGAACATATCGCTATGCAGAACTCGCTATGCGAACTTGAAGGTCAGCCACGTCTGATTCTTCAGGCCGGGCTCGAAGCTTTATGATGCGTGGAATCCGACGAGAATACCGTCCGTGGAACAGCACGAGCGCATTTGCGAACAGAACGGAGACATATCCTACAAGTCGCTTTGGGGCAACAGCGCTGTCTGTTCAATCTCTGCATTCACCTGGGACCCTTCACGACGAAGTTGAAGGTCTTGCATGCTTGAGACAGTCCGTGGCACCGAACGTTCATCCCAACCGTGAAGCTTGTAACGAAGGAGAATGGCGAAGAGTTGAGAAAATATTCAAACATCCTGACAGGCTGCATCTGGTCTGCATGTTCCCGCTTCCGGAGTCGCACAGCTCATGCCGCTGGAAGCAACGCCGGATCAGCACGCACACTCGGGCATGACGCTGGTTAAAATCCCAATTTCACACTTCAGCTGAGTATCAGCTAACTGGCAATGTATAGAATCCTGCCGGAGAGGTAGCGCAAAAAATAGCAGGTAAAAAAAGGAAAGAAATGGTCGAGGACGAGGCTGTACGGCTGGAGAGTGTTGATGCAGGGCTTACGTAATGATGTCAAACCAGCCACAGCAGCCACCTTGGGACATTCTTTCGCTTCAGGTCGTGCAACCTCACCACTCATCTCAAAGTCCAGCGCTCTCAACGTCCGGACACGATGTAATGGTGACGAGTTGGGCAGATATGCCGTGACGAAACTGTTTTGCCCATCATTCGACCACATTTGGCCTTCTTCTAGGATTGACTGGATCTCGGCGAAGAGGACAATGCTTGGTTCTTTGTGAAGACAAACAACATCATGATGTGTGGTTTTCATTGCCTTGGAAGGCACAGCATACACCTCTAACCAGACCGTGTCAGAAAGTGCAGGCTCCTCATGCAAAGAACATACGGGGTAGAATTCCTCCCCGTCAACACAACATGATGGGAATGGCCTACTGTCCTTTCAGGGGCCACAGCCTCGATACCGCTGACCCTTCCAACACGTGATGATGACCCTATACCGGACTTGCCGATGTCACTCTCAGCCCGCATATAAACGGTGACAGGGTGTTTACCAGAGCACACATTCCATACAAACGGTGTCCAAGCCAGTCTTTATCCGGTGCACTGAGTCTCTCCCACTCGTCATTCAAGGTCTTCCAGACTGTGCAGTATATATACATCTGCTTTCAGCCAACACAACGTTCTTGGACCGGGCTCATGCCTCGCGAATCTTGCACACCAGAAGAGCTGCAGCATGGAGACTGAAAAGTACTCCGGGCGTGATCCGAGGTCTCCGCATACCGTTCCTCGATCTGCGGCAGTTTGATTGCCAGTATCATAGGAGGACGGCGCTGCAATCATGTCCGTAGGATCGGCGGATGGCAGCCGTGGAGCCAGACGAAGATGATGCAGGCCTGCGACAGCGGGACCAACCCAGGTCGAAGACACTTACATATAAATATCAGCCATGCAAGGCCTGATGTCGGTAGGCCATGAACGTGTGCTTCAAGCCGGTGCTACATGACAACAGAAGGATGCTCTATCGATGCGACTGCTGAAATCAGGGATACATCAATAAAGGCGGACAGCAGGAGCGTCGCGGCCCATCAATACCTGTCGAGAGTTGAGCAGAATCCGAAGGGTAAACACTCGACAATGACTCTTGGTACGATGCGCATACGCATACGATACATGATCCTTCGCAAGATCTGCTCATGGCGTCGACCCAGGACTCGGGACCTGCATCTGTGTTGGAGTGCCACTAATTGGAAATATTGCGGTGCTGCCACTCGAAGTGAATATCCCCCTTTGGAGATCTCATTCACTCACGACAATGCGCACTGCGTTGATTCACTGATCACGATCCTGCCACACGCAAACAGCAGTGACAACGCGATCAGACTGAGGCAGTGACATTCACAGATCTGTTGCTATGGTCGTTCACTCGAGAACACGCTTTTTGGGATGTTTCTTGCTCGACTTCAAAACATCTCGTCTCTATCACCAACCACAAACCCAACTCTCAATCGACAACCGTCAACCATCGTCCATCAATTGCGAAGAGTGTTCTTCAGCATTCTGAACCGGGACAAGAAGCGTTCCAAAGTTCTGCATCCTTGATGACCTTCCAAGCAAAAGTCGGTTTTAGCCTGCTCTTTTGGCCGGAAACTCCACCTATCTCATATCCTATCCAACGGTAACCAATGAACCAACAGAGAAATGCTTTTTCCTTCTAACATATGACAGAGATTGCCAACCATGGCTCAAATCCCTCCTCCATCACCATTAACCGCACAGCCGTATCCCGGCCCTAACACTACAAGAGGCTCTGGATGCACCTTCTCGTTGAGCGCGCATGCCACCCCATTCATATGTGGTTTATATGAGCACAATCTACAAGAAGCACGTTCGAGTTTGAATCCTCAGGCCTTGGTATTCATTCCAGGAAGACACTGGCAGGCACCGACCATACATCAGCAATCTGTTCTCAACGTCCATGCACCTGAGTTCGTGCCAGGCATACGGCATCAGTCCTGCCAGATCTCATCATCGATGATGAATCCACAAGCTCCTGTCTTTGTCACTACCTCTCACATGGCTGAACAGCTACTTCTCAAGCGGATGCAGCTTATGACGATCCTGTCAGTTGATACCGCCAAGCGACTTGTGCGGTCCATGCCTGGGGCGGCAGTGCAGACACCAAATCCTCTCGCGGCACCATTTGTACCTGGAGCACAACAATGGAGCCCGTATACATATCCAGACCCAAATCTAGAGTGCCGATACCAGTCGCGTCTAAACCGAGTTCAATCCGTGAACGACAGAGAGGCGACCCCGGAGTACGAGCCTGCCGCGTGGGTAGAGTCTAGAAAATCCTGGAACAAAGCGACCAAGCGTTATGAGGGCTCCTACCAGGAGGAACGAGAAGTCGTCGAATATTGGGTACACCATATCGACTTCTTCGGTAGAGTGGTATACACCAAATCTGCCACAAAACCGGCAACGACGATTGCTATCCTCAAGTCCTCAGGCAAATGGCTTTCTATGGGAAGCGATTTCAAATCCCGCAACCATTTTCTGGTGACCTCGGCCTCGCGCTACTTGGATCCTGTGGTATACTATGGAAAGCCAGAGGTCCTCACCAAATTCCACGGAACTGCACTGGAGGATGCGTGTGTTGGACAATGTGACAAGTTCTATAGTCGCAACGGTAAATGGCGACAGGACTACTACGATCCGGAAGAGGACGAGCCTTATCTGGATACACTCAATCCGGAAGACTATGAGGAAGGCCACATCATCGTAAATGGATGTACTCCGGGATTCAAGACTCGAGAACAGGTCCTTGCTGCTGGAACGGAGGAGCAACTGGCTGTCGACTCAGCTCGTCGAGCTGCGCTGCAGTCTTGCAAGGCCCGTGGCCCGGTGAAGTCGAAGCTTGCTGCTTGCTCAACTTCAGATGAGTCTGCTGTCGTCTGCGTCAATAAGAACATGGCGAAACAGGCCTCGAATGTCACTAGGCGTTCCATGGAAGTGCAGCCGGCCGTGGAAGATAATCACCTATCAGGCACCGCACCACCACAATACTCTGTTCCGCCGCCATTATCCTCGGTCGGCACTTCCCTGTCATCGGAAGAGTTTCATAGACGCTGTGAGGCTGCTATGCCTTCCCTGTCAGACTGGAGTGAGGATGACGATGATGTTGAGGATGATCAGGCTCAACCGGAGGACGACACATCGGCATCGGCGCCAGTCCAAGGTTGTCTCACCCAGAGCGAGGCGATGCATCAACGACTGGACGAAATCGGACCAGTGTCCACGAATGAATCATGGGCAGATGATATCGACGACGAGGACATGAATGTCATTATCCCTCCGACAAGCTTTACACCACCTGCACCTCAGGCGACAATCGTTCAAGAGGCATCAGAAGAAATCGGCGCGGTCAACTCGGAAGAAGACGTGATTGCCACTGCAGATGAGGTGCCAATCTCTTCAGAACCATCAACTTCTGCTGATGGGCATTCTCCTAGGCCCAGTATCAGTTCCTCATCGGATGGTACATCTCCAACATCCATCGATGAACCCAACGAAAACCAAGTCGACAGTGCTGTCCATCCAGACGATGGAAATGACAGTGTCTACCATGTCAACGATGAAGCTTATGGCCAAGAAGACGTTACTTCTGTACAGGTCGCCGAGCGTACCGATGAAGAGATCTTCGGTATGAGTCTCGAGCAGGAGTATGGGAATATCCATGGTGTGCCGATGCCTGTCGAGCCCTCCAGCAACGCAACCTACGTGGCTGAGGAGGTCTCATCTACACCAACACAGGGACTGACAACAATGGTGGCTGTTCAACAGCGAGATCCTCGCCGATACCGCCAACGCAGCGTGACACTGGATGAATTCTTAGGACACTCCCTTCGACTGTTGCTCGGCGCCTCCAGCAACGGTAGAGTCATCCCACTCCTGACAACCGTGCACTTTGCTACTGTCTCCAACTCTATACTGTACGTTGTCAGAACAGCCAGTCGAGTGGACACTCCCTATATGTCGTTCACCCCTCGAGTGGCATACAACAAGGTCGATGAGCATGAAGACAATCTCACACAACAACGAGTCGTCGAACTCGATGACGGCGAAGAGGAGATCGTGGGCACAGTCATCCATCCGAACATTACGATCCGTGGTAGCGACAATGACAATATCACCTCTGCAGTCATTGTCAACGACATCACACCGGAATACATGGAGGAATCAACAACAGTCGTGTTACCAGAGGCGACCTCTACTGCATCAACGTCGGCGGCACATGGCGATTCTCAACCTCAGACTCCCCGACAACAACCACCACGTCGTCGAGTACGATTCGTAAACCCACCACAAGCATACTCACCGGCATCGACTACTTCCAGGTACTCGTCCCTGGCAGAACTGGTGTCCGGCTATGATCAATGGCCAGACTTCTCTGCCATTCATCACCCATCACCATCATCTTCGGTCTCATCCCGGAGCTCCAACCACGATGATGAGACCTTGGAGCCGGTTCCTGCCTTGCCACGATTTGGCAGTGTTCGTGCTGGTCGCCGCCGTGCTGGATGGAACTTTATACGGAAGTTCAGTGCCAACAACAATACGGTGCATTTGAAGGTTGTGGGTGAGGGTCCCTCGCAGACAACAGAGGTGGAAAAGAAGGGTTGGCTCAAGAAGGGCCTCAGCAAGGTCAAGGGTTTCTTCTCGAAGAAGAAGAATTGAAAACGGACTACAACAAGATCAACTGAGGAGGATGGATAGGGTTTCTGAGACGAACACAATGGGCAGAATCATGACTTGAACGACCTTAACGAAGGATATGAACTGCTGGGACACAGAACCAGCCACAAAGATACCCATGGGAAATGATTTTGGCGAAAGGAATGCTGGGAGTTTGGGATTTGGTTTTTGATGCATCAGGGCTTTTGTCACGAGCCTTGATCACGGTTGTGGTTGTATTTCTACTGGGGTATGGAGGAATGTATGAACGCAAAGTCGGTGGTCTAGTCAAAGAAACGAGAGACAAGCATGGTGTTGGCGGCGTATGCAATATTTGTAGCCACAGCCATGAATCTGGAGTCGAAAGAGCTCCGGTCATAGACAATCAGAAGAATCGTCTATCCAGAAATGCTACACCTGCAGGTACCACGTAAGAAGGATTATCTTCCTCTCCATACTCCGTGCTATGCCGTGACATATGCATCTACTGTGTGCAACCAACCTCGTTCTGTAACCCGCCACGAGGATACAGTAGAAGATGACGATCATGATGCAGCGTTGACTAAGTGACACCGCCGTGCATGTTTGGAGCTGGACTAAGCAGAGCCACCATGCTGCAAAAGTGCTGTCAACGGGCCAGCCACGTTCTAAATGTGGTTGTGGTATGCATCCGCGGGTACTAAATCGAACGGACCGTCTTCCAACCGTGCTCTTTCAGAGCGATTCACAGTAGTGTTGTGTATGTACTTGCATACACGGTGCTGTACTGCATGCCCGTTTGATATCAGCGCGTAGCGGGACGCAAGGTAGGATATGCACCTTTACGAAGGATATTGAGGTCGGATGGTACCGACTCGAAAGATCAAAATGTCCGCATAATGACGCTATTCCGAGAGATCTTGATATACCAGGGCAATATCGATGTCGACATCTTGAGCCATCGATATGGCAGGAGAAAAGATGACTGGTCTGTTTGACTTCAAGGAGGGTGGTCTTTCGACTCTTCGGAGAACAAACCTTCGATTTCGACACGGAAGCAAGCGATGGGAGGTGAGAGGCCTGGAGAAATGACTGGTCAACTAGATCGGAGCTATGGCAGGGGGCACAAGAATAGCGCAAATTTGGCTTCTGTGGCTTCGAATCATGCAATCTCTCTTCCCATGTTCCATGCCCGTCCGTTATCCACCTGCATCACCATCACTTTCAAACACTGCAGGCCTGGACTGGTCACAGTACTCGGTAGAGTATCACTGTTCGGGAATGCTCATCAGCGTCGACGGACAAGGTAGGACAGGAGTGACGATGGCGACTCTTTCCTCGTCTCGTGCTTCTGGTATTGCCTGCGCAGGCGACATCAATCATCGCGTTCTCGGATTCAGAAGGCTTCTGACGGAAGTAGAGATGCAGCGACCACGTTTTGTTTCAGAGATAAAACCAATTACCAACAAGACTGGGTCTTGACACGAAGCAGGAACAGCGAGTTGAGAAGCGAGACAGCGAAATTGGAACCTGAGAGGAACGGGGCTAGTCGGTACCTTTAGGCCTTGACTATTCTGATAGGCCCCTGGGGATGCTGAAAGAAAGACTCTTTAGGCTGGAGGCTTGCCTGGAGCTGGTTAGCCATGACCCTCCAAAAAGCCACTGGGAAGCCTGCCGGAAGATCTCCATTTTTTCCCTCATGGCTTGACGGCATTGATGGCCAAAACAGGTCTTTACCAGCGGATAGCAGGATGACCCCACCAAGTCAATCTTGTCCCTGACCTCAGGCTGCTGGGGCAGCCGCGAAGCGAGAAGAAGCAGAAGAGGTTGTGAAAGCGGAAGTCCGCAGACAGGAATCGCAGGTCCCTCTGCAAGTTTGGCACCTGGCACCTGCAACCCACCTGCGCCTGCACCTAAACTTGACCTGCACCTGCCACCCACAAACGCGCCCACCTCCCTTGCTTCCAATCACACCTGGCGAACATCCTCCGATCTCTCCCTCTTCTCTCTTTGCTCGTCTTGCCACTCCTTCATGTTTGTTGCTTTTTGGCTTTTGACGTCCAATCCGTCTGCAGGGTCTTCTCTACCCCAAGCTGTTACCTTTCCTGACCTATAGTCGCTCGTTTTTCTTCTTGGATTCCTGCATCCATTGCAGTTTTACAGTTGCGACTCCTCAGAAGCTCGATCCAACTCCTCCAGTTTCCTGCATTGACCTTACTCCACCAACATCAAAAGGACTGTCAAAGCTTCTTACCCCGAACCCTGCCACCACGTTACGGTAATCGTCCTCTATCTGCCAGCAGGATCAAGCGTGGACAGGCACGCCGGGGCTGGAGGGAGATGAGTTCAGCATGAGCTTGGAAGAGTTGGATATATTTTGGATATTCGAATCGGGAAAACACGATTGACCAACATCCCGATCGCTTGCCTCGAGGATGACCAAATACCTGTTCCTGGGCGCATTGGCCCTTCTGGCTCCTCCAACATTTGCGCAAAGCTGCATATCACTACAGGGTTCGACGACATGTCCAGCTTTCAACGCTTCCTCCATTTCAACCGATACGAGTTTAGTTGGTCTATAGTAAGTGGCGCGCTGGACACATACACGCTCAAAAGCTGATTTTCCCAGTCCCTTTCTAGCATATGTTACGTCCCGAGAGACCTTCGACACACAATTAACTCAATATGTATCCCAAGGATACGTGCAATCAAAATACGTGAATTTATTTGGTTGCGGCAACATCAATTTGAGCAACACCAGCGATTACTACGCCCGATACACTCTGAGCTTTCTCTGCAACGGCATTATTCAGAACTCCAAGACGCCTTGCGGCCTGTCAACAGCCGATTCACAGCCATTATGCGCCGACTCTTGTGCCGATCTGGCAACAAGTGAGGAAGAGATCGTTTCCAGTAGCTTGTGCTCAGGAAAGAACAGCAATTATGCCAACCAGCTTCGAGCCGACTTCACAAATTGCGCCTTACCAGCCAACTCTATTAGTGGAAGCTGCATCTCAGGCGAATCCAATGAACCTCAAGATTGTGGATTTGGAGGCAATCTGCAGGGTCTCTGCAATTTCTGTCGTTCGAGCACCGTCAATGGCACCGACTCGTGCTGTTTGACTTCGAATGCTACCGGTCGGTGTCAGGATGTGACTCTGCCAGTCTTTTCAACCATCTCAAACTTGCTCTCCTCTACAGCAAGTTCTACCGCAACGCCCACGACTAGCAAGAGTGCTGGTGCTGCCAGTTCTACTAGCCATCACGGTCTCAGTGGAGGAGCTATTGCAGGTATTGTCGTGGGGGCAGTCCTCGGCTTTCTACTCCTCTGCGCCCTTATCGTCCTCTGCGTATTTTGCCTCCGTCGAAGGCGCCACGGTAGCAAAGCTAGCAGCCTTCTCAATCAGCCATCACCACAAAGGAAAGGTGATCCTGCCATGGGATATAATCCACCTATGTCCCAACAAGGATATGAAGTTCTTCCTGGCGGCCGAGTGGCACGCATGTCTGCTTTGCAAGACGAGCAGCAGCCCGTAATAGGACCACGTGGCAATCATACCTCATACACGGATCCGTATGGCGACAGTCCAGAGTCGCATGAAAAGGCCGTGGGCATGGTTGGAACCAAACATGATGGATCACCTGGTACAGATTCCCCACACAACAGCTCTCCTGGCGACTTTTCCTCTCCGGACGGTGTTGGCAGTGGCCAGTCAGAACAGCTCCCTTTCTTCAAAGACTACTATTCGAATGACGACATCCACCCCGGTGATAAGGTCGCCGTGCTTTGGGCTTACCAACCTCGTGCTGGAGATGAATTCGAGCTCGAAAGGGGAGATATGTTAAAAGTTGTCGGCATCTGGGATGACGGCTGGGCTACTGGAGTGCGCATCAACGATCGCGCCGAAGACTATGATGGCAAGCATAAGTTGCAACGAGACAGTGGCGTGTCGAACGGCTCTGAAGCACGCAACGACTCACCCCCTGCCGGAGAAATCAAAGCTTTCCCTTTGGTGTGTGTCTGTCTGCCTGAGGCTTGGAAGAAGACGGTGGAGGGCGATACATCCACAGAAGGCGGTTCAGGTGGTTTTCCTCCGACATGAGGATAGACTCACACATGATGCTGTGTTTATGACGACATACGATTAGCCAGGGCGTTCCGGAAGCATGGTCGCTGATCCATGAGAACTACAATACTCGATAATACCAGTAATACTAAGAGGACGACCTTCCACGTACTGAAAGAGCCAACCATACAATACACAGCCGGCGTCGAGCATCACGTTTCTGTTGGTCGAATTAGATGGCCGTTGACTGTTGGCGTTCGTCTATTCTTCGTTTTGATACCCATTGTGTATATTTTTGCTCTACATGCAGAAAGCCAGTGCCAACATTCGACACCAACATTCACTTCGGTCGCAAAGGAGGTTTGGTAAAAGCAAATCTGCATTCGCATGGATCAGATATAGCTTTGAAGGGGCTGAGAAAGAACTGGATTGCTTTGCAAAATGGGGCTACTTTATCTGCTGAGGTTTCTGCGAAGCAAGGCGACGAGAAGGGGTGCGTATGAAGGCGGCTCCAGGACTACGGACATCCGATCAAGAAGCTAGATCATGTAGCAGTTATTTGGCATTGAAGAGCAATATAAACTACTGTTAACAGGTTACCATGGTTTTCGACCTTTGTTCAAAGGTTTCCTATGAAGCTCGATCTTCTTGGGGCTTCAGCATGGGAACGGAGATGACTAACTTTGTAAAATATGGCGTGGTATTGTATTGCGCTGTGCGCTGATGCTATGGTATCTCTTCGCTAAATTTCGAACATATCACTTTTTTTCCCGACATCAAAAACGCCAATTAATTCATTTTGTTTCTTCAAGTCATTTCCTTGATCTCATGTCGTCCATCGCAGTGACATAGGTACTATCGAGCATACCCTATAACACCATTCTCACAAGTCGTCCCCGCAGCCACACTTCCCATATCGATCAAACCGCCTTGGTCGCACATGTAGAACGCGTTGCTGCCGTTACAGAACAACGCGCCGTTGGGCGTGCAGGGTCCGTCGTTTTGGCGTTCAATCGTGCCGTTGACGCACTGCATGCCTGCGGCCACGGAACCCATGTACACGTAGGTCGTTGAGTCGGCGGAGTTGGCTACGCATTGGGAGAATGTGCTGGTGCTGTCACATATGAACTGTCCTGGTGTGCAGGACGTTGCGCTGGCTGTGGCGGTAGCGCTGCTGGATGTGCTTGAGGTTGTGGTTGTGGTTGTGCTGGTAGTGGACGTTAATGGAGTGGTGATGCTTGTCGTTGAAGATGTGGTTGTGGAGGATGTCGTTGAAGTCGTGGAAGTTGTGGTAGTCGTGGGTGTTCTGGAGGAGGTTGTAGAGGTTGTCATGGAAGCGGACGTCGTTGATGCAGCGAGGGATGTTGGTGAAAACACCGCCGTCGTTGAGAACGTTATTGTTGTTGTGAACCCGTCTGTGGAGAATACCAATGTGGTTGAGAGCACCTCCGTGATCAAGGATACTGACGATGTGGGAAGAGGTGTTGTTGTGATCGTGATAGTCGTGGAAGTCGTCGAGGTTGTCGTAGACGTAGTGGAGGAAGTCGTGGAAGTTGTTGAGGTTGTCGTGGAAGTCGTAGAGGCCGTTGTAGAAGTAGTGGAGGATGTCCTAGAAGTCGTTGACATCGTCGAGGTTGTCGTAGACGTAGTGGAAGAGGTCGTGGAAGTTCTCGTAGATGTGGTCATAGTCGTGGAGGATGTTGTAGAAGCTGTGGAGGAGGAAGACGAGGAAGTACTGCTTGCTGTTGTGGTTATGGTTATGGTTGCGTTAGTAGTTCCATTGCCGATGGGAAAAGGTGCCGTTGTGGTAGGTATGGCCAGTCCAGTAGAGCTAGAAGATCCCGTGGTAGTGGCGTTTGTCACTACAATACCGATTGCTGATCCAGACGCCGTCGTAGGGGATGCGGCACCAGAAGAATTAGACAGAGTATAACCGTCTCCAGTAGCTGGAGTAATGTCGTCCGTGCCGTTCACCACATCATCACCAGGGTCTGGAAACTCCACGTCTTCGCCTTCGATGGTGGTGCAGTTATTGTTCACGTTACACACAAACATGTCTGGGAGGTCATCGAATGTGGTGTCTCGTTCTTGAATACTGCGTCGATACTTGCTAGACGGGTTGGTGAGGATCTGGACGCGGGCACAGTTCTGATACATCTCCCTATTTCCGACGATGTTGAACCAGGACCAGGATAAGATGGCCGAATCAGAGGTTGGGGCGTCGTCCGGAACGGTGAAGTCGTATGTTGTCGTTATGGGACATCCACCGATCATGGACTTGATGACTTTGAAGGTGACACCGTTGTCGTAAGAGAGGGATAGTTGACAGGAACCTCCGTCGTGGTTTGCTGTTCCAGCTATGGTCATATTGTAGGTGTTTCCAGCGTAGTATGTCGCCTTGACCACGTTCGCGTTGGTGTAGTTGGCAACATACTGGTAGTGCTTGCAGGAAAAATCAGATCCATCAGCTAACAGAGGCGAGGTGTTGTCGTAATCCGCATCCAGGTAACTAACAGCAGGGTCCAGGGGGCTTCTGAAAGGATAAGGCCAACTCATTTGCATATGCGCTGATGTGAGGAGAGGGAGGCATGTCAAGACAAAGGAAAGGGCACCTGCCGTGCTCTGAGCGCGCGGCATGGTGGGAGGAGGGTGTGTAAGGGGAAGGAGGAGAGGGTAAGGACGAATTTGATATACTGGCCTTGCGATGTAGATTCAGAGACAATTAAACAAATTTGACGCGGTGTTTTTGTGGTATTGCAACGATAGATGAGGAGATGTAGATATTAACGCTGGTATGTAGACAGCAACACAGTCTGAGAGTAAATAACCTTGACTCTAATTTCTGGAGTGAAGTTGTAGAAAGTCTGGTATGAAAGTCTGGTATGAAGAGCTGACGCATTGAGCCAGGTGGGTGAAGGTTCTTTTCTACCAAGACCAAGCAGCAACAGAGCCATGGGACAGCCACCCGAAGTCATGTCTTTGCCAATTGCATCGCCATAGACAGCCGGATGATACCTGCCTCGGATAGAAGCTCGTTCACTATGTTGATCTGGAGACAAGGATGGAGAGATCTCAGGATGATCTGAGCGGGTGTGGCGCCCGTTTGCCGCCCGGAGAATTATTTACCTTTGACACAACCTTAGCCATTGTCTGGTCATTCTCAGGCTTCTGGTTGCCGGGAATGCGGGCTGATGCGCCCCAAGCAACGCCCAAGCGTCTGCTCTCCATGGTGACGCTCGTTAATATCAGTACACCGAGCCTTGGCTGATTTTTCACGTTCTGGATCGGCAAAAAAGGTTCAGAATTTCGTATCAGTTGTGCCATCTGTCTCGCCCATGGCTGTCGTGCCGAACAATTGCTGCGTGTATGGCTTGAGCTTTCGACCAACGTGCAAAGAAGCCATATTCCAGAAGGCGGTCGCCGAAGGTGTCTGTTGTTATCAGGTCTTATGAGGACAGCGACACGTCTAGTGCTAGACATTGGAGAAGCTCCATGGTCCATAAAACGACGCATTGCCAATTCTGAAAAAGACGAGATTACCAGATGTGTCAGTCTTGGACCGTTGACCCCAACGCACAGTCGAAGTTGCTGTTGAGATAAGACAGACGATTATTATATCCACCGGGACTTTCCTGAATCTCCATCATCGCAAGTTCGAGTCCTCTGGATGGAGCAAGCAGATACTCCAATTTGGCATACACTGTCTCACTGTTTTGTTCGACTTCTCCCACGCTGCCCATCTTTCGCGCATCTCCTTGCGTTCTTTGTGGTCAACAGCATGATTTGCCCACGTTGACTCGTGGCCGGTCGTTAGCAAAGGACCCAGCCAACGATAAATTGCGATGATCAGCCAGACTTGTCGTCTGCCAGAAGCATCAGGTGAAAGACTCTCGCGTGATTGGAACATGAATTGTGTTTTGCATGACCGGTCATAGCAGGCACCTTTACATTTGGCCCCTGATCTGCCGTCACCAATATCTCGCTTCCATTCGCTAATGCATGGGGGCCCTTTCACACCTGGAGGCAAACGCTGCGTGTTGATGCATGCTCGGCAGAATTTGCTCAGAATGTAAGGGTCCCCCAACTTGAGATGAGGACAAAGTCGAAAGTCAAGTGCTTGAAGCGCGGCTGAAACGTCTTTGGCTTGGAAAACCTCCTTATACATTCCGCTTCCACCACTAGTCCTGGTGTTGTACAGAGGAGAAGGTACTTGGAGCAGGCCAATCTTGGAAATCAGCAGTGACTGTGCTTTTGGATTCTCAAGGTCCATGATTGAAGTACCCTTTTCAGGACGATCGGCCACGCTTCTATTGCGGATGGAATTTCTGCATCGTGAACATGGTTCGAGAGTCTCAACTCGGAAAGGCGCCTCAACCCCGGCTTTGATGCTTCGGACCGTTTTCTGGTAGCCAAGCGTACGATGAGCACAAAGCCATACTTGTCTGCAGTCTCGGAGAGTAGGCTCCTGCTTGATCTCGGCAGCGGGAAATGTTGTACGGTTATGCAATTCCTGGCACTTGCCACAGACCAACCTGTCCAGCTCAGTTGGATCTTGGTCCCTTTCGGTCATGCAAAGGAAATCAAACAACTCCTGGCCCTTCAACACAAAGGAAGGTGTGGTGTACAAATTCAAAAACCTGGAACAGCTGTGCCGCAGAGCTACCTCACTGCTCTGAGTCAAGTAGGGTTGTAGAAACATAAGAAGCTCTGTAGGCAACGATAGAAATCCAGTTTCTACGTTGTTGAAAATTGTCCGCTCGGAAAACTGAGTAGCAACAGAAGGAGTCTGCAAGCGAGGTGGCCGTTCAATGAACTCGGTATCTGGCGTGAAAGCAAGCTTTGAGACGAGCTGTTCGTCGGATGGGGACAACGATAGCGGATTGCTTGGCCATGGCTGCAGGTTCACTTGTCCTTCATCATCGTCTTCTTGTTCCAAGCCTGGCGCAGACTTGGTACGAGAAAGCTTTCTTCGGACCCGCTCGAATACTGGCATTGTCTTTGAGAACCAATGTGTGTGGTATGGCAACCGCTGGCAACGGATACCAATCCCGCTATATCTCGAACCCTGGAATCGGAGACTATCAACTCTTGTGGCTTATTTCACAATAATAACATTCTGCTGTTAGGGAAAGGTCCGGGGAAGCAGTAGCTATCCAGAAGACAACTCGTTAGGTTGCAAGATGATTCGTAACAGGTCAGAATCAATGCTGACTCGATTTGCCACAGAGCAATGAAATAACATCAACAACTTTTGGCGGCAGGTGGGATGATAAAGGAGGAGTCGCTCGAGCAGGTGGTCACTGGCAACGTAGCCGAGGGGCACATCAGTAGTACGAGCTGTTGGCTCTAGACGTAGGCAAATCACGATCTGGAGTTGAGATTGGGCGGGGCATTGCCATTTGGAGGAAGCGGCATGCTTCGGCAGGCCCTAGGCGACGGCTAGGGTGCTGATCGCTCGTTATAGCAGAGGGGTCGGCTGAGGCCGAGATCTGGCCATGGGACATGAATGCAGGCTCGGAAGGCCAGAGCAATGAAAGTTACTGCAGTGTTTACTGGATGATCCCATGGCTGTGGTGAGTTGTGCTCAGTACTCCGTAGTCGAGGTGTTGTCGAAGTGGTCGATGGCGAAGACGGATGCCCGGATGGTATCCAGATGGATCTGCCCATCAACCCTTGCGCGATAAGTGAAAGGCCCCTCCAACGCGTCGATCGATGGGCGGACAAAGCGCGTAAAGTGCCAAGGTTGGAGCGGAGAATCGATCATCAACCCAAAAAGTCCATGACGTCGTGACAGGAAAAAGAGGCGTCAATTGTACCTGACAAGGCTGGTAGGAATGCAAAATCAATTCTCAGTGTTGGGAAAAGATGAGGCTCCATTGTAGATGAGTTTTTGTCGAAGCCGCTGCCAGTTGTACTGCTAGAGTCTACCTAACCAAAGAGACCTCGAATGATCACCACAAGACTGAGAACAGTCATAGCATCTAGACAGCTTGTATTGAATACCAGTCTCAATAGATGGAATTCGCGCTTTGCTGCCCCTAGTTTTCGCTTTGAACCGCGACCATCAGCCTTGTCGCTGGCATTGCACAGCATGGCGAAACGCAAAAGGTCCTCAGCGGCTGACGCCGAAATCGTTCCTACGCCGAAGACTCTACCCGTCAACGTTGCTTCAGTGGCATCCTCTATGATGCCGCCTGAACCCATCCGACGCACAAGTTCGAGGAGAGCATCCACACAAGCTGCACCCGCGGACATCGACACAAACCCTGACACCAATCACAAGATTGAGGACGCTCCAGATGCCCTTCGAGCTTCACCCGACGCAGAAGAGAAGCCCGAGGGTGCAACGAAGAAGAGAAAGAAGACGGCGAGTGCTACAAAGGTGAAGAAGGAGGCTGATGAAACTGAGGTAAATGGTGTTGTAGAGAAGGCGCCTTCCCCTGCACCCAAGAAGGCTGCCAAAAATGAGGATGACGTCGATCGGGCAGATCCAGAGGGCGAGGACGATGAAGCTGCCGATCCAGAAGAGCTCAAAGAAGCTCTATCAAGAGCGCCACCAGTCAACAGCTCGTACCTGCCCTTACCATGGAAAGGGCGAATAGGCTATGCCTGCTTAAACACTTACCTTCGGGCCTCGAATCCTCCCGTTTTCTCCTCACGAACATGCCGCATCGCATCCATTCTTGAGCATCGTCATCCGCTCAAAGACCCTGCCCAGCCCGAGCACGCGACCAAAAACAGGCCGGATAAGGACCAGCCTGCGGACATATCACGAGGTCAAGCATACGTGGAAGCACTCGGCTTAGCCAATGCCCGCGATACTCCCAAGATGTTGCGTTGGAACAACCGGTATGGCATCAAGTTCATGCGGCTCTCTTCGGAGATGTTTCCATTTGCCAGCCACGATGTGTATGGATACAAGCTTGCACCATTCGCATCGGAGGCGTTAGCAGAAGCAGGGCGTGTGGCAGCAGAACTTGGACATCGCCTGACAACGCACCCTGGCCAATTCACCCAGCTTGGATCACCCCGGAAAGAGGTTATCACCGCGTCGATCCGCGACCTCGAGTACCATTGCGAACTGCTTGATCTGCTCAAGATGCCCGAACAGCAGAACAGGGATGCTGTCATGATCCTCCACATGGGCGGCATTTTCGGGGACAAGGCTGCCACTATCGAGCGATTCAAGCAGAACTACCGTGCCCTTCCTGAAGGTATCAAGGCTCGCCTGGTATTGGAGAATGACGATGTGTGCTACAGCGTGCACGATCTCCTCCCAGTATGTGAAGAGCTTAACATACCTCTAGTGCTCGACTATCATCACCACAACATAGTCTTCGATGCGGACAAGATTCGCGAAGGCACGTTGGACATCATGAATCTGTACGACCGAATCAAGGCAACCTGGACCAAGAAGGGAATTACACAGAAGATGCACTATTCCGAACCGACTCCTGCGGCGATCACAGCAAGACAGCGACGCAAACATAATCCTCGAGTGGCAACACTTCCGCCATGTGCACAGGATATGGATCTCATGATCGAAGCCAAGGACAAAGAACAAGCTGTCTTTGAGCTCATGCGTACGTTCAAGCTACCAGGCTTTGACACCTTCAATGACATCTTACCATATGTTCGCAATGACGAGAACAAACCATGGAAGCCCCCGAAGAAGCCCAAAAAGGCTGCAAAGAAGAAATCCAAGACCGCAGAAGACGATGAGGAGGATATTGATGACATCGAGGTCGAAGCACAACCGCCTCCCCTCATTCCCGATGAAGAAGTCGGCATGGGAGGCCCCGAAGGTCGTGTCTACTGGCCGCCAGGCATGGAAGAATGGCTTCGTCCCAAGAAACGCGAAGTCAAGCCACGAGACCCGGAAAAAGCAAAGACGACAGCCGAACGGGCTGCGGCAAGAAGGGCTGAGAAGGCGGCATGGCAAGCCGCTCAGGAAGCTGGTAATGCTGCAGCTTCTTTGACGGATGCTTCGGCCAGTGTATCTGCATCGGAGCTTGTGGACGGAGACACCAGCCTCGATCTCGAGAAGACTAAGTCTGTGTATAATATGGCCAAGAAGCAGAAACCTGCGCGAGCACCACGAGCGGCCAACAAGAAGACCGCGAAGTCAGTACCCACCCCAAGCTCGAGCGGATTGTCCGATATCGACGGCGACGAAGTTGAGCAGGATGTTGACATGCCTGACTTGACTGATGCTGAAGAAAATGTCGCTGCAGTTCCAGCCCCGGCTAAGAAAGGTGGAAGAAGTGCGCCGACACGGACGACGAGTGGGAGAGCCACTAAGAGGAAGGCTGTCAACTATGCAGAAGGCGACGAGGACGAGTAGACTCCCGTGAAGACTGAATGCTAGTCTAGGCCATGTATACTACATGTAAAACTATGTGATTGAAGCTGTTACTGCCCACGTTCCCCGCCCGCGCATGGCAGTGGTACTGTTACGTGGGAAGCAAATTCCCGACATCAATTACTCGGACAATGGAGTACCGAAGCACATGCCTCGACACCAAGCTCGCCGGGCCTTCCGTGGGGGTTTATTCTTTTCTCCAATGTCTAAATCAACCCCTCCACGCGCCGGGAGTGTCGGGAGGATGGCCGATCAAGCAGGAATGACTTTCATGACCGCCGCTTAAGAAATATCAAGGGGGGCTTCCTCGTTGTTATTGGCGTATTCGGGCCGGATTCAGGGTTCCTGACCTCAGTCTGACAAACCGTGTTGTTGATTATCTAGGCATGTCATCGATATATGGACCCCGCGTCATAATGACATTTTATTCTCGAAGTTTTGGATGAATTTGGGATTCTGCGGTCCTAAGAAACTCTGCTATCCTGGGAATTGAAGACAGGCATTGAGAAAATGACTGGCATACGCTGAGATAGGAAGGCTCAAGCAACAGAGTCTTTGTAGGTAGTAAGATCCATACGTCACGATATCCATACTAGTGATGTAGGTCGTACTCAGTCCCAAAAAAGAGCATCCAAAACACCGTCGTCACCATTGGGAATTCCGCCGGCTATTTTCCCATTCCATGTAACTTCCTGATTTGCATTGATTGTAACAAAGACCTGTCGCATTCTGCCCCGCGTGCTGGATAAATTTGAGTCGAGATAAATCTGTCCTTTGCCAGCTCATTCTCCTTCCTTCACCTACACACTTTCCGCCAAACCACTTGAGCAAACCTTCCTCATTCAAACAATCTTTAGAACACAAGACCACACACTCACAACCATGGGTTATCCTGACACCTTCGAAGGCTTCCGCATCGCGGACCAAAAGAAGTGGACTGAGTTCAAAAAGGAGGAGGTGAGTTGTGCTGAAGAAAATGGTCAATAGTTTGGTCATTGACAACCCTCCTAGTTCAAACCCAAGAAGTTCGGAGAGCACGACATCGACATCAAGATCGAATGCTGCGGTGTCTGCGGCTCGGACGTTCATACCATCAACGGCGGCTGGGGAGAGGCTCCCCTACCCATCTGTGTCGGTCACGAAGTCGTCGGCAAGGCTGTCAAGGTCGGAGATGAGGTCAAGACCGTAAAAGTGGGAGACCGTGTCGGTGTTGGTGCTCAGATCTGGGCTTGCCTCAAGTGCCCTCAATGCAAGAGTGACAATGAGAACTACTGTCCACACCAGGTCGACACATACGGTGCTCCATACCCCAAGGAAGTCGATCCAAATGAGACCATCTCACAAGGTGGATATGCCTCGCACATTCGAGCCCACGAGTATTTTGTCTTCCCCATCCCCGACGCGATCCCCTCACACCTGGCTGCGCCCATGCTGTGCGCAGGCTTGACGACGTATTCACCTCTGGTGCGGGCAGGAGTTGGACCTGGAAAGAAGGTGGCTATTGTCGGCCTGGGCGGTAAGCAGAATCCCATCTTTCCCTTTGCTGACTTTCAGTGCTAACGTACATGATAGGGTTGGGTCACTTTGGAGTCATGTGGGCCAATGCTCTGGGCGCAGATGTCACAGTCATCTCTCACTCTCCTAGCAAGAAGGAAGATGCTTTGAAGTTAGGTGCCAAGGAGTTTGTGACCACCGACAAGAAGGGTTGGGCTGAGCCTCTTGCATTTGCTTTCGATTTCGTCCTCAACACCGCGGATGCGACACACACCTTTGACCTCACGGAGTATCTGTCCATCTGCAAGGTCAACGCCACCTTCCACCAGGTTGGATTGCCAGACGAGCCCTTGCCAGAGATCAAGTCTCAGATGTTCATGAGTAATGGCAGCTCAATTGGTGCAAGCCACATCGGTAACAGACCAGAGTGCCTTGCTATGTTGAAGCTGGCTGCGGAAAAGAAGTTGCATCCTATGGTCGAAACCATCCCAATCTCGGAAGAAGGATGCGCAAAGGCTGTGTCAGGAGTTGGCGACAACAAGGTTCGTTACCGATACACCTTGACCGACTATGACAAGGCTTTCGGATCTTAGTGTAGAGAGTTTCGGTTGAGATCGCTCACGACTTATGATGAGTTGAGAAAAGAAACCATCAGTGGGGTAGCTTGCCATAATAAAAATCATACACACACAATTGATCACTCCTGCTGTGCTACGAACCGACGTGTCAAAGCGGCTTCTGGCCCATTGCGACATCCGAGTACTTTTGATTCCTTGCATCTACTCGTATACGAACATTTAAAGCATAGAATAGAAATGGTATCCTCCATACGTTGGTTCTCCATAACTGGCTCAGTTCAACCCAAGGAAGCGGTAAAGCTGGCCAGTGATCATCTACCGCCAGGGATGAGAATACCCGGCTCCTTCGGACAATTCGCGTCCTTTCAGTCATGCTTGTCCTTACGGGGTGGCTGCATAGGTAGGATCAGAGATCCAGCTCTGTGTTTCAGGGATGTATGATGCTTCGATCTCCCAATAAGCGCCCGGGATTCCAAAGCATAACCTTCGCCGGACAGCTAGTTCATATCTACGACTTCCGGTGGACTCCTCTAAGACCGATGAACATCCTCGAAAAGACCAAGTGCGCATAGTTGGCTTCGATATGAGAGAACGAGAACTCGCTAAATGCAAGTAAGGGATGGCGGAGACTCTTACACATGCGTCAATCACCAGCCATCTGTCAAGTAATGTCAAGGAAGCGTAGCCGAAGCGGTGGGTTGCAAACGGGCGGTTGATCGACATTGCTCGCAGGCACCAAGAGGCGCCTGATACGCCCGCTTCAGGGAGGTGCAGGTCAACTAGGGCACGACTAGGCTAACTAATCACCAACTCAGCGTAAGGCAGGTCGCGGCACCTCTCTGATTCCCCGATGGAACTTTCAATGATGCCGCCAAAACTTCATCAGTTGAACTAACTTGGGGAAGTCACGGCACTCCCCTTTTTGACAGCGGCGACTGCCAACCAGGTCCAATTCGTTCATCGGGCCATCCACTATCGCTAGACGCACCTTCCAGTGCTTTTCCAAGAGCCCAAGTCCGCAATTTGATGCGCTATCTTTGTTCCCTCGTCGTCTGTCAATCGGAACTACCAACCTCCTTCCCCTGCCAGTTCATTTTGTCGTGCCTTGCTCCCATCTGTCGGTAGCGGCGATAATGGACTGCCACAATCTCGATCGCTGGTGAGCCATTCCAGAACACTTCGTACACGTCTCGGCGCAGTACCCGGGCTCTTTTCCCCACGACTATCGTAGCTCTGACCTCACGGTCTCGACCCTTTCTCCCACGCAATAACCCATATTCTTTGGGGATGTCCAAACCTCTGTCGGCCTCTCCGCAAGATACAGCTTGATCATGTGTGCTGTGGGAAATGTTACGAGCCGGGCCACAGGTCACATCTAAATCAAGAAAAGTTGAGGTGGAAGTGGCAGAGCGTCTGAGTCGAACAACAGCATGGATTCTGGTATAAGGAGGCTATGGACCCGACGCAAGAGCAAAGGTGGAGATGGCATGCTCGATTCCAGTCCTCGCAATCTCAAGAAGAGTCAGAGCCAGAGCACAGATCAGACTGGAGGATGGTCCATCAATGGCAGTCCACGATCGCCCTATGCCCGGCCAGGCAGCTCCATGGACCAAATCAACGGCCAACTCACACCCAAGTCCACCCCGACCAGCCCTAGGAGACCTACCTCGAGCAGCAAAAGACTTCCGGTGCTGGTCAGTGTCTCGAGACCGTCAACTTCCGCATCTCGACCAGAAACGTCCGAGAATGGCAGTCTCATGAAGGCAGTCAGCCGTGCTGCTACCGATGCCGTAGCCAGGGCAGAGCAAGAGTATAGACAATCCGCAGAATACTACACAAGAAATAATCGCCGGCAAAAGGCCCCTCGTTACATTGACATCTTCTCCATCTCCAATGCGAACGGAAAGGGTCCTACAACAGGGTATAATGAGGACATTGCGGAACGGAACCTAGACCTGGCTCGAGTTGCCCTTGAGGGAAACACTCAATTACATTCCACCACGGCATCAAAGTATGCGGAGGAGGTTGCCGCCAGAAATGCTTTCCCACCATTGCCTAGCAGTAGTAGTCTCGAAACACCCATTGCGAGCCCGCGGCAAGACTTTGATGATATGCATACCGGAATCTCGGATTATACCAGCAGCAGCAGAATGAGTGATCAGTCACCAGTATCTGAAAGTGTCGAAGCGCCGGGACAACATATACCCAACTCCATTGATGCTTACTCCCATTTGCCGAATGGTCAAACGTGGGATGCGCAGCCACGGTCTCATGGATTATCGACAGGTACACGAGCACACGGCACTGGAGGAGGCAGTTCAGCGCAGAACTCACAACGTAAGGGGACTGCATCGACGGACATGTCAGAAGGGACACATGCCGTCAGATCCCCAGGTCCTTCTTCTAGGCAACAAGAGCGAGATGATGTATTGCGTAAATATCAGCTCTCACCAACGGAGATCATGCCAAATCAATACACTGATCATCCCCAACCATCTCGACCAATTATGTCGATGTCGGGGAACCGCACAAATGTCACACATCGAATCGACTATTCTGTCCGTTCGCCATCGAGCTTGAGCAACGCATCGTCAGTCAGGCGTGCGATAAACCTCCCCCATCGTTTGATTATGGACCTTACTGGCAATGACTCAGATGTCTTCTCTGAAGCGTCTGCAGCGTCTACCTACAGCTCGTCCCCAGTTGTAGAGCAAGCCAAATTTGACACAATGCGAAGAATGCAAGGCGCCGTAATGACGAGTCCGAGGTCCGAGATTGATACGGATGCGCCGCGAACAGATTCTTTACTCGCAGAGCAGGTATCGCCTTCTGCTGAAACGGAGCCGTCGCAGCCACAAACACAAGATGTGCCACGGTCATCAGTGCCACAATCAAGCAATACTTCAACGAGCGCCTTTTCACCCGTCAGCACTGTTGCATCCTTGCCACCTCGTGCGAGTGTTTACTTAGAATCGCCTGTCAAGCACGTTGCTGCTGGAACAAGGAATCTCGTCGTGTCAGCTGGTCCACAAACGACGGAAGAGACCGCACAGCACGTTCGAAGTGAACAACATTTTTCAAACAATAGTTACTACGAAGAAGAAAAGGAAGCTGTAATTCAACAGGAGCCACGCTCCACGGTATCCACACCTAAACCAGCTTCTCAAAACACTGCTGTCAAAGACGTCTCCATGGCTGAACGAAAGCCGACCCACAACAATCCAGCAGAAATGGGACACGCTGACGGACCTTTGGTGCAAGCCAGGGATGAACCCAGGCAGCCCAAAGTGCACACAATGCCTGGCAACCTTCATTCAACTGCGATTGTGGATCCGAGTCAAGTCTTTGGCGTAACTGCCCGCGACTTTGCAAGCACAACTACCATAACTCCGATTACAAGTGCTACCAAAAACACCTCGCTAAACAGCGAGGGAAGGCCCAGGTCTGCAAAGAGTACACGGACTAGGTCAGCAACTCATGATCCTAACACTGGCAGAAGCTCGGTGAAGAGCCCTAAGCCCAACCTGTACCAATCAACTTTTGATGAGTCCGGCTTCGCTCAGAAGCAGGCCGAAGCTCGCGCTGCTCTGATCCGGCTTCAAGAGAGCTTGAATGAGAATTTCCTCCCGAACCCCTCTCCCGCGCCACTCGTACAGTCGTCCAGAACCAATACTCCAAAACACAACTTCTCTTTCAGCGATGGAAAACCCGTGGCTCCATCAACTATTTTTGCTCAGGTCAGAAACTCACCACCTGTCTCCCCACCGCCTGAAAACACGACGAAGGAAGTTAGATCTGACACGACTTATCATTCTCTTACGACGATGTCGGATACCGAAAATATACCCAATGGCATTACTCCTAAGGCATCGGTGCTGAACACTGAAGGTCGTGGTAGGAGCAAAGGCGCAGAGCTGGATGGTCCTGGTCCGTCCATTATGTACCCTGAGGCCTTGAACAAACCTTTACCAATGCCGCCACCACTACACGTCAATGGCATACGCTTCACCAAGCAGCATCAACCTGTGCCACCTAGTCCCGGCGAGGTCTCTCTATCCAGTTTCCCCATACCAGTCTCATCACCACGACAATCCCAAGCTTCATCTGCACAGGCTTCATCCTCGAGACAGAGAGCAAACTCGGCGGATCCACAATCTAGTCAATCCGGCACGTCACAATCGCAATCCAAATCTCACCACTCACACCAAAGCAGCAGTGGTGGCACTGGGCGTGGGTTACGCCGCCAGTCCAGCCTGCGCAGCCAGGCTAGTAGTGCTTCCGCCTTCAGCATTCCTTACCACATGATTCCAGACCGCTCGAGTAGTATTCGCGATCGATCTGTCATGGAAGAGTCAGAATGACCGCGATATTTCTGGTTGCAGGAATCTGTCCTTTTGGTATCGTGTCATCTTTCTCTAATTCTGCAATCGCAAGAGTCGTGAAAGAAAGTCGAAAAGCTCTTTTGTTGTTTTGACATGTACTCTATCACTTTTGCAACGACGAGATGATCTGTTTCTTCTCTTATTTAGCCTGTTGAGCTATTTGAGCGGCTTTGGAAAGCATCCGGATTCATCGTTTTAGCACCCCAGGTATTTAACGACCGAAGACGGGATGGTGGAAAGATTATGGTTGGCTAGCAATAGTCCTTTCTCGATATCTCTTCAGATACCACATATATATTTATGATTTCTGGTATATACTTTACGATCTATCTTTCCCATAGTTATGCCTTTTCTGTACAAGACTCCAGTCTACTTACAGGCAAGATGCCAATTTCTAGAGTATATGTGCCCTGTAATTGGGGCAGCCACCATGGTATATAGGAAGGAGTATCACAACCCCCAGACCTTCATCCACCCTTCATTCGTCCTGATACCGCCCTTGGCCGTTCGTCCGCCCTCGACGTCTCGGCCATGCTCCACAACCTCCTCTTCGCCTGGCAGACGAAGCCATTCGTCGACCACAGGCGGTATTTCTTCTTTGACATGTGATACCACGACAAGAGCTTGCGAAGATGTGAGGCCGGGAAATTGTGTGTCTTTTACGCCAGACTCGATGAACGACATGGCCTTGTCGCGCGTTTCGGCGGACAAGCCGGAAAACGCCTCGTCCAGGATCACGATGTCAGGCTGTTTTATGATCGCGCGCAAGAGTAACAGGAGACGCTGAGCGCTGAAGGGCAACACGCTGAACGCGTGAGTCGATTTATCGGATGCCCAATCTAGACTTTCTCCGCGATCTGGGCTGTCCTGTCTAAGTTCAGGCTGCCAGTGCCGCAGGAATGTGTCGACCATTTGTGTTCGTTCGGGTGTGAGTTTGGGTTTGCTAGCGTATGTTTCGGCCCAAGAGGATTCCAGCACGCGTCGGGGCGGGAGATGTTTGGGGAAGAAGGCGTGGATCTCCGGCGAGGAGTGGCCTATGCGGGATTGAATCTCCCAGAGAGACAAGCCTGGTTTGCCGGGTGAGGGGAGACGGGTGCGGCCGAAGAATTTGATGGGGAGGCTGTAGGATTGAGGGTGGTCGGAAGTCAGGAGGGAGAGGAGTGTTGTTTTGCCGGAGCCGTTGGGGCCAAGAAGGGCGAGGCGCGTGCCTTGTCGGATTGTCAATGTGAGGCCGGGGGGTGTGTGGCCTAGGACGGTTTTGGGGCCGTATTTTACTGTTACGGAGGATAGTTCGATTAGAGGGTCGCCTTGCTTTGAAGGAGGAGCGGAGTCGGATGTTGAAGAGATGGAGGTGGAAGGCGAAGAGGTTGATGTGCGTTGCGCTGAGGAGTTGTGGAGGTGTGAGCTGTCGTTTTGGGAGGCGACGAGGAGGATGTGGTCGAGGTCGTTTTGTGGGGAGGGTCCGCTGGTCTCGATGGCTTTGGACCACGATTTGTGGGTGGACGCAGCGATGTCTCCTGTGAGGAGCTCGTGTCTTGTTATGCCTTTGCTGGTCAGTTCGTCGCCTATACCTGATGGCGGTGTGCCGTATGTCTTCACGATTCGGTCAAGGACCCAATTGTCCTTGCCGCCAGAACTTGATTGCGCTTTGGACACGACCTCGGCCCATTGCCGGAGACTGAAAAGGACGTGTTGCTTTGCGCCCATCAGCGCCACGGTATGATTCGGGCCGAGAACGACGAGGTGTGTGATCCAGTCTGGGATAGGGTCTTGAGGCCGCAGCGCGAGAAGAAGAAGAGGGGACGACTTATATGCCAGTCTTTGGAGCATGGGTGACAGCGTGACCAGAGTCGGCGGATCCAAGCCCATGAACGGTTCATCGAGCAGGAGTAGTTTCGGCTTGCCTAGCAGCGCTTTCGCGATCCTTGATCTTCGGGTTTGTCCATTGCTCAAGTTGCTGACTGGCATGTCGAGGAGCTTTTGCAGACGCAGGTCCGCGATAGTCTGGTCGAGGAGGGCGAGGTCGACATGTCGCTCCTCTGCACTCTGCGTTGGGTTCAACTCCGTTTCCCCCTTTAGGTATTGCAGGACCGACCAGTCTGTCTCCTCTCTACGGCTTTCGTACCGAGCACTCAGGTATGCGCCTCTTATACCTCCGCTGGAAGGTTGCCCCTTCGTCGTGTTGAAGCCAACATATTGTATCGCCCGTGACGGTATTCGCAAATGGTGGTCTTTGCGGTCGTCAATGGCGTCCGATGCCAGAAATGGGTATGATCTTGCGTTTGGCGGGAAACATAGATGTGACCCTCGTAGGAGTTCGAGGAACGTGGTTCCGTCAGAGCCGCTTATGACAGCCCAGTGGTCGTCTTTTCGCTCAGCAGCCTGGTCCTTGGTGGCAGGCAGTTCGAAGGTCAGGTTCGGAAAGAGAGGTGGGTTGGAGGACGAAGAGTCTCCGCCATGTGCTGACGGGTGCTCTCTGTAGAACGTGCCATTGCGAATCTGCACAAGGTTCAAGTCGCCTGCTCTCCGGGCGGAGGAGAACAAAGCAAGTGTCCTCCGCATATCCTTTGCATCTCGAAGAATACCTCGAGACCTGGACAGGAGTTGTAGAAGTTGGGGTATCCCTCGAAATTTATCTCCAACGGCGGGGAACATCTCGGGGAGCAGGACTCGACTCCGGGAGATTCACGTTATGGCGTGCCAGAAGTCGTCCTTGTCGTCTACAGATTACATAAAGGGAGGATCAAAGATTACATACAGGGAGGGGAAATTTGACTGTGCACACAAGTGTTTTGGGTATCTCATGGCTCATTGCAAGCCAGCGCTATCATCTAGTTCTTGTGGAATAATGTACAATTGTTGCTGCCTGAGCGACCCATCACGCCTCGCTATGCTGAAAACCGTGGTATCTGCAGCAGGGCATTGGCCCCTTAAGCTCATTTCAAGCACAAACCAAGCACAATCCTTGTTCGTCTCGTGTTTCCTGCAAGTGATTTGGTCCTTTCTAAAGGAAGTATTCGTTGCGTCCGCCTCTCGAAGGTGGAACATGTCGTAGCTCGTCTTTGACGGCACTGAACAGCTTGAATGTCGGTCTCATGTCTTCGCCAATCTCGCATACCGACGCTAGATTTCCGCATCTGTAGCAGTAATTCGGTGCACTCCATACTGTAACCACGTCTTGACTCTTGAAATGGTATTTGTAGCCTTCGTTGACCAATTGATGTGCTCTTGCAATGAGGTTCAATCCGTTGACGTGACAGAATTCCTGGCTAACTCGGTCTCCAAATAACCAGCCAGCTCCTCGCGGCGATACTGCCCATGTCTCGACGTCTTCTGGGTCTGACCATACAAGATCACAAAATGCACCCTCGTGTGGGATTTCCTGCGCACGAGCAACGACTCTGACCTGGTCAAGTGTTCGGATCTCTGGTGACAGACCGCCGTGTACACACAAAACTTTGCCATCAACGATGGCTCCGAGTGTCATAAAGTCGAAGACCTGGCAGCATGCCTTCCACACTGAGGTGTTCCCATATTTCTGTACGCATTCTTCGTAAAAGCCGTACACTTGAGTAATTTGGCGAGATTCGTGATTCCCTCGGACTAACGTGATCTTTTCGGGGTATTTGGCCTTCAGGCATAAGAGAAGTGTGAGTGTTTCAAGTGAGAAGTATCCACGATCGACGTAGTCTCCTAAAAAGATGAAATTTGCGTTTTGTCGTTGGGATATGACATTCCCAGATTCTGATCGCTCGTCTTCGATTTCAGATTGTTGTGATGAGGGTATTTCTTCTGCATCGCTGACTTCGCTGCTCTTGTCGCCAGTCAGATCAGGATGTTGTGCGCCTCCGAGTCTCATTTTCTTCTTCAATTTCGGGTTCGTAATGGTAGTAGGAGGTTCAATGTCTGCGGAAGTAATGATGTTTGCTGGTGTGACGGGTGTTTCTGGTGCCGATTCATTTGGCATGCCTCCTGCGACTCTGAAAAGCTCGAGGAGATCGTAAAACTGTCCATGAATGTCTCCGCAGATCGTGACTGGCGTCGAGACAGGTTGGATGTTTGATTCTTCCATCATGTATTCTTTGACAATCTCGCAAAGCTGTTTCATGTGGTATTCTGAGAGGTATTTGCAGTTCTTTGCTGCATCGAGCCACTCGTCTGGGCCTGCTGACCGCTTGAGGCGCGCTGGGCCAGGAACTGGGACTCTGACGGCGGCCATTGTTGGACCTCGTCGATGATGATTTGGCGGGAGGGAGCGGCCGCGTTGGTGGTGGTGGAGGAGGTGGAGGAAGAAGATTGAACCCTTGGCGGTTCGAACGGGGGCGCACGCAGTGACCTCACAAGGTCAACGTAGTCAAAAGCCCGACCTCTCGGGAGGCCGAGAAAGAGCGAACGGTCGAGATGGGTCACGTTGCGTGACCGGCGGCGACGGGAAGGAACAGGGGAGGAGGAGGGCGATGGAGAGGGCGAACCCTCCGTGTTGTCTTCGTCGAAGACCGGGAAGTCCTCTGGGGCGACAGCGGCAGAGGAGACCGTTGGTGGTGGGGAGGAGGCGGGAGGGATGCTGTCGTCGACAGCGGTTGGTGGTGCGGCGGCCGTGGAGGCCAACGAAGACATGGTTGGGTCACGAGATCTCGGAAGCGGAAAAAAGAAAGTCCGAAAGGGAAACTTAGCCGAGTTATATAGGATGTCGACCGACATCAACGTGAACAAACCTCACATCTTGGCGATTCACGCCGCGCACTCATTGGTCGATGGTGAGTCATTGTGATGTCGTCCGCCTCATGATCATCGTCTGAAAACCAAGTGAAACGAAGGTGAAAGGAATCTGAGCAGATCTATGATTGTTCTCTCACTTACAGGTGAAAGTAGAGACACCAACAATGTCAAATTCTACGAAAGGTCGTGCAGGAGGCGTCTTGCCTGTGAACGCAGCAACGAGGAAGAATGCATCAGTACAGTCTACGCCCAAGTCGTCCTCGAGAACTCCTGCGCCGAGACTTAGACTGGTTGTTAGACGACTACCACCAGGTTTGACCGAGACTGAATTCTGGACTGTCCTTGGGGATGACTGGAAGATCGGAGGTGGAAGAGTTGACTGGGCAGCCTTCAAAGATGGCAAGATCTCAAAAGAGTGAGACATCAAATGGCCTCACTTGACTCGGCGCTGACCAAACTGTAGTCCAGCAAAACCTTCACGACCAGCAAGAGCCTACATCAAAGTCAAGGAACAATCATTGCTTGACTCATTGTCCACAGTTGTAAGGCAATCATCGTTTCAGGACGCCAAAAACACGACGAAGGACCCTTGCCTACTAGGACCACCCTCTCTGGAATTTGCCCCTTACAACAAGATACCAAGCGGCCGTGGCAGGAATGATGGTCGACAAGGCACGATCGACCAGGACCAGGAATTCATTGATTTCTTACAGAGTCTCACCGAGCCAGTCACCAAAGCAGCTGTGAATGGAGCAGACGTAGGGGACTCCAAGCAGGAAAAGGTCTCAACCACGCCACTTGTCCAGTTCATCAAGGAGAAAAAAGCAAACAAAGCAAAAGAGGCGTCTCAGGCCAAAGCAGCCAAAGCTCGTGAGAACAAGGATGCCAAAACCGCCAGACCGGAGACTCGGTCGCCAGTCATTATCAAGGGTAAGGCTGCACCAGCTGCGGAAAAGGAGCGAGTTGCAAAAGCCACCGAAGATGCGGTCAAGGCAATCAACAAGTCAGTCGCTGCCATGCAGAGTAAACAACAAACACCAGCGAAGGGCGATGCGAAGCAACCTGCAAAGGAGACACCAACATCCACGCCACAAGCGATGCCGGCGAAGCGTGAGCGTGAGAGAGGCAACGCAAGTGCTGCCGCACGTATGCTTCAGCGTGATCTAGGATTGGTAGCAAAAGAGAACAAGACACAGAGAACTCCCAAATCCTCAAATGCACCCGCTAATACAGAAGCCACACCATCATCCTCGACAAAGTCCGCCGCTCCTCCCACAGCACCCAAAGCAGACTCCATCGCCGAGCAGAAACAATCTGCGCCTTCTCCTGCGACTCCGTCGGCACCAACGGGCCCGCGAGCATCCCGCACACCCAGCGCTGCGTCAACGAAACCCCCAACGACACCTTCACAGAGACCCGCGAAAGCCGCACCTCAGCCTTCTGCCGGCGCCAAATCGGCATTTCTCAAACATGCCAACCCGTCGCAGGGGATCACCGAGGAACTTTTACAGACCGTCTTCCAAGAGTTTGGCACGATCACTCGCTGCGAAATCGATAAGAAGAAAGGCCTAGGCTATGTCGACTTTGCAGACCCTGAGGGTCTGAAGAAAGCGATGGCAGCGAGTCCAGTTAAGGTTGGCAACGGGCAGGTGGTCGTGCTCGAGAATAAGTCGCCGTACGTGAAGCGTGGCGGCAGCGGTGGTGGTCAAGGTGCCGAAAAGCAAGGAAATACCGCTCCTGCGAAAGCTGCAGCCAGTGCTTCTACACAAAACGAGCCGGCGAAACCGCTTTCACCTGTAACTAACGTCCCGCAGAAAGAGACCACAGCACCACCTACACCTACCGCTACCACTGCTCCTCCCTCGACCACGTCAGCAGCTACGACACCAGCTGGGGCAACACCGCCGACTGCACCGCGAGGCACACCACGTGGTGGCGGCTCAGGTGGAAACCGTGGAGGCCGAGGTGGTGGCAGTGGCGGTGGTGCCGGCGGTACAGCACGAGGCGGTTCACGTGGTGGTAGTGGTAGTGGTGGTGGACAAGGCCCGAGACAAGGAAACCGAGGAGGAAGGGGTGGAAAGCGCGGTGGAACAGGTACATCTGGCGCTGCTACAGCAGACGGCGGTGGTAGTCCGAGTCCTGCTCCCGCTTCGGCCCCAGCCCCAGCGAAGGCCAAGGAAGAAGCGAAGAAGGAATAAATAGAATGTATTCAGATAGGCACAAGGATCGGGCGAGGTGTGATGCAGTACGGCTGAGCACTCGGTATCATGTGAAGTGTATTTTGCTCCCACGAGTATAAGCAGGAATTCAGCAGGAATTGTCACAGAAAGCTCTCTTATTGCTCTTCTTCTATTTCGGCTCGCTTTATCACCCTCAGAGTTGCCTTACATTTTCAATTGTTTCTGCGTCTTACACAGTAATATCATATCATGCTTTTTGCTTTTGGACACGTTTGTACAGCACTTTTGTTAAGCCAGCGCCCACAGATCCCTTGTACAGGACTATCACACTTTCATAGTCATCATGATGAGATTGCCAGTCCTTGATCGGCTGCATCATCGTCGTCTTCTTGTCGCCGGGATAGGCTCAAACGCATCATCTTCATCCTCATCTTCGACATCATAATCTGCACTCCGGGGCCGCGCACTCTGACCACTACCGTTCCCCAGGATGCTGGCCTGCGAGGTCGTAAAGCTGAGAGTCGACTGCTTGCCTCTCGATGCCGCGGCACGAGCAGGTGGTTTCTTCGCTGGAGAAACAGCTTTCTTGGCTCTTGTACTAGAGGCTGGTGCAGTGGCGCGACCGCGTGTGCTGGTGCTTGCCGTACCGTTCTTGCGCTTGTCTGGGAAGAACATGGCTTGCGAGTCGTCTTCTTCATCGTCGTCGTCAAGCATGACGACATCATCCTCTTCCTCTTCATCCTCATCGTCATCATCAGGTACGGCTCTTTTCTTTCCTCTTGTCGTCGTTTTTGTGGTGGTTGTGGTAGCTTTCTTGGTTGCGGCTGTTTTGCGTGTCGAAGCCGCGGTTGCTCCTCGACCACCTCGTCCCCTTCCCCGTCCTCGAGTCGCTGTTCGCGGAGCAGGGGTTCCATCCTCTTCATCTTCAACGTCGTTGCGGTCCTCCAAATCTTCAGACGCCCGTTCTATAGCACCGGGTTGTTCTTCCCATGGACCGTCTAGGTCGCTGTCCCACCGATCAGGCTTGGGCTTGAAGCGCGCTTTATTGGCAGAGACCTTGATTAGACCTTTGGCGAACATTTCTTCCATTCTGGCGCGCTGCTCATTGATCTGCGTGGCCAGATCTTCGTCATCCTCATTATCGTTGGCATCACTTTGGAGCTTGACCAAATTTTTGATCTGGTCTGCAAGAGACTCATTCACAAACAGCTCCATGGCGTGCTTGTCATCCTTGTTTACGTACTGACCGACTGCATCACCGAAATAGTTCTGCGGGAGTATGGTGAGTGACTGTGCTTGGAGAAACTCATGCACCAGCTTTTCAATTTGAATGACCTCAACCCCCTGAAACTTCGCCATTATTTCTCGATCTGCCTCTTTATCTCGTGCGGCACGAGCGGCGGCATTTTTCTTCTTGATATGAAATTGGACGACATCGTTTGTATTGGCAACTCGACCAGTGAACCGTTGCGAAAAGCGCTGGGGATTTTCAATGTCAAATTTGCCTACACCTTCAGGCGTGCTTGTCTCAACCCTTAGGCGAACCAGAGGTAACGGGCATTCTTCGGGCTCGTCAGCGTCGTCTTGTCTGCCCTCCTGCGCTTCTTCCCATTCTTGTCGCGCTTGTTTGATCAAATTTTCAACCATTTCGATGAGGTGTTGTGTCAGCAGAGCGCGGTGTTCCTCTTTTCTTTTTGCAATCCTGACTGCTTCTTTGTCTGTGCTCAGAGAGATGTCCTTGTACACGAATGGACGTACGGTCTTCAGACGGATTGCTTCTGACTTCATCTCTCTCCCAGTGATTGTGACAAGGGCGACATGTTTGGGAACGGCCTCACCCGGCATCAGGGATGTAGCAACGGATGAGCCTGGCTGCATAACCTGGAAGTCCATTTCAGGATTCCATCTTGGCTCGATTTCGCATTCGTGCTCGTGGCCCCAGATGACGAAGTCGAGGAAATCTGGGAGGAAGGATTCGGGGAGGTATGATGTTTCTGTGTGGGCGTGATGGTTTTGGTGGACGCAGACGACATTGTACCAATCACCCATCTGCGTGCTTGGACGATGGAACTGGACCTTGCCATCTCGAAATGTACGATACAATCTTTCGTCGCGGACGTTGGATATGCCATAAAGTGCAAGTTTGGTGCGGCCTTTCTGTATGAGGACAGGCTTGACCACTATATTATCACTTTCTGGTGTCTTGCCAAAGTAGTTGACGAGGCCGGAGACAGCGAGTAGGTCCAATGCAGCGTAGTGACCTTCACCTGTGGGATCATCATGATTGCCGTGGATAGAGAAGACTGGAATCCCGACGTTGATGTTCGGGTCCTCATAGTTGACATGATCAAAGGTGGCGTCAAAATGTTCAGATTCGTCACTGAGCATTTCCAGTTCGCATGGTTTGTCACTTAGGCAGTTCAGCCGTATGGAGCGCATGACATTGTACATTGATTTCCGGGACGGTTTGTTTTCGTGGAAGAGGTCGCCAGCGAGCAAGACCATATCAACATCTCGTTCCTTTGCCAGGCACATGATCTCGTGAAAGGATCTCCACGAGTCGTCTCCTCGGATCGGATCTCGCTCATGAGCTCCCACATGATTGTCGGTAGCAACAAGAATTTTGATCGTGTCCGCCATTTCGCCTTGTACCGACAGTAACAAAAGACAGAGGAGGGGAACAACAAAGCAATGCAGAAGGAACTGCCAATCCAAGAGTACTCGATTTTGAGATTAGCGTGTTTGCTGCCTGCGTCTTACCGCGTGGCGACCTGCCATGTGGAGAGGGTTAAGGAGCGGACGCAAACACAACAAGTGCTGCTAGTGCCCCAGAGCGAACTGAAGTGCAGACATCTCTGAGAGTGACTGTTGTCGGTAAGGCCATATGGTTAGGCGCGTAGAATCTCATATGGTGGAAGTGGTGAAGTAAAATACGTATTACATAAGCCAGCGGTGGCCGCGATCCAGCCAATGACAATCGGAGTTGAGATGATGGTGTTGATTCTTCTGAACTGCGTAGATATGACTCCATCCTCGCTTTTCTCCTTCTCTTGCATTGAATACACACGCGATTACCTCGAAACCGGCTCGTCCAGCGCTTCTACAGACTGACCCACCACTTGGTTCAGTCTTACCAACCTCCCATCTCTACCACGAATCCTTTTATGCAACCTGCGCCTTCCGAAGTTCTTCAAAACGCGACTTTAGTAGAACAACCTCAATTCCCCTCGCCTTCCACACAGCATGGATTGCCAATCAATGTGCTCCAGGCATCTGGTGGCACGCTCTCTCCGAGCAGCCCCGGAGCGCCTTCTTCAGTCTCGGACGATGGCGACTCGATCTCCGTCGCGTCGGGAGAGACTCACCGCGGACGAAACTCCCATGTCGGACAGCTGAGCAGCCGGGATGACTCGTCCCAAGGAGGTTCTCCTGGCACTCGCATCGATGATTATGAGAAAGCACACGCAACACAGCGGAAACGCTCTGATGGCATGATCTTTCAGATTGTGCCAATGGCAAAAGGCAAAGCTCAGAGTGTCTCAATAGAAAGCTTTCCCAATGGTGCGGCTGAAAACATTTCTTTCATCGAGTACGACTGACTGTACGCAGAGGTTCTGACTCACATATTGTCCCATCTGCCACCCGAGACCTTGTCTTCGATGAGCTTGGTCTCCCAACGATTTCACAAATTGGTCACCACTCCTCATGCGTGGCGCATAGCCTTTGCTAGATACTTCCCTGGCTCGGAAGCACTTGATACCGGGCCCATTAAAGCTCCAAGAGATTCTATCTCCGATATTGAAAAGGCGCAACGAAGATCCTTCACGCGTTTATCAGCGTTATCGTCCTGGAGAAGTGAGTACATTTTGCGAACGCGGTTACTCCGGTCACTTGGCCGGGGTCGTCCTGCTATTGAAGGAGTCTCTCGATCAGGTGCATCTCGACATGGGAACAGTGCGGCGGCCGCTGTAACGACCTACCAATCCGGCTTATATTATCCTGTTAGTCACATTCATGCCACATTTGGCGTCGGCTTGAACAAGAAACAGCCTTCGTTTATGCATGCTGCGGTGGAGCAGGGAGGTGTATCTGTTAGCGATCCCAGCAATGGAAAGCCGGGAGCTTGGGGGTTGACCGACTTTGAAGGCTTCAAACATTTCGCAGACCAATTTCCTGGGGAACTCCCGTACGGATTAGGTCCCGGGAACGTGGTGGGCATGGAAAACGTCATGGATATCAGCCAGCCATATGGGAAACTTTATGGGGAAGCATGTCCAGGCGGCCGGCTCTACTACACGTCAACAAGCGAGCAACGCGGGCGATTTGTTCCCATATCGTCCGATGCGAATCATGCCGTCGGGATCCCTGAAGTGACCATGATTGGTTGTGCTGTCTGTTCAGTCTACATCGCTAAGTCGGAGTCTCTGCTAAAGGTTACAAACGGGCTGTTTGGATTCCTTGCAGGGTTCTCCAATGGTGTGCTGGCTGCGTATGCGCTTGGGGTCAATCCCGTGCATGATCGCCGTTACGAGAAGGGCGAACCTACTGCTAGGTGGGTACTTTGCCCAGGCGTGCCCATCGTGGGTATTTGTGTCGATGAGAAAGTCTCTTCTCGGAGGATCGCTTCCAAGCGTATTTGGGCCACTGTTCTTAATGCGCTTGGTGAGGTTTATTACCTGACGGAAACGCCCACCAGACCCGACTTTGCTGGTAAGGCCTCCCCGGCCGACGTTGATCGACTTGCCTGGCAGACCGGAAGAAGTGTGGAGTGGTCACTCGTAGAGACCACAAGAAGACAGGCGAAACCAGATCCTTTCGGGACTGCTTTGGTTGACGGCAGCTACACGCCTCACACGTCAAGCGATAGGTCTGGGTTGAGCCAAGAACAAACCATTGCTGAGACAATGGAAGTCGAGAAGTTCTTGCTTTACAAACCCAAGTACTTTCAAAACCTGTGTGAAGGTTGGGACATGCGACGTAAGTTGGTCGTCGACTTTGCTGGGGATGATCACCATGGAGCAGGAGAGTCAATTTTCATCGTCAACCGTGGTTTGGACGAAGAGAGCGTGGCATCTATTCGGCGTTACACGCGTTGCAAGACCAAGGTAACTGTTGACTTTAGCCTGGATGGCTGGCCGACGATACAATCGACGATGCAGCGTCCTTCCATCTTCGGAACGGGATTGACATCTGCATTTGACCCTCAGTCATCGCCAGCTCTAAGCAGCGTTCCGAGGTCGCGCACATCCAGTCATGATGACTCGGTAGACTCGCAATTCCGACAAGACTGGTGCATATCGCAGTTGTCATTCGCTGACCATCGCACTGTCCAAATTTCAGCCCTGGCATTGGATGAGTCGGATTATGCCACGCTAACGACGAACGAAGATCCTTTGCTTGGGATGTCTGGTGGCTCGACCGCGTCATCACCACTGGCTTCTCCTCTGGGTCATATGCCAGCGGTCAATTCGGTTTCCAAGATACCTGGTCATCGAGCCCGCCTGTTCGGAATTGGCACAATGTCAGGTGTGGTGATGCTTTGGGATATGCGTGCTGGGCTTTCCCCAAGTCCCGATGTAGTCAACACTGTCCAGCCAGTTCGAATCGTCTACACCAAGAGTCCTCAGATCGCGTCCCTGGCGCTGACTTCTTTGTATGTTGTTCACGGGGGCAACGACGGTCTAGTGCAAGCCTGGGACCCACTTGCTTCTACCAACGAGGCCATCAGGACACTGAATTCACGATTCTCTGACCGAGCAAGACGACGCATTGCCCAAGCAGAAGCCTCTGTGCAGGGTGTGGGAAACAATTACTATGCGGCTGGCGCGATCGTCCTAGATCCCGATCCTACTGTTTTGCGCGGAATGGTCTCTTTAGGAGCGTATCTTCGTTACTGGTCGTACAGCTCGACTGCGGCAGATGCGTACAAGAGCCGCAAGAGAAATCAACTCCGTCGACGGTCCGAGCGAGGAAGTAATTCTACGCCATCGAGCCACAAGGTCAGTGCGACTGGCCGTGGGTTGTTGAAGGACTATATCAGCAATGAGCGGTTCGAGATGGAAAGGGAGAAAATTGCAAGAGACCAAGAACAGGAACGCTTGAGTGGCCGATTCGGCACCAACTTGCTGGGGGAAGGGGCGAGCGAAGAAGAGCTACTAGCTTATGCCACGATGCTCAGCCAGGAGGCATTCTCGAGTGACACTGTGAAGAGGCAGGCCAACAGCTCAACTGCTTCGCCTAGTTTGCCGCCGAGCCGAAAGGAAGATGTCCGAGCCAGTGCAATTGATGCCGACCTGGAAGAAGCTCTCCGTCTAAGCTTGCTTGAAACGGAACAGATGGCGTCTTCACCGGTGCCTAGCGAGTTTGACATACCAATACGATACGCCAAAGGATCTAAACGTGGCACACCATCACGCGTTGCAACACCAGGTAGCAGCAAAGTCAAATCCTCTACACTTGACAACGATGAAGACCTGGAATTTGCGTTACAACTCAGCCTTGCCGAAGAGCAGAGTAGGAATGCAGCGGAGGACGAATTTCCGGCTCTTGCGTTTTCTTCCAGTCCTGGTTCTGATGGTAGTGGAAGAGGGAAGGGCAAGGGGAAGTCGAGACGTCGTTGAAGAGGTAGCTTTCTGTCGTGTTATCTTGTTTCGCTTCTTTGGGCTGAGCTCCAGTCTCACATTATGCTGCTTGCTTGCTTGTCTTCTGCATATGTCGAAGCGCAGTAATAGAAGACTCTTTTCGGGACTTGTACAAATGCCGCTGCCTCAGATAAGCGGCTCTCTTCAGATTCAAACAATATTCGATGAGTTCTAGAAATGGCTGTCACAGTTGAATTTGTCTTTACAGTAGCTGGCCGTTCTTCCATCTAGGTTCATAGATGATGGACTTCACCCCTTGACCGTAAACCGTCTCGGCGCTCGTACCTGCCAAGGCCGAGCTGGTTCGGTTTGTTCGGTTGGTCTCCCACTCAAAACTCCAGAACTCAACTTGTTAGCTCCAGCTTTTCCCCGAGCTTCTGCAGGCCAGAGCTTGTACAGTACCTCGGGCAACACTCCGCACCCAACCGAACACTTGGATGTGCCTTAACCCGTCTCACTCGCTTCGCTGAGAATGCATCGCGAGAGACGAGCTCAGCAGAGATGACGGTGACGTTGTTATCTTCCGCCTTGAGGCGATCGACTTCACAGTTATCTACAAGCATCAGAAATTTCTCCTGCTCAGCTTCCAGAGACGCATCATGGGGCTTCATCGGCCTCGGAGCCATGGGTGCGTTTGCTTCCTCGATGTAACAGCCATGTTCTGACCGTGCTCTGCAGGCTACCCTATGGCGAAGAACCTGCGAGCGAAAATGCCCGAGGGTGATACATTCACGGTCTTCGATCTCAATCAAACCTCCTTGGACAATTTCTCGAAAGAGGCTGTACCTGCTGGCGTAACCATCGCGAAGAGCCCCAGAGAAGTTGTGGAAAATGCTGTAGGTGAACACTTTGTCCACGTTTGGTCGTATTGATTGCATGATGAGCCTTATTGTTCTATCTATGATCTAAGTTGGGGACTTCCTTACTGGTTGTCCTTTCTATGATTCTCCTAACAAAGCCAATCCTCTGAATTTCCGTTGCAAATTTGTTCAACTTTTTTTCTGCAGACATCTTTCGGTGCTTTGCTGACAAACAATGACAGGATACCATCATCTCAGCGCTTCCAGAACCTCGTCATGTCAAAGGGGTTTTCGAAGAAGTCCTCGCGTCGTCACTACCTAAACCGCCCACGGGGAGCTCAAGACTGTTTATAGACGCTTCGACTATCGACCCTACCACATCACGAGAAGTCGCGAAGTTGGTGAAAGAGAAAGCCGGTGCGAAGTTTGTGGATGCTCCCATGTCTGGTGGTGTGGTTGGCGCAAGGGCCGGCACGTTGACTTTCATGGTTGGTGCAGAAAAGGAGGACCTTCCCAAAATTACAGAAGTTTTGCTCCTCATGGGAAAGAAGGTCTGGCATATGGGACCCCAAGGCACCGGTCTCAGCGGCAAGTTGGCGAACAACTATGCATTGGCAATCAATAATATCGCTTGCGCCGAGGCCATGAACTTGGGCTTGAAATGGGGTATTCAAGGCAAGGCTCTGGCTGATCTTCTGAACTCTGCAACGGGCCGAAGCTGGCCGAGTGAGATCAACAATCCCGTGCCTGGAGTCATTGAGACATCACCAGCCAGCAAAGATTATGCAGGAGGCTTCGGAGTCAGTTTGATGAACAAAGATCTGCGACTTGCTATGTCTGCTGCGTCAGAAGCTGGAGCCAAGCTTGTGTTGGCTGAGAAGGCCAAAGAGGTTTACGATGAGACTGAAAAGGCACACAAGGGCAAAGACTTTTCAGTGGTATACAGATGGTTGGGTGGTAAAGAATAAGCAACTGATGTCTCTCGATATATGTAACACCTAGACCCGGTGATAACAGTGGTACTACACGTCTTTCTCCGCGTTCGAGTATCGTTCTCCACATATTTGGAGGGACGAATGATGATCATTACAATAGTGACTGCGGTCTGCCCTCAGCCTGCTCGCAATTATCAATGTGCTCTAAAGTCACTGCGAGTCTCATTCTTGGGATAAACGCCTGAAATGATGAATTTCTGGTCCTCTTGTTCTTCGTCATGATCGGGAGAAAGATTCGTTCATCAACCACCACCGTAACCGTGCCGGCCTGATCGACCTTGAACGACGACCATGTCCTACGTCGTGCCTATTCACCGTCCCAGCGGTGTGCGTCACGCCATCAAGCTGAATTTCCTAGAAGCTGATGCAGACACACTCATAGTAGCGTAAGTACTCTTCACCGAGATGTCCGTGGACCAGGCAATTAACCCAATGAATGATTAGGAAAGCCAACCGCCTGGAGATCTATGAGCAAGGCTCGGAAGGACTATCGTTACTATATACAAAGACTGTCTACGGTTACATCACGATCCTTGAACGATTCCGACCATCCTCTTCCAAGACAGACCATCTCTTCATTGGGACCGATCGCTATCAATATTTCACGTGCTCCTGGGACGCAGACATCAAGCAGCTACGAACTGAGCAGAGTTATGTCGACCTTGCAGATAAAGTGCTACGAGACTCAAGAGAATTGGATAGATGTCACATAGACCCAACAGGGCGGTTCATGACACTGGAGCTATACGATGGTGTCGTCACAGTGCTCGCCTTCGTGCAACCATCGAACAAGCGCGTCAAAAGAGAAAGTGCTCCCAATACACAAGTGGGGACACTGGGCGAGCCAGTTCAGGTTAGGATTGAAGAGTTATTGACCAGATCGTCTGCGTTCGTGGAAAGCGACGACCCCAAGGAGAATCCGAAGCTTGCGATACTGTGGGAAGATAATCAAGAGAATCCACAGCTCAAGTTACGGGAGTTGAAGTACTACCCTGGTGGGGAGCAGGCGACGGCAGACTTGGAGACGGTTGCTGAATTGAATGGCGATCAGCTCGACAAAGGAGTCAGCCATCTGATTCCGGTAGCAGCCCCGTATGGAGGCTTCATCATTCTTGGAGACCATGCCATACGCTACGTCGATCGTGACCTGAACAATGTGATCGAGGAGCCGCTGGATGATAATGCCACGATATGGACATGTTGGACGAAAATTGACGATCAACGATGGCTACTGGCCGACGATTTCGGCAGGTTGTTCTTCCTAATGATCGAGGTGACCGGATTCGAAGTGTCATCATGGCGGCTGGATCCCATTGGCGAGGCGTCCAAAGCTTCATGTTTGGTCTACCTAGATGAGGGCTATGTCTTTGTCGGCTCCCATTCGGGTGACTCGCAAGTTGTACACATTGAAGAGGGAGGGGTCCGCGTCGTTCAAACATTCCCTAATATTGCACCCATCCTAGATTTCAGCATCATGGACCTTGGCAGAGGAAGTGAAGGCGGGCAATCGCTCGAATTCTCCTCGGGTCAAGCGCGGATAGTGGCAGCTTCCGGTGCATGGCAAGATGGCACCATACGGAGCGTGAGAAGCGGTGTTGGCCTGGAAGAACTGGGCACAATCGGTGAGGTGTCTCACGTTACGGATCTATGGGGCTTGAGCTCGACAGGACACAGTGATGTGCATGACACACTTCTTGTTTCCTTCGTCACCGAGACACGGATATTCAAGTTCGACTCCGAAGCTTCAGTCGAGGAAGTGGAGGAATTTCACCATCTGGATCTCACACAACCGACCCTCTTCGCGGCGAATCTTCCCGACAGGAAACTTGTCCAAGTATGCGAGGGCGGGCTACGGATCACAGACCTCGAATCGAGTATGCTCACGCTCGAATGGCGGCCTCCTGATTCAGCAGCGAAGATAACGGCTGCATGCGCAGATTCTGTGCATCTACTCGTGGTCGAGGGCGGTCACACCCTGCACGTATTCCATGCAGCCAACAGCGAATCGAAGCCGACCGTCTCAAAGACCTTCCCAGCCGAGTCACAGATATCGAGCGTCACAGTTCCCGACTCACAAAGCAACGTGTGCATCGTATCCTTCTGGCAAACTGCATCCGTTGCGATTCTGGACCTGCACTCGCTCGAAACTCTGCAGTCGCAAAGCTTAGGATCACCTGGCACAGACATCCCACGGTCGGTCTTGGTGGCCAATGTCCTACCAGACGCTCCACCTAATCTCTTCGTTGCCATGGCTGACGGCACTGTCCTGTCATACTCGTTTGACTCTGCGAAGAATACGCTCTCGGGCATGACGAGGATCCTGCTCGGCACGGAACCGGTCTTCTTCAAGCAATTACCTAAGGATACCGAGTCAGGCTCGACACTCTCCAACATCTTCGCATCATGTGAGCAGCCGTCACTGATCTATTCTGCCGAAGGCCGGATCATATACTCTGCCGTCAACGCCGAGAGCGCATCTCGCGTCTGTAACTTCAACTCCGAAGCGTACCCGGGGGCAATCGCCATCGCGGCCCCGAAAGAGCTCAAGCTCGCGTTGATTGGCAAGGAAAGGACAACACAGTTGCAGACTCTGCCCATTGGGGAGACAGTCCGGTGCCTAACGTATGAGCCCATGGCCAAGATGTTCGCCATGGGCTGTGTCCGGCGTATCATGGAGAGCGGCACAGAAGCGCTGCTCAGTTCAGTCAAGATTGCGGATGAGGTCAGTTTCAAGGAGATTGACTCGGTGGAATTGGAAGATAGCGAGCTGGTCGAGTGCGTTATTTCGACGGGCTCCTTTGAGACGGAAGATGAATCGCAGGAGTTCGGCGAGATGTTTGTGGTAGGCACGAGTATCCTGGAACAGGATGATTTGGGAATGGAAGACCGTCTAAAAGGCCGAATCATCGTCTACGAAGTCAACAAGGAGAGAAAACTTAAGCAGGTCACTCAGATAAAGGTCAAGGGTGCTTGTCGCAGCCTGGCAATGTGTGATGGCAAGATTGTGGCCGGCTTGGTCAAGACGGTAAGTCACACTTCCGAATCCTGCTATATCTCTACTTACAATCCGTAACAGGTCGTTCTATATGGTTTGGTACCGTCATCGACAAGAGGCGGCCACTCATTTGAATTGTCCAAGCTAGCCACCTATCGCACGTCGACGAACCCATTGTCATTGGCAATCACGCCAGCTACCTCAGACACACCCGCACAGGTCGCCGTGGCAGACCTGATGAAGTCACTATCTATCCTTCAAGTCGTTCCCCCGAGCTCTACGAACCCAGAGTACAAACTGCGCGAAACGTCCAGGCACTTTGCAACAGTGTGGTCATCAGCCACTACGGCCATCGCGGAGAATGAATGGGTGGTAGCCGACATGGAGGGCAACCTCATTACCCTTCGCCAGGGTTCTCAGGACGGCGCCGAGGGCGACTATCGTCGGCGTCTGGAAGTCACCGGCGAATTCCGTCTTGGAGAAGTGGTCAACAAGATGGTCCCGCTCTCCTCCACACCAGCGCCGTCGCAGCACAAGTCCACGAGCAAAGACACGAAAATGACCGATGCAGATACTGAGGGTTCTGGCAAGCGAAGCCTTGATCCAAAACTACCGCGAGTCGGTCCACTAGTGACACCACGAGCATTTGCTGCTACTGTCGAAGGAGCAATTTACATGCTGGCGACTATCAATCCCGCATACGTCAACGTGTTGTTGCTCTTGCAGTCGGCGCTGGCTTCTCGTGTCCAAGCTCCAGGGTACATGCCCTGGACCAAGTTCCGAGCCTGGAAGACCGAAGTCATGGAGAAGGACGAGCCGTTCCGAGTCGTGGACGGCGAAATGGTCGAGCAAGGTCTATTGTCTCTGGACGACCAGCAGCTTGAAACGGTGCTGAGGGAAGGCGGGTTGATGGAAGAGGCGCTCAATGTGTCTGTCCAAGAAGCACGAGCTTGGGGTGACGAATTGAGACGGTTGTACTAGTCCTGTAGCCGCACTTGTCAAGTACTTGACTGGCGCTTGATATCGTGGTGAATAGAGCTTCAATGAGCTTGTGCTGTGTTCATTTGGCAGTTTTCTTGCTCTTCTTCCCTGCTGCAGTCTTTGCCGGACTGTTTTTGTACGCCCGTGCCCTCTTCAAGGCTTCAGCTTCTTCTGGGCTGATCAACTTCACGACCTTGCCTTCTTTGTTGACCACGGGTATCTTGCCTCCGAACGAGGGCATGGGCATGCCCCCAATTACTCCGCCTTCTTTTTGCTGTTTGAGGAATTCGAGGCGCGCGTCGATCTCGGCTTGTCGCGGATCGGGTCTGCCGGCGATCTTGCGGAGGAGACGGTCTAGTTGTGGTTGGAAGAGGAGGAATGTTGATATTATGACTATGATGCGCAGGAGGGTTTGGAGGTTGCTCCGGGTGAAGTATGGTTGGAGTTGGGGTGGGAGGTGCGATTGAAATGTGTCGCTGAGGGTGTCGAGCTGCGAGAAAAGGGCGGACATGGTGGCGGTGGTACTGTGTACGAGGAGGTGTAGAAGATGTGTAGACGTTGGGTAGAGTGTCGTTGAGGAGAGGAATCCCTGTGTTGTCGTACCTCTTGAGATCTGTATTTCTATTTCGTGTGGAATTAACGGCGATATCAATCTGCTTTGGGGAAGAAATGATGCCGCTCTCTACGTAAGTATATTTACTAGCGTAGTATCCTGGTTAAAGTTCGTCTCGGCAGGTACCTCGACCATAGGCCCCTTAACTTCGGCATTTCATGGGTACTGACTGAAAGTACATTAACCAGCGGGCACACTTTTAGTCGTTCGATCTATTCTGCCAAAACACGATATCTTGCAATACACTAACATGAGTGAACACGGTCATTGCCTCTGCAATAATGTCGAGATTTCAGTATCCGGCCAGCCCCTTCGCGCCTTCCTATGTTATTGTCCCGACTGCCAACGAAGCGCAGGAGGACCATGCCAGGCCGTTGCCGCATTCAAAGCTGAGGACGTGACATTCCTTGACAGAAAGCGATCCGGGCACGAGGATAAGTTCGTCTCGTTCACCACCTCAGAGCTTAATGACAGTCCGAGCTTGACGACATATGTCATTTCAGGCAATGAGACAGCGAGCGGACACCCCAAGCCTAAGGTCTTCTGTAATGGTTGTGGGTGCACGATCGCTACCGTGCCGGCGAAATGGGGCGGGAAGGTCGTTGTTATCAGGCCGAATCTTTTTGATCGGGGATTGAGTGCGGCGCCGCCAAAAGAGGAGTGGTTTGTCCAGGAGCGGCCGAGCTTTGTCTTTGGGTGTATGGGAACGAAGGTGTATGAGAAGATACCGGATGGCGCTGGCTGATGTTGTGGGGTCTACAGGTGGGTAGAGTACAAATGAGTATGTGGACGTTGGCATCTTAGGGTCTGGCTGACATGAAGGCAGTTTTTCAACGTATATGCACGAGGCAGTCCCATAAACAATACATTCCGCGGTCATTTCCAAATCAAGACTTGATTCGATGTCCCTAGTCGCCAAACGCATTCTTCCCAATCGTTGCCTTCATGACCATCGGACTTGCATGCGCCACCCGCAGCAGAACATGAAAAATCCATCTGTCAAGCCTCCCATCCGAACTCGCCCCTTCCGCGATCTGCCGTGACAACGCTACAGCATCATTCGCATAAGCCCGCATCTTATGCTCGTACGCTCTAACCACATCGAGGAGGTCGAGGTTCCCACGCTGCGCCTCGATAAGGAGATCAGTCAGGATATGAGCGTCTCGCAGGGCAATGTTCGCACCAACTCCAGCCATGGGAGTCATATTATGGATGGCGTCGCCGAGTAGCGTCACATTGCTAGACTCCCATTGTGGTAGAATTGGCATCGACTGCAAGACGATCGGTGCGACGGTAGTCAGATCCGCATCCCTCACAACGGTGACCAGGGGCGGTGCCCAATCCCGGATGCCTTCGAGAGCAATGTCGCGAAGCTCTTCGGGAGACAGTGCCTTCGCGTGCTCAGGGGTTTGAGACTTGGGAATCACGTACGCCCACAGCGTGTAGTTCTCCGGTATATCGGTTGCGGACTCTCCTTGGGCTGAAGGGAACGATGCGACGAACAGCCATCCCTTGCCATATGGGACGATGTTATTGAGCGACCCGTCTGTCATAAGAGCTGGGAGATCTCGAGTGCGAGTCTCGTCGAGCTGGTACCGACCACAGATGATGACGATGCCGAGATGTTCTCGCTGCAGATGGGGTAGACGTTGCTCCCGGACTTTCGATTTACTCCCGTCCGCGCCGATGAGGATGTCTCCTTCTGCGCTTGTGCCGTCGGCGAAGTGTGCGCGTACGCGTCCATCCCCGAGCTGCTCGTAATGAGTGAACGACTTGCCCCATTGTACGGTGGCATCACCGCGGGCGCCATCGCGATCAGCAGTGAGGCCTTTCAGCAAAATATCCCGAAACTCGAAGCGATGCACTGCTCTCCTCTCCACGTCTTCCTCTGCCTTCCCCGAGATCTTCGCGTCGTCCCTGAGTGCTACGAGTCTTAGCTGGGGATCGCGGAAAGCCCACTGACTGCCTGCCGGCGTGGTCGCAGCAAGGAACCGCTTGAAGCTCTCTTCGTCAAGACAGTGTTGGAGGGCTCTTTTGCCGTCAGCACCTACGTGCAGGCCGTAGCCGGCGAGTTCTTTGGATGGGTCCGTATGCCTTTCGAAGACGTGGACTTCAATGTCTTTTTGATGGCTGAGGCCGTTCGCTAGGCAGAGGCCGCCAAAGCCCGCGCCGATGATGAGGACGCGCATGATCGTCAAATAGATGCGGCCCTCTGAGTGAAGATGTTCCTTATGAGGTTCACGACTTCGTCATTGTGCTTGGATGAGCCCTCAGGGCAAGGACTTTATACTGTATGTTCGCTCGACATAAATCCTAGGGAGTGTTAAGATGCAGGCAATTCCCTAGTTTCCATCCGGGACGAAAGGAATTTATAGTGAGCCTATCTAGCAGCATGTTATCAAGCTGAGCAATGTATGACCAGGGAGCAAGGCGTCGTGGGCGTATAGTGTATCGGAATCTGCGCCATCGTAAAGCCTAACCAGGATCGTCTAAACGAGTTGAAGAACTCTAAGACCGATCAAAGGTTAGAGGGACACATGAGGGTGGCCTAATGTCGGCCACCCGTACCTGAGGTGAGAGCGAGCGACCTGTCATCAAGAAACTCAGTCAAGACGCCGAGCATTTCCCGGTGTCACAACACATCATAACTATTGATATAATACTGCACTTGCATTAACATCTGATCGGAGTGTACGGCGTCTTCTGGGTGTGGAGTTCTAACGACGTTCGATCGTGGCGACTGTCGTGGGAAGAGCTTGGACAACGAGCGTCACTCGTGGTTATCTGCATGGTTGACAGTCACTATGTTCTCTTTTTGACTTTTGCTTTGTGACTTTTGTACCTCTGGTTCCCAAGAGCTTTCTTGAGATTGCTGTTTTGACGAAGCTCTTCTCGAAGTTTCCTCTGGCGTTCTGTGGCCTTCTTGGCGTCAAGATTTTGAGGGAGACAGTCTGCACAAAAATGTTCTTCTGGCACCTTTTGGCCATGATAGTAGCAATCAATGTGTTGCCACGTATTGCATTTGGGGCAGTAGACTGTGTTTCCATCATCATCTGCGTAACGACATATGCATTTTATGGTGTATTCCACCTCGTTCGGTATGTCTTCATGATGAGGAGAAGCGATGGGCCTGTTGAGGGAAGGAGAGGATCCCCATGCAATTTCTTCGGCGAGGTCATTGTAACTGACATACTCACGATCTGTGGGAGAGTCCCTGTCGTTCTTCTGGCCGAGTGCTTTGGCTCCCTCTGAAGTCACACTTGATGCCGCGTCATCTGCCCTTTCTCCTTCACCTCCATCTTCGTCTTCTTCATCATCATCATCGCCCTCGTTGCTTGGAGGTAAAGCGCAAAGTGCAATCTCCTCCTGATGTTTACCAAGATGTTTCTCATAGCTGCGGTATGTAATCCAGTCACCAGTCTGGCATAGGGGACACTGGAGACCGTCAACAGGCTGAAGAGTCGAGATGGTTGCGGCGTTTAGTATCGACCACTTAACGGCCGGTGTCTCTACGGAAATGGAATGGTCGAAGCGCGCGTGGCTCAGAAAACTGTCTTGGCTCTGGAAAATCATGTGGCATTCCCGCTGCGTACACCGGAAATGCTTTGCTGTCATATGGCATTTTTCCTCATGCTCAAACCATTTTCGCCGGCTTGGGAACGTAACCGATCCTTCTGGACATTCAGGATGGGTACATATCCATGCTTGCAAATCCTCAAATACGTGCATTCTGTCTAGTCAGTGACCATCCAGGCACGGACTTCGTGTACTCACTTCCAGTCTATCCGATTCCTCATCGACACCTCTTCCTCACAGTATGGGCAGGCGAAGACTCTGCCGTAGGAAGCGCCAGCAGGCAGATTGGGCACCCTGAAGTGCTGCTTATCTCCTCCTTCATTACTACTCATGTAAGACGAATGTGAGGCCACAGATACAGCCTTTGCAGATTTGGAAGCCAAGGAATCTCCCAAGGCAGAATCCCGAAACTCAGAGATGGGCTTGAACACCGACTTGGGCTTTTCACTTCCCATTATCTCTGGAGTTTTGATGGCCCTGAGCCGCCTGTGTCTTTGCCAATTGACTTCCCCAAGCCGTTCTGCGAGGTCGTTGGCGGCCAGGGGAAATTTGTCACGTACGTTGTGGACATAGGGCCAGGCTTTACTCGTCACAGAGAACTTTTGCATGGCCCATGGCAATCTCGCGCGCGGTCGTCGATGCTTATCCCGGAAAGCCTGCTCCAGTGTGGGATAAAGGGTCATAAGCAAGTCGACATTTCTGGCAAGCAGACGAAGGCACTGCTGCTCGAGTTTCCGGCCATCTCCCGAATCACTTGATCGCTTGCCGTCTTCTGAGGCGCTTGAGTCTTCAGATGTGTCGCTCCCACTTTCGGTATCAAGGGCCGCTTTGGCTGAGGCCAGAAGATCCCTGAGCCTCGTCGAGGTATCGTCGTCTCGAAAAGCGATGAGATCTTTGCTAGCACCCTGAAAAACGTCTGGCCATACTTTGTCAGCAACATATAGGCCAAGGCTGCGGCTCGCACCGCCATCGGTACGTACCGTAGGCCAAGATTGTACCGATCTCGTACAAAATGAGCAGAATATCATCCTTGAGCTCGTCGTCCGCGTTCAGAAAGGATTCCAGCTTCCCATCTTCGAGGCTACCACCGAATATTACGAGTTTAGTCCGAATATCCGTCACGAACAATCGACGTCGACGGCTAGGAGACGCGAGAATTGCAGACAACCTCGACAGCTGAGCCTGGCACGATTGATACAATGCTGTCACAATACCAGAGTCATGAGCTGTCTCGCTGTGATCCAACTCATGCTCAGAAGCATCAAAAGTCTCGCTGTTCGGCTTTGTCTCAAGCCATTTTGCCACGTTCAAGTCGACAACCGTCTCGGATCGATCCATATTGCAACTGCAGCATGAAATTGGTGCTGATGATGGACGGCTGCGAACTGATAGTTCACGAACCTCAGAGTGTAACTTGAAAAGTCGCAGAAAATAAGCAATGTTTGAAATGGTTCCAACTGAAACGTGAAGGAGGAGGGAGGGGTGAGGCGCAGTCCATCGCTTGATAACAACGTCCAATCGGCTTAGCTAAGTACACCAGCGCACAACGTGGATGGCGTAAGCCAATACTGCATAGTAGGCATACTTAACACAGCCCAAACGGCAAGAAAGGCTCAGCCTGGTCCCGACCTCTTTTTCGACTCCACGATACCATTAATCAATTCTGCATGTCGAGGACGAACAAGCAGGGAAAATGGCTGAAGCCGTAGGCCTTGTCCTGGCAATCGCGCCCCTGATCATCTCCGCCATCGACAAATATGATGGCACGGCGAGTTGTATCAGAGCGTTCAAGACACGTACCAAGTCCGTCAAAGCCAGCTTGAACATCCTCAGAGTGCTGCGAGACATCTTCCTCAGAGCCAACCTCAGACTTCTGTGCTATTGTGTGGACGAAGATGACGCCCGCCAAATGCTCGCGGACCCTCAGCATCCAGGCTGGCAAGCTAAGGATTTCTCCAGGGACTACCTTGAGATGATTGGTGACTCTCGAGAAGCTCTGGAAAGTTCCATGGAACTCATTCGCGACGAACTTGAAAGTGTCAGAAAGTCTCTCGGCAAGGTTGAAGAGGTTGATACGAATGTACCAGAAGACCTTAAGAGAAGGCTAAGATTTGCTTTCAAACAAGAAGGCATTGAAAAGTCAATGGACAGACTAGGACAGCATACGCAATACTTCGTTTCGCTGGCCGATTTGTGCATTCCCTACCGGTTCAACACAAGAGAGCGAAAGGTGCCATTCGGCATCAGCAAAAGTCTGAAAGCGTACAGCGTCGTTAAAGACGCCGCCTCGGATCTCCACAAAGCCTTCCAATCTGCTTGCACAAAACACACAGGCCATCAAGCGCATCTGAACCTCGAACCAACATATGCGGAGTCTGGAGTGACGCATCTTCGGTTCGCAATGGCATTCAGCCGACTTCGCCTCGATGACAACAGCTCCACAGGTGATTCGACTTGGCTAACGGTGGAGACTGCTATCACTGGAGAGCTCCAGTCGACAGAAGACCGCGAATCTTTGCGCCGCGTGCCACAAGCGCTGAAGCGTGCTCACGAATGCCTCGACACAATGACAGAAAGTGTCGACAAGAAACCGAGGGCTAAGTTGCTCAAGAAACAGGTTCGTTTCCGACACGAGCCATCCACGAAGATTGTTCTGGACAGCGCAATACAGCCGCCAAATACTCCCGTGCTTATGAATTTGTGTTCTGGCAGCAACTTCTGTACCCAGCTGCAGAAATTCTTGCGCCAGACGCAGCCAAGTACCACCGCAGTCGGCTACCTGGAATCTCCTCAAGGTTCGAAACACCTGATATACGTCAACTCCAAGTCTACCATCGCTGTTCGGGGCCCGAGTACTCCAGAACTTCGATCATTGCACAAGGTTCTTATCGACGCGGATCAAGGGGCTGAGGACTTGTCATTATACATGCCTGATAAAGCCAGTCTAGCTAGGAAGCTGGCCAAAGCGCTGCTGCAATTCCATGCCACTCCCTGGCTGGGTGAAACATGGAGCAGCCAAAAGGTATTGTTAGGACAAGCAGGCACTTCACAAAACGAGGATGGAAATACCTCGGGCGCGTATGTTACCACACAAATTCAAGGACTGCCAGCAGGACCAGCGGAGACAGCAGCTCAGCATCTAGGCCTTCCAGGCTCTGCTCTTATCAGGAATCAAACACTCTTCAGTCTCGGCGTCATGCTCTTGGAGATAGCTTACCTTCGCCCTCTTGCGACGATGATACGTCCGCGGGATATCCATCAGGCAGGTGGTGGCAGCGCGGAGTATCACGCAGCTGATCGATTGAGCAGGGTCGTTTCTGCACAGATGGGCCCTGAATATGCCGAAGTCACCAGGAAGTTGATTCATTCCGATTTTGGCCAAGGCTTTTCGATGGATGAACCAAAACTTCAAGAAGCATTCTATCAGGACGTCATCTGCCAGTTGGAACATCTCGAGCAGCGTTTGCCTAACATGTGTCGTTGATTTCATATGGAGATAGTCAATCGCTAGCCACCAACCTGTTTTGCAGGGGAATTTCGTCCAGCTGGCTTTCAGCATACGTGGAGACAATCTCGAACCACAAAGGGCTTATACTATGTACCTTAGTACTATATGAAAGTCCAAGGACCTCAGCATGCGTTGACCATGGGCGCTGCGGGGTCGGGCACCTCTATCTGGGCCATTTAGCACATTGACGAGCAAACCACCTGCATGCCGGATCAGGCTGTGCATGAATATCACCCTCCAGGCCCTGCATGTCTGGTTGGTTGGAACCAGGGTCTGACCCGATAGCTGCCTGGTGGAGATATCCAGGGCGGCTGGCGAAAAGGCAACCAAAAGCGCTTATCGGTAATTTGTGATAAAGCGAATAAGTCTCGGACTGTAAATGTGGGTGATGATGTTGATGTACAAAAATGCATATATCCCAACATTGCTTTCCATGCTGTGGAGACCATTATGGATCCATTGTCAGTCGCCGCAAGCATCCTGTCGGTGGTTAAGGCGGCCTCAACCGCAGTCAAAGGCGCAGAAGCATTCTGGCATGCCCCTCACGAACTCCGGGAGTTGAACGACGAATTGGAGCAGATCACCGGTCTTGCTACCTTCCTCAAGTGGGCAACTGCCCAGCATGAGTTTGACAATTCAGACGTTACATCCGGCCTTGCAAAGACCCAACAGGCTCTTGAATCTGCGCGTTTGGTGGTCGATAACAAATTCAGAAAGCCTTCAAGTGGTTCTGGTGCAGCCTCAAATACGTTCGGACGAAGGAATTGGCTGAAGCATCATGGAAGCGTGAAGCGGCTGAAGCATGATCTGATCATCCTCAAACGAGATCTTGCCACGACGGTTGACATTCTGAGCATGTGAGTTTCCCGGCCGAGGTATCACTAGGTCTGATAGCCTATAGAACTCTTCTCCTGAAGCACCAAACTCGGTTCCGCGAGCTCCTTGATGCAACACAAGCGTCTGCTACCAGTTGCGCCAGATGCAGCTTCCGTGCGTTGCTCTGCTCTTCTTGTCAGCTGCAAAACCGACCTTACTTGGTTCAGTTCGAACGCATCGTGACCAACGTCGAAATGACCAGAATGAAACAGGCGGTCAAGCACGGCCAAAGTGATGATCATGTTGCTGCCACATCGCATGAATCAAGTCAGCAATTGTCCCGTCTGGCACAGGAACTCGAGAATCTGCGCAGCACCATGGTCCAGAATCAGCAGACCTCAGTGGAAGCTGTCAATGAGATCGCGGAAGAGCTGCGTCAGCAGCAGAACAAATGCAATGAGTTGCTCCTTCGTTTGGTCGAATTTCAGGAGTCCTTGCGGCGGCAAACGACGTCGGACCACGGGCTCGGTTCCCTAGCAGGAGAGCCAGCCAACAGCACCGAAGTCAACGACAAAGTCGAAGATACGGATCCTCCTCCGCATGTCCAGGTCTTACAGACCGTCCTTGAGACAACGCAGCTGTACTCAGAGGAACTATCAGACATGCTCAGTGAGAAGTTTTATACGCCGTGCGCAAGCATTGCCGATTTCCGGTTCGAGATGTCCGAGAGCTTCTTTCCTGAGCAGTATGTGCCGGAAGGTCCATTTGACGAGAGAATCGCCGTGCTGTCAATGATGGAGCAGTATCGGGCTGTCTCCGTCAAAGTTGACAAGTACTTTCTCTTATATGCGGAGAGCTCTCGTCGGTGGCGACGTGTCACCGTCCTGGCTACCACAATAGTCAGTCCTACACTTTCAGCTTCCTTCGACGTTCGCGCAGGGTACTCACTTGATCATTCCTGCAAGACGCTACCTCGATCCATCCACAAACCTCTCGAAGCCCTTCTAGCAACGACTCAGCTGTTCAACTCGGTGACAAATGTGGCGATGCAGCTTGAGATGTCACCTCTTCACGGAATCACTTTTGACAAGTCGAAATGTCTAGTAAGCGAGGATGTGAAGGAAGCCGAAGCATGCGAAACCTCACTTTACCTCAATGACATCGAGCATATCGGCTGCCCCCAGTTCCTGGAAAGTGAAATTGTGGTGTATTGGCGAATCTCCTCCTCTTCTTACATCGTGCTAGCAGAATCTCAGGTCTGCATTGAAAGGATCGTCCCGTTTGCAGATTCCAGTGAAGGTGAAGGCACCAACCACGTTTCCGAATTTATGAAAGATCTGTGGACACTATTCGAACTTAAAGACTGCAGGGGCGTCGCGAACTTTGCTGGTATCGTCGTCGATGACACTCGTCGCCAGATCAAGAGCTACTTACAATTGTGTCCTGAGCTGGGATCAGTCCAGCAGATACTGGAACAAGCCTCCGTGTCTCGACAAACCGTTGATTGGTCTCGACGAGAAAGGTGGATTCGGCATACCATCGCTGCTGTGGCAGAGGTCCACAGCAAAGGCAAGGTCGTCGGCTGCATAGAAGTTGGAGCTACTGGAGTGAGCACCAATGACAGCACGTTCTTCACGAGGATCGCGGGTTCTGGTAACCATTGGCCCAACAGACGTGGGTACCTGCCACCGGAAATGCGTAACGACATTGCCTTTGGGGCTCTCTCACACAACAAGTCACTTACATTTCAATCCGACATATTCCAGCTCGGTCTTGTCGTATGGTTGATTGCCAAACACTCGTCGACCGTATGTGGGATCTTCTGTCGCGAGAATGATTGCCAGACGGTGCCACACTATGGGTGTTCCGACGAGCACAGCAATCCTGTCGATCTGCCGCGATGTGGTGCGGGCGTGCCAGCATGGGTGGACGAAATTGTGTCGGCCTGTCGAGCTGCCGATCCTGCACATCGCCCTCCTGCGGCGCGTTTGCTCAAGTCATTGCCACCAGACACGGTATCGTGGAGGAATGGCAGTCCCGACTCGGTGTCGGCTACTCAAGTCGCCAAGTCTTTGCGAGACCGATACTCCTTCTCTGTCAACTGTGACGAATGTGGGATGTTGTGTACCGATTTGCACTACCACTGCTCGATCTGCAACTTGGCGGACTTTGACATCTGCTCGCAATGCTTCTTGCAAGGGATAAGATGCTTTGATCACAAGCATGACATGATTCAACGTGTTTCTAGGAATGGTAGGATCCTGCATGAGGACGTGGTTGATGGACGATGACAACGGCTGAAGTGTGGTTTTGAGCGCTGTATTGGTAGTCGTAGCTCACCGTAATGCTACGGTATGTTTTCTGGACGTGAACTGCAATAACGCGTCACGCGTCCAGGCTGCGAAAGTGTTTACTCCTTCCGCAATAAGCACTCCTCAACTGGCGACAACAGCACCGCCAATATGGCGTCGACAACCGACACTCAGGTTGAGTCTGAGGCTCTGCAGAAGGTATGTACGGGAATACATTTTTGAGATCCCCCTTGCCAGCAGCGATGGAGTGCAGTTCTCACACCCCTCACTTGCCAGTTACCGAGCCCTCTCTTGGGAATCTTACCAATTGAGACGATGCTAACTAAGAATCCTGGCCTCTAGAAACTCCGCTCTGCGTTGTGGTTCCAGATCGGCAAGATCGTCGACGAAGAAAGTATCAACCTCGGTGTCAACGCCACGCCGCAGTTCATTGGGAGTTTGATGGAATTGGTCTGGGCACAGATTGGTATGCTCATTCACCTTTTCCTGGGCACTTATCAGGACTTGGAACTGACTGGACCTCGCAGGAAATGCAGCTGTTGACCTCGAATCGTTTGCGAAACATGCCGGTCGTTCCAAAATACAGACAGAGGATGTCATGCTGTTGACACGAAGGAACGAGGGATTGGAAATGCTCCTCAGAGAAGAGCTGGGGAAGTTGGAACAGGCGAAGAAGAAGGAGACGAAGAAGAAATGATGATGCTGGTGCAGCATCAGCATCTATTATTATGGCCAAAGCCCTCAACAGGGATTGCTGCGTCGACAATCAGGGGATATCAACCTATATGCTCCACTCGACATGGACCATTGGGGCTGTGAGACTGACGCCTATTCAGCGGTAAGAGCAAGACCATTATTGGCATAGTCGAAAGTCATTACTGTGTGCGCATAACGACAACAAAGCAGCTGTATATCCGGTCCCATACCAGCCGACGACTTTGCAGATGGTCGATGCTCCAGCTTCACTCTCGTGATTTCAGACTCTACCTTTGTATTCAGCTGGCTTGAAGCAACGACCAAGCCACTGAACACGCAGAGCTGAAATGACTCTGATCTTTTGGTGAGAGTATGTGCAAGAGCTGCCGTCGTTTGCTATCCTGGGGGACTGTTGCTAGTTTATAACTCGGGAGCTTGGTTGTGGGAAGGCCAGTCACTGCCCAGTGGAGATGACGAGGTCGGGGAAGGAATGGACTTGCTCTGGTGACTTTGAGGAGTTGCCATTGACGTGGTAGTCTTCCTTTTGAGCCGCCGTTGGCTATTGCTCGAAACTCCCGTTGACCACAGATCGGCAATGGGAAAGTCTTGCCTTGCAGTTGTGCCTCTGGCGAGGGATGCGACTGGATGCAGCAGACGCTCGCCGCCCGAAACAATAGAGTCATTCAAGACTTCATGCGACATAGCCGCGGGCCAGCTCTTCACAAAACAACATTCCTACCATACCGTTGTATCAAGAACTTCGTCGGCCAGTATTCCTGTCCTTACGTGACAGTACTATCCACGTATTGGCGGTCTGGCGCATCATCGGAGGCTCCGGAAATCTTCACCCGTTCAGCAATGGCGAGACAGCAAGTCATGGTGCTTCGTTGCACTATATTGTGATCAGCGACACGTTCCAGGGCGACTTTGTATTATTTCAGACTGAGCAATGTATCCATCCAGGGGTTGGACAAGGCTGACCGAGGATGCGTCTCTTCGTTGGTTGAAACCAATTAAGGTGTACACGCCCCATCTTGCATGGCAACTCCCTATCTTCAGCTGTTCACCCAACACCTAGCCACCAACTACAATGTCTTCATGGCTGCCTGTCAATGTTGACGAATCAATATCCATATCTGGGCAATCACAACCAGGGCATCGATTATGCCACGGCAATTGCGGGTGGCTCGTTGATGAGTGGAAAGCCAAGAAATTGACTCGACCTCAGTTCATGTAAAGTCCCAGATGTGGAACAGCCTCACACTATACGAAATATGGCCATGGGACAGGCCATTTTGAGGAGAATAACATGTGTGGCACCTTTCATCCTGGAAGATTGATGTTCACTGGTTGGTATCTAATCGAGTTCTGGACGAGACTGGACCACAATGGTCTTCACAGATTCACTCTGCCTGTCGCGGATTCTACCAAAGTAGGTATCGCTTCACCATGAAATTGTCGGCCAGGAAACCTCGTCATGTTGCGATGAGGGGTGAAGCAACGACAATAACAATGCTCTCACATCATCCCGCTGTACATTGCGACCCAGACCAGCAACATCAATCTTTCAGCTTGTTTGCGTGCGGGCGTCTGCATGTTAGACACATCCTAATCCATCCCTTTGCTCCTCATCCCTGACACAACTACTTTACCAAACCTTTGACCCAGACAAAAAGAGCTTAAATCCGCATGCAACGTTCCTTCACGTCCACATCATGGCGACTCCTCAAAGTGTTGCTGCAGACAAACAGCTTGATGCCGACGATACTTCACACAAAAATCAAGCTGGCCAGTGGAAACCCTCAGGCCATGAACTGATGGTCATGCTCACACTAGCAGTCGTGTCGCTAATGGTCAGCCTCGATGCCACCATCATCATTACCTCTCTGTCGGTATGTCTTGAGCCATCAAGAGCTCGTTTCAATCATCTCGTATTAGCTACTAACTCCCCATGCTAGACAATCATCCGAGCATTCGATGCAAGCACGACACAGGGCTTCTGGATCGGAACTTCCTATCTGCTCACTTGTGCTGTGACCATGCCCTTCACTGCGTCAATCAGCAACATCCTCGGTCGACCTCACTGCCTGTTCGCTTCAATATTGTTCTTCACCGTCGGCACTATTCTGTGCGTGGTCGCCCACGACATCGGTCTTTTGCTCGCTGGACGGTGCGTACAGGGTGTTGGTGGCGGCGGGATCATCATACTGTCGGGCGTCATATTTACGGACATCGTGCCTTTGAGGTTCCGTCCGAAATACCTGGCGATCATGTAAGTCTTCCAATACTCCCGAGGAAGCTTTGCTTACCATTACCGTCACAGTCAGGCAGCATGGGCGTTAGGGACGTGTATTGGACCGCTTGTCGGAGGCGCCTTCGCAACCCCCAGGCTCTGGCGCTGGGTGTTCTACCTGATGTTCCCATTCTGTGGCATTGGCTTGATCTGCGTCCCAATATTCGTCCGCCTCAGACCGCACGAATCGACCTGGACAGAAATGTTCAATCGCGTAGACTGGCTCGGCGGAATCTTTTTCATCTCCTCAGCCACAGCCTTCCTCATCGCCATATCCTGGGGAGGCACGCAAGAGCCGTGGTCCAGTTTTCGCACCATCGTCCCCCTGGTCCTTGGTTCGGCCGGCCTCATCGCCACAATACTCTGGGAACGGTATGGCGCAACGGAGGCTTTCCTCCGGCACTCACTGTTCCATACGCCTTCAGCATTCGCTGTCTACGCCGGTGCATTTTGTCAGGGTCTCCTTGTAAGTGATGCTTTACATTTCTGCTTCCTTTCTTCTCAATTGGCACTGACATGTCCACAGCTGTACGGTCAACTCTACTACATACCCTTCTTCTTCGAGTCGGTCAAGCTAGATTCGCCTGTACGCACCGGCGTTTCGCTACTTGCTGTGACGCTCACACTAGTCCCGACTGCAGTGGTGTGCGGCGGTCTGATCACTCGCATAGGCACATACCGCTGGGCAGTCTGGGCAGGATGGGTCATCCTGACCCTCGCCACGGGCCTGACAATCATTTGGGATGCGCACACCAGCACGGCAGTCTGGGTCGTTGTCCTCGTTCTTCTCGGCCTTGGACACGGTCTGCTCTTGAACTCGCTGAACTGCGCATCTCAAGCGATCTCGCTACCCGGTGATGAGGGCGCTGCGTTCGCTATGTACGCGTTTCTGCGCAGTTTTGGGATGGCAATCGGCGTGGGTATCGGCGGATCAATCTTCCAGAACGTTATGAGCGTTAAGTTGGAGGATTTGAATCTTCCGACGTCGATTGCACGAAACGCAGAAGCGTATATCACTGTGTTGAAGGCGGGAAACCAGCCTGATCTTGCAGCCGTGATTAACGCATACACATACGGCTTCCACGGCGTGTTTGCATTCTTATGTGGCCTGGGCGGACTGGCATTGGTGATGTGCTGCTTCGTTGGGCATTTTGCAATCGACAAGGACTTGGATACGGAGCATAAGCTCGACAGTGGCCCCAGAATGAGTTGGAGATTGAGCAAGATGACCAAGAACAGGAAGAGCCAGAGTGCGGGTCTCAGTCAAAGTCAGATTGCTAGTCCGAAAGGAAGTGAGCTTGATGATTTTGGCAACAACGCCGCTTAAGAGAGCAGTACTGCATTGGAGCCATTGGACACGGCTATCGCATAGTCAACGCATTACCAACGATCAGATGTGAGTTGGCAGGTATTGCTGTTGGCGCTCTGAAGTGGCAAAGATATCTCCAGGACTGGTTCGGCTTAGAAAGACTGACCAACTATCGTGCTATCAAGGAAGCTCACGACTTAACGATCGTAATGAAAAGTACTTTTGATTTTGTATGTTATATTCCCGCACCCACATCAACCAGGATCTTGACTTGATTCTCCTTGTCCTCGATCAACGCCTTGAATCCTTCCTCGGCGACCCGATCCAACTTGATTACCTTGGTAATCATACCCTCAGGTTTCATTGCACCTGATTCTCATTAGTATTCGCGCTCTTTAATTCTGGTGTGGTGGACCTTACCAGTAGAAATGGCCTTGATGACAGCTTCAAAATCACCTAGGGAGTAAGTCGCACTAGACCGATGTTAGCACTTGTGCTCTCTCCACAGGCAACCATCAGAAGAATGCCATTGTTGACTTACATTCCCAGATACCTTCTCTCCCTGAAAGTAACGTCATTCATATTTAGAGTGGCTCGTTTCTCCCACACCGCGATATTCACCAGTGTCCCTCTGGCCTTGATCGCCTTGAATGCCGTATCGACGGCGACTTGTACGCCAGCTGCATCGTACGCGACATCCGCGCCTTCACCGTCGGTCAACTTCTCGACTTCTTCAACGAGGTCGGATTTGACAGGGTCAATGACATGGTGTGCACCGAACTGTTTGGCAAATTCCCTCCTCTTGCCGCTCACTTCACTGACGATGATGTTCTTGCAGCCCTTGCCTACCAAAGCTTGGACTACCGCAAGACCAATCGGTCCACCACCAAGGACCAGCGCTGCATCATCGTCTTTGTACGGCGAGATGTCGACCGCGTGCCATCCAACTGCCAAAGGCTCGATCAGCGCTCCAACTTCTAACGAGATGTTATCTGGTAGAGGCTTAACGCAACTCGCAGGGACAACCATGTGTTCGCACAGCCCGCCGCCCCAGCCACTCAGACCGACGAAGCCGTTCTTGTCGCAGCAGTTGACTAGACCGCGCTTGCAGGCTCGACAGCTGTCGTCGTAGATGATGGGTTGTACGCAGACTCGGTCGCCGGGCCTGATGTGCTCGACGCCTGGTCCGATTTCTTCGACGATGCCGCTGAACTCGTGGCCCAGCGTGAGAGGGAGGGTCTCGCCGGTGATAGGATGTGGGTGGCCCTGCTGGGGGATCAGGTTTGCGCCGCCGAGGTATTCGTGTAGGTCAGAGCCGCAGATGCCGCAGAATTTCGGGGCGATTTTGACTTGTCCTGGCTTGACGGAGGGGACGGGGATTTTCTCGAGGCGGATGTCCTTTTGGCCGTGGAAACGGACAGCGTTCATTTCGGACATTGCGACGGTGGGTAAGAGGAATTGCTCTGTCGAGTCAGTATGGTTAGACTTGTGATGCTCTTGCTGGCGATAATAGGGCTGCCTGGTGTCAGTGAGTTGAAGGGTATGAGGGTTGACGGGACACCTAGAAGTTAGTAGTCTCAAGACAGGTGTACGAGGTATGTATCACAGAAGCTGAATGCCAGAAAGAGGAGTAGATCAAGGGCACATAAACCATTCATCCGCCCCAAGGGCATCTCACGGCGAAGTCATCATCTCCGCTCTCTATGCAACCGACCGGGCGGCCGATGAGCGGAGAAGAGCATTAATCCATGAAGAAAAGCAATCATGCCACGAGACCTGGGTTCCCCGCTTAAGGATGATCAGTTGCAGTTCGTTGGCAGTGGAAGTCGAAGTGTTTCTTCCCGGAGACCCCGCTGCATAGACAGACGTTGAGGGGCAGAGAGGAACTGCATGACTACGTCATATAAGTCATCTCACATATCGGCATGTACGGGGTATTCCTCCGTGTTGGATAGAGGATAGACGCACCTCATTCACAACTCAACTCATAGAGAGTGATACGTGAGATTGTTTCCAATATAAGTCTTCAAAAAGAGCAAAAACTTTTCCACCAGGCAGATTTGAACTTATGTCCAATCTGGCTGATGGTAAGTGAAACCATTACTTTAGTATGGTTTTTCTCGGGTTACTACGGTCTACAATTCTACAAACAATCCTTCATCCAAAGCGCCCATTAACTGTGAAACCAATCTGCTTGCAGTTGGCCAAGAAGCGGATGGCTTTGTCTTGGATTGTTGACCAGAAATCCAGGAATCAAACATATAAACTGCAAATAATGAGGGAAGGGAGGTGAAGTGAGGTACATCTATTGAGGTCGGACCACACTGAACAGGAAAGTCTCTAGAGATAGCCGCAGCCGCAGGCTCAGATCCAGCTCCAAAAGTGACAGAGAGAGACATTACTTCGTTCGTCAATTCGTAGACGCATAGCCCAAAGACTGCCTTGGAACCCAAACTCCTCCAGCCCCAATCAACTTGTCCTGAAAAACAGCACTTGCCGTCCTGATACCCAGCCGATTGACCGGCACCCGATCAATCTGCCTCTGTGTGTTCTGTCTGAGATCAACGTACCGCTCAGTCATGGACCGACTCGATGCGGCCGACCTGATACGCTCAAGGGTTGCTTCTGCAGTCCACGCAGGTCGACTCAGACTTGCCGTTGTCACCGCAATATCCTTGTAGATATCAAATATTTGCGCATCGATGTCCACCTGCTGATCCGGACCTGGTTCATCCATGCCGCGAAGATACCCCATCATCATGACGGACAGCTTCGCATCAATCAATTGGCTGCCCTGGAAGTCGTGCAGCAGATACACTCGAGCAGTGTTACTGTGTACGACTGTCCTCTTCCGATCCGGATCAGGTGACATGAAGATGATGGCTTTGTGCCATTGACCCGAACCATCCTTCTCGGATTCGACCTTCTTGGGCCAGCTGATCGCTGCCCAACCGAAGAAAACATCTTTGTATCGCCAGAGAATCTGTTCAGGTACCCCTGTCAGATTTGCGGTCGGTATGTTCAGTGTTGCTTTGCTCTGTCCCGTGCCTGGTACCACTTTACCTTGGAACCGGACTGGAAATGGCTGGACTGGGCCTGCCTCAGGACCCACGATATCCGGTCGCGCTAGAGCGTCGTATGCGTGCTGTTGTACTGGATCCAGAGAAGCATCTCGAGCTTGGTCGTACTGCTGATTTAGATTCTCGAGTCGTCCCTGCACTCGAGATGCTTCAGAGATATACGCGTAATTTGCAGCTTCCTGCACGGCAAAGCTGGGTTTGTATATCTGTGTCAATTGACCCGTTACTGCCGACCGGGCATTGCTCGCCAGCGGCGTTAATGTAGCTGAAACTGCATTGCGAGCCACAATCTGACCGATCTTGACCCCGACTTCAAGTGGCATAGTGCTGAGCGATGCACCTCGCATGGAGCTGAAACTGGTTGTTGAAGATGCTAGTCGGAAGATGGGACTGCCGCAAAGCACATTTTTGCCTTCTGCCGTGCAGAGCACCACTCTTAGGTAACCATCATCTGCATCACAAGGTATGCGGAGGATGTCGGTTTCTCGTACGCGATGAGATCGAATTTCCTTAGGAGCCTTTTTCAGAAACTTATTGATGTCTCGTTGCCATGCACGTTCGTTGTTTGGGTCGAGTTGATCAGGATTAGCCTTGACGGTTGGCGTCACATTGATCCAAGTGCTCCGCGCACCAAGCAGACCGCCAATCTTCAACCCAGTCTTGCCAGAAAATCCCTTGCGTTGCAGCCATAACGTCCTGTCTGGAGGGAGTTCTCGGTCTGAAAAGATGGTGATGGCCAGGTTGGTAGTTGGCCCGCTGTAGTAGACCAGACCGGACGAGTGTCGCAATATGGAATAGTGCTTGGTGGATTCGTATGGATGGGCAATCAGGCCTCCCGCGAAGTGCCGGACATCTTGTAAAGCCGTCACGAACTTGGAAGGGGTAGGCGAGATGGGTGTTGTGGGAGTTATGGGGGTGATCCCGCCGGAGTATGTACCAGCGCTTGTTGGGCTGAACTCGTCCGTGTAGCTACCAGGCGACTGGACCAGACCTGGAGGTGACTCGAGGGACATTGCCTCCAGAACGGCAGCTTGCTCGTCGACCGATAAGACATCGGAAGGGGTGGAAGCATGATTGAAACCTTCTGTTTGAACAGATCGCAAGGACGGCCTACCAGTTTCCTCCGCTTGTGCAAACTTGACACTTTCTTTCGCGCTCGGCATGGTGCTGGACGGGCAAGGCAGATATGACTTCTTGCAATCAGGCTCACACCATAGTTTCGGGCGGCAACGACCGCAGACACGTTCTCACACCCATCTGGACTAGAGCACGAGCGTTGTCACGTAGCTAATTGTTGAGCGAGGAGGTGTTGCTCGCAGTATGTCATAAGATTGAAAGAGAAGAGAGGATGGGAATTTGTAGGGTGTAAAAGAAGGAAGCGAAGCAAGTTTATCAGCATGACGATCCGGATCGTCAGGATGACATTCAACCGAGGTTACGCCGTTATCAGCATGCTTCTTCAGCGACTTTTGAGGCTCTCCCAGTGGTATTAATGCAAGCAGACCCACCAATATCTCTTCCCGGTCCTAGGTACAATACTTCCCGTCAATACGGTGACCAAATCCTCAGGCGTTACTTGGGTAGAGCACACTGTCAAGGTGACTGTATTCCTCCTTCAGTGTGCGAGGAGCCGTGAACCGCATAAGCATGTTCGCGCTGCCCGCCTTGTCGTTGGTGCCGCTTCCCCGTGCTCCTCCGAATGATTGTTGACCGATAACAGCACCTGTTGTCTTGCAGTTTGTGTAGAAATTGCCCGCAGCGTACCGGAGTCGATCCTCCGCTTTGCGGATAGCCGTTGGGTCGGTGGCAAAGATCGATCCAGTGAGTGCAAATCCGCCACCTTGCTGGTCAATCTTGGTTAGAGTCTGGTCGAACTCGGCATCAGGATAGACGTGAGCAATGACAACGGGACCGAAGAGCTCTCGATCGAAGAGCGGATGATCCACGTCCTTGGCAGAGTAGATGGTAGGTTCGATGAAATATCCCTTCCTGCCGTCGTATTTGCCTCCAACAATAAGCTCGAGCCGGTTGTCCTTATTGGACTCATCGATAGCTTTGGTGATCTTATCAAAAGCCGCTTGATTGATGACAGGTCCCGTGAAGGATGCGAAATCCTCGGGCATTCCCACTTCCACCTTGCTAAGCTCTTGCTTCAATTCGGAAAAGAATTGTTCTGCGCGGCTTTCGGCGATGTAAATGCGCGAGCACGCCGAGCATTTTTGACCCGCATACTCGAATGAAGCTCGAATGGTGTGTTTGACGGCGTTGCTAACATCCGCAGAGCTGTGGACGAGGTGAAAGTTCTTTCCCGAAGTCTCTGCGACAAGCCTGGGGAAGTCGCGGTATTTCTTTTCCCTTACTCCATCTGCGATCTTGCCGTACAGACTGCGGAAGACATCTGAAGAACCTGTAAAGTTGATGGCAGAAAGTTCAGGGCGCTCAAGAGCCACTTTGGTGATCAGCTCAGCGTCGCCATTGATAAATTGAATGACGTTTGGCGGAAGCCCGGCTTCGCGCAGAATTTTGTAAACCAGATAGCTTGCGTAGATGTTGGAAGGAGAGGGCTTCCAAAGAACTACATTTCCAAGAAGAGCCGGCCCGGAGATCAGGTTACCTCCAATCGCGGTGAAATTAAATGGCGAGATTGCGTAAACGAAGCCCTCCAGTGGACGCCAGTCGGTTCGCCTTTGAAACGCGTACATCAGCATCTAAGAATATAGCATGGGGACTGTTGGTGCAACTCACCCTGCTTGCCCGCGCTCGTTCAAGGTAGGTTGCCTGGAATAAATCTCCTCGGCGTACGAAACGTTGAAACGATAGAAGTCGGCCAGCTCCGCAGCAGCGTCGATCTCTGCCTGCCAGGCATTCTTGCCCTGTCCGAGCATAGTCGCCGCCATGAGCTCGAATCGGTACTTCCCAGACACCAACTCGGCTGCCCTCAAAAAGACTGCTGCTCGGTCCACGAAAGGCGTGTCCTGCCATGCCTGTTTGGCCTTCAGAGCCGCCTCAATTGCTGCAGATACATCTGATTCTGTCGCCGGCGTAAAGGTTGCAAATACTGAAGAAGCCTCCGACGGCATATACGCGGCTAACTCAGGCTGGCTCGATTGCGAACGGACATTCTCGCCATTGCTTATCGTAGGTACGCGAACCGGAATCTTCGTTCGCAGTTCTTGCACAGCTGCAATCAATTTCTTCCTCTCAGGTGATGATGGGGTATAATGGAGCTTGATATGTGTCAGTCTGGGTCATAAAGCGCTCTTGTAAGTGCTTACGTTGGGCTCATTGAATGGCTTCGGAGTCTTTTGAGATCCTGCTGTTACGAGCCGTCTCTTGGCTGGCAACTGTTGAGAGAACCTAGTGTGCAATTTTGAGGGCCTCAGGATAGCCTGGCGACACACCCCGTTCGTTAAACACGTAGGACGGCTTGCCATGTTGATAAAACCCTGCTCAATAGATGAGATTTCAATTCAGAGGGTTCAAATATGCGTTTTCTTCGAACAACAAGAAGACTTCCCACACGCATCAGGGATAAGTTTTATGGAGGATAAAGGAAGCTACGTACTTGATTCAAGGCAATACGCCCAGCTACCGAGAGGTGCTCAAGTAACAGCAAGCACGAAACGGCCTCTGCGGCCGAGACACTTGCGGAACATTGTCGAACACCAATCGATAAGCAGCTTCACATCCTCGGATCGCTTCCTTGCGGACCTCCAGACACCTCCTGAGGCCTCATCGGCTGTGATGCCGAGATATGTGAGCAAGAAGAAGTCTTCGGAATGTGGTTGCAAGGTCGGAGAAGCAGGCCATTCTTGGCGTCAATTGCCGAGGGTATCTGTATCTCTGCCCAAGTGAACCGGGAGGGCTGCCGTAGCGTGGATCTTTAAGTTGCCCCCGAAGTGATTATTGTTTCGGATACCGTAAGGCAGCCGCAACGCCTAAAGTGATCATCATAAGGGATGCCTATAACTGTTCCCGCTAACCCCAGCTGGCCAGATAAAGGCTGAGAAGCGCTGTGATATTCGCTCAGATTTAAAGCTCGGCTGGGTTCCCGTTATCTAATGTGCAATCTGCAGCCGGGTAAAGTGCCGAGAAGCTTCCCCTCCTTTGGCATGTCACCGTTATCACGGATCCCTTCCGGCCAAAATCTTCTTTCATCACTTCTACTCGCCCACCGGCAGGCATACCGACAATCAAACCACTCTTCTCCCACACGATGCAACCGGCCGGATACGACAGTCAGAATAGCGCCAGGAAGCGTGCCCCCAAGGCGTGAGTCTCCTTGGAAACAGGTCCTGTTGTGCTTACTGACTTTACCTGTCTGTAGTTGCCGGAGGTGCCGTCGACAGAAAATCCGGTGCACAGGATCACGGCCTTGTGAGCCATGTACCAGAAGAGACTTGTCGTGTCAATTTGATGATCACGCACAGAAGATTCTCGTCACAAGAGGGTTAGACTGGCACAAGCCCCCAGTTTTCCTGCTAAAATGGTGCAGGTATATCAGTGACCTCGAGAACAGAATATCATCTTTTGAACGACGTCGGCATGGCGTTGTTGCCTCACCAAGCATTGCCGATGGAGCAGAAGGTTTTGACGGAAACTTAGACCAAGAAGTCGGTAAGAAGCATGAATGCCATGTTCCTGTGGCATCTGCTGAAACAGATTTTACAGAAGCAAATGACGTTACTGCCAACATAAACCCTCACGAACTTGACATAGATCCACCTCAGCAAGCAGAAAGAACAGCCCCTGTAACACGACCAAGCCCACGACAAGAAGAACATTCCAGGAGTTCTTCAGAAACGCCACTCATGAATCCCCTTGCGCATGGCTCGAATAGCTACTTCCTCGACACAAGTGGCAGGCCAAGTAAGGGCATCGGTACTTTGTAGGTTGACGGATACTAAACTTCTTCCTCTAGTTTATTTAGGGACTTCCTCGAACTGGAGTTTTGGCAGGAGAGTCCTGGCAATGGCTCATGAGAGAGTCATGCAGGCCCCTCTCCCTCCAGAAAACCTGCTCTTCGAGGGCAAGTCCTACGACTTAGGCTGGGACGGAAACAGACATCTATCGCGCGAGGCGGAGTTTGAAGGTCCTGCTCTTCCCTCTGCAGATTTCGCAATATACCTCATAAACGCGGTCAAGTTTCACTGCGGCCAACTCTTTCACCTTTTCGAGGAAGAGAATTTCATGCAACAATTTTCGCTTTTCCAAGCAAGTCCGGAGCAAGCATCTCAGCGCCCAAATTTATGGTATATTCATTATCTTCTCATTCTTGCCTTCGGAAAAGCATTCGTCGGTCAGGGCAGCAGAGGACGTAGACCACCAGGGGCTGAGCTCTTTGTGCATGCTATGAGGCTCCTGCCAGACTTCGCTTTTTACAATGCCGAGCCGATCGAATCAATACAGGTCTTATGTTGCACCGCTCTGTATCTACAATGTCTTGACTTTCGTGGGGCCGCTTATCGAATTGTGTGTCTGACTCTGTATCTTACCTCCCACTCACTAACGGACGCTAGATTGGACAAGCTTTGCGCATGGCCTTGGAGAACGGCATGCATACAGAAATGCGGAGCAAAAAGGTGGACGATTCCCGAGTCCAACGGTGTCGTAAAGTGTGGTGGACAGTATACATTCTCGATCGCCAGATGTCCTCTTTGATGGGAGTACCAATGGCCATCACGGACGAGTCAATAAGTGCAGAGTTGCCTGCCTTTCCCAACCAGCCGCAAAGATCAATGGCGACGGATGTTCAGATAAAACTCTCCAGAGTGCTCGCCCAGATACTCAACAGTAAGTCCTTGGTAGGATGTCACGCTGGCAGGATGCTAACAGCGAACAGCCGTTTATGGTAACGAAGCACGGCTTGACAAACGTTTTCTTGTCATCACGAAAGAAGCTTTGAAGAGTGTCGCCAATGTCACCGATCAGTTAAATAGCTCGTTTAGTATCCAAGGAACCGGCCCCAAAGCCAGTATTTCTAGACTATCTGGCTATCTACATCTTTTGTACCACCAGGTATGTCAACGCTGAATATGCGAGCGACGCTTTTGTCAGCGAGCTAACAGACATCTAGTGTATCGTACTCACAACGCGACCAATACTTTACAGCTTTCTGCAAGCTCGGATGGAACAGGCGGATGGGAACATGAACACATCAACTCAGTCGTCCCGAAGTGTCCGCACCTTGCTGCAGATGTGCGTTGAATCTGCTCAGCAGATGCTAACTATCCTGTCGACATTGCAGGATCATGGTCTTCTTGGTAAGAATCCGCATTGCCTATACAAGCACCGGCGAGGCACTTCAGCTGACGGTTTCCGTAGAAAGCTTTCTTCCTTTCGACTTGGATGCCGCATTCACCTCGTCGATCGCGCTTCTGATGGCAGGACAGGTCGATGCCTCTTTGATCAGGGACCGCTCACAGTGGTCGCAACGCTCTTCCGCAATATTAGGCGAGATGATATCTCGAGGCAACCTAGTTGCAAAATTGATCCAGCTAGAGTTGCAACAATTGGAAGGGATTCTTGGTCGCTTGTCGACGAGGGGAGTAAATCAGAGTGGCACTGCCTCTGATGCTTCGGACATGCCTAGAATGCGGGCACAGAATGATTGCCAAGCACGACAACTCGACCATCGACAGCCGTCCCCTGCCCGTCCTCCTCCTTACATGGCTTCCTCACAGCCAGTGCCCGAAGACTTCTCCATCGACGAGTTCAATTGGCATGATGGATTTACAGCCGAACAACTAACAAATTTCGCGGACTCAATGGATATTGGTGCCCTTGACTGGTTTCCTGTGGAAGTTGGGCAATGACAGTGGCTTCCAACGCGGACCGACCTAAATAGAGTACATCCCTATCAAGGGCTTGGGACAATTGTCCAGCAAGAGGGTGACGGAGAATATCTTTTTCTTCATTCTCTGATTTTCAGCCAGCATAAGTATCAATATTTATGGTCAAGTCCTCGCCAGTGCCTGCTTCGTAGGTACGTTATTTGTATCTCGTTGATAGAGCTGTCTCAGGATTGTACTCCCGACAGCACGTACCCCATATTGTTCGCTCACTATCAGAGGATACGGTGAGACATCAGAGTTCAGCACCGGACGGCAAGCTCTTCTGGAAATGGATACCGGCACAAGTCAGCACACCCGTCCGTGGGAGTCGGAGACCTTCCCGATGTCCTTTTGATTGGAGATAAGGGGTCACGTCGCTGCTGCTGTGAATAGAAAGGTCACTGCACACCAGTCCAAGAATCTGCATGCACACAGAAGTCCTTACTCTCTACACACCATGGCCACCCCACAGTTGCATGCGTTCACTAAGCCTAACAACCAAAAGCCTCACCACCATGCTCCCCAGCCGGGCTGCTATGTTCCTGCAGTGACCTTTTTCGACCCTGAAACGGATCAACTCTGCTATGAGGCACAAAGGAAATATTATTCATATCTGGCATCCACGGGCCTCACTGGGCTTGTCATTCTGGGCACCAATGCTGAGACATTGTTGTTGACACGCGAAGAGCGGCTGGATTTGCTTAAAGTGGCCCGGAAGTCTGTGCCTAAGGGCTACCCTATCATCGCGGGAGTAAGTGGTCACTCCACGGCACAAGTACTCGAATACATCGCGGACGCGTGGGAAGCCGGTGCGGATTACGCCCTTGTCCTTCCTTGCGCATATTTCGGCAAGCAGACAACACCAGCAGTGGTCCGAAGGTTCTATAGCAAGGTTGCTGCCAATTCCCCTCTGCCCATCATCATCTATAATTTCCCGGCAGTCTGCAACGGCTTGGACGTGGACTCGGAGATCATCACAGAGATAGCCAAGCAGAGCGACAACATAGTCGGGGTAAAGCTGACCTGTGGTTCAGTTGCAAAGATTACGCGACTGGCTGCCACATTTCCGCCAACCCGCTTCGCTGTCTTCGGTGGTCAGTCGGACTTCTTGGTGGGCGGGCTGGCGGCTGGAAGCGCAGGTTGTATAGCAGCCTTTGCAAATATCTTCCCTAAAGGAGTGGCCAGAATCTACGAACTATGGACCAGTGGTCAACACGATGAAGCTCTCGAGCTTCAGAGAGTGCTGGCCTTGGCCGAGTCACCAACGAAGGCCGGCATCGCAAATACAAAATATGCCGCTGCGATTTTCACTGCTCCAAAAGCAGGTATTGCCAACGCCATCTCCTTGCTGCAGCCACGCCATCCATATGAGGGGCCGTCAGACGCCGCCAAGCAGATAATTCGGTCGGTGATGGACACTTCGGATCACATCGAGCAGCGTTTGTTGCTCCCAACTCAAAGCAAGCTATAGACTGAGGCTTCTGCATCTACCAGAGTAAACATAGAGAACACTTATCTTTTGTACGTACAAGACTACTTAATCGTTCTTGGTGAACCCTTCTGCGTAGCGTACCGCATGTCTTACGCTATCAGAGATGCCTGACCTCACCTGACCTCGGTCAAGCTGCAACAACGCATTGATTGTGATCCCTTTGGCAACGGACATGGACTCCTTCAAAGACTCAATCGACATATGCCCTTGCAGCATACTCGAGGAGCTACGTAGACATTGTGCTGCGACGTCGAGGGCCATTTGCCGAGGTACGCCCTCGGCAACACTGCCGTCCACAATTGCATCAACCGCCACCACGGTCAGAGCATGACATGCTGCACTGACAGCCGTCACAGTGTTGACCAGTTCCTCCGGTACATCCTGTGTACGACCGACCTGCTGAAAGAGCCAGTTGACCAGGTCGCGGTCGGACGAAGACAATGGGGTTTCGGCGACCAGCGTCATCGACTCATTGATCTGTGCACCTATGCTAGGAATCACGCGAGATATTCGATCCTGTTCGCCTGAGTCCGCACGGCCATAAATGGTCTCCGCGATCTGTTGCGAAGAGATCCCGGCCAGCAGGGAGATGACCAGTTTTTCCTGCAGTGCTTTGACCAAGGTTGAGTTGCTCAGGATCTGTCCAAGCTGCTGTGGCTGAAACCCCAAGATGACCACGTCAGAGGTGTGGGCAGCTTCCACATTGTCGGAAGTGATGGTGTCGACTCGGTCTTTGTGGGAAGCGAATTTCTGCCGTAGTCGCTCTAGCGAGGCATCCGAGGAAGCTGTGACTGCAAACCGTAGATCATGCTGGGACCCAGCGATGCTCTCGAGAATGCCGGATAACAATGCTGTACCCATGAATCCTGACCTTCAGGTCAGTAGTGAATGCATTCAGGGTCCAATTTGACTGGGACCTACCGCAGCCGAGGATGCCGACTCGGAGCTTTCGGGCAGTTGATGGGCTGTTCATGTTGACCAACGCCGACGATGCCTCTGAAATTTGGGACCTTGGGGTATCGGTTATCAGTTATGTGCGTTCAAGGCCGAAGATGCAGAATCTGGTGGTGTTCGACTTGACCGAAGAAAATATGAGACTAAAATGTACTGATAGCCTGATAGGGGTCGACGCTCAAATCGATGCTCCCGGGTATTGATCCGAGCGGCTCGAGCCTTGTCGTGACCCTCCTTATCAGAGTTTTTCCACGCTGATAAGGATTCAGGGGTTGTGGGAAAACGCGGTGGCAACGCGCTTCATTTCGCGAACAAGCGACGATGCTATGTACGGCAGATGGCAACATTGATAGATAGGATTCCATATCAGTGCTTTCCGTTCCATGATCAAAATACCGGAAATCGTGGCAGTCACAACCAAGATATTCGAAGATTTGGTGGTGGTCTCCCTGGATATCAGAGTTCATAGTCCGACATTGTGCTTCGAAATCTATGATACGCACCCACAATAAAGAGTACCATTAGAGCTATTGTATACACAGCTGCATGCATTGTAATGACTCTCTAAGGTATATCTTGACTGATTCATAAAGCAGAAAACCGTGACATAGAGTAACAGGATTACCTCACAGGGTCTTCATCACGATGAGCAAGATTTAAGGTATCTCAGGTCCTCGGCCATCAACAGTGATTTGGTCTGGTCTCTCTACGTGAGAAGTCTCCTGATGTTCTCGACCCTGGAGGTTTTGTCAGTGGTCATGTAGGACTGAGAAGGAGCAGGATTTACGTGGCAAAGGTCCCCGACGACGACAACATTGTCCTTAGCAAAGTAGGGCCGAGTCCTCGGAAGAACGCTCTGGTCCTACCACTGTTCCACGTCTGCACAGCAGCTGCCCATGCGGTCGGATATCTTTGGTGTTGGCCAAAGCCGTCGCTTTGCAATTTGGACTTGATAACATCGAGCGGATAACTTCCAACCCAGAAAGCCACGCCGGCACCGGCACCGCATGTAGCACTCAACAGAGTGGGCAGCTCTTCTTGTCGTTGCCCTCTGGCCGCGGCGAGCCTTCTCATACAAGTTTCAAAGGTCACAAAGTACATACCAAATGCTTGGCCTTCGCGCACAATGGTCATACCCTGACCTCTGAACAAGCTTTTCAGACTGTGAGCCGCTATCAACTTCTTTGCGCAGTCCCAAGGTCCCGTAAAAAGCCTTGCTGCGCCTATAGGCTGGATCTGGAGTCGTATCTTGATGAGTTCAACTGGACCTGATACTATGCTATTAGCTATTCCAGCTGCCGCCCCAGCTAGGTATAAATCTAGACTTGATAACACCGGCTTAGTAGAACTCGACCGGTTGGCTTGAGAACTCTCGAGAGCCTTTTTGACGCCATGAAATACGGAAAACTGTATGCTGACCTAGTAGATCATGAACAAACCATACAACGAGCTTCAGGGGTCCATTGAATGGCTTACACCAGCTGTTGAGCCCAGAAAGGGCAGTAAACCTCCCTAACAGATGGTCAGCAATGTCACATAGGGAGGCGATGGAAGAGACAACCGAACCTTGTAGAAGGCGAGAGCGCCCTCATTCTTGAAGATATCCGACACCACACGCAGCACGTTACTTGAATTACTAGTCTGAAGTCGCAATTTTACTAGGTCTTTGGATGAGACGCACAAGCCCTTAGATTAGTCAAAGGCTGCATTGGATTCCGCACAACGCGATTGTCTTACCAAAGGGTTGCCCTAGTTGACAACATGTTAGCGAGGCTAGCTTTGGGTGGTTTGAATACTCACCTAGGAGAATAGAGACCATTCCGCCTGCGCCACCTGCCAATGTATCTGTGGCAGTCGCCCGGCCGAGTCTTGGAGGCGAGGTCGAGGCCATGGTCAGTGGTATTGGTCTTGGTTGCGAGAGTCTCAGGGACGATGCTTGCTGGTACAGGCGTCCAAGAATGTGCCTCCAGAAACAATCCCCGTTTTCATTGAATAGGGGTCACCAGCGCCTAAGACCCTTCATAGCGTCATTCACCATAGCCGTTATTCTATGTATCCTACACATTACAGGTTTGCTGATGACGCACTTCGGTAAATTCATTTTCTCGAGCAATAGCTGGTTGGGCCTTCAATGGTCAAGGCTGGGCCGAATGTCATACTGATTGCAACCCCAGTGTAGTCCTGTCCGGATTTCTATTCCAAAAATGGAAATTCGCCCACAATCAACGGCTTGGTTCGCGGGAGGCCTCCCGATCCTTGCGGTTAGGGTACGGTTCGATTATACGGCTCATACCCGCTAATGGTCCCAGCGACACACTCCCCTCATGCGGAGATCGCACATGGGACGCCTCTGTATCTGTATCCATGGTGATATGACATTTGAGGTATCCCTGCCAGGACATATTCCAGACACTTTGGAGGCGAAAACATATAGGCACGGCCATTCCCCATCCAGCGCCAAATCGTCCGCGGGTTACCGTTCAACGGACTACAATGCCTTTAGACAAGTCAGAAAGTGTCGCTATCATTGGCGCGGGAGCTTGGGGTTTGTCTACCGCCCTCCATCTGATCGATGCTGGCTACAGCAATGTGACGGTCTTCGATCAGGCATCGGAGATACCTTCGCAATACTCTGGAGCTTACGACTTGAACAAGATTGTTCGAGCTGAATATGAGGACGACTTCTATACCGAGTTGGCGCTAGTAAGTACGGTGATAAATCGTCGGACAAGGATCTGGCCTGCCTATTTCGAAGCAGGAACGAGGGCTAATGCAGACTCCAGAAAGCCATCAATCGTTGGAAAACTCCTCTATGGGGTTCCAACTTCCACCAGGCTGGCTACGTGCTCGCAACTTCAAATGCGGCACCAGAAAAGGCAGTCAACCACCTACAGACAGCGCTGCTTTCTGTAAAAGATCACCCCATATTTGCTCCGGGCATTGTCCCTCTGCACGGCCACGACGACTTCCAAAAGATATATTGGCAATTTTCGGGTCCCATGACTGGCTTCAGAGGCTATTTCAACCGCCTTGCTGGCTATGCACATTCATCCAACACTATGGCGGATATTCATAAGCATCTAGCAGGTAGGGGAGTCAGGTTCGTTTTTGGACCTGTGGAAGGTAAAGTTGGGAAGCTGCTGTACAACATCACCAAGGATCCGGCCCAACAGCGCTGCACAGGGGTCCAAGTGCAGAGCGGAAAGTCCTACCAAGCTCGACGGACCATTCTCTGCGCTGGGGCCTGGGCTGCGACGTTGGTCCCAGACATCGGCTCCTTCGTCGATGCCAAATGTTGGTCCGTGGCCCACGTCAAGCTTACTCAGCAAGAATGTGACTACCTCCGAGGAATTCCCGTACTAAATGTACGAGATTTGGGGTTCTTCTTTGAGCCAGATCCGACCACCAAGCTGTTCAAGCTATGTCCCTTAGGCGCAGGGTACGTCAACTCAAACAAGGGCAAGGGCACATCATTACCCCCTTCGGAGTCATTAACAGCGCCTAAAAACTACATCCCGGCTTCTGATGAGGAGAAGCTAAGGCGGCTTTTGAGGGAAACACTGCCGTGGATGGCAGATCGGCCATTTGTTGAACAAAAGATGTGCTGGTTTGCGGACACCTCAGACTCCGAATACTGCGTTGATTTCGTGCCCAATTCTGGAGATTCTCTGGTCGTCTTGACCGGAGACTCCGGACACGGCTTCAAGATGATGCCAATTGTTGGGGAGTGGGTTGTGAAACTCCTAGCAGATGGCAAGCAAGACCTCCCCAGATGGCGATGGAAACAGAGTGAAGGGAAGGGCGGAAAGGAGTGGGGTGACGATGTGAGCTGGAGAATTGGCACTACCAAGCAGATTGGCGAGGTCATAGAAGAGCAGAATAGAATGGCAAAAGCACGCTTGTGAGCGTTAAGCTTGTATCTAGACAACGTCGCAGAGTCTGACTTTGGAGCCCGTCAGGGTCTAATCACTGCAGCTGTCGAGAACTCCCAAGACTCCAGGTTATGAGGCCGAGATGATTGCTATCTTTACGGTGCCACTCTTCCTGGGGAACGGCTTGCCGTACTATCAGAGCATCATTGATAGCTTGACAATTGAGAGGATATTACTCTTGCAGTCGGTTGATACTGAATGTTGTGACCGCATACGCTGCTTACAATCCAACCAGCGGAAATCACTCCAAATCGGCACCAGAATACCAGCAGCCGATAAAGTCTGCAACTATCTTATCTCGCTGCCGGCAAGGAAGCAAACCCCATAGCCTGTTGCACTTCCGAGATCTGTCGTTTGACACAAGCTCTGGGATCCTTCACTGCCTTGGACAGAGCTCACATGTGGCAAGCACTCAGGGAAGTCATGCCGGCATGCCGGGAAGAGGGATGCTGGGGGATGATAGCGCTACGGATATTGTCCCGAGATAGCGAGACTGGTGGAAGCCGTGCTGTGGCGAATGCGAAGCCTCGGCCATTCATGCACATCGCCCGTGCTTGCTAGTAGTTCATCTGGGGAGTGAACTGGGGAAATACTTTCCCATTTTGACAAGCGGTCCGATAGGACCTGTCGATGAGGGAGATGGGAAACCTCTACGTTGAAGGGCAATAAACCGCCAGCGATCTAAGAGTGTGGACAGCATCTCATCTCTGCTAGTCCTTCACGTGTACGTTCACTTGATGCGTATCCTTCCGCATGTGTCTAATCACTGCTTTATGACAAGGTCACCTAACTATTTTGCTTTGTGAGATATCCTGTGACGCTGTACATGGCTACATCTATCAAGAATACAGCTCTCAGAGCACGTCTTCAGAACTATCGACTTTGTCGTACCAACAGGAATCCATCCAGGTTTAAATTTTCGACAAGCAGATATCGACTTCTTGATGGAGGAGTGGCCACACAAACCTCAAGCACCACCCCTACACAACAGCTCACTACTCCGGCCCCAGCCCTGGCGCGTCTCTCAACATCAAGCATTCTTCGAACATTGCTCTTGAGTACATTTTTCACCTCTCCATGGCTTTTCAGACCTGGATTTGCAGTCTTCCACAAGATTGCAAATTCGTCGTCAGCGTTGCTGAATCCGGATCGAAACCCGGTGCTTCGTGCAATCATCCATCCCTTAGTATATAAGCAGTTCTGTGCCGGAAGAAACCGTGCAGAAATCGAGCAAACATCTGCACAGATCCGACATCTTGGATTTGCCGGTGTGGTACTCTGTTATGGTAAAGAAGTTCAGGTTACCGGTGACAACGACACTATGGTAGGCAGTGACGCAAGTTATCCTGGTACCCTAAAAGTCGAAATTGATCAGTGGAAACACGGAAATCTTGACACATTGGACATGTCAGGGCAGGGGGACTGGTTAGGTATCAAGTGAGTTTAGCTACCGCTTCTTGCCGCATTGACATGTCCCAATATGATCTAGGTACACTGGAGCAGGATACCACATCACGAAGGCTCTCATGCAGGATGAAGAAGCTCCTTCTGAATTTGTCCAGGCCATGGAGGAAATCTCTGAATGTGCCTCTTCCAAAGGATGCCGCATCTGGATCGACTCAGAGCAGCAGGTGCTGCAAGCAACCATAGACAGATGGACCATTGACTTGATGCGGCGGTACAATCGGCCGGAGAAGCAAGCCTTGATCTATAACACAGTCCAGGCATACCTCAAGTCATCGCGGGAGAAGGTACAACACCAGCTCCGGCTTGCTGAAGAGGAAGGATGGCGACTGGGCGTGAAGCTCGTCCGAGGCGCCTATATCAGTAACGACATCCGCGAGAGGATTCACAACACGAAAGCAGACACCGATAGATCGTATGACAGTATTGTCGAGGACCTTCTGCGCGGAAATTTCTCCACACGTACAGGCCAGCAAACAACAAGTCTTGACCTTATCCTTGCTGGGCACAACTCAGCGACCATTCGAAAAGCAACCCAGTTAGCGACCGGCCTGGCGGCTCAATCACGTTTAAGAGCCATACCTGAATTCGCACAGCTGCAGGGGATGGCGGACGATATTGGATGCGAGATAGTCCAGATTGCAGAGGATTCTAAGAACAGGGGCCTACTTCGGGAGGCGGCTTATATCCCTAGGGTATACAAATGTCTGACTTGGGGCAGTCTACAAGAGTGTATGCAATATTTGACACGCAGACTCGTTGAAAACAGGGGTGCTGCAGACCGGATGAGAGGAGGTGCAGCAGAGTTCAGAAAGGAGCTTTATCGACGAATGCTTCATCCGTGGAGAAAACAAGTAATGAATACTCCTAGGAGTTGAATAGAGTACGTTGTCAAAATGCACCAGAATGCTCGCAAGAATCAAAGAAACTGAAGTGGTACTTGTTGCGATCTGAGTCGATGTCCCTGCTTTTGAAGGCTGTCGTCAATGACTTGTCATGCCCATTGACATTGGCGAATACCCTTTAACCCTACCTTAAAGGTACCGGGCAGAGTAATCGGAGCGGCACTTACAGTAGGTGCACAGCCACTATTTTACTTAGCAATGTGGCGCTCAGGGCGTTAGCCTGTCACAGAAACCCCAACTCTTAATACTGTAGGAATACCCAGGAATCCAGGATTTTTTGCCTGTTATCATCACCAGTGAACTCATTGGCCTACTAGCCCGACCTCGGGTCGCCACCCGCATCCGCATTTGACTAGCCTTATCGCTGGAAGAGGGGGTTTCTCGACCTCATGATGCATCTGGGAGCGATCCGACGGCATAACTTCAAAGCCAACTAATCTTTCCTACACCATTCTGTCTCTTCGTTTCTTAACAAAATGAAGCTTACTCGACAAAGACGTTGAGATAGACTCATGGAGCGCACGGTACAAACCCTCATCAGGCAACTATTTTCTTATCTTGCCGAGACCATCGTACACCCTTACCATGCACACGGCTGAGGCTGCCCGTTTGGTTAGCCCTCACTCACCTAGGTCTCCAAAGAGCAATGGCGAGCACCGGCTGGAGGGCTCCATATCGAGGCGCAGACAGCCTAAAAGTCGTGCTGGTATGCTGAGCCCTCGTTTGAGGTTGACGCTCATTTTTGCCGCTAGCTGTCCGACAATATTTGCTAATGTGTGGTTCCGGCACTACTAGGCTGTAATACCTGCAAGGCCAGGCGTATGAAATGTGATGGTAAGTGCCATCCTCACGAAATTTGGAAGGGTATCCTGAAAAACCCTCTCTCGGCATGCGATATCGTTTCGTATTACCACAGCAACTTCCTTTCTTCGCTGGTACCCTTCTTCGCGGCAGCCGTCAGCCTATTAGGAAGCCTGCTGACGACTTTCAGAAGCCAAACCTACCTGCTCGCAATGCACAGATCGAGGGGTCGAATGCGGCGGCTATGCCAGAGATCTTAAATGGAAGTCGATGAGAGAGCAGCCCAAGGGACGCAAACGGCCTGAAAGTATGTTGACACTCTTTGGTGCCTCTAGTGCAGTAGCCGGACCATGAAGGTAGCGATACTGACGATTTCCAGAAAGTCGATCCCAGGATTCGGCAGCAGCTTCAGCAATGGGAATGACTTCATCACTCCACCAAAATACTATTCCTGACAGCCAGCTTACCACATGGTCTTTACAAGCTGGAACAAACTCGGCAGTGGAGATAGTCCCGGCTGATGATGAGCAATCAACACAGATCAATTCAGAACACGTTTGGACATCATTGCAGCATGACCAGCTATTCGACTTCGCGGACCTAGAGTTTAATGACAGCTTCTTCATTGATAACGACAACATGGAGTTTGCACCCCCTACCAACTTGAGGTCCCTTGCCAATACTCCAGCAGACCAGCGGTCGCAAGATGTCGATACCCATGTTTTGCCTTTCATAAATGCGACGAACATCGATTTACAGAAGCAGAAATCGCCAGACTTCTCGGACTTGATTTTATCGCCACTTGACTCGTTACAAAACTTCGAGGAGATTTCGAATCAAGAGGGTGACGTACTGCAGTCACACGAAGGGGTACAAGGCGCCGATGCTTCTGCTCCAGTCCACCCGAACCAACGAGTTGATGCGTCTAGAGACCAGAACGTCCTCCATGAGCAACCTTCCTCCCTGTCTGACAGTGCGGAGACGATTAAGCACCTTTTCGATCGTCATCTCTATGATCTCCTGTCCATCGAGGACGATCAAACCACGAACCCATGGAGAGTTCATGTGTGGCCAATGGCTGATAATTGTCCGGCACTTCACCATGCCCTGGCTGCGATGACATATTCATACACGAGCAAGTTACAGCCGCAAAACGGTGCGGCTGGCTTGGAGCACCTGAAGTCCAGTCTGCGTGCCCTTGCGCAGGACCAAAACAACACAAGCTTGCCTCTTGAGACCTCACTGGCGACTAGACTGGCTCTTAGCTTCGTCGAACCCGGGGACGAGCAACAACCTTCTTCCGCGGTCGAGCATGCCAGAGATTCAGGACGACTCATCCGAGCCGCTTTCGTCAAACATCAGACTACGAGGATGGAGGGCGAGGAACTGGATCGACTGAGATTTCTGGCACGCATTTGGATGTACAAAGATGTTATGACTCGCCTGACAACCTCATATGAAGGCGATTGTCTTGATCTGGAATCCATGACAACTTGTGTTCATCTTGATCCTCTGCCACTGGAACAGCAGCTCGACCCGCTGATGGGTTGTGCTATCACGTTGTTCCCATTGCTTGGGCGTTTAGCCGACATTATCAAATCCGTTCGACGAAGGACTGAAAAGCATAACTCTCCGTTCATGATCTCGAAAGGCGCAGACTTACGGCTAGCAATTGAAGGTTGGACGCCCTCTTTCGATCCAGATCAATCAGGAGGTCTTACGTCCCACACCTCCGATATCATACAAACGGCGGAGGCATATCGCTGGGCAGCGCTGTTGCTACTGAGGCAGGCCATACCGGAGCTTCCGTGGGTTCAGTCGTTCTGGGAAATGGCGGAAAAGGTGTCCATCTACCTTGCAACCACCCCTGTTACGTCTCGAACGATGATTGTACAGACGTTCCCTCTCATGGCAATAGCTGGCGAGGCTTTTGAGGAAGAAGACCGCAATTGGGTGCGTCAAAGATGGGACGCCATGTTCAAGCGAATGCCACTTGCAAGGTTGGACCGATGTAAGAAAGTGACCGAGGAGGTATGGAGGAGGAGGGATGCATTCGAAGCAAAATGCGGCGCATGCCCAAGCTGTGGTGCTTTCCGGCTCAGCTCGCCAGGAACCAGTCCTACAGTCCTCACCATGGCCGCCCCTGTCGTGCCGGTTACATCTTCGAATCACCTCGAAGGAGGGAACCGTCGCTGCCGATGTAGTGCGACGACAAGGATTACTGCGCCGGCGTCCGGTTTTCCAGACTCTTTGGCTTTCAAGAAGGGAATAGACAACATTACAAGGGCGGGGAATCTGCATTACACGGTCCGAGGGGATCTGCATTGGCTAGGTGTCATGAAAGACTGGAAATGGGAAGGTGAGTGCCCGAGTGACATCTCCGCTTTATGGCTCCTACATGCATACTGCAACTGTGACACTGACAATCTACAGTTCCCCTTGGGTAGAGAATATGTCCACATCGTGGATGGACTGGCCGTACACTGGCTCGCCCCCGCTGATGACTTCGAAGATACAAGATCGATGACCAATATCATCCGTGAACCACTGGTTTGGTTTTTCGGTTGCTTTGAGCAGGACTTCTGCCCTACCCAGATAACTCCTCGCAAGCTCATTTCTCGGGAATTGCCGTCTGCATCTCGCCGCTTAACCTAGCCACACTACTTCTCCTTCGGGCCACACTCATCCTTCGTCTGTCTTCCCATTTCCTGACGCGGATCGTTGCCAGAAACGACACCCAGATGTCTTCCCAAAGACCAAGAGGTGGGTCTGTGGCCTCTTCATACGCGTCGGTGACAGCTTTGTCCCAGACCAGATCTGCGGTCGCAGCCGGTACGAACTTGGTCCGCTTGATGAGCTTCCAACCCAAAAAGAAGACGACGCAAGCAAAGACCATTGTGTAGTACGTGAAAAAGTTGCCGATATCCCAACTGCCGGGCATGAAAACGTAATAGCCCTGGATAATGACCACGATGCTGACGATGGTCAAGCCGAAGATGTTGACGTATGGTTGACCCCAGCCTGCCGAATATTAGTCATGATGTCCTCAATTGTAGGAGAATCGGTATGTAACATTACCTCTGTAAGGCAGAGTCCTCCTGTCCACGCCTTGCGCTTTCAGCGCTCGGTAGAAGAACAAATACGTCGTGCCCATGACGATATAGTTGATCTCCTGAGAAGCAGTGATAAGGTTGACCAACCACTTCAACGCGCGTGCCGAGCCACTGCTGACCTGCAGAAAGCTGAGGAAGGGAAAGACCATGGTCACCATAAAGCAGTAGTACGGAATGCCGTTCTTGGAGGTGGCACGAAGAAACCTCGGTGCCTGTCCCTGAAGAGACAAGCTATACAAGGATCGTGTCGCCATGAAGACGTAAGTGTTGCCGGCGGAAAAGATGCTGGTGACGAGGAGTGCGTTCACGAGGTGAGGCAGCCCGTGCACACCCATGTTCTGCATGGCAATGATATACGCTGACGACGCGCCGGTGGAACCGCCCTTGGTGGAAAGGTTGGTCACGAGTGTCTTGTCGTTGTATGGAAGGACAATGCCCACGCACAAAGCCCCGAGAATGAAAAAGGCACCGAAGCGCCAATACCTAGCTGCGGTCAGTATTGCATTGCCACAAAGAGGGATCCACATCGAGCCTACACTGTTTTAAACGCCATTTTGATGGTGACGCGAGGATAGACGGCTTCTCCGGCAACCATGGAGATGTACTCGGGACCACAGACCGTGAAGGCCGCGGTGAAAAGCGAGCCCAGGAATCCCTCGAACTTGCCCAACGAGCCCGTCGTGATATACTCGGCAAAGGCGCCTGGGGAGTTCCAATAGCGGAACCCATATGGGTCGTGTTTGGGGTTCCCGCCCACCATCGCTAGAAAGTATCAGACGGCTGTATCAATAACCACAAGGGTAGACCCGAAGACTTGTGCGTGGATGTCACAGCCTCACGGAAAGAGGAAAAACTTACTGATAAAGGTGAAAGAATACAGAATCAGAATCAAGATGAGCTTCCCCGAAGAAAGCCAGAACTCGGCTTCGCCGTACCAGCGTACCGCGAAGACGTTGATGATAGCATAGAGGACGATGCAGCCCAGACAAACGGCCCAGACGGGGATATCGTCGCGCCAGAACGTTAGGACCAGAGTGAGCGCTGATATCTCGAACGGGATGAGGATGGCCTCGTAGAGGAAGAAGTTCCAGCCGGCCATGAACCCGAAAGCCTCGTCCACCCATTTGCTGGCAAACCGCAGGAATGCACCAGCCACTGGCATGTACACTGTCATCTCGGCGAGGCCGCTGTTGATACTGCCGATGACGGCGCTGTAGAAGAGAAAGGCGATGAACAATGAGCCCGGCCCACCTTCGAGGAGACCCCAGCCGATACTGACAAACAGAGCTGTGCCGATGGAGCCTCCTAGGGCTAGCCATTGAACTTGGCGGTTGCTGAGAGATCGGTGCAGCCCATCAACGTTTTCGACGCGGCCGAAATCGTTGTTGCTGTTTGTGTGCTCGAGATCGAGGTTAGGCATAGTGCTCTTGAGGTCCTTGGATTCTGCCATACTGTCTTCCGGCTTTTGGTTTCTTTTGAGGGATTCAGGATGAGTGTTGGATTGACAAGATAGACACGAGACCACTGAGCTTCGGGCGCAGGTGGGTCTTATAAAGTGTAATCAGCCAGGTGGTATGCAAAAGGACGCTTGCACTCCGTGCGTCATCCCTCACTGTCGCCTGTATGGGCTGGTGAACTCGTGTGCCAGATTGACCAGAGGGGCGAAAAAGTACGGCTCTCGGGACGGGCTGGGCCTTTCGTGGAGATGGAGATGACAGGACGGGGGACTTTCTTGCCCCTTTCAATTCCTGGATTATGATAAGACCTGAACCCGTGTCAGCCTCGGCAAGGCATCATGCAAGTTCGGCTATGGTTCCGCAGTATCATTATCTTGATCGAGATAAGGAGATGACCTCTAAAATGGCTGTCGCTTTCCTCGTGTCTGGCTATCTTAGAGAGGGGTTTTATGAGGTTCGGGAATGGTTGCCAGTTAATATGCTGCGAATATTCAGATATGGAGTTGATTCGTCCGAGAAAGACTATTGGCAGGATCATGAAGGAAGCAATATGCTATGCTACGTGGCTCAAAGTCCTATCCTGCAATGTCTAGATACGTTGTAACTCTTACCAGGCCAAAATAGTCTGAGCTGGTTGACAACTCAGACCGGAGCAGAGCTCTACATCCTCCTTACTCACAGCAGCATCAGCGGGCAGATTCTGCTGAGCAGGCCATATCTCTCGCTTCTCTGCCTTCTCTCGTTCCACGTGCTCCCTGATCGCCTCGCGTGCACGCTGCTGGAAGTACAAAGGACCTCTCTCAAGTCTTGAATGCATTTGACCATTCACGAACACCCCAGCATTGAGGTTCTTCTGCGCGAGTTCGCAAAGGATCTTGTCCTCGGACACAACTTTAGCATACAGCTTGTGGATGCGTTGGAAATCCTCGTCGGGTGAATTTTTGTTTCGGTAGATCTGATAGTGCATTGATGAACTCTTTGGTCCGTTGGGAAGGAAGCGCTGCAACATGATGAAGTGTGGCCTGTCAGTTTTGTTAGCAATGTACATACTATTATCTCGGTACCACATGTCTTCACTTACAGGACTGAAATGGACACATTGGGGAAGAAATAAGTACTGGCAATGGCCATGCCAAGCTTCTTTTGTTCCTCCGTGGGTACAGACTGATGCTTGATGTATCCGTCGACACCGGAAACATCGTGCGTCTCAATATCTGCGAGTTGGGGTATATCTGGATGAGCTGTCGGACAATGATAGCACTCATTGAAATTGTCGGCCAGGATCTTCCAATTGTATGCACCATCAAGTTTATACTCGTGGTCGAGAACGTAGTCGTCAAAGTTGTAGACATTGTAGCGTTCTTGTGTGTCGACACCATTGAAGTCTTCCTCCCACGGTACTTCTGGGGTTTCCTTGCTGTCAAGATTGACCCAGATGAACCCGCTAGCGTCGATGCGCACATGGATTGGGAACAGTCCGTTCTGAGACTTATCGAAGCCCTCGAATTCATCGTACTTTGGTGCCTTTGCGAGTTTGCCGTCAAGACCATAAGACCAGCCATGGTACTTGCAAGCAAATATGTTGGCTGATCCCTCTTGGCCTTGAACAACAGGGAATGCACGGTGACGACAAACGTTGTGGAATCCATTGATTTGTCCCTTTCGATCACGGCACAGGACAAATTCGTAACCAGCAATATCAAATTTCAGGTAGTCCCCTGCTTGGCCGAGTCTCGACTTGTGCGTGGTGAGCATCCATCTGCGGGAGAAGATCGCTCGTCTCTCGAGCTGATACATGTCTTCGGACGTATACCAACTTGCTGGCAAAGCCCTGATAGGGGTTTCAGCACTGGACTTGGCTGGTGTTGGTGGGCCTCCGAAACCGAGGTAGTTGAGGATGGCCATTGTGGAAGGTGTTCGTTGGCTCAAAGTTGATTATGAAAAGTGAGTTTAAGAAGTTCCTTCTCGTCGTGCGTGATGATTGCAGACGAAGCTGAGGTATGGGAGCATTATTTATCGTTCATAGTCCAGCGAGACTGTCATTGACACATGACCAGGCAGGTCCGTGTGTCAACGACCTGCCGGCTCGTCCATGGCTTTGCAATCCAATCCGCGGTGCCAGCCTCCGAAATGAACTTTCTCTCGAAATTGCCAGATTGAGCTGTCCCTCTGGGGTAGGCCGTCCATGAATGGCCGGCTTGCGAAGCATCGTGATACGAGGTGGTTCATGATGGGGAAGGTTGACGTGTCGGACTTTTTGACCTGATTAGGCAAGCACGCCAAATCTGACCTTCAGGATATATGTGACTCGCCTGGGGGACTTTTTAGTCCAGATTCGACAAATCCCATACTAACTACATCGAGTATCTTACCAAAGGCAAGCAATTGAAGGATGGCTCTGTGGTATCAGGTTACTTTGCTTGGTCGGTCCAAGCTTAGGCTTTAAAGGGACCACCACGTATTTGGCCGCTCTCGGCGTCAGAGTCGTTTCATTGGGGCAGCAACGTCTTGCATACATTCCGCAACGCATTTTGAGACGGAAGGGCGAGAACAGAAGATGTCGGAAGTCAAGATCGCTCGAATCGATGTCTTCCAGGTTGATCTGCCCTACGTTGGACAAGTCTACCGACTCTCCGGTGGTCGCGAATACACCAGCTTCGATGCGACAATTGTTCGTATAACCACTCAGAACGGAATCGAGGGATGGGGCGAAAGCACTCCGTTTGGATCGACCTATGTCGCTGCCCATGCGCTCGGTGTCCGGGCTGGAATTGCAGAGATTGCCCCAAAGCTGCTCGGACTCGACCCGAGGAGGGTGGATCGCATCAACGACGCCATGGATGCTGCGCTCCTCGGCCACGAACATGCAAAGACAGCCCTGGATGTGGCTTGCTGGGACATTTTTGGCAAATCCGTTGGGCTCCCTGTGTGTGACCTCCTCGGCGGCCGCACGAATGTAAAGTTGCCTCTCATATCGTCCATACCTGTGGCTGAACCGGAAACGATGCGCAAACACGTTGCAAAATTCCGAGCGAAGGCTATGTCGGTCATTCGGTCAAGATTGATGGGGAGCCCAAAAAGGACGCGGAACGCATCGCAGCGGCTCTCGCTGACAAGGAGCCTCATGAGTTTTTCATTGTCGATGCCAATGGTGGGTTGACCGTCGAAAATGGATTGAGGATGTTTAAACTACTGCCAGATGGACTGGATTTTGTCCTGGAAGCCCCTTGTGCGACCTGGCGAGAGTGTGTGTCTCTCAGGCGCCGGAGTAACATACCTATTTTCTTCGACGAGCTGGCAACGAATGACGCGTCAATCGCGAAACTCATTGCCGACGATGCGGCAGAAGGCTTTGACCTCAAGATTTCCAAAGCTGGCGGTTTGACCAAAGGTCGTCGTCAACGAGATATTGGTTTGGCTGCAGGATACACCATGGGTGTGCAGGACACCGTTGGCTCGGACATTGTATTTGCGGCCATTGTCCATATGGCGCAGACCATCCCAGAACGTCATCTGCGTTGCATTCTCGATACGCGTGATATGGTCACCCTTAAGACGGCGGATGCGGACTATGGAATCCACAGCGGCCGTGTCTCTGCGCCGACAGGACCTGGGTTAGGGATAACACCAAGGCTAGAGGTCTTGGGTGAGCCAGTTGCTAGCTACTCATAGTTTGTGAAATGCATGCACCGTACAACACAGTACATGGATGTAGTCGAGAGAAGTTTAGAGATCATGACTGGTGATTCTGCCCTGTGGGAAGACTAGGACCAATTTGGCCTTAAAGTCCGCCGGGAGATCCTCGGTGCTTACCTAACTTGTCACGAATTCCACCACTACGTGATTTACATGATATAAGAATTACTTTCCCCCAGGTACAAAAGCATTGGAATGGTGACCATCTGGATTTGATTTGCATTTCGAGCTCTTTTCGACCAATTTCCGACCGCACTAAACATGGCCGATGTCCAGGTCACAACCAGAAAAGCATACCGTCGAACGGATGACTATACACGAGGAAAACCGCGCGTGAAGCAGGTGACCGAAGAACTACCGCTGCCACTCGCTGCGACATCCGTGTTGATCAAAGTACATGCCGTATCCCTCAACTACCGAGACGCGAACATCGCCAACGGTGGCAACCCTTGGCCGGTCACGCCACACGGCATACCATGCAACGACGCGGCTGGCGAGGTGATAGCCGTCGGCGAAGGGGTGAGAACCTTCAAGCTTGGAGACAGAGTTGCGCCCATCACCGACACCGAGAATCTGACAGGGCGGGAATCGAAGAGGTCTTGGCTGGCAGCTGACGAGGACGGAGTGCTGGCAGACTATCTGGTGTTCAGTGAAGAAAAGCTGACTAAATTGCCCGAGCATCTACCCTGGGATGAAGCTTGCCTCATCCCCTGTGCTGGTGTGACAGCTTGGAGTTCAGTGCTAGGGTTCGGTATCGGAAAGAGCGTATTGATCCAAGGTACGTGAACACTCTCCCAAGCCTCCACCGCAGAAGTCCCATTAACAACTCGGGAAAGGCACTGGCGGCGTTGCCATGTTCGCACTCAAACTCGCTCGAACGGCTGGGCTCAAAGTCATCCTCAGTTCTTCAAGTGACGCCAAATTAGAGAGGATAAGACAACAATTTTCCGACCCGCCACTTCTCACCGTCAACTACGCGACAAACCCGCAATGGCACGAAGAAGTCCTGAGACTTACCGATGGCAACGGTGTTGATCTCGTCGTCGAAATTGGCGGCACTCAAACCTTGGTGAAGAGCTTGAAATGTACGCGACGAGGCGGGACGATCAGCCAAGTCGGGTATCTGAGCAAGCAGAACCTTGAAGACCTGGCGGAGTTTCTCCCTCTTCTCATCGATCGCAGAATCATCTTACGGTAGGAAACATGGCCTCTCCCCACCTGCCTGTATATTTCAGGGGCTAATCAAAACCAGGGGAATCGATGCTGGCTCGAGGCTCGAGCAAGAGGATCTCTGTGCTGCATTGTCAGCGACACAGATGCGCTTCGACGACATAATCGACAAGGTGTATGATTTCAGTCAGGCTGACGAGGCAATTGAGGATATCTGGCAGGGCAGAATGGTTGGAAAGTTAGTGATTCGAATAAGATAGAAAAGGTCTCTTTTCCAGCCCTACTAGGAGTAAGTGACACATTCCTCACGTATTTCAACCCGAGTTCCACTGGTCCGGATACTGTGAACACAGATTACGGCAAGACGGGTCACAGTAGTTGTGGGTATGTCTTGTGCCTGACGTAACAACCACTAAAAGGCAATGCGGGAGGGGCCGTGCAGTGCGTCATGCAAGATGCAATCCTTCCGTCATACGATCACTTGGCAGGCACTGCAGGGCAACAAAATCTCAACATCGGCGAGAGGCAGGATAGAAATAAGTATCGATATAGAAACGAATAGATATGATTCTTAATCTTTGAATTGATATTATGTGCTAATAAGCAGGGTACGGATAGGATCTATCGTAAACGTCATATCTTCTTTGCAAGACCACAAAGTGCTGCGTATTGATAGTGCTGTTGATACAATCTTGCTCAAAAACATCCGCGGAACACTTCGCCTTCTTCCCCCCCAAACTCCGCGCAACTTGTTACATAGTAGTGACATGGATACTTCCTCGGATAGAAGCATCTTTCCAAAGGGGGATCAAACGATCTAGTAGTTGGTGCTGGTAACAGCATGGTTGACGGGCGCGGCGCCACGTGTCTCGTTCATGCCATAGCCGGTCTGACCATATCCTGTTTGGCCGGTCTGACCATAGCCTGGCTGACCGTACTTGGGCTCAGAGGCATAAGGAACTTGGCCATTGTTGTTAACAGTTGAGCCGGTCATGCCAGTTTCGTGGCTTGGTCGGACACCGTGGTGGTCGTGGTGGTGGTGCTCAGCAGCAAGACCGCCAGCGCCTGCGGCAGTGGCCATCTCTGCGTCACGAGTACCACGGTTTTGCTTGTTGCGCTTCCAGAATGGTTTGCGAGCAGATCCGCTGGTGTAACCGTTGGATGGGCCAGGTCCAAACTTCTTCTCCTTTTGGTGGTGACGCATGAGCATGAACTGGACCACGGCGGTGAGGAGGAACAGAAGGATAGCGCCGATGGAGACGGCGAAGCAGGCCGTGTTCAAGCTGCAAACATATCCCCAATCGCCAGCACCGGGTGCGTTCTCACTCTGGAGACCAGTGCCGAGAGGAGTGTTGACGATGCCTTTGCAGGAGTTGGCGCCATGGCGAGTGTAGTAGGCAATCGCGGCAAAGCAGCCAACGAAGCAGAGATCGAGGATAATGGCAAGGATGGCGAAGATGGGAATGCCGCCGATGAAGATGGTGAGGAGGATGCAGAAGATGAGATACAGAACGGCGGCACCCGACATGCCCTCAACAGCCTTCTCCCATGTTGGAATATGCATGTTCTTGTCGGCCAGGACAGAGAGGAAGTAGCTGTAGATACCGAGGACGATGGCTGCGCAGCCAAACTCGAGGAAGCGCAGGCCAGTCTGGCCGAAGCGCAGGATAAGACCGCCGATGGCCATGGTGATGGAGTGGTGTTAGGGTGGTGGAGGTGTGTGGTTGAGATGAGGCTCGTTAATCTGATGGTCGAAAGAAGGAAGCGAGGAATACGAAGGATTTGGGGGCTCTTTGTAGTTTTCCTGGTAACCGGGGTGGATGTTGACGCAAGGGTCACTTCGCGTCTTGTTTTGTGATGTGATGGGCGAAATTGAAGGAGAAAGTGACGTGTGAGTGGCGTCAGTCCCTGCATCATTCAGCTTTTCACGGTTTTTCTTGGATCTGCTTGAAAAAGTCAAAAATCAGGGCAGTGCAAAAGACTCCAGGAGCAAGCCACACTGGCCACGATCAAAAGATTTGACACACATTAATTGGCTCGATCATGACGACAAAACGGGCACGCGCCACACACGGCAAAGCAGATCATCAGATGCCACGAAATACCAAGAATTGACATCTACGCAATACTGTGGAATCTTGGTTGTTCCCCCGGGTGTCAGTTCCAGGTGGACTTGACAAGCATCCCCAGTCAAACCAAACCAACGAAAATTGGACATTTTGAGTTGTCATAAACACATCACCAAATAGAGAGCCTATGATGTGCAGCGTACCACCAACGGTGCGCCAGTGACTTTCTCGTGGCAGACTTTGAGTCGCCAAAAACCTCGCTTTGAATTCATCTCTTTGTACTCATGCATTAATTAGTTCTCTCTATGCTTTTCAACCGCCCCGACCTGCCAAGTAATCTGCAAAATAAGTTCGTCCCGTGAACCTGAACAATGCCCATACACCACGTGATGCTGAGGACTCGGCCCTCCAAGCAGGACAACCTTTTGAAAATGCACCATCCAATCACAATTGCATGTAGAGGCCCACCGACAGGGCACCCATGATCAAAGTTCCAAATTTGATGTCGTCAACTCTGGCTGCTGCATTGGTCTTGGTAGCAGTGCTGCTGCTGGTGGTGCTCGTTGTGCTGCCTGATGGTGATTGAGTGGTAGTGCCGCTGGTATTGTTTCCAGGCAGGTTGCTTTGGTCCCAGGCCAGAACATTCAGCTTGAGTCCAGAAAGGGCGTTGCCGTTAGTATCATAAACAGTCTGAGTAGGTTGTGTGCTCGAAACTGATGTTGCGCCAGTAGTATTGCCAGACACACCACTCGAAATCAAAGCATCGACACCACTCGGGCGTGCAGGAAGATCAAAGCTATTGGTGAAATTGCTACCAGCGAGCAGGTTGACGTTGCATGTTGGCGCAGTCAAGGACGTTGCGGTCACATTGGCTTGTTCAAGCGTCGTAACATCCAATGCATCGTACCGTGCTTGAAGATTGTTGTAGTCGGCGAGGATCGAAACGGTGCCATTATCATTCAGGTTGACCAAGCCGTAGTTGTTGACTTCCTCACTATACTCGTAGATGAGACCGCCCGAGAAAACGGGAGTCATCTGTGAACTATACAACACAGGAACTTCACTGAAGTTTCTTGGTGTCACCAGGTTGCAGCCATATTCGGAGAAGAAGATCGGGATGGTCGTGTTGCTGAAATCAGAAACCAAAACATCGTAGCCGGAGGACTGGAATGTAGCATCTCCGCACCATGAGTAGGAGTTAAGGCCGAAGAAATCAATCTTGGAACTGGTATCGTTGGACAGCCCGCAGGAAAGGTAGTTGAACGTGCCCATCAACAAAGGGCGAACATCAGCAGCCGAATAGCCGACAGGAATAGACCGTTTAGATTGTGCCGAGATGTAGTCTTTGATGTCTCTGGTGACGGCTCTGATATAGGAAGGGACTTCTGGGACCGAGTCCTCGTTAATGACTTCGTTCCCGCTGAAGAAACCCAACGTGTTATTGAACTGCATGAAATCTTCCACCACCTTGAACACACGCTGGAGATAATCCATACTATACGAATTCCATGGTTGCGTACGATCCAGAGATTGGTTCGGCAATGGGCTGTTGACGTCGAGAATCATGTAGATACCAGCAGCATTGAAGATGGAGGCACATTGTGTATGGTCGAGGTCAGGGTCGAGGTTGTAGACTCGAATCGCGTTAACACCTAATTTCTGCATCAGGACCGCATCTCGGAGGCAGATCGATGCGTCGCTCAATGGGTCCAGTCCGGAACCTGGGTTGAAACCAGAGGAACCGCCAGGTTGGTAGCTGCCGATCAAGCATGTGTCAGCGCGGTCATCTTTGTCATGAATAGAGACCTTCTCTTACGCAACTCCGATGATCTGAAAGCGCGTGCCATCGACGGTATTGACAAAGTCCGAGCCCTTTACAACAAGAGGAGATACCGCCAAAGTGTACGACGTAAATAACGCGACGAGGGCAAGTAATGTAGCCGTGAACTGTACTTGGTCAGCTGTCGTCCTATAAGTTTGAGGAATGCGCCTCCTACCCGAGTCATCTTGAATGATTATTGGAAGCAGGAGTGCTTAGCGGGCAGCGGTGGGGAGGAATTAAGGTGGTGAGGCGAGCAAGCGAGAGGATGCTGGGATTAGGCCAGCTGGGAAAAAAGTGTTGAGCGAAGGACAGCTCTTCGCAAGAGGAAGGAGCCAGTTATTACGGGACGAGGAAGTGAAGCACGATTAACACCCGCAGGTGCGTTCTCAATAGAGACAACGAACGAAGAAGGTGACAATTAAAGAAAGAGAGGGAGTGTACGGAGTTGCGGAGTGGTGAGGGAGGTGGGTGTTATCGACGGCGACCCGCGCATGCGGGCACACACTCGAGCTTTACAAGATTAGGTATGGTGTTGACGGGAACGTGACAGGGATGTCGAATACACGCAATCATGATCAAGGTTGTCAACATGCGAATACCAATCACATTAGACATCTGCTAAATGTTGGATGTCATTCATGCATGAACCTTGCCATAGATAGATAGGAGACTGACCGTCGGAAGTCCAGACCATGCATGCACATAATGTACGGAGCATGACTTGAAAAGTTGGATTCATGGTAGTTGTAGCATGAGAAGAGGCGGCGAAGATGCGGTGGGATGGGTGTCGTACCAAGCGGAGAGTGGCCCGGATGTCTGTTCGCAGGTGTGGCAGGCTGGCATGTTGGTTTACCTTTAAGCTTAATCGGTGGATTCGGGCTTTAGAGGTTAGGGGAGATTCCCTCGAGACGGAAGGTCTGCCGAACTCACCACCTGCGGAAGGCCACTTTCGCAGTTGGCCGTTGTCAAGGCTCGATATCCTTGATTGCGCAACAATGTGACCATGTCCAAAAATACTGACTCCAACCCATTGTCGAAACGAAGCATTGTCTTCTTCCATCCAGATCTCGGCATAGGCGGAGCTGAACGTCTTATCGTCGATGCTGCAGTTGGTCTACAAGAGCAGGGCAATAAGGTTACTATCTTCACTTCGCATTGCGATCCAAAACACTGCTTCGAAGAAGCTCGAGATGGTCAGTCTTGGCCTGCACCTCTGCATCTGGTGGCCATTGAAGCATTGACACATATGTGAGTTGTAGGTACCTTAGATGTTAGAGTCCGCGGAAACACTCTTTTTCCTCCCACTTTCCTTAACCGCTTCCATATCCTCCTCGCTATCCTCCGCCAGGTTCACCTTGTATTAGCAGTCTCCATATGGACAAACGAGTTAGACAAACTCAAGCCGGACGTGTTCATCGTTGATCAATTGTCTGCATGCGTGCCCTTGCTCAGATGGCTTTACCCCAACCGCCAACGAACCCTCTTCTATTGCCATTTTCCTGATCAATTGCTTGCGAATCGCCGAGCTTCCGGTATACTAGGATTGGTGAAGATGTTGTATCGATTTCCTTTCGACTGGTTTGAAGGATGGAGCATGAGTGCCAGCGACAGAATCGTGGTCAACTCCACCTTCACGAAATCGGTGGCCTCACGTGTCTGGCCAGGCCTGGCAGAGTCGCTCGGTGTCATATATCCTTGTGTCAACGTCGAAGAGAAAGAGACGGAGACGGACGGCGGACCGCTCTGGGCAGGACAGTATAAAATACTCCTAAGTATAAACCGATTCGAGCGGAAAAAGGACATAGGGCTGGCCATTCGAGGCTATCAGAGACTCTCTTCCAATGAGCGCAGAGGCACGCGCCTCGTTTTAGCCGGCGGCTACGACCAAAGAGTCAGTGAAAATGTTCAATACCACAAGGAACTCAACGACTTGGCCCAGAGTCTAGGGCTGTCCACGGCAACTGCGAAGACAGTCCCAACCGGCCTCGCTATCCCCAGTGACATTGAGGTTTTGTTTTTGCTCTCTGTGCCAGGGCCGTTCAAGAACACACTGCTGCGGAATGCTCAGCTGTTGTTGTACACACCAAGCAACGAACACTTTGGCATTGTCCCTGTGGAAGCCATGTTGCACGGAGTTCCGGTTCTTGCATCAAATACCGGCGGTCCATTGGAGACCATTATAGAGGGAAAGACTGGTTGGCTTCGTGATGTGGACAACGTGGATGAATGGGCTGCAGTCATGAAGAGGGTGTTGCATGAGTTGAGTCCTGCAGAACTCCAGAAACTGGGCCAAAACGGTAGACAAAGGGTCAACGAGCGCTTCACGAGGAACAAAATGTCAGATGGGCTGTCGAGCGAAATTGACCAAATGGTGAAGAACAAGAGGAGCACGTTTCTGGAGAGGAAAGACATTATCCTGGCTCTCTGGCTAGTGCTGGCAGTGCTGGCTGCTCTATTTGCGACAATCATTAAGGCAAGGTTTGGCCGTGGCGACACGCGAGCCACTGAATTTGCGCGGGTTCGGCGGGCGAACGCAGGTTTCGAAGAGAACTTAGTCCGACTCTTTCCTGGCGCAGCTTAACAATGTAAGATACTACCATTGAAAAATCTATAGCGACACCCTTCTACATGCTTGTAGTACCTGAAGTCAATAGCACTTTACGCCTTGAGAGGCCCTTGACGCGTCCTGAAACGCGCCAAGACTGTTGTCACGACTTCTCCTTTTGGCAGCAACGAATTTGGCTTTGTTTTTTGTCATCATAATCATCATCAACTGGTGGCAACATCAATCCTCACGGACGCCACGTTTTGGCTCGTCGTTCTGCGTTATGAGCTTGACAGTCATACCAGAGCCATGGCCGAAGTGATAGATCTCTTATCGTCGAGTCCACCTCCATTGAGACTTTCAAAACCAGACCATGTCAGGCCCTCGGCAAATTCAACTAATCTGCATTCATTCTCCGACGCATTTGATGATGCAGGTTCTGTAGACTTTGCTATTGATCGACCGTCCAAGAGACAACGTCTAAGTCCAGAACCCAGTACATCCTTTCAACCGAGAGCCTTTGCCAGCCGAACTTCGAAAGTGGATATTGTCTACGAGGTCTTGTCCGAAGATGACTCTTTGCCGGATTTGGGATTACAGGTCGCTCCATCATTTCAAAAGTCCCCAGGGCGGCGTGAACAGCAGGATCATGCCTGTGAAACCACTTTTACATTTTCGTCTTCGGCTCCGGAACAGAGGCACATCGAGAAGGACAGAGTAGGACACCGCTTCGGCGCCCAGCCTGAAGAACTACTTGAAGATCCTTTTGACCTCCTGGGAAGCCTCTCACAACCGGCGCCAGGGGAAGTGGCAGACGAGCTCTATTCAAATAGGACTGCCAATCTGCTAGCTGTTCTTTCACAGGAGCCAAGCAAAGAAACCAAGCCTATATTCCAGCACTTCAAAACCACAAGAGCAATTGGAGGTGGAAAAGAGAAGTCCAAGCAGGACCCTGCCGACGACATTGAATTCTCCTCAAGCCCCGCCAAACCCAGGACCACGAAAGCGTCAAAGGCCTCGGAGACGGACAAGGCGGCCAAGGCGGCTGAAAGAGCTGCGGTGAAAGCCGGGCGTGATGCCGAAAAAGAAGCCGAGAAGGAGCGCAAAAAGCGAGAACGTGAAGTAAAGGCTCAAGAAAAGCAACGGGCCGCTGACTTGGCAGAGGCCAACAAATCCCGCGTCAACAAGAAAAACGCAGTACCAGAGATGATTGTGGACATGTCAGGCTTTTTGAAAGGCACCAGCGTTGGGGATCAGGTTGAGGAGTATATGAGGAATCTTGAAGTCGAAGTCAATTACTTTGATGATGAAGTCAACTTGACAGAGTCGATCCCAGACCAGATGCGGTACGGTAATCTTGTTACATGGCGGCGCACAGTCAAGTCTACCTACAACGATGAAGATGGCCAATGGGAGCCGGCATCGAAGAGTCGCATTGTGAAAGAGAAGCATGTCCTGGTTCATCTGCCAGCTGTTGAGTTTGCTGCCATTGCCACGGTCCGAAACCCACGAGCCGAGTCGACGGAACCACCTACCGAATCACAGATGCAGGCTAATCTTGATACTCACGTCGCTTCTCTCAGACAACGTTTTGGAGACTGCATCCCAATCTATCTCATCGAAGGCCTCAATGGTTGGCTCAAGAAGACTGCGAATGCCAGAAATCGAGAGTACACCACTGCGGTGCGGGCTCAATTGGCGACATCGACCACCGAGCCAGGATCCACGCGGACGAGGCCTAGAAAGCCCAAGAAGCCTTCTACTGATTCACTGGACTTGTCTTCCGTCACATCAGATATCGTCGACGGTCTACTTCTGCATCTGCAGCTCGCTCATCAACCAATACTGATCCATCACACAACGTCACCCGGGACTACAGCATCACAGATATCTGCACTGACACAGCACCTTGCAACCCGCCCATATCGGATGGCGCAACTCGACTTCAACCTCAAATCGGCCTCATTCTGCATGGACAGCGGGCAGGTACGTACCGGAGATGACGCCAGGGACACATTCGTCAAAATGCTACAAGAAGTGCAGCGAGTTACTCCTAGCATGGCTTACGGAATTGTGGACAAATTTGAGAGTGTGCGTGCACTTGTAACTGCTTTCGACCGCAACGGGAACCTGCTGCTTGAGGATGTTCGTAAGTCAGCCAACAAGGACGGCGCATGGAGCGATAAAAGACTGGGTCCCATGGTCAGCAAGAGGTTGTACAAAGTGTTCATGGGCCGTGATCCTTCCTCGACCGATGGAATGTCTTGAGTCAACGACCGAAATCACGATTTTGGCTGCAGATACCAGGAAATGTGGTATTATTATTCCCTGGATACTTGCATCTTATACCTGGGTAATGGGTATTCACCAGAGTGCGAGCGCGCCGCGCCGTCGTTCCGGGTCCAATGTGTACATTTGATGGCGGAGACACGCTTGTGGGCAAGTCCCGAATCGGTGGTGTTTTGGCACGGAAGCGCCAGGAAATGCAACTGCACGATACAGGATAGATTTACTCTGTACATGTAAAATCATGGCAGGACCTAATTTACCAGCGACCTTCAGGCCCCCATCTGCTGTTTAGGGACAGCTTTTAGAAACCGAGGGGGGCCTTAATACTCCTCTGGGGCCAGATTACCCCGGAGGCCATCACAGAATTCACAACGTCACAGCGTATCATACAACATAGGCTCTGTACGCCACTGTTTCGGGTCTTTGATGGCTGTCAATCTCATCTCAGTGTTCTTGTTCCGTGCCTGAACACTTCAAACTGCCTCTAAGATAGGCAGACTCATACTCCTGCTGAACGATATATTCGCCGTCTAAGGGCAATACAGAATGCAGATCCAACGAGGTAACTATGAACAGCCTTCGGAGTCACCGACGCCGTCCTTGCTGATGAACTACCACATCGGGTGCTTGTCATACGCTATTTTGCTGGGAAGTCAGAACGCTTGGCTCGCTAGACATCTTCAAACCGCTAAATGTTTTAGCACGCATCGCCAGCCTTCTTCTGGCCCCAAATACGGAGTACGGGCGAGTCTCAACGCCCTCAGTCAGGGGCCGTTGGACAGGGAATATGTGTAGCCAGACTCTCACCTGCACATATATGCATCGTCCGGTTTCGCTGGACAATACGTATGAGACTATCCGCGGAAACTACATTTCGTGCAGACTCTACTGCATGTCACCTCTCGTAGCAAAGAGTGACCACAATTTGCGGACTCCATTGGCGAAACGAATGACAATCCTCGACCGCGATAATTGAAGTGCAATTGTATCATTCCCAGCGCACGAAATGGCCTTCTTAAAGAAGACGAACTATATCGGAGTTAATCCAGACGATTTCGAGGCAAAACCTGAGCGCAAATCATCAAGCAAATACAGTCATCTCTCTGGAAGCACACTGCTCAAGTCGAAGGCCAGAGGAGCCGGCGCGCGACTTGTCTCTGGAGCTCTTCATGCCCTCACATGCATATTCTCATTGGAATACTGGCGACCCATTGTTTCGCGCACCAAGACTTTCGTGCAAGAAGGACTTATCGATCTCAAGACCATGAAATGGCGAAGAAACTCCTACCTAGTCTGGATGTTCCTATGGCCTATACTGCCCATGATCGCACTCATTGTTGTCCTACCCATCGCCAGTTCACCCAGCCTCTATCATCCCGTTGATGCATGTCAACCCGACTCTGGCTTTCGTGTAAGCTATGACAATTATAACGTTTGGGGAGTATCCGGCTTCTTCCAAATCACTCTGCGCTGGGGTTTGCTGTCATATACATCGGCCAAGATAATCAGTGTCTGTTGGGATGTCAGTAATGAGTCTTCATCCTACAGGTCTTTTGTTGACGTTGGCAGATCATCGTCGGACGTGGCGGGCAAGCAGTACTGGTGATCGTCTCCTACCTAGTCTACACCAGAGCACTGGTGAGGTCCATGGAATCATCAGCGGTGTCGCATGGGACCTTTGAAGCCATCACGTTGCAGAATGGCAGCTTGACGTCTCTGCTCAAACTCAGCCGGGACTTGCTCAAGACCAAGACTGCGCGAGCACGGCTCACTGTCGCATGGATGATCATTAGCGGCAGCTTTGTCCTATCCTTCCAAACCCTTGTCAGTGCCATGGCCGGATACACCGCCAATATCGAAGCCTTTGTTCAAGTTTCTACCGGAAGCATGGTGCCATATGCTGATTTCAACATTATCCGATATATCGTTCACGACGCTCATCGAATCAACAATACTTTGGGCACCGATTTCGTGGTCACCACTGGTGGCACCAACTCCAGCGGCCTGAGCGACATCGTACTCTTGACGGATAACTACGCAGACCTCTGTTATGAGTTCTCCCCGGCCATCACCACAAGCGGACACGATAACGACACAATAGATTGGTCTTCGACCGTTAGTGAATACGCGAATATCGATTGTCAGTTTTACTGGGTGAGTTGTACCCATTTCCGCAATCCTCTACTTGTCCTTGCAATGTGAGGCTGCTTTTTCCAAGACTTATGCGCTTTTCTTATTGTCCTTGCTATCTTTTTATACGCTGACCTATATAAATGCGCAGCATGTCTCCGAGTACGGCAGCAAGTACGGATTTCTCGGCTTAAATCAGACTAAATCCACATTCAACCATAGCGGAGTTCTTGTCGAGCTGGATCCGCCCAGCCTTAATATAACCGCGACATTCTGGAAGCAGGATTTCATAGACGGGCCGTCCGATAGTGCCATATCTACAACCCCCTTTAATCAATGGCCGTCAGGGTACTGGTGGACGACTGCATCCGGAGACCGGCCGTTTCACAAGTTCATCGATCCCACATTCACCAACGGAGAGTTCACCTATAGCCTTGAGGAAATCAACGTTAACGGCGAATGCCAGCAAATCCAGTCAAGTTACAAATGGGTAAGCAATGCTTGAAAAGTTGCCTCGTTGTTCCCTGAACCTTTACCATTTCCCCATGTTTTCACCAGCACAGGTTTTCGGACTAACAATCCACAGGGATTTTCCTTCTTGGTTCTCTTTTCCGTCATCATTCTCTTCCTGGTCTGGTCTTTAGGCATGTACATCCTCTGGGTGGACGCTTATCTGAATTCGCGGTTCAATCGGGCAGGAAGAACTTTGGGCATCCAACGAGCGGTCCTTGACCTTGCAGCTTGCATGCAAAGAGAGATTGGACCCGACGGCATAGAGATGATGTCCAACCCCGAGCTTCAGAACAAGATCCGTGGTGAATCCCGCGGAGGACTGATCACCTATCAGATGTTGGATGACAAGATGCTTCCATCAAGTCGCGCAACGGAATTTGGAATCCACAGGATAACACGAGCCGAGCTGTGGTCGTGGGTGAAAGGCCACAAATATACTTTTGGCCTCTTTGTGTGTTCATTGGGCTTTTTGGCTGCTGCACTTGCAGGGACTCATGCACCATTGTTAACAGCTATACTCACGGTGGTAGGTACAGCTGCGGCGACCTTCATCGGTGATGTCCACCAGGGCCGATGGCTCATCTTTTGGGCCTGTGTGGTTTTCGCTGCCGTGCTGATTCCAGTGGGTCCTTATGTCTATTTGGACCGGCACAATTATTCAACCATTTGGGCGGGCCAGAACGCCTATAATACACTTGGATGGTGGTATAACGAGCCGTACAGAATGCGGAGTTAGCGGCCATACCGGACGTGAAGCCGGAGATCACGACTCCTGCATATAGTAGATATCACCATTTAGACGATAAAGTGGATGTCCGCCAAGGGAAAGAATGGAATCATACGTCTCATTGGGGGCCCTCAGCGAGCATAAAATGCGATACACTGTCGAGAGCGCAACTTATAAAAGGGCAGGAGCCCAAAGCTATAGGGCCACTAACCTTGTCACTATATCAACGCACCCATCAGCGCTTGAATAACTTTGACACTTTCACAGAGCTGCCTCAAAATGTCGTCCAAGATCATTCTCATCACCGGTATGTGCCCTCACCTTATGTTCAGGTAAGTTACTGACGGCGAGTAGGCGCCAACTCTGGCGTTGGCTTTGCAGCTGCTAAAGTCATTGCTTCGGCTTCACCCAACTACCATGTTCTCGTGGGCAGTCGAAACCCGGAGAACGGAGAAAAAGCAGTGTCCGAGCTCCAGGCACAGGGCTCGATCAAGGGCACTTTGACCGACATCCAGATCGACGTCAACGACCAGGCATCCATCGACGCAGCCGCCAAGACCATCGAGGACAAGTTTGGCCATCTAGACGTGCTGATCAATAACGCTGGTATTGGTACCCCGAACGGTGACATCAAAACACAACTCGAGCGCACATTCCAGACCAATGTCATTGGACCTATCGTCGTGACTCACACATTGAGGCCTTTACTGCTGAAATCCAAGAGCCCGTATTCCATCTACGTCACGAGCGGTCTAGGGTCGTTGAGCAAGGCGGCGGACCCGAATGACCCGTATTCCCAGGCTCGCTACGACGTGTATCGCGCGAGTAAAGCGGCGCTCAACATGCTCATGATCCAGGAGAGCAAAGAGCTGGGGCCCAAGGGCGTCAAAACCTTTGCGGTGTGCCCCGGCTTAGTGCGCTCGAATCTGCGTGGCAAGACGGAGGCGGACGTCAGTGCTGGTGGGCATGCTGGGGATCCTGATGTCGCTGGGCAGACTTTGCTGAGTGTCATTGAGGGCAAGAGAGATGCCGATGTTGGGAAGGCGGTGCATAAGGATGGGGTGCATCCTTGGTGAGCGAGCTCAAATACTTTGCCAGCATAGCATGTTCTTGAAAGGGTCTCAGTGCTTTGCTGAGTTGCCAATGGCATCATCTACTCTACATCATCATCCTCGATAAGATCTCTCGCCGTGTTACAAAATGTCATGTCTGCGCCCCTTCGGAGCAGTTTTGGCCCTTAACTTTGGCAACCACGCTATGCCCTTTTTAGTTTCCTCTTCGTTGACGTCAATGGTGAGGCCGCCAGTATGAATACCGTCCACTTCTACCTCCAAGAAACAAAAGACAACGCCATGTAAGACAATTGCTCACTTAGCAAGAAACAAGGACAACAAGAGGCCAAAGTCCGATGCATCCATACAAGGTAAGGTGACCATCAGCAAGCCACATCACCTTGGCTCAGTGCCTTACATTTCCAGATATCCATTCCTGATGACGAGCTTGACCTGCTCAAACAAAAGCTGCGGCTGGCTCGACTTCCTAAGACTAGGAAAGGTGCGGACCAGGGTGAAGACAATGGGGTTACCGCTTCATTCATGAAAATATCCTTGACTTCTGGCGCACCGAGTATGACTGGCGATCAGAGGAAGCCCGTTTGAACATGATGCCACAGTTCATGACCAACATCGATGTCGAAGGATTCGGAGACATTGACCTACACTTTGTTCACGCACGCAGTCAACGTCCAGACGCAATACCTCTTCTGTTCCTGCATGGCTGGCCTGGTTCATTCATGGAAGTGTCTAAGATTCTTCCCATCGTCAATGAAGCAGGTTTCCATGTCGTAGCACCTTCATTGCCAGGCTACGGCTTCTCGTCATATCCGGAAAAGCCTGGATTCAAGCATCGACATCATGCCATGACTTTTCATAGCCTGATGCAGAAGCTCGATTATCCCGAATACGTGGTTCAGGGAGGTGACTGGGTTCCGACATTGTTCGCATCATCGGCCTCATGTACCATGAGAATGTCAAAGCTGTTCATCAGAACATGCTAATGATGCTTAAACCAGACTTTCCTGGCGGTCAAGAGCCTACTTATTCAGCTTTCGAACAAATATGCCTCGACCGCCTCCAATGGTTTACTGACACCAATTCCGACTACGACAAGATCCAAGCCACCAAGCCACGCACCCTGGGGTTTGCCATGCACGATTCACCTGTGGGCATGCTAGCATGGATGGCTGACAAGTTGTTCATGTGGGCGGACGAATACCCGTGGACACATACTGAGCTCATTACATGGACGTTACTGCACTACTTTCCTGGTCCCACCACAGCCTTCCAGATGTACTTCGAGAACAATCCTGCCGGGCTGATGGATCCGAAGTCGTGGGTTAGAACAACCTACCTGAAGGCTCCTACAGGGTACAGCGCCTTCCCTAAAGAGTTGAGCATCGTACCGAGATCATGGGCGGAAACGATCTCCAATGTTCAGTCTTGGAAAGAGCACAGCCGAGGTGGTCATTTCGCCGCCTACGAGAAGCCGAATGAGCTGGCTGGAGACGTGATCGACTTCTTTCAGTCCGTCTGGAAAAGCCGAAAGTGATGCTGTGGCTCAATACTCAGGTATCTCTTCCCACGGGAGGGTAATTTATGCCTCGACCTTGGTCACCAATTTGCCCGTGTTGTCACCGGAGAACAATTTCAACCACGTCTTCGGCACGTCCTCGAATTTCGTCGATACCACCGTCTCATTCCCATCTCCAATCTTCAGCTTTCCCTCCTGGATAGCTTCTCGGAACAGTTTCAGTACCTCACCAGCTTTGGACAGATAGTCGATGATGATGAATCCCCTTAGTTGCAGCCTCATCGATATGACCTGGAAATAATTCTTCAGGACGGTGGGCTGGTCCGAATTGTAACCAGAGATGGAACCGCAAGCAGCAATTCGCCCGTACATGGACAAGTTTCCTAGCATGAGGTCGAGAATTTCGCCACCGACATTGTCGAAGTAAACGTCCACACCGTCTTTGGTGGCTTCTTTCAGGTCTGCAGCAAACGATGGCGACTTGTAGTTCAGGCCTAGAGCTGTCAGCAAACGTTCGGGAAAAGATGATGTGCCATACATTTATCAGCACCAAGGCTTTCGACCCAGCGGCACTTCGAGTCAGAGCCAGCGATGCCAATGACGTTACTGGCACCGACAATGTTCTTCGCGATCTGCACCACCATGCTACCTGTGGCGCCTGCTGCACCAGACACCACTACCTTCTCGCCTTTCTTTGCCTCACAAACGACGACCAGTCCATAATATGCGGTCAAGCCTGTACCTCCCAGCGCGCCGAGATAGTGCGTCAGGCTCAATCCGCCGGGAAGAGGCTGGACAGGAGTTACCGCACTGGCGTCCAATACGACGTATTCGTTCCAGTCGGTAGTTCCGGACACAATTGTGCCTTTTGCTATTTTGTCGGATTTACTGTCGATCACTTGTGCAAGACCTCGTGCTCGCATAGCCTCGCCAACCTCGACGGGTTTGACATAAAGTCTTCCTTCAGGGACAGTTGGCGAAATCCAGCCTCGCTGTGCCGGATCATTGCTGTAGTACAGAGCCTTGACCAGGACCTGGTCATCCTTCAAGGGCGACAGGTCTCGAGTCTTAAGCGTAAATGTCGGTTTGTCTCCTGAAATGGTTGCAAGTCCGGTGGGTTTGTTGGTCAATATCCAAGACCGGGTCTTGGTCGGTAGGTTCGACATTGTGGTGGTGCAGCTACAGCGCTTTTCCAAATGGGTGGTGGTTCGACGAAATTAGCCTCGTGGTCAACGGCAAATGCATCAACATGCAAGCTTGAGGTTATATCGTCATTGAAGTCGTGCATACACACTTGCATAAATGTTCTCTGACAAATCGAGCTCCATAGTATTTGTGGTGTTGAGGGGTACATGCTTCGTTGATATCCGATGAGTAGCCGACTGGACATTGCCGAGGACACTGAGAACGGCCGGAGTAACGTGGTGCCGGACGGAGTTCGACCGAAGCTTCAGATTTCATGGGACAGATATTGCTTATCATTCCTCTCTGTTCTTGTCCTCAACAACATCTATTGCGGTGAGACTGTGATGCGGGCCCTCGAGTGCATTATCATCTCACAAGAGGCTTGTTTGTACCAGGAGGTGAACCGGCCGAACTTCTTCCATGCTCTCGAAGCTCTGAGGCGACCGCGAGTCTCACATGAGTTACACTTCGGAAGGGTGCCTGCAACTGACGACATCTTCAGCGTCGATGTCAGCCTCGCGAAAACTGTGTCAGTATCCACTGTTGCACACGGTCACTCGGGTACAGTCCCACCACGTTGTCTTAACATCGTAAGGCTGCCCTCGTACCTGACGAGGCTGCCGCCCTTGATCATGCGGTCCTGACTGTACGTCATTCACTACTTCTCACGGGTCTCAATGCAAATCATCTCTGGCCGGCCAAAACCCCGCGAAGCACGACATACGGACATTTACCGCAGAGAAACCTCCTGACCGCTGGTTGATATCCATCTCCACCTCGCTACAGGATTGCTCCGCATGGCAATAGTGAGGGGTTAGAACGTCATGCCGACCAACGTGCGACAAACAGCCATATATATTGCCCTCGACGATACTCTTGATCCGTTGAACGTTGTTGGACTGATCGCAGACGGTGAGTCCTCAAAGAGACACAATTCAGCAGAATGTATGCTTCCAAGCTGCTTCCCTATGCGCTATTCGGGCTAGTCTGTACCAGTGTCATTGCCCAAGACCCTCGCGTCCAGGTCGCTCTTACCTTGCAGAACCCGGTCAATGGTATCAGTACCACCCCAGAGGGCCGCCTCTTCATCTTGTATGCCCGCGTCGATGGCTCGACGGGTCCACAAGTCGCCGAGTGGCATAACGGCAGCGACCCTACGCCCTACCCCAATGCAGAATGGAACTCATACGCCGCGGGCAAAGATCCCGCAACCCATCTCATTCGCACAAATTCCCAGCGTATCGGACCGGATGGGACCTTGTGGCTGGTTGACACCGGGTCCCCAAGTTTCGGAGAGCCTGTCATTCTGCCTGAGGGTCCGAAATTGGTCCAGGTGAATTTGACCACGAACAGCGTGGCAAGGGTCTACAATCTTGGAAACGTCACACTAGCGACCAGTTTGATCGATGATGTCCGCTTCAACCCCGCCGTCGGGCTGGCATATATTACAGATGCTGGGACTCCAGGAATCATAGTCCTAGACCTTTCCAGCGGCGAAGCCAGACGCGTACTCGAGGACGATCCTACCACCAAAGGTTTCATGCCTGTCTCGGCGGAAGGCAGGCTCCTGCATGACTTGACGGGAGGCTTCGAGTACATCTACGCCGACCAGCATGAGGTCTCACCAGGCGGCCAGTACTACTACTATCAGCCTTGCTCGGGCGGCATGTCCCGCATCGAGACACAATATCTCAATGAGGCTTTCTACAACTCTTCCCTTGCTAGTGTGCTCTCACAATATCCAGAGCCCTACGCCCTTACGCCCTCCACGGGAGGTACAGCCATCGACGCCGCAGGCAACATTTACAATAGCGACACTGACAGGCAAGCAATCATCAAAATATCGCCAGATGGCTCTTGGACCACATGTAAGTCGTTCTGAATGTGCACGGCCCGTGAAGCTTGCTGATATTGTGTCATTAGTGGTGCAAGATTCTCGTCTGCTGTGGGTTGATGCCATGTGGGTTGACACGTATGGCAAATTGTGGATGCCAGCTGCTCAGCTCAATAGAGGGACGCCTTTCAATAATGGTTCGAGCTACATCCAGACACCTCTATATGTCTACACTATCGATGTCGGTATTGGCCCGTCACCAATCGATCATGCGTAGCTTCGGCGTCAGTGGCCATATGCCACAGACTGAAAGCGGAACTGGCCTACTTAAAGCTGATCACGTGGCAAATACTCATGCGCTCATATGGAAATGCTATCAACAACACTACACGCACTCTCCCTTCACCTAGTCCCTAAGTCCCCTTCTGTGGTGCAATCTCAATGAGACGAGATCTGTCGAATTGATTATAAATGTTCTGCATATCATTTTGTGTTCTAGGCAGAAAGTATCACTATGGTGTGAACTTCAGAAGAGCAGAGTTTCACAGGCGAGGTAAGCGAGGCAAGCGACCCAGGTTTCGCCTGCCTCAAGTATACGATCTGGGAGTATTGCTTAGTGTACACGTTGGTTACTCTTCAAAAGGACAGACACAATGCGTTGGGATGGGTCATCTATGTTCAACTTACGGAAGGACCGTCTTTCCACGCGCAATGGGAAGGTACCCACCTTCATACTTTGACAGTCCGCTCTCTGGTCCCTTCGCTGGTGTCTCCGCCGCACTAATGCCGCCTGTTTGGTAAATCAGACGTTTACAGGCTTCGCGGGGCACTCTCCAGGGAGTCGTAGTGCTTCTTCGAGTGAGAAAGACAAAGCGTACTGTCCTCGTGAGAACCAGGATCGACGTTTTTAACATGAAGCTTTGAGAGTACCTACCTCTTTAGAGCAAGCGCAAGGCCTATTGATCAAGTATCTTCGACAAGACCGTACTCCCTGAAGATCCGAGCTCAATTTCATCAGTCCGCATCCTAGACCATGCCTACCGGTGGCAAGAACAACAAACCTAGACCACGATTCTCCTTTGTCAACCTCGAATTCGAGGCTGGTGAAGTCAATTGGGTCAAGAGGCACGCTGGTCCGACAAGGAGCCATGCAGCGTACTGGGGTGGTCCCGTTGGTGCACAACGCCACCAGAGTAACGCCGACACATCTGTACCCGACGCAGTCAGATATCACACTCCTCACGAAGCCGGACCCGTCTACGGATGCTTTTCAACTCGAACCTCACGGCCTTGGCAAACAAGAACCACCAGGACAATCGAACTTCCGCTTCTAATGAGACCGCCCCCTGCTCCTCGCCACTTCGAGCCCGATCATCTACGGTATCTTCCATCGTTACCCTTCGAAATAAGTGGGACGGATACTTCAACCGCAGCCTGCTCATCACTTTTCGACTTCTTTGGCGAGACCTTCGTCAGGAGATTCCTGACGTCCAATCATGAAGACTCGTCAGTCATGTTTTGCGGCTGTCTACTGCTCAGCTACGCTCACACCATGGCATTGACTGGCGTAGGGAAGAGGACTGTACTCCTACAACTCAAGGGCCATGTCATCCGCTACATTAATACAAAGCTAGCAACCTCGAACATGCTTAGTCCTCAAAGTTTGACCGCAATCCTTGCTCTGGGAGCTCCAATCGTCTGCCTTGCCTCCCAGGATCTACCCAATTTCCTGAACATCCGCGACTACGTCGACGCGTCCACCAACGGCGACTATCTATGTTGTCGAGAATGCTCAGACACGTCACAACGGGCCCTTGACGAGCGAATTGTACACCGACAAGCTATGGAAAGACTTCTCTTGGAACGTAACCCCACTAATCATGACCCAGAAAGCCTTTCATTGTTGCAGTACGTCTCGAATCACATGAAAATGTAAGCATTCAGAGGAGAGTGACGGCCAGACTGCCTGCTAATAACATTCTTAGATCGACGGCCCTCGAACCAGCTCACTCGACCAACTCATTTCTAGAAGATGAAGCCCCTTTCCCAGATACGAGACCTCACGAAGGCGCTATCCCGTCCCTCTGGACATCCCCTCTCGCAACCCACTGGTACTCTACGATGCCTGTGACACATGCCCAGGCAACAACGCTTTCATTGGCGGAAATAGTACACAAATGGTTCGCTACGTTCCTCGACGATGAAGGTCGCCCCTTCGAACGAACTGAAGAAGTCCTCAAACAGCGCGAAATCCTTCGTGAAGAGATCGTGCGGATCGTCTCGGTCACAAAGACTCCAGAAAACGAGGCGGAAGCCATGTACGAGTGCTGCCGATGGGCGAGCTTAATGCTCTTGGCAGTCGAAGAGAAGGGGGTTCCTATACACGTCGCTACACACCATGTACAGATCCGACCCCGCCTAGTCAGGTGCCTTCGCATGACTGACTTGTCGAACCTCTGGGGAAGCCACAAAGGGTTGCTGTTTTGGGTGGCGGCACTTTGTCACTCGTCAAGTGCAGGACAGTGCTTTCCTTTGCTGTGTACGACTTTGCTGGCACGATTTGCACAAGCGATCTCTATGTCGGGATACTGCGTGGAGATGGCAATCAAGCCATTGAGACGATTGAGGGAGTTCGAGGCATTGTGTTGTCGGCCTAGAGACAAGGGATCCTAACACATTCGCCCTGTCCTACGGTTCTATGAGAAGGATGCTAGCAATCAAACCAAGGAGATATTTGCGAAATACTATCTCATTATCGGATAAGAATGACGCCGTTTCGCTTTTTGTGTAATGTCAAGTCGGCAATGGTAGCAGGATCATGGTCGGAAGGGACCCGACCGCCAACGTCCACATACGCGATGCTCCCACCGCGGCACCCTCCCCATCGCCACTTCCAGTATCTCGCCAAGAATAGCGCCGACTACTTTATTGGCACTTATATGTTTGAAATGTACAATTTTTGCCAACTTACAATGAAGCCAGAGTGCCGCTGAAGTAGCATGATGATGGCTGAGTGGTTAAAAACTGGTCCTTGATAGACACACTGGACTTAATCCCCCCTCCCCAATTCGTAGAATCGCCAAAAACCAGTACGGCTGGTTTCACTTACCTACAACCCTCATCATTACTCGATCGAGGTTTGTAGGCAAAGTTTTTGCATTTTTTGTGGTCCTAGATCGATTCTTCATGTTGGTTCTCGTCTCGCCGACTCGTAGCAAGGCAAATGCCAATGTATATAATTAAAATCCAACAACGCCTGCATGGTCCATACTACCTCGGCTGGGAATCACCATGGGTCTCTTTGGGCATACTATCCAGATCACTCAGGCTTAAGCACGTTACCCGGATCCTGCCTAACATCGGCGCAAGGCTCCGCCCAAGCGACTCGATCCTTACAGAACTGCGCAACCCTAGGCCTCAACGCACCGTCGTACAATGAGAAGTCATCCACGGCCCCCAACCTTAATATGTGTGTACCCGGGAACCCGCTCGAGACTCGATACAGCAAGGACCCGCACGTCTTGCAGAAGTAGCTGTCCATTTGGTCGCTGGTAGCGATACCGTGTTTGCGCTCGTATTTAGTCAAGTTGTCCTGGCCGCGGACGTGCTTGAGAGTGTCGTCTTTCTGATACTCTTGTCAGCATGCACTCGTCAGAGCCACAAGCACGCTCAGCAGATTGCGTGTGTGCAAGGAACTCACAATGACGAAATTGCTGGCGTGCACAGAGGACGTGATTTTGCGGTCGTCGGTGCAATGGCAGATGAACTAGACGCAATGTCAGGTCTCTCGTGCCTGGAGTGTGATGTGGGGGTACCCCAGGAGTCCAATAGGGGAGTGTCTCGTACGCTGGTGATCAGATTGTCCCCTTCGATGGAGTATTGCAGCTGGACTGCTCCGCAGTAGCATGTCGATGTGACTTTGGAAAGGTCTGTCATGTTTTCTTCTTTGATTTATGACGAAGTGTGAGTTGTAAGGACGTATCTGTTGCCTGTCAAGAGTTGACCGACAGGAGGCTTAATGGCTTCTATATACCCTTGGTAGGTAAGTCCATATCCCTCGTGTTCTGGAGAATCAGGCGTCCCGCATGTACCTGCTCGTAAAGCTACGTTAGCTTTGTATGATTGGTAGGCTAGAACGCATTTGATCGGGAGCTGAAGTATGCCAAGTCAGGCCCGACTCCTAGGAGGGGAATGCGAAGTTTGTGAGCCAGGTCGCTTAAATGAAGTGCGAGGCGATCAAAACAACCTTCACCCCCAGATGAACTGTCAGGTAAATCGTGTAAGTGCTCGTCGTAAAATAGTCCTGGATAGATCCCTGTAACTTCCGCTTTTGGCCATGACCAAGTTCCACCTTTGGTCCCCACCCGCTAAGTCAGCACGACGTAGCGACTTCAATTGAGTACATGTAAATAAACCACTGACAAGCTGAGTGGTGTCGAGAGTTGTATGTGATACAGACATGGTGGGCTGCAGAGTCCAACCTAATACCTCGCTAGGCTACCTACGCGTTGCAAACTGGTGGATCCGTACCTCGTGCGCATTCTGTCCAGTCGTAGGTCAGGCACAAACCCTCGGGACATCAATCGACGCAGTCAAACCGCTTCCACGATTTACTTGACCGACAAGATCGGAAACACTTGATTTCAATCATAATAAAATTTTCAACTGCTATCTACCGCTGTTCATATTGATACATTCCCATGTGGCAGTCTGCAATCATCCCGTTCGATCTTTTCAACCATCATAGCACTGTCTTTATTTTCGCCTTCAGAATTTTCTATAAAAATGCAAACCCCCATTTGAAAACGATTGAACTTGATAGGGCGAAAGATTTTGAACTCCTTCGCTCAGAAACGATCGTAAAAACTGAAAACATTAGCACATAGTCGTCAAGAACCTCCCAATCGTGAGACCCGTAAAACCAGCGCAGTGCCTTCGTAATGCGCTCCATCAGTGGTATAGTCTGTTGTTCCTGACTGATTGCGTTGAAGAAAAGAATCATGAACGATCGAAAGGGCCGCCCAAAATATCCATGCCTCCATCATGAATTTGTAAACTCGTCATATGCCGCCAGAAATCCCATCATATTAAGCACTGGCCTTGATATCCGGACCGCGCTTGAATTCTTCGGCAGAATGAGCCATGTCACCCTCCTTCTCGGCCTTGGACTGGCGCGGAGGAGGGACGGCGTCATGCGCAGCTCGTCGAACAATACCTCCAGTGACAGGGAGAATAGATCCAGTGTGCATAAGGTAGCTGTCAACCTGTCTTGCGCACTGTCGACCTTCATTGATACCCCAGACAATCAGAGACTGACCACGACGGCAATCACCAGCCGCAAAAACGCCAGGCAGATTGGTGTTGTACATGTTCTTCGGTGTCTTGATGTTCTTGCGGGGGTCGAGCTCAACCTCAGAGTTGAACAAACGATCGTCTGGACCCAAGAAACCCATGGAGAGCAGAACAAGGTCAGCAGGGAAGTACTCCTCACTGCCTTCCTTGGGCTTCATCTCCCAGGCACCAGTTGCCGACTTGGTCCATTCAACACGATTGGTGTTGATACCAACCACACGACCATCCTTGACATCGAAGTCTTTGGTCATCACGCAGTACTCGCGAGGATCTTTGCCGTAGTGCTGCTTGACCTCGGTGTGGCCGTAATCGACACGGTATATTCTTGGCCATTGAGGCCATGGGTTGTCACGAGCACGCTCTGGGGGAGGTTGCGGCAGAAGCTCAAAGTTGGTGATGGACTTCGCACCATGACGCAGAGAGGTACCGATGCAGTCATTACCAGTGTCACCACCACCAATGACGATGACATGCTTGTCCTTAGCTGTGATGTATTGGGCATCACCCAGCTCCGAGTCGAGAAGAGACTTGGTGTTTGCGTGGAGGAATTCCATGGCAAAGTGGATGCCCTCGGATTCTCTGTTCTTGATCTTCAGGTCACGGGGGACTTGTGCACCAGTTGAAATGACAACAGCATCGTGGCTTTCGCGTAGAGACTCCAAGCTCACCTCCTCACCAGGACCAACCATGGCCCCAGTGACGAACTTGACACCTTCAGCAGCCATGAGGTCCACACGTCGTTGGACGATACGCTTATCCAACTTCATGTTGGGGATGCCGTACATCAAAAGACCACCAGCACGATCAGACTTCTCATAGACGGTCACGGAATGTCCCACCTTGTTGAGTTGATCGGCAGTCGCAAGACCAGCCGGGCCTGATCCGATGACAGCAACCTTCTTGCCAGTACGTTCTTGTGGGGGATTTGGAACCATCCAGCCCATCTCAAAGCCCTTATCGATGATTGCGCATTCAATGCTCTTGATGCCGACGGGATCCTCGTTGATACCGAGAACACAAGCGCCCTCACAAGGAGCAGGGCAAACACGGCCAGTAAACTCGGGGAAGTTGTTGGTCATGAGCAGACGATTGAGGGCATCCTTCCACTGGTTCTGGAGAGTTGTTAGTATGAAAAGACATCCCGTTGAAAGAGGAGGGCACTTACTTGGAACACCAATTCATTCCATTTGGGAATGATGTTGGAAATCGGACAACCTGTGTCAGATTGGCAGAAGGGAACACCGCAGTCCATGCATCGGGCTGCTTGATACTTGAGCTCGTCCTCGTTGAGACGAGAAGAAAGCTCGCCCCAATCCTTGACTCTGGTCTTCGCATTGCGGTACTTTTCGGCTCGACGAGAGTACTTCATGAAGCCTCGAGTCTTGTCAAGAACGAGTGCAGCCTTTGACTTGGCTTGGTCCGCATCCCCATTGATACCTTCCTCAATGTCGAGCATCTCAGCCTTTTTCTGTTTGCCCTCCTGTTCATGAGCGTTGTTGAGCTGCTCTTGGTGCAGCTCCCGGACAGCGTTGCCTGGAAGCAGTGGCAAGGGATACTCCGCCTTCTTAGCCTCTTCGGCTTGCTGAGCCCGTTCAGCCAAGACTCTCTTGTAGTCCGTGGGAAGGACCTTGACGAAGCGTGGGAGAGCGCGGTTGAACTCGAGGAGAATGCGAGCCGCAAGCTCAGACCCAGTGTAGTGGTGGTGGTCTTCGATCATACCTCTGAGGAAGGCGATCTCGGCCGGTTCTTCAACACCGGAGACTTCAACCATTTCCATGTTGATCTTAGAGTGGAAGTCTTGATTCATGTCGAGCACGTACGCGATACCACCGGACATGCCAGCTGCGAAGTTACGTCCAGTGCCGCCAAGGATCACAATACGACCGCCGGTCATGTATTCACAACCGTGGTCACCAACGCCCTCGACTACTGCATTGGCACCAGAGTTTCGGACGGCGAAACGTTCTGCAGCAACACCTCTGAAGTAGCAGGTACCGCTTGTGGCACCGTACAGACAGACGTTGCCGATAAGAATGTTCTCTTCGGCCTTGTAAACTGCACTGCGTGGTGGGTAGACGATCAAGCGACCACCAGATAGACCTTTACCGACATAGTCGTTGGAATCACCTTCAAGCTCAAGTGTAACACCAGGAGCAAGGTATGCACCGAACGATTGACCCGCAGAGCCTCGAATATTGACGTGGATAGTGTCCTGAGGGAGACCAGTCTCACCGTAGCGTTTGCTGATTTGATAGGATAGAGTAGCACCCAAAGCACGGTCGGTGTTGACAATGTCTGTCTCTATTCTGCATGGCAAGCCCTTCTCCAATGCAAGCTCCGATTCCGAGATCAGCTTGTTGTCCAAACGGGTGTGCAATTTGTGATCTTGTTTCCGGACATTGTAGGTGGCGACACCTGGTCGGATTGAGTGTGCGGGCGTCAGGATGAGTGACAGGTCTAGGTTCTCAGTCTTGCGTGAGCGCAAATCGTCACGAACCTTGAGGAGTTCGGCACGGCCAACCATCTCATTGACGGTCCTCATGCCGAGTTGAGCCATGATTGCACGGAGTTCGTTGGCAATATAGTAAAAGAAGTTGATAACGTGCTCCGGTGTGCCCAGGAATTTCTTTCTGAGCAGCGGATCCTGGGTTGCAATACCGACAGGGCAGGTATTAAGATGACACTTTAGAAGAAGATTAGTGCGGAGACGTGCATTTGGAAAAGCCTTTTCTTACCTTGCGCATCATGATACAACCCATGGCGATAAGAGGTGTCGTGGCAAAGCCCCATTCTTCAGCACCAAGAAGACAAGCAATAGCAACATCACGTCCGGTTCGGATTTGGCCATCGGTCTGCACAATAACACGACCACGAAGATCGTTGAGAACCAAGGTTTGGTGAGTTTCGGCCAGGCCCAATTCCCAGGGCAGACCAGCGTACTTGATACCAGTCCATCGGGATGCACCAGTACCGCCATCATGACCAGAGATCAAGATATGGTCAGCCTTGGCCTTGGCAACACCAGCTGCAACAATGCCCACACCCACTTCCGAGACGAGCTTGACAGAAACTCTGGCGCGGGGGTTGGAGCACTTCAAGTCATAGATCAATTGTTTCAAATCCTCGATGGAGTAAATATCGTGATGAGGCGGAGGTGAAATCAGACCAACGCCAGGAGTGGAGTGTCTAGTGCGTGCAATCGACTCAGACACTTTGTGACCAGGAAGCTCACCACCCTCTCCAGGCTTTGCTCCTTGGGCCATCTTGATTTGTAGCTCGTCAGAGTCAGCCAAATAGTTGGACGTGACACCAAATCTGCCAGAGGCGATTTGCTTGATAGCTGAGCGCATAGAATCACCATTCTCCATCTTCAAGCTTCGTTCAGGATCTTCACCACCCTCACCAGTGTTGGATTTGCCGCCCAGGCGGTTCATCGCGACAGCCAATGTCGAGTGGGCCTCCATGGAGATGGAACCGTATGACATAGCTCCTGTGACGAATCGTCGGACAATCTCCGTCCAAGGCTCTACCTGGTCAATGGGCACCGGCGCACGTTGCTCAAAATCAAAGTCAAGCATGCCTCGTAGCGTGCAGTTCTTGATTTGCTCATACTCCGACAGAGAGTAAGCTTCGTAGGACTTATCGTTGTGTGTACGAACAGCATCCTGGATATTTGCGATGCTCACAGGATCATTGATGTGATGCTCACCACCGTCTCGCCAGTGGTATTCTCCAGTTTCGGGCAAACCAGGCACGTCAACAACGTGTCGAGAAGGATAGCCCTGTTCGTGGAACGCAAATGAATCCTCAGCAATGAGCTCGAAAGTCATACCACGAACACGAGTGGCAGTACCAGCAAAGCATCGGTCAACCACGGTGTCGTCTATACCTAAAGCCTCAAAGATCTGGGCACCCTTGTATGATTGCAAGGTAGAGATACCCATCTTGCTCATGACCTTTAGAATACCGCCATCGCAGGAAGCCTTGTAGTTGGCAATGAGCTGTTGCTCACTGAGCTTCTTTTTGATGATGCCTTCGCGGTTGAGCTTGAGAATACACTCAATAGCAAGGTATGGATTAATGCCGTCGGCACCGTAGCCGAGCAGCACACACATGTGGTGTACTTCTCGAGCCTCAGCAGATTCGACAATGAGCGCAACTCGTGATCGCCATTTGTTCCGCACCAAATGATGATGGACCAAGCCGGTGGCGAGAAGTGTAGGAATAGATACACGGTGTTCGGATGTTGCTCGGTCAGAAAGGATGATGATCTTGTCACCGTCATCGATCGCAGCGGTAGCTTGGTCACAGATGTCATCAAGAGCCTTCATGAAGCCTTCAATACCGGAGGATTTGTCAAACGTGATATCGATGGTTCTGACCGTCCAGTCCTTATTATACTGGGAGAAGTTCTTTAGGGCGTTGAATGTCTCGGTCTCCAGGACTGGAGACGGAAGCAGCAGTCTACCACACTGAGACTCGTCCATCTCCAGCAGGTTACCCTGTGGTCCGACGTAGCATTCGAGAGACATGACCATGGCTTCACGGATAGGGTCAATGGGTGGGTTGGTGACCTGGGCAAACAGCTGTCTGAAGTACTCATAGAGCAATCGTGGTTGCTGAGCGAGGCATGCAAGAGGTGCATCATTTCCCATCGAACCGAGGGCTTCCTTCGAATCAGCAGCCATGGGAGCGAGGAGTAGGCTGACTTGTTCAAATGAATAACCAAATGTTTTTAGTCTGGCGTCTTCTTGGATGGTGGCCTCGGTCAATTTGTTGCTCAAATCGACTTCGTTAGACAGAGCCTCCACAACGCGCGGCATCTTCATCAAGTTCTTATCAAGCCACTGCTGGAACGGTTGTCGGTTTGCGACAGTGGCTTTGAGTTCTGCGTCATCAATGATGCGACCAGCTTGTGTGTCAACCAAAAGCATCTTTCCAGGTTGTAGACGTCCCTTGAGGATCACACGCTCAGGCTCCACAGCAATGGTACCAACCTCGGAGGCACAAATGATTCGGTCATCATCCGTGACATAGTAACGGCACGGTCTCAGACCATTTCTGTCCAAGTTCGCACCGCAGTAGCGACCATCTGAGAAGGTAAAGAGGGCAGGTCCATCCCATGGCTCCATGAGGTTCGCTGCGTATTCATAAAAAGCGGCCTTTCCAGGGTCCATGGCATTATTGCCTTGCCAGGCTTCTGGGACCATCATCATAACCGCCTCAGGCATCGACAGCACACGGTTCATCACGAGGAGCTCCAAGACGTTGTCGAAGGCAGCCGAGTCGGAACCTCCATCTTCGATGATAGGAATGAGTTTCTCGAGCTCTTCACCGAAGAGGTCGGAGCTCAAGATACCTTCACGGGCTCTCATCCAGTTTTTGTTGCCTCGCAGTGTGTTGATCTCACCGTTGTGTGCAAGCCACCGCAGAGGCTGTGATCGATCCCACGATGGGAAGGTGTTTGTGGAGAAACGTGAGTGGACAAGAGCGAAATGGGCTTCATAATCCACAGCAACAAGGTCGTGGAAGTATTGGTATACTTGTACTGGAGCCAATTGTCCCTTATAGACGATGTTTCTGTTACTCAGCGAGCAGACATAAAACCATGGCTTCCATCGTGCATCGTGTGAGACTGTCTTTCTCAAGACGTACAGCTTCTTTTCGAAGGCTACATCGTCAAATTCCTCTTGATTGGTGTTATCTGGTTTGTTACCACTTCCGTATGCAGAGGCGAGGACGACGAATGGCTGCAGAATAATAGGTTCGCGGGAGAGGGCTGCTGGACCTAGAAGAGTGGAATCTCTTGGAACCTCTCGCCAACCGAGGGTGCGCAGGCCCAATGATTGAGCGGTCTCTTCGAAACTGAGGGTGGCGTGTTTCAGCATCTCAGTGTCTGGCTTGAAGAAGAGGTTGCCGGCGGCATATTGACCAAGAGGTGGCAATTCGACGCCCACCTCGCGGGCGAAATTCTTGACAAAGAATTTGTGCGGTATCGAGGTCATGACACCAGCACCGTCGCCATCTCGTGCATCTGATCCGACCGCACCACGATGGGTCATGTTACAAAGTAGATTGCGTGCTAAGATGGTGTTAGTCTGTGTCAGAGTAATGCAGGCGTTGAAAGGACTTACCATCGCTGACGATTTTGTGGCTTGGCTTGCCTTTGATATTGCTGGTGTCTTGTTAGCGCAAAACAGTCATTCAATTCTGTTGATTGGTTTCTTACGCAGCAAAGCCTACACCGCAGGCATCTTTCTCGAGGCTAGGATCGTAGAGACCCTGCTTCTCTGGCAGAGCCTCGCCCCATCCATAGCCCTTGTCGGGCTTGTATGGAGTGTACTCTTCCTGAACCTCTGGTGTATCGATCTCTTGCTTGTGTGTTTCCTCCACGATCAGGCCCATCCTATGGTCGACGGGCGACGATCCTTTTCACAGAGGGACAGGTAGGTATGTGGTGGCGAAGGTAGTACAATCGATCTGAACCTAGTATGGAGGGGCGAACCACGTATAATGAGGCTGGACCGGAACAGATGGAAAGACTGGCTCTTTAGCAAAGAGAGTGTTTGTCTGAAGGACTGAGCTCCAGCGACTGTGATTGAGTCTGGCGACTTAGGGGAATTGACGGGCAGACTTTGGAGCTGGACAGTGGTAAACAAGAAAGAATAGAAGGAGGGTGGACAATTGAGAGAGGAGGAAAAAGATAAATTGGGTCAGGTCAGGTGTGGGGTTGCTGCACAAAGGTTCCTGCGGTGCGGCGCTCAATTCACTAGCTCCAGGTGACTTTTGAGTGCTGAAAGTGGTGATTAATGGGCCCCAGGACCTTCCCCGGTTACTTTCATTGAGCAGTCAGAGCTTGAACCGGCAAATGAATCACTGTGCAAACGATTCTTGCAACGTCCGAAGGCGTCGGTTAGCCGCAGAGGCAAGGTCAAGATTGCGTCAAGATGTTATCAATTTTTGCAAAAGTCAGCGGCAGGGCGACTGGGATACGACAGCAACACCTGTGGCCTCATCAAGCATACAACACAAAAAACAATGCAGGTAACGTATGCTCTACTTCTTCTCACCTAATGCATTCGAGGTGGGGGAACCAACCATCCTTGCTGAAAAAACATCATGCATAGCTTCATTCGTCTCTCTTACGACTGAAAGCTCCATTCAAGCAGCAAGCTCCATCATCGTGCATGGGCTGATAAGAGAGACTCACGCCAATCAACAGCTCTCCTTTAGGCTTCGATTACCTTTTCGAATCGCAGCAACCGAATGAAAGGGCCGCAACCGGCGCACCTTCCCATAGCCATCTTACGCGAGCCTTGTACGAAGTTCAGTAGTGTCATATTGCATGCAGTCCATTATTTGTGCCCGAAAAAAAGTCCAGATGCAGAAACCCCCTTCCTCGCTTCGCTCATCTCATGACTTCGAGGTCGACACTGCGCAGTGTCCACACTCGGCATTGACCGCGGAGTTCGGCAGTCTTGTGTCTGCGTCCAGTTACTGCGGCTATGGGAATCTCTCCTTCCGGTGTCGCACAAGCTAGAACGATCAAACACCTGCCATGTCTGGACCGAAAAAATTTCCATACTGTTTGTCTACAGCTGCCAAGTAAACAACATGGAGGCGGGAACGAAATCTCGCCCTCTAGCAGAATCTGATCTTACTGCGTAATCGGCCTTTTGCCCACAAGGAGCGCTTACATATGTACTGATCCGTAACCATATCTTCCAGACTTAAAGCAGGCATTGACGAATTCATACAAAGTGCGGAGCTCATCCCAGCGACGAACGCTGCACCCCACGGTTCTGGAGTGTCCTAAACAGACCAAGCGCATGCACAACCAGATGGCCCCAAGGCTCCTGAGTTGCAGAAGTCGAAGGTTGCATCGACGGCCCTCGCAACAACCGTGCCAGTGCCATGTGCGGCGTGCGGCGTCTCCACCCGGGTTGATGCATAAACAACCATACCAGACGTTTAGGCGGCAATCTCCTATGGAAGGATGAGTATTTGAGCCTACGGCCCTATGCTGGGCTTCCCACCCACTCCTGCTGGTCCTGTGCGGCAACTAAACTCGGGCTGCCGACGTCGGAACTCCCAGGTGCCAGATCTAAACCCTGTCTGTGCGGGAGCCCTGCATGACATTTCCATTAGGACATCCACAACCTCTGGACATCCCAACCTGCATGTTAATCCACCTCTTCTGGTTGGTCACTGTGCAAACAAAAGCACGCCAGCACGGATTATTCTTTAACGTCCCGCAGCAGGCGACCGACACCTCGGAAGTAATGACGAGATGAACATGTGCACGTACGTGACCTTCCACCTCCATAGGCTACAAGTCCTTATATGGAGGAGAAAGTTCCCTCGGTGTGCTTCCCGTCCGTCCCCATCTAATGCTCCTACAAGAAATTAATTTTTCTGTAGGTCGCTCACTCATCGTCTCCGGAACATGTTGCCTGACACTGATCCAATTATTCTTTCCAGTAGCCAGGAGACGCCTCCAAGGCTATCTCATGGGATTTCTATGTGTCCATGAAACAAATAGCCCCCATTTCTCCTTGCTGATCATAAGACCGTCATGACTGCCACCTTAGAAGGTCGAGCCTTCTGCTACGTTCGGGAGGAATCGGCTCTGAACGAGGTTGCAAAATTTTCATCCCTATGGTCCATCCTTGGCCAGGCCTCGCGGACACAGCCAATATCACTGACACACAGTATGTTGGCTAAACTGGTAGTTACCTTTATGGGCACGTCTACCGGCACTTGGACAGGTCTCAACTCGGCTTTCCAAATGCCCGAAGTGCCACGCCCACGACAATGTACCAGAGCAGTCGGGCAAAATGCAGATTGCATGAGTCGACGGTTGGTGCTCCTTTGATGCTTAGAAATCCGACATGACGAGGCTTCCACCTGTTCCACCGCAGTTGAATTAAACATTCACGACGACATTTCGCAGCTGAAAACCGTCTACATACCCGGTAAGCAGGGCATAATGGCAGAAAGAGAATCATATGCACGCTGGGAGTTGTCAAAGTTAACAAGCCATGTTTACTGCTTCGACACACGATCCTCAAGACATACGTCTCCGGCTCTGCCCAAATTTCGGTGATATCCCCTTGATTTTGGGTTGGTGCACAAGGCTTTGGGAAGATCTCATCGAAAAGAGTCGTAGGTACAGATGTTACTCTAATCGGGAAATCGGAGACTTTACTTTACCTATGTCTATTGAAAAAGCTAGAAGCCTTCACACGTTGCAGCACCCATGACATCGTTTCGAACGTCACTAGTTTCACTGTTTAACAAGATGAAAGCATACAAATTGGATATCAACGTGACTGAATTTGCTTGCTGCCCATTAAGCGATTTTGAAGCCGCCACGATTCGCCTCACTAGACATTGGTCCTTAGATACGGGCAGGTCCACCGAACCCAATCATCTCCTCGACTTGATCATCGATTCTCTTTCATGACCTTCGTACTGCAGCTGAATCATCTGCATCGAAATCGCTCTTCAGATTGAATGGCAGGCTTCAGTGTAGCTTTTGATGTGTACAACAATATTTAGGCCTGGCATCGCTCGACGCGAATATGACATGGGCGTGGGTGAGCATCTCTGCTAAGACGTGGGAATAACTCTTGGATAAAGGCAAGTCTGCATTACCGGACCTGGAGGTCTTGAGGCAGGCACAATTTGTCGAACAAAGAGTGCCTTAGGCCTCTTGAAGTGTGCGGCTACTAACTTTGACACTCATGGACCATTTACCCTTGCCACAGAATCCAGTCATCCAGTCGTTTCCGATCCCGTTCCTTTGTGATGAAACGTACGATGGTTGCGACTTCAAAAGTTTCCCGGAACGAAAGCAATGGACCGTCGAGCGCCGGTCTGCCTTCATGTCGTTCTCTCACCACGGACAGTCAGTCACGGATCATGGAGAGATAGGAGGTTTCTTGCAGACATGGCTGTACTTCGGGTTACTGTGTGAGTTTACTGGAGCACCAGTTGACGTGGCACTCTTCCAGAGACAAACTTCAGCAGGGACCGCTGTGTTCACCTCCCAACCCCTAGGCGAGCTTGTCAGTTCTTGGACTATGAGAATACTCAAGGAAGAATGGTCGCTGTATGAACGCAATCTTGAACCGTGGAAGGACCGCATATACAGCTGCTTACTGGAAACGCGTGATGTGGTCTTGCGGGTTGTTCACTCGTTACATGGTGACTCAGAGAACGTCCTCTCCTGTGTTTGCCTGAGCATCGCCGTGCTGGGAGAATATCTTAATCAGGCTCTGAAGGATGTGTTCATCGGGAGAGGTCTAGAATCACCTGTGAGGCAGACTTGGAGGATTCCCGACTGGAGCGACTGCGGAAAGCCTATCCTCACGATCATGCAGCGAAATGGCTGGTGCCCGCATAAGCTTGCTTACTTTGACGCCCAAGACTACAGAATAATCGGAGAGCTTTGGTACTTTGCTAACCTGGAACCACCAATGGCCCAGGACTTTCATGGAAATTGCACGGCTAGCCAGTGCAAGTTGCTGCAAGTTGATTCGAAAGCGTATACGACTGCCCATGCGGATAGGGCTTGCCAATGTGCGTTCCGCGGACCGCCGCCTCAGATGTTAGCAGACGCAATCATGCATGAATTGATGCCGCTAGTGACTGTCTCGGAGGAACCGACATCTGGAGTCGTGGTGCATCTTCAAACAGCCAGACCAGATACTGACTACGTTGCCATATCTCATGTGTGGGCCGATGGAATGGGTAACCTTGATGAAAACAGCTTGCCTCAGTGTACGCTACGCCAGGTCCGTGACTATGTCAATGCACTCAGTCAGCGCGACTCGAAGTTTCCAACACCATTCTGGATAGATACGCTCTGCCTTCCTCGAAGGCCCTTTGAATTGCGCCAGAAAGGACTGTTGAGCTTCAGCGAAGCTTTCAAACGAGCCAAACATGTGCTCGTTCTCGACTCTTACCTCCGTGGTCTTTGCGCTCGAGGTATGAGCCCGACAGACATTTTGGCGCGTGTTGCAGCCTGTGGTTGGACGCAACGGTTGTGGACCTTCTCGGAAGGCCGCCTAGCCAAAAGTGTTTACTTTCAGTTTCGTGATCAAACAATCGACCTTCTCCAGGTTGTTGATCGTTGGAGAGAAACATTTTTTCGTATACCATCCTTGCCATCTCACACCGTTGATCTGGCTATCATCGGGACCGCTTTTGCAACGAGGATCATGCCAAACCAAGAATTCGACCGTCGGCTGCAAGAAATACCAACTCTTCGCAATGCTTTGAGCAAACGGTCAACCAGCTGGGCATCCGACGAGGCTATCTGCCTCGGCGGCATCCTCGGCTTGGAAATGTCCAAGATTCTGGGAGCTGATGACTCACAAAAGATGCAGGTGGTCTGGAGTCTTCTGCAAAACCTACCTGCTGGCCTAGCCTTCTCTCGTGCTTCGCAGAAACTCACCGCGGAGGGATATCGTTGGGCACCGGCATCGTTGATGGGAGACCTCAAAGTACCACGGTGGGGTGGGCCGGGACCGCTCTTTGCAAGACTGGACGCGACGCCATCTGTGAAGGGTCTTATTGTGCAATTTCCGGGTGTCCTTTTCAATGCGAGAAATGAAGGAGGAGCAGTCGTGGCGAAACGCAGGCTGTTAGAGCACTGCCTACCTCACTTTGGTGGCAACGGTGGGTACCTGAGCCTTCAAGGCCGTGATGGATTATGGTATTCTTGCGACATCCAACCTCGCTGGCATCAATGTCTTGCCGAGGTGGACATTGCAAACGACTTGCCAGCAATCATCCTAGAGTCACCTATAGTCTTCGGCAACTCACTGGCCAGAAATGGTTTCCAGCCTATGGACACACTACGAGGTCTGCTGGTCACCTATTCTGTGCCAGAGGCGGGCCAAGATGTTGTTCATGCCAGAGCGCATAGCCACGTAGACTTTCAAATTGTCTCGAAGAAAGGGCAGGAATTCAACAGTCGGATCAAAACATGCTGCGAGAAGATAATTGAGCGGAACCTCGAGTCGATAGCTGCTCTTAAGGGCGACCGAGGTGCCCTGAGACACCAGATCGCCTGGTGGGTCGATGAATACACAAGGGAGACAGGACTTTTGCAGCTTGGGAAGGAAATTTGGCGTTATCGGATGCTTGATGATACTGATGAAGCTTTGATCAAGCATATCGTCGACTTTGTGGGTTATCTGTGCCGCGTTGCTGGTTGGTATGAAGTCGAGGAGTTTGTTGAACCCATCACATGGTGCATTGATTGATAGACCTTAGGTTGAGGAAGAGAGGCGCCCAGGCAGCTTCAACACCGTTTCTTGAGCAAGATCACGTGATGCTGCTAACTCTTCCATTGCCGATGCATTTCGCGTCAGAACTGCGCGTTCGGCAAGGTTATTGACGTCCACACTACACCTGTAGAATTGTCCCAGTTCTCGCGGTCATCCAGCTTTTACTTATTGTCTGTCTTTCGGTTGAATGTGACGAGGTTACGCGACATGTTTTGTTAACGACGACGATACGATTGAATCCTCCTGTTTATCTTCGTTCAACCACCAATCTTAGCTATACGAATTTCGACTCGCAAAATGTTTGGAAATTCGACTGCGACTCAGTCGCAGCCAGCGAAGACTGGTTTGTTCAGTTTCAACAACCCTTCGAACAATCAATCTACGAACCAGTCCTCGCCTTCACCGTTTGGTCAACCGCAGGCGCAGACGCAGCAACAGCAACAGCAAAGTAATGCCCCGACCTTCGGCTTCGGCAACCCTCAATCACAGCCTCAACAGCAGCCTCAGCAGACTGGTGGGCTGTTCGGCACCTCCACCCAGCCACAGCAAGCACAACAAGCGGGAGGTCTTTTTGGTGGCGGACAGCCTCAGCAACAACAACAGCAATCAGGAGGAGGACTTTTCGGGGCCGCAAAGCCTCAACAACAGACTGGAGGATTGTTTGGATCTTCTACCCAACCTCAACAACAAACTGGCGGGTTGTTTGGATCTTCTACCCAACCTCAACAACAGACTGGAGGATTGTTCGGAACTTCTACTCAACCTCAACAACAGACTGGAGGATTGTTCGGAACTTCTAGTCAGCCGCAACAACAGACGGGAGGGCTATTTGGAGCTTCTACCCAACCTCAACAACAGACGGGCGGCTTATTTGGCACCTCTACCCAACCACAACAACAGCCGCAACAGCCTCAGCAGCGTCCCCTTGATCAAACACTTCGCTTTGGCCAGTCGCAGCAAGAACAAATACCATCGCAGGCAATGTGGGAGGAAGGGCGCGGTCTCAATCAATTCAGATCGATTCCGGTACAGATGAATATTGTCAAAAACAAGTGGGACCCTCAGAGCTTGTCATCACCATTACGGACATATCTGTATCAACACGTTGAGACCGAGACGGAAGCGTTGAAATACAGACCAGGACCTGGCGAGGATGAAGACAAATGGGAAGAGGCTGTCTCCAATCGGCCAGGCTCTGAATGGGTACCCCTTCTAATTCAAGGTTTCTTTCAGCTTGGTCGGAAAGCTCAAATCCAGATGGAGGCCATTCAACGATGCAATATGATGCTTCAAGAAATCAACACATCACTAGATGTTCAACTGGACAAACACCGGCAGAATGTGGCTACAAGGCTTGAAGAGTGCAAGAGACGCCAAGCGGCCACAGCCCGGAGAACATTGGCGCTGGCAGTCAAAGTACAGATTCTACGCAATAGAGGTTATGTGATGGATAACACAGAGGAGGAGCTCAAGACAAAATTGGAAACCCTCCAGCGAGAAGTCTTTGATCCGAGTCTAAATGCCAGAGAACAGGAAGTCTGGGCTCGCATGTTGGGCATCCGGGAACGAGCGAAAAGAATCAAGTTGGAAATGGAAAAGCTGGTACCAGCCGCAAACGAGGAGGATACAACGCTTGACGAGGAAACTGTGAAAGCGGCCAAGAAGGTAAGTCCAGCAATGTCTTGATCGAACTTCACAAGCTAACTGACTGGGCAGACATTAGAAGCGTACGACATCCAGCTACGGCATTTGCAGAAAGAGCTGGATCTAATACAACAGGGATTCGAGGACTGGGAGAAAATATCAAAAGATCGAGATAACGACGTGCCCCGGCGCAGATAGGCCGGGAATTTGCAGGAGCATTAGATCCTCCATTACTGGGATCGTGCCTGTCGGGATCAGGGAGAAAAAAGCATCTTGCATAGCGGTTTGGGCATCGTTGATAGACAACGACATTTGACGTTCTATCATCGCAAAGCAGATTCTCCTGCAAGCCTTTTGCGAGGGGAGAACCTGCTGATAATGTACAAAATAATGTACAACGGAGATGCTATCTCTCTGTCTCTCTCTTTCCCAAAGATCTAGCACCAATTGCTCGCTGGTGGAAGTGTGTCCTCCCTCGAATATGGTCGTTGGCCGTTGGTGAATGGATTCGTCATTAGGTTTACGTGTCTAAAACAGCTTTCGGGCCCATTCGATGACATGCGGTGCTGTGAGAAAGATGTCAGCAAGCGCTTTCTTGATAGCTTCATCCGTTGAGCAGCGATGCATTCCGAACGGCAGGTCAGAGCGAGAGAGGACATTGGTGACATACAGAACCATAACGCAGCGCATGCGACTGCAAAGATCTGGACTTCTACCGTGGCTTTCGCCTCGCCGTCGCGAATCTCCTTCTCGGAGAGTTGCTGATCGTGAGCTGTACAAGACTTTGATCAGAATGATTGCTCCTACTTCCACCATCAAGAATGTTCACTTACGGCCGCCGAACATTGTGGTGGCGTCGCTGTTTGTCAGAGGCTGGTTTTAGGAGGATAGCGTTCGCTGGTCGTATATCGAGTGTGCTTCTAAGGGTCAATCTTCTCACTGGGCTCGGTGGTTGTAGGATTGTCGTTTGGCGATAATTGTCGAATTCCTCTGTTTCCACACATTAGGCTGGAAGAGATGAAGTTTCTCCGCAGGCCGTAGACCACAGAGTTTCAACACTCCGCCGTAGAAAGATGCGGTGGAGCACTTTACACTTGTGCGCGCTCTTCAACTCGCTTTTGGCAGCGGACGATGAATGTTTTGGCGCCTTTTCTCTTCATCAACCTGTCAACAACAACCACTCTCTACATCTATGATATAACTGGAATAACGATAATTCCTGCAATCAGGATGACGGTTTCTTTCCTAAACGATCCAACGGACAGCTGCTTGTGTCAAGCTTTTAACTTCTTGGTTGAGGTCAAGACAGAATGGAGCTGCATACAAACATGAAAGAAGCCTGAGTTGTCGAGGTGAGCCATCATAGCGATGACCATGTGCCCTCTTTAATACGCCCACGACATGTACCAGAGTTGTCATTCATTATTGCATGGAAGAATGTCAGATACACGTGCATACAGTTGCTCCTTTGAAACGGTGAACCAAGTTTTCTGTCTTTCTTCGATCCTCACGATTTCCCCCAGATGAACCTTTGCGCTGGCAGCAATTTTCTCTGGAACTCCAATCGCTAACCTTCGTGCCTGAGAATCGCCAAGTGTCTGCACTCAAAATACTTTTAAGCTATGTGATCGCTACTTGACGCAAAGAGATGCAGAGCTCTCAATCAGGCCCCTGTGGCCCCGTGGCTATAAAGGCCTCTAGGATACAAAATGAACTCTTTCCCCTGTCCTCCCGCAGCTGAGTCGTGAAGTACTTCTGACATTTCAGGTACCGTCGAAGCTCACCGGCTACATTCTTTCACGACATACCTGTCCGCTGCAGAAGAAATTCGCCATGGAAATCCAAGGTCATCCCAAAACTACGACCGTCAGCTTGTCGGAATTGGGAAACTCTAGTGGCGAGTATGTTGGCAGTCCTAATCAGCAAAGCACCCAGGACGAGCTTAACCGCGTGCTGTCAGCTCAGACCATGAGCAAAGAGGAGTTCCTCACAACATGCAAAAGGGTGAAATGGAAAGCAGACCTGCGCCTCATATTCATGGCGTGGCTTATGTACATCTTCAACTACTTCGATCGTGTAAGTCCCCTTTCATTGCATGATGGCATGCCAAATAACCCTGATGGATAGAACACGATCGGAGCCGCAAGAGTGATCGGCATGCAACAGTCATTGCACATGACCAGCGCAGAGTTTGGACTCGCCGTCGCATTATTGTTCCCCGGCTACATCTCCATGCAAATTCCATCCAACTTCATCTTAACCAGGCTGCGCCCGTCATTGTATCTGCCAGCCTGTATGGTGGTCTGGGGCGGGCTCTCTCTCGCGATAGCCTTTGTGCAGACAAAAGGCGCGCTGTATGCTGTACGGCTTCTCCTCGGATTCATGGAAGCTCCGTTCAGTGTTGGGGTGCTCTTTTTGATCTCTTCCTGGTATACCAGATCCGAACTGGCTCTTCGTAACGCACTGTTCACATCCGCACCCATGATTGGCAACGCATTCTCCGGTCTTGTCTCCGCTGCCATCAACAAGCATCTCGATGGTGCTTTGGGCAAGGAGGCATGGCGCTGGCTGTTCATCACGGGCGGGGCTGCTACACTCTTGATCGCATTGTTCGCTTTCTGGGTCCTTCCGGACTTCCCTTCCAACACTCGTTGGCTATCTCCGAAAGAACGTGCAGTCGCTGAGTGGCGATTAATCCTGGATGCTGGTCAGACTGACGAGGAAGTCAACGAAGACTGGAGACGTAGCGTCAAAATGACACTACGGGATAAACGACTTCCAATCTTCGCGCTCATATACTTCTCAGCCGGTATTGCTTCTTCAGTTATTGGCTTCTTCCCGTCTGTGGTCAAGACTCTCGGGTTCCCCCGCACCAACACCTTACTACTCACTGTACCTCCTTATATCCTTGGAGTTATCCTCGCCACACTGATTGCATGGCTGTCCGACCGGTACAAAAATTGCTCTTTCTACATCACCGCGCCACTCGCTGTGTCAATTGCCGGCTTCGTAATCGCAGCTGCGACCAAGACGGACATCGGTGCTCGGTACTTTGCCATGATCCTCATGGTCGCTGCTGGACATGGCGCACATGCGGTGATTGTCGCATGGGTGCAAAAAACCATCATGCGGCCCCGAACGAAGCGAGCGTTATCCGTGGCATTTGTCAACTGCATTGGAGGGCTTTCTAATGTGAGGATTGCTTGGTCTGCCCCTTCTGCAGGAGCATCTGTACTAATCAAGACTTGTGGCAGATCATCGGCTCGTTCATGTATCCTGACAGATGGGCTCCTCGATATGTTGCTGCCATGTGTCTCAACTCGGTAGCGGCATTATGTGCGATCATACTTGCGCTCGTTATGCGTCAGGTTCTCCGCCGTGCCAATCAGAAACTCGACGATGGCAATGATGCTGCAATAGTCATGCACGATCAATTGCATCCCGAAGCGACAGGGTCGTCGGAAGAGGAGCGACAAGCACGAAAAGACTCTCTGCGCTATGTCATATAACCGTGGCAATATTTGTTGACGACGTGGGTCATATGGCAAGCCTCATAATAATTTTCCACATTGCGACACATTCCTCATTTTATAGAACATGGCGAGGCCGACCCCTGAAAGTGCAGCCTTGGCACGTGACTTATTGTTTCGTCACACTTCTGTAGAATTGCTTCAGCTGAGTCGATCTTCTCGCGGTGTTTTGAGGCATTCATCATCTTCAGCCCGAGATCGAACCTGACTATCTTGCAACAGCGTGATCAAGATATATTGCTTGAATCGACCGCCCTGACAATCCCATAGCTGGCACCGGCGGCTGCCGCGCCTACGCACAGAGTCTGTGCGGCTCCGAAGATGGATTGCTTGACACCACATCCAGCATACGCACACTTCAAATAGCCAAAGACGACGAGAATGACAGCCGTGATTCCTATCGAGACGAACAGGGCGGTGGTAGCATGCCGGATGGCAAAGTATGGAATCATCGGCAACAAGCCGCCTACACTTCTGGTTAGCAGCGGTCAACAGCATCTCTTGTTTGTTCTTCACCAATAAAATATGCGATTCCCATGACAGCCGATGAAATGTATGCTCCATGACGAGCAGGTCGTTCCAGTCTCAATTCGAAATCCATCATGAACTACAACAAGCCGTGGTAAGGATGATGTATATCCATAACATCAAGAATGATGACATACCTGAATCCACTGTTCAGGATCTTTCTTCAGCGCATCGACAAAGGGCGCCACTTCATTCCTCTCTGCACCGTACACGCAGAGGATACGGTAAATCTCTTCAGTCTCTTCATCCGGGCAGTCTTGCAACTCTTTCTCCTCACGCACACGTTCAGTCGCATAGTGCTGCTCGTCCGTAATGGTGGCCAGATAAGCGCCCAGACCCATGGAGATGGCTCCACTGAAGAGCTCGGCAAGACCGCCAGTCACGACGAGTTTCGAAGATCCGAGACTGCGAGGAACCGTCAGTGATGGGTTTCAGACATATTTGATACCAGCAAACAACATACGATGATAACCCTGCAGTGAGGGCGAATGGGACAGTCAGGCCATCTGCAAAGCCGATTATGAAGTCTCGAAGAACGCCTGAATGTAATCTGTGTCGTTCGTTGGTGCTCCGTGCTGGTACAACCGATGCTTCGTCCATTTTTGACCTCGACTTGAGCTCTTCGAAAGGTGCAACGTTCCAGCGGACGAGCAGCACTTATACCGTGCTCTGCCACTTCCTGAGTGCCGGAGTCTTCGTTGTCACTACCCCTCCACAAGTGGCCATGAGGTCTTGATATAGTCATGTACTGTGCCTGCCCTCGTGGTGAATACCATTGACCAATCATATGCGAGGTATTTGTAAGACAAGGGGAAATTCCAGTGACAACCGGGCAAAACATGGCGCGCACAGGGGTCAGTGACGCTTATGCAGACTGAGCCAGCCAATGCCTGTTTATCGAGGCTTCGGACTCTTTTCTCTCTACCCTGGCTGATGGGTAGAGTGACACTTGTTTCGCCATGCTGCAATCCCGCCGATGACGACGGAGCATCCGGATGAAGTGTGATATTGTAGGTACGGCTTACCGAGGCGCAGTTTTCAAGTCAATTCGACCGATTTGTGTTACACAGGAGGATACGTAGAATGTCCCACATAAGTTTACAGGTGGAAATGCAGTCGACATTGACAATGTCCCTCCGAACCTCCGCCTCCATAGGAATTGATAGTGCTTTTCATGTTCGATGGTTGTTCTGGGGTACCAAAGTCTGCCAGTGGACCTTGTCGCCCGAGGCCCGGAGGCATAAGGCGAACTTCTGAACCTTTGATTGCGTCTGAAATTGGTTATCCACATCATGCCATTTGGATTCCGAACGGCGGTGCTTGAAATGTGACACGTCGAGTTCAGGCATCTGGAGGAGCCTGTGCACAGTTTGGTGCCTCCCTGCTTTTTTTATGCCTTTCCATTCTTGTAGGCCGTCTTTCGAGTTTCACGTTGGCTGGACAGCGGTTGAGACGTTGTGTGAGTGACGGAGATCTCAAGGCTCTGCACTTTGAACAGCGCTTGCGACGTTGATTGTATCGTCTGGTAGGAGGTACTCGGCGGGATCTATCGCAAAGTCATCCCAATAGGAAGTCGAGTCATCAATCGATGATTGTGCAGAGTGCTTCGTATCTGACTCTGAGCCAAATGTCCAGTCCAGTGCTAACGGCCCAATCGTGGTCGGAGAAGGTAACGGTGGAATATCACTGCTCGAGCCGGGCGGCAGAGGCTCATCATGGGAGTCGAATGACTCCAAATTGGGACGCAACAGTTCCGATGTCGAAGAAGAACGTGTTATTTCTGGGCAGCAAGAAGACGGATTCGTCGAGTTTCGAGTCTGGGAAACGGCACGCCGTGTAGATATTGGGACAGTAGTTGAGGCTGTCCTCGCATTTAAGGGCTGCATTGTGTTCGTGGAGATAGCATGAGGCGATATTTTGGGCTTAAGCTGTCGCAGGTTTGTGGGATTGCTGCTGGTGGAGGAAAATTGTTCCGTAGAACGTTGTCGCAGGAAGGAGTCGACGAGGGCAGGACTAACTCCAGCTGTATTCAGAAGACCTCGTAAACGAGCATTCTCTGCTTGCAGCTCTTGGAAGCTCTGACGGAGCAAGTCAGCTTCGCGACAGGTGACACGGCACTGTTCGAGCCTCTGCTCTAATTCGGTCGTATACTCTTGTCGTCGAGCTCGACTGCGTCTTTGATTGTCACGTATTCGCTCCTGTTTGGCCTTCAATATGGCTAGGGATGCTGGATCACTGGGCGAAGCCATGGACGATGTTGTTGAAGAAACAACTTCTCGGGGCGGCGAATGTTATATCCAATGACAAGAGCACAAACGATTGAAGAAGAGAATTAGTAACTAGTGGGGGATGATTGGCGGCAAGAGCCGTTGGCCACCAGGACCGCCAGGTGCAGGTAGTCCTGGCTGTCAGCTCTCAACTGGAAGCAGCGCACCGCCTCAACTGTTTGACGGCAAGAGCCTTAGCATATCTCCGGACGTAAGAGTAGCAAGACAATTAGACATCACGACCGTTGGTTGGCACGAACGACCTTCTATGTCGTTTCAAGCTGTTGACGCCATGATGTCTTGCGTATACCGTTGGTGGCTCAGCGAACTTGAAGCATCGTTATAGTCGAGATGTACGAAGACAGACCATCTGGGAATGGCAATCCGAGCCACAAGCAAGCCAATCATGGAGCTACGGTGCGTCACCGTTTCTGTACGACCCTGATATCCCACCATTTGGATTGGTCATTTTATGCGAACGAGGGAGCCTGGCCTCGTATTTTCCTTTGGGGTAGCCGTTGCAAATTCGGTGTAAGCATCCCAATAGCCTTGCTTGATGGGACATTATCCCGTGCTAGGAACATCGACCTTCCCGATTGGGTGGATCAATCTGCGAAACTCGCTGCGCCATCATTGTATGACTCGCAAGAGTGTCGTAACATGGGTAGGTGGCGTTGAAGAAGGGTCGAGACCCTGCTGAAAAGTTCGGCAAGTTCCAGCTGCCAACTCACTAGACAATGCAGGTCTCAACGCTGCATGAGAAGACCTGAACTGTGCGTCACAGGACAACGATTCTGGAATGCCTTTCCCTGAAATTTTGCTGCTTGGCCGCACGCAGGATGATCACATGTATTCTCCTGGATCCGAGATCGGATAGTGTCATGGTTCTGCGCTTGGGCTTGAGGTGTAAGGGCATTTTCCGAATGCCATTATTCTTCTTAGGCAAATTGTGTCAATTCCGACGGATCAGATAATGTTTGTGGTAGATCAGATAGGCGAGGCTGTGAGGCGAGTCATGCGGCAAGAATCACGTGTATGATTGACTCGTGTTCACGACTTGGCAGCAACTTCACTTGACAATTGTTCTTGCTGTCCCTGTTCACATTCCTCTCACTCTTCTGGACCTCTCTTACTTGTCATAAAATCTGCAGCCCATCATACAGAATCACAGAACTTCCTGCCCTTAAACTTCAGCGATCTCATAGTGCTACGATCATGGCAGATACTCCAGGAGAAGCGCCACCACCCGATGCTGAAGGACTGGACAGACCCTCTGAGAACGAAGATGAACTGGACGACCTACATGATGAGTTCGATGACCCTCAAACAGCAGCGGCTGCCGATCCAGCGGATGCAGACTCCGACGATGAATCACTTCTCTCCGAAGTCGATGAAGCCCAGTTCGCAGACTTCGATCCAACAGCTGTACAAGTCGCGCCTGATTTCGATACCCTCAACAAAGCCATAAAGGTGACAAAGAGAAAGAGAGCGGATGGTGAGGAAGAGGCGCCGAAAAAGAAGAAGGAGAGGACACGGGAAAAGGTCAGAAGGAATCAGCGGAAACAAGACAGTGATGATGGCTTTTCTGGCGGCGAGGAAGTAGATGGCAAGCGGTCACGTAAATCAAAGGGAGATGGCGAAAGAAAACCTAAAGCTCCACGGCCAGAGATCAATGAAGAAGACTTGACTCCTGAAGAGCGAAGACGGCGAGCCTTGGACAGAGCCATGGATGCTGCCGTTAAGAAGTCGGCCGGAAAGAGGCTCCGAAAGGGTGACATCGTAAGTCCACATTCACAATACCACAAAACGTGTTCTAACGAAACCAGGACCTCGAACAAATGGCAGACGCGGAGATTGAGGAAATGCGCAACACGATGATTACAGCAGCCGAGGCGGACGGAGAATTGGTTCGACAAGGCTTACCTGCTTCCGAAAAGCTCAAGATGCTTCCGAACGTCGTCAGCTTGTTGAACCGCAACAACATTGTTCAATCGATTTTGGACCCGGAGACAAACTTGTTGGAAGCGGTTCGATTCTTCTTGGAACCATTGAGCGATGGTAGTCTGCCTGCCTACAACATTCAACGTGAATTGTTTGCAGCACTTGGCAAGCTACCAATGAACAAGGAGACCTTGATCTCTTCTGGCATTGGAAAGGTCATGCTGTTCTACAGAAAGTCTAAGAGAGCTGAGCCTGCCATCAAGCGACAGGCCACCAAACTGATGGAGGAGTGGTCCAGGCCGATTTTGCAAAGAAGCGATGATTACACGAAGAAGACTTGGGCTCGAGCCACTTATGATCCGACGAGGAGAAGAGATGATGGACAACCAGCTGTTGTGCCCAAGGCGAAGGTCAATGTTGCACCTGGTCAGAAACAGAGCAATAGGGCTAGACTGCTGCCGGGAGCAACTAGCTATACCATTGTGCCGGAGGTGTCGACAATAGTCAGACGTTGAGGGAAGGTGTTGACTGGGGGCTGTGAATTGTACCAATAGAGCGACTCGATCAAGCCACACAAGGATGGTATCAGCCTGCAATTGCGATTGCGATGATTCATACTTGGGTGTGCGTCAAGGTCAATGACAAGGTGAGGCGTTTCAGATGGAGGCGCCTTCCCTTCCCATCGTGCATCCACACTATGCATAGCGACAGGGAGTGTCTCCTGTATTAGCGACTATCACACAGCGTTCTTTGTAAAGCCCTTCACACGTTCATTCAACGACCGTGTAGGGACTTTGTCAGAGTCCGCCACGACAACAATCGTCCCCTCCTCCCAAAGCTCACAATGCTTCCAGCGCGGGCACTCTCGGCATCGTGGACCTCACTTGGCTTTCACCCACGACTAAAATATAGCCGCCCACGAAAGCAAGACAGTATACACCCACAATGACACAGACGGTCATGGAGGCTCCAAAGACACCGGAGGCCAAGATTATCCGGGCCAACGACATGATGCCACCGCCGACTCCAGTGAAGACGTCCAGATCTGGAATGACCATTCGACCACCTCCACCACCTTCTCCCTCACCAAGATCGCGCCCAATCTTGAGAGGATCGATTGGAGCGGATCTTCGGCGTGCTCGAATGGCTTCTACAAAAATGGCTGAGGAGGCTACTGCCAATACGACCGAGGCAAGAGCAGAAGCAGGCTTGTCGACGCCAATCGTCACGGCTGCAGAACTTCAATCACCGTTCACTCCGAGCTCACCAGAGCTGCTCGAAAGATTCCCTGTCGGACAAGAAGTCTTCCTCCTCGACGCCGGAGGAAATAGTATCATTGGCGTCGAGACCATCAACCCTGCGATGTTCGATACGAGCCAACTTTTCAATCCGATTACTGTGGGCGGAGCTCACTATGTACCCCGGTTCGAAGCGCCCAATATTTTCCTGATTGCTGGTCGGTACATGAGGACTACGAGTGATGGCAAACCGTTGGCAGCTGGAGCGGAGAAGATCGTGTACAAAATCAGTCCAAGAGATGGAAATGGGCGGGACAGAATGGGTACTCGTCGCGATCTACTCCTTGAAATCCGTTTTCGACCCGGAGATCGAGTGTACTACCTTGAGAAAGAAGATGGATCTGAAACAGTGATCAAGTGGGAGGCAGTGGTTCATGGCGCTGAGGTGATCCAGGGCCATCGAATCTACGAGGTCTATGTCATACAACAAAAGAGGAACAAGATCTTGGTTACTGATGACTTGTTGGAAGCCTATACAGGCAATGGTTTGCATTTGACAGCATGATCAATGCGGGATGGGGGGAATTGAATATGCTTAGGATGGTGGCACATTGGAAATGCATTGAACCCGAGCAGGATATGGCAACCCTTCTCCACAGCATGAGAGTGAGATGCAGCCTTGCATAAACAGACATACGTACAGTGTAAGAGCAGGTGGCCAGCTTTTCATGGCCTGAGGCATGGTCAATGCCCAGCGGAGGAAAAAGCAGACACCGCGGGCTTTGCAAAATGCGAAAAAGCATCGGCGACCACGAGACCAAAAAGGTTGCAAAAAGACACAAGTCACGCCATTAATTAAATTACTCATTCACTCCGAAATCATGTCGCATGTCCTGTCTCCAAGATGAGAATCCATTGAACTGAAGGCTGAAAAAGAATCCGAGTGTTTGCCGGGTTTGCGAGGAACAGGAAGGTCTCCATTTCTCTTTTCTCGCCGTGGAATGAATATCCGGTAAAACGTTTTATGGGCGTCTTTTTCGTTTCGGCACCGCAGCCACTCGTATGACTTCCGTAAACAGCTGTATAAGACCGTTAGAAACTCAATGGAGATGCGTGATTATTCATGGTCTTTGCCATAGGCAGTAAATTGCTACCCATACCAGGTAGATTTTATTACCTTAGCTGTTTGTTTGTCTGTAGCAAGCGGGGATTGGGACACGAGTCTTTTGGTACTCTAAAAAGCAGTTCCCGAACTCCAAGTATTGCGACGAAGCATTTTCTGATGTCATGGTGATTTCATCCTTGCTTCATGTGTAGGAAATATATTCAGACCATATCCGTCTCCGCTACGTCTTTATCTGATATTCCTGCACCCGCCAGACACTTCGACATAGTCAACAGCGACAACGACCTCGAACAGGGATCATACCCTTGTCTCTACTCCTCCGTGTCGACCTCGTAATCACATCCCCTCATATCGAGCTAGCTAGCTGAGTGACCAAAGTTGGGGTGGAACCTATTGGACTGGGAAGCTGCGGAGAAAATCACCACGACCACGAGATAGCTGTCGAACACCATTTTGGCAGCTCTTCACTACGAAACCCACCTCTTCTACCTAATTCAAGCCGCCAAAATGAAGATCCTCACCAAAGAACAAGAACGAGACCACTACAATGCCACCCTCAAAGGTGGTGCCATTGGCGGTGCCCTCGGTCTAGCAGTCGGCACCGCAGGCGTGGCTTTCGCCCACCAGCGCTACCACTTCTTCCGCAACCTGACACTCCCTCTCAAAGCCTTCCTGATTTCCAGCGCCGGCACATTCGCCGGCATCGTCAACGCAGACCACTACTCGCGATCGTACGAACAATCTCAAAACGCAGCTGACGTCGCCTATCAGCAAAGACAAGAATCGCAAGCGCAGGCTGAACGCGCAAACAAAACCTTCACCGAACGAGCATGGGATTTTGGCCGAAAGGAACGCTACAAGATCGTCGGTGCGTCGTGGATTGCCAGCATGGCCACCGCCTTCGCACTTGTCAACCGGAATCAATATCTCACTGGACAACAGAAGATCGTGCAAGCCAGAGTGTACGCTCAATTCTTGACACTAGGTGTGCTGGTTGCCACCGCGGCTTTCGAGATTTCCGACCAGCGCAGTCAGTCTGGCCGGTATGAGACTGTTAGGTACATCGATCCCAAGGACCCGGAGCACAAGCGCATGCTGGAGAAGCAGGTCGAGCGTGAGGTGGGTAGCCAGGGTTCTGGCAACCCCAGTGACGATATGTGGAAGGAGATGGTTGCCGCGGAGGAGCAGCGTATGAAGGAGCATGAGGCCAAGCATAAGGAGTACGAACAGAAACATGCTAAGAAGCATACCAACGGCAATGGCAAGAAGAAGGCTGAACATCACGATGACGACGAAGAAAAGAAGGACGACAAGAAAGATGCTAAGAAGGATGATAAGAAGGAGGAGAAGAAGGATGATAAGAAAGAGGAGAAGAAGGATGAGAAGAAGGAGGAGAAGAAAGATGACAAGAAGAAGGAAGGCAAATAAATACCTTCCTTGCACGGAGTCACGAACTCGACTGCTGAGGATGAGAATGGCTTGGGGGGTATACATCATGAATGCTCCAATGCAGGATGCACTATCACCGAACCTCAACACCAACCTTTCAGTCAACGGAGTGTCTCACCTATCTGCAATCAAACAGATCATTCGCCGCTGCAGCCACGAACAACTTGCTGTACGATCGTCAACCATCATCCGCGCCTCACACCACCTCACAACCTTCCTCGACCATGTCATAGAAAACCTGGAGTCAATTGGCGTTCAAGCGAAATCTGCTATGGAAATGCAATTTCATGTTCCGATCCCTGGTTGGGAAAATTGTTTATCTTTCGTCCCCCGTCTGGGATTGTCTATTACTCTAGTCTAGCCCGTATGGTCTCATGACGACCGGATACGAGATATATAATATGACACAAAAAGGTATCCATGTACAAAAAAGCCTTGCCATACTCAGAGCACCAACGTTTCCTTGTCTCCCAATACACCTTCCTGTATTGCCCACGCTAAAATTGCACAGACCATGCTGCCAGTCGCTCGATCCATATCTATTGTACAAGAAACAGTGTATCATGGGTGTACCGGTCGTGCCCGTCTTCGTCGATGCCGGCGCGCCGGGCGCTATTCGCGTGCATACTCCTCGAGCAACTGCTTGTCCAGCGCCAACCAATTAGCCGCAATTTGCAGCCCTCGAATCCTCTCCATCTCAATGCGATGCCAGTCCCATTCACCAGCCTTATCTCGTGCGGTAAGTGGCATCAGAGGTTCACTTACGTCCACCTGTCGTCCCGAGGTCTTCTCCGCAATGCTCTCGAGCTTCTCGACAATGGCAGACGTAGCTTCGACAGCCTGCTCCGGCACGGGTGCAGCTAGACCTTCAGGTGTATCAATCTCAGAAGTTTCAGTAGATGGCTCCGTGGTTTGCGCTTTTATCGCTGGGTCCGACTCCTGGGACGAATCTTCTCGGTGGCCGGCACCAGACTTGCAATTCTCTGGCTTCGGGGGCAACCAACCAGCTGTGGTCAGGCACCTTTCTGGTGAGACGGTGAATCGGCCCTTCTTTACCACGTATTTGCTCAGCGACGAGGCGAGTACGACTTCCTCTTTCCCTTTCCTTGCAGGTCGTATGAACCAGCTTCCTATTACTATCCATTTCTTATCCCAGCCAAGGACACGGGAGCGCACCTCGTATCGTTCGTAGGGTTTGATCTCGTGGTGAAAAGAAGTATGTACGCTGCCGAGTATAATTCCAGTGCGGCCTCTGTGTCCTTCCTTTTCCAGGTTCTTAACGCCTTGCTTCGAGTTGGGAGTGAGGAACTTTGTCATTAGGGTGGTCCTGCTCTCGTCGAGATCAGCGAAGTAGGTGCTGTTGCTTTTGTGCAGGTTGTAGTCCGTCTCGAGTAGAGGAGAGCGAGAAAAGATTGATACAGCTTGAAAGAGTGGATGTGTCTTGTTGGACGTGGATGACGACTGGATTGCTCGCTTGACGTGGGCTGGAGTATACCAGTTTGCGAACATGCGGTAAAAGAGGCGGACATGCCATGCTAGAGGGAGAGACTTGAGGTTGATCAACGCGAAAATGATTGCAACTGTACGCCATGAGGCGAGAGTAGAGAAAGAGGTCATTGTGTCTACTGGAATCTGCGGAAGAAGAAAGGCGCGCTGGGTAGACACGAAAGAAATGAGTCAAGGAATGTGTTGCCTGTATTGTATGTACATTATTTTGTTGAAGCTGACACGATGGGTGTGACTGTGAGAATAAAAGTGAGTTTCAATGATCATGCAGAAAAGTAAGGGCAATTGCCTCGGTTGACTTGTCTCAGTTGTCAGACCATGATGCCCACGTGACAATGCATATGCACTAGTCTTTTTGGGAGAAATGTCCTTGGGCAGAAGGGTCTAAGCCTGAACTCCAATAGTAATTAGACTATCTTCGTGTTCACATTAAGCCAGCAACACTTCACTAAATTGCGAGTATGACGGACGACACCCGCCTGCATGTCGCCATTATTGGTGAGTTATTCAAGTGATATCTGCTTAGCTGCAATCATATAATGTACATCTTAGGCGCCGGAATTGGCGGTCTTGCTTTGGCTATGGCATTATACAAGAAAGGTATTTCCTTCACTCTATATGAAGAAGCGAACGAGTATTCGGCTGTAGGGTGAGATTCAGAAGGCTCCAACATCTTGTACACCAAGACTCAAGTTTTCCTAAACTCTCCAAAGTGCTGGCATCGGATTCGCGCCCAATGGTCTGCGAGCAATGGACCTTATTGAGCCCGGATTTCGTCCCAAATATGAGAATATTTGCATTGGAAACAAGCCCGCCGACGCCCAGGATGTGTTTTTCGAGGGCTTGCTGCTCGAAGAGGGCCTTGGTACGTATAGAATCCCCCCTTCTCGGTCAGGAGATTGCGGTTGAGGTTTGACAATCGGGAAACAGGGCAAGATCAGCCATGGTCCGGCAATTTGAAGTCAGCTTGGGGCCATCCTGACTTCGTCCGGAAATCTGTCGGTCGCCTTGTTGCTTGTGGTTCGAATGCATGTTGGGCAATGCGCTAACTCGACTAGGCTCATCGAAAGACACTCCTGGATATAATGACCAGCTTCATCCCCTCTGAGAAGGTCAAATTCAACAAACGCCTGATCAAAATTGAACAGTACCCTAACAAGGTGGTGCTCAAATTTGCAGATGGTGACTCGGCCGAGTCAAGCATTCTTGCTGGCGCAGACGGGATCAACAGTACCGTGCGAGAACACGTACTATCGCCGCCATACCCCAAGCAAGTCGCGCCAGTGTACGCCGGCGCCTACTGCTATCGAGGGGTGATTCCAATGTCAGAGGCTGAAAAGATTCTCGGCGACCTCACCGACGTTGCAAAGTTCTACTTCGGCTATAAACGCAGTGCTGTAACGTATCGCATCAGTGGCGGAGAGGCAAGCTAACGTCCTTCACCGATCATTTCCTCCATCAAAGACATTGCTAATGGTCTTCGAATGGCAGGAGTTCAATTTTCTCTTATGCAAGGTTGACGACGACGGGTGGAAGATGAATAATGCGGTTACAGAAAGGGTGTCATATGAGACCATGATGGGCGACTTTCAAGGCAAGGACGTAGATGAGCGCTTCCGGCAACTCCTCACCATGTGTCAGCCCATCAAATGGGGAGTCTTCCATCACTTGCACACCTCAACATACTACCGCGATCGCGTGGCCCTTTTGGGCGACAGTGCCCATGCTTCTCTCCCATTCCAGGCTGCTGGGGCTGCTCAAGGAGTGGAAGATGCTTGGGTACTGTCCAGTATCATTGTGGAACTCGCCAAATCTCCCAGGAGCGCTGCAAGCTTGGGACCCGAAATTACTGCCGGCCTTGCTGCTTATGATTCGGTTCGACGACCGCGAGCACAGCTCCAGCTGGAGCAGGCTGCCGAAGTGGGCCGCATGATTTTCTTCCAACATGAAGAAGCAGGCTCCGATATGTACAAAATCCTCCCCAGGCTGCAACAAGGCCATTTCAATTGGCTGTGGTTCCACGATATTGACACAGATGCGCAGAAAGCCCTGTTCAAGATGAAGGAAGCAAAAGTTTGATCCCAATTCAAGATTGTGAACTTTAAGTTGAGCGATATCTGCTGTATCGTGCATGTTCTGGCAAAGCGTCGGCATGGTAGGCAGGATTGTTACCTCGTCCGAGAGACTTTCAGGAAGGACTCAGGGCCTCGGGTTTGTTTTTAGCGGTTCTCTTGTGAAGCGAGTTCACCCACTCCCCCCATGGATGTCATCTTTTTCAAGCAAGCAGAACGTCCAAATCAGTATCCAAGTTCTTCACGCTGTGTGGTGGCCGCATCCTATAAACTATGGCTAGAAATTAGCCAAGTCATCCGGGGTCTTGTCGGGACAAGATATCCGTAACAAAATTATGCAAGAGGAGTGAGGTGCAGATGATCATGAGGCTCGAAGAGGGCAAAGGGCTGGGGTGCATGTGTCAATTAAAGCCATTCCCCCGCAGTACTTTTGGATGGCCAAGGCCATCTAAGCTAGACAGCCGGTATAAAAATGCCAACCATCACAGCAGAATTTTGTCTTTCTTTTCTTTCTTTCTTACCATTGTCAGTGCCTGGATGACCGATCTAAAAAAGAAAAGGCACGATAATAAGTGGCCTTGTGGGATCGCCGATGATGAGCTCGGGACTCTGAACGCTTTCGAGCGCCGGCATGTTCGGTAAGCCCGTCCAGTGTTAAAAAAGAGGACCATGCTGAGGCACCTTGAGTATGAACACATTTTGGAGACTCAAACTCAAGCCGGTAGCCTGCTTCTCGCGTAAGAATCTGCATCACAAGTCGTTGCACAGTAAAGCTGACGTCCAATGTTGGGCGATGGTGACCGTAAAGTCAGGGGGGGTATGCAATTTGGTGCCCCGTTCATTTATTTTGTCCAAGCAACGTCGCTGGATCATGGAAACCTGGCAAAATTACCTAATCCAGCAGGCATGCATGCCATTTGCGGGAATTATGTCCATGATGACATAAGATAAAGCAACACGTCCCGTCCAAACCCCTTAAAATGCCGAATTTCTCTGTAGGACGGACGACACGAACAGTCAGACCAGTGCTGAAAAAAGACAAGCAGACGCAGAAGGGGGACAATTCCACCATTTTCAATATATGATATCTTGCTCTTGTCGTTCGATTATCAATATAAGCGCACGAGGATCAAAGACGGCTAGTTCATGATCGACCATCACACCTTGTTATTGATAATGGAGACATCGACATTGGCTGCGGACTTTTGACGCTTCCTTCGCTAAGATGGCTCTTTTATGTACAAAGAAGCAGTCAACGCTTCTAGAATAGTCATAAAGGTCACATATTAATTTGATGTCCTCGTGACCTCTGGTTCATCGGTCAGATAGGGCGTGCTGGCCACCACATTGACATACGACATGGCCACGGCCACAGTAAAGAGAAAGAGCTCCGTGCCGTGTTCCCCGCACGTCTTACGTCGAAACACGCTGGTAAAACAACAGATAGGCGACCTTGTTGTCCTTTACCGCATATTTCGGGTTTGGTGTCTGTTTCCCCGAGGAATCCTTTGCTGGAGTGGCCGCCCCGTTGATAACCGTGCTCAATGTCGATTTGGACCTTGAATGGCCGTTGACTTGATTCCACACCTTGTCCGAATCGTCCTCTTCATCCTCATCCTGTTCGATTTGCTCAAACCGATTGCCGCTGGCGTTGTGTCGCTCCAAGGCTGCTGCGAGAACCTTAGGATCTTCCTCACTACCACCTTCGGCCACATCCTCACTTCGAATGCGTCTGAGTAGCGTATCATCCATACGGATCCACTCACGACCATCTTGACGGCGGATATCTACAGTATAATGTCCGCCGTTGGCATTCTTTCCATGATGGTAGATGACGCCTGTCAATTGATACTTTGGCAAACCACCATGCGCGATGTACTTGTTGCGGGCTTGCAACGGGAAAGCTTCCTTTGGAATTTCGAGCTCCAGTGGGTACCCAACCTTCTTCCAGATCTTTTCGGCACGCTTTGTAGTGCTATCGTAATGGAAGCGCTTGAGGTGCAGAATCAATAGTGGAGGCAGACTGTCAATAAAGACCTGCTTCGTGGCGGTGGCTTTCTGTCCTCGTGGCGTGTAAAAGTCCCCTTGCATGCTTTCGGGCCGTGTGAGCCCTTTCAAAGCATCAACAATATTGTGTACCTGGGGAGACCCAATGTCAAGCTGTAATGGCGAGTATGGCTCCAAGGTAACAGATAACTTGTTGCCTGACACCTTGAGTTCAGACCGAAGTTTGCCCCCAAAGATGTTGTTTATAGGCGAGTCACTTGCAATTGCTCCAGAAGACCGAGTAACTGATGGCTTTTGCTTGTGACCGACTTCCATCCATCCGCTCTCAGCGTCAGGTTGCTCCGAGAAGTTCGAAACACTGCCGACTGGGGTAGTTCGACCTGAATTGGAGGCGCTAGTCCTCATTGCCCGAGCACATTCTTCATGTAGCTCTTCCAGCAAGAACCCGAGGAACTCCTGGGCATCCTGTTGATGGCCTCGACGCATCTCCCGAAACCGTGGCAGATCTTTGATGGCTGAATAGACATATTCTGGGATGAAGGAGTCGCCATAGTTTTCGTAGTCTTCTGGTTTCAGTTGCAGGCGAAGCTGGTCGGTGTTCTTGGCCGAACAGATTACAGGATATTCTTGGACGAACATAATGATGGCATCAATTAAAGGAGTATCGCTTTTGAATGCATGTCGAGCTCTCTGAGCTACTTTTGCGAGGAAGTCGTAGAATGGTAGGCAGAAAACAAGGACTTGCAACACCTGAATGATCCAGTTAGTCTGTTGTAGTAGCACAGAGGTCAGGCAAACTTACAGAGTTCATGTAGCACATGTTTCCCGTGTTCACAAGACCACGTGGTTTTATGAAGGAAATCTTGGTCGGGGCCTCAGCGATCGAGTTCATATCGTTGAGAACATCTGATAAAGTCTCGTTCTTTCCTGACGTTGTAGCGACTGATCCGAGCATCGGAATTGGTGGCGCTGTAGAGCTTGTTTGTGGATTGTCACCGCGGAAGAGGTTCGCCCATGACTTCGGAGCCGCAGGTGCAGAAACGACAGGGGCTTCATCTTCAGGGCCTTGCTTCGGCTCCAATGTGTCGGCAACGGTGTTATCAGGTTCAGGCCTTTCCACCGCCGACTGTTCTGCCTCGGAAACTTTCGTTTGATCTGAGACGGTCGAGTCTCTGTGTGGTCTACGGCTCGCAGTCGGGCTAGGTGGGAGAATTGGGACGGCTGGGAGAACGGGGCCGGCAGTACGAGCTTTAGGCTGTGTGGGCGTCTGTTGGGTTTTGGTGATAGATGCAGGAACAGCAGAAGAGGGTGTTGTTGGCTGTGTCGAAGGCCCTTCAGAGAGGACGTCCGATGGCAATGGTGTGGATGTCTGCGTGGTGCTTTGTTCCGTTTCACTATAGGTTGGCAGCTCCACGGAGACGTCTTCTTGCTTTTCCACCGTGCTCTCCACAGGAGCCTCGGTTACATGTTCCAAAGTAGGATAGACAATCGGTTCAGTACCGAGTTGAGACCGTAGGATCCGGCGTCTATGACGTGGGGCACGAGGAGGAAATGCTTCGTCCTGGACCGATAACCAGGGAACCTAAACAACAATCAGTGGTGCGATTAAAACAGGAATCGACTTCTCCCTCACCGGAGGCCGGAAGGGCTCTCGGGGTGCCTCAACCACTGGGCTTTGCACAGTCGGTGGAGCTGGTAATATCGCAGGTGATATGGACTCCTTCTTGGTATTGATAGTACTGGTCGTACTTAGGGGAGGAGATGGAGGCGTTTGGATAAGGCTAGTAGACGTAGTAGACGCCGAACTAGGAGCTTGCGGTGGAGGTACTGGTCCTGGCCTGTGAGGGAGATGGGGGGACGCTTGTGTTTGAGGTTGTGATGATACAATGAGAGGCCCAAGCTGCGGAGGATATTGCGGTGGTGGCATAGGATGTTGAGGATAGTACGGTGGACGACTACCATGCATAGGATGTACATGGTGCTGTTGATAGCCATACCAGTTTGGCGCATATGGTTGCGCATATTGGGGCATCATTGGCCCCATCTGTTGTGGATAGAAAGGCTGTTGATAGCCTGAATGAGTCCGCATAGGCGGTGGTATGGTGGTGTATGAGCCATCATGCCGCCTCGGAGGAGGTTGCATGGGCATCGGATGTTGCCCATATGGGTGATGATTTGGCTGCATGATTGTAATCGCGTTCAAGACTTTCGTCGCCAGGACATCGTGCTAGGTCGATGCGCGTCTCGTCTGAGAGCTGATTTGTTTCCTGTGGAATCCCTTATTCTGACGCTCTGGGACTGTCCATAGCTGAATCGTAGAAGGAAGTAACAAAGGAAAATGATGGGCGATATTCGAGTAAGGACTGAGGACCTAGGGGAGGCACGATAGTCAAATTGTCGAAATCGCTGGACAGCCACAGAACAATGGGAAAAGAACTCCCTTGAACCGGTGTCTGGACGACAGAGGGCAAATACTCGATGAGAGTGAAGAGAGGAGATTGTGCGAAGGATAGTGGACGATCCCTCGCGATGGCAGACGGAAGATCTGGTGGCCGCCGTGTGTCGCAGGCAAAGACGCACGTTGACGGTTGCGCAGTTTGGGTTGTGAGTTGTGAGTGGTACAGACACTTACAGTACTAGACAGCGGAATTTCTATCGGCGCTAAGTCCGGCAAGAGCAAAATGAATGATGGAGAAGCCCAAGGACTGAAGATTAGCTAAGCTTCAATCGCTAAACAGCCCAGCACTGCAAGCCCTAGCCCAGTAATTGGTGATTGGAGCAGTCGGATTATGGCCCCATGCATGCAATGACTGACTCTTCCCCTCCATCGCCATCCCATGCATTGCCATCTCATTCTCTGTTCCGCAGGCCATTCGAACCTCCTTCACCACCTTTCATACCCCTTCGCTTCGGCGATCGTGGTAATATCTGGTAGCATTTCTCTTCATATTTGTACACATACACCCTTCATTATCAGTCGAGGACTCGGGTCTGCTTCATTGCTGACTTGAGGAGACGCCGCGTCCGCAGAGGACTTCCCCAATTACCATAGCGATGTCATCAAGCGCCACTTCAAGTCCGGCCTCGAGCAAACTTCTCCCTCCTTCGAGTTCTTCCAATTACTCGCAGGCGCCTTCTTCGACAGGTGCTGACCCTTCCTCCAAACGAAGTCTGAGCTCAGGAAGCTTCGGTGCCGGTGCTTCAACGCGTCAGTCTTCCCAGGCGCGTGGGAATCAACCCCTCCGAAAGCAACATAAAGGACAGAGGAAGCCGCGTCTTTTGGTGGATGAGGATGCCCTTGGAGAGTCTGCCGCCATGAGGTCAATCAACAGTCGCAAGGGCCAGACATCCATCACCCACTTGATGAACTTTAGCCTCCCTCCACGGCCTCAGCATCACTACCAGCACCACTTCAACAATCGACATCAAAGACGTAATCCTACTTTCGGCCTGGGATCGGGATATCATGCTGTAGACAAAGCTCGCTACGTTCACTCCAATTATCGATTCATTGTGCGGCCTGACCGGGATTATCATCCTCAGACAATCGATGCGGATATATACGTTGATTGGGATGCTGTGTTACAAGTCCTGGCTTCAGCCGAAACACAAGACGCAAGCTGTCCTATATGTTTATCTACACCTGTTGCGCCCCGCATGGCGAAGTGCGGTCATATCTTCTGCCTACCATGTCTGATACGATACATGCATTCCACGGATGATGAGAAACCTGGCCAGGAGAAACGGGCCAGGTGGAAGAAGTGTCCAATTTGCGAAGACAGCATATACATTTCCGAGGCACGGCCAGTCAGATGGATCGCTGGACACGACGCCAGCATGCTCAAAGAAGGTGGAGACGTGCTACTCAAGCTTCTCAAACGTGAACCGGGTAAAACACTTGCACTTCCACGAGATACCGCCGACGGATACGGACGATCTGACGACATTCCTTGGTTTCACGTTGCTGAAATGATGGAGTATGCTCGTTTCATGAAGGGCGGCGAAGACTACATGGCATCTCAGTACAGCCGGGAACTTGATGACCTCGAAACTCAGGAGAAGGAAGATGAGCTGATGTTTGGCGACGAGAACACATGGACTCGCAAAGCTGTCCTAGCGATTGAGGATGCCAAACAGAAGCTATCAGGCTTGGGTAACCCTCCTCCTACTACCTCGACCTCAACGAAACCCGTCGACATCCCCGATTCATGGGAATCCGCTGACACAGAAGGTCAATCGTCCCTGACCACCGCCATGAAATCTCTGTCAGTCGAACAATCAAGTAGAACACAGCCTCACCCTCTTGCGAACAAGCGCCAGCCTGATTCCGACCGTCCTCAGTCACATTCTTTCTATTTCTACCACGCGATGCCCAATTTCTTTCTGTCACCACTGGATATACGCATTCTCAAGACAGCTTTCGGCGACTTTTCTGCTTTCCCATCGAGCATTCTTCCACGGGTAGAGCATATCTCTACAGGACACATCATAGATGACGACTTGCGGAAACGGGCCAAATACATGGCTCATTTGCCGTACGGATTCGAGGTGACATTCTTGGAATGTGACTGGACCGAGACCATCAGTCCAGTCATCCTGGAACAATTTTCAGACGATATTGCAAGGAGAAGGAAGCGGAACTCTGAAAAGGAGGCGCGAGAGGAGAGGGATAGATTACGTGCTGAAAAAGAAGAGGACGACAAACGATGGGCACCTGCACCAAGAAGGCGACGGGGCAGTTCTGCACCCAGGAGCTTCAGCGAATCAGACTTCCGCCCCTTAGTTGACGCAAATACTCACCCAAGCTCGTCTCCCGGGGAGTCAGGCTTTGCCACGACACCTCCTTGGAACACGAGAACACATTCATCGTTTGCAACTTTGGCCACGCCTGGGACAAGTCCCGATGCTCCAAGGACGGTTTGGGGCACAACAGCTATTGTACCAACCTCACCATCGATGCTTGCTGCTCCTGAGCCTGCTGCAGCACAGGATGATGGATGGCTTCAAGGATGGGAGAGGGATTTGTTGGATGACAATGATGCTGTTGCCATGGTCGAAGCCAGCCTCAACAACGACGTAGGCCGTCCTGCTGGTGGCTCATCGAAGAAAAACAAGAAGAAGAAGATCACGCTCATGTCGACGAACAACCGAAGAGGTGCATGACGCGGACCCGGCTGCACGATAATGATTCAAATGAAGCTTGTGTATATAGTGATGCCCTTTTGCAGAGTGGCCCGAATATGGCGCTGCCATTGCAGATGTCAATAAACGAGCCTTGGCTCTCAATATCCATTCATGAACATACCTCGACGTGGTACTGGTAGTTTAGTGTTTCTTACTCTCTGGGTGGCAGATTGTTTTGGTGTGGACAAACTCTAATGGTTAGAATGGTTTTTTCCAGCGGAATGGAATAAACATTCCCGAGCCGCACCACCACTACATTACGTCGCACTGCATGTTTACTCTTCGTCATTACTCGCGTCTTTGACAGATTTACACTCATTTACTCGCTCATATCGCCTCATCTAGTCATTCTTTAGTTTTGGTCCCTCATTCCCAGCACCGTCCGATATGACGGTCACGCGTACCCAGGCGGGGAAAACGCCCAAGTATGCTTGAGCCCTCAGTCGTCGCACAAAAACGCGTTTGCTGACCGTTCTTCTAGGAAAACAGCTCATCCAGGATATGTCGAGACGCCCGGTACCTTTCGAAAGCCTCGTACGCGCAAGTCCGGGGTAGGCATCGAAGACTCGGACGCGCAAGACTCATCGACCGGCCACGAAGACGATGTAACGGCCGTGAAGCATGCTCCAAGGAGCACACGGAAAGCGTCACGCTCTGCAAAGTTCACGGAGGACCTACGTGACACCACGGAAGAAGAAGCCGTCAATGGACATATCAAAGCAAAGCCGAATGGTTCCATCACCAGCAAGATGAATGGACATGTCGTCCCCTCAGAAAGACTTGTTGATGGCTGGAGACTAGGTATGGACCCCAAGGTCGACACCAGCGGTCATTTCGAGTTCGGGGGTCCATGGGGCGTTACAGCAATGATGATTGGCTTTCCTACCCTCATGTACTACATGTGGATCGGTGCGACGTACTATGACGGGAAGTTTCCACACCCTAGAGATGGGGAGACCTTTGTCGATTTCCTGCATGGCTTAGGTCGGATGGTATACTATGGTGCATGGCCTTCGGTGAAAGCTTGGGCCATGTACTGGACCTTCTTCATTTTCGAGGGCGCCCTTTACTGTTTGATGCCCGGCATATGGACTAAAGGCAAACCTCTACCCCACGAAAACGGCAAGCAACTCGATTACTATTGTTCTGGAATGTGGTCTTGGTGGACCACGATCATTGTGGCATTCGCGCTGCATTTCTCTGGCCTCTTCAAGCTGTATCAGATCATTGACGAGTTCGGTCCACTCATGTCTGTTGCCATCATCTCCGGTTTCCTGGTTTCGATCGTGGCGTACACATCCGCCATCTACCGTGGCAAGCAGCACAGGATGACTGGATATACTATGTATGATTTCTTCATGGGAGCCGAGCTGAATCCGCGAATGTTTGGGATACTGGACTTCAAGATGTTCTTCGAGGTTCGTCTGCCTTGGTACATTTTGTTTCTGATATCAGTTGGGACGGCTGCACGACAATACGAGCTCTATGGCTATGTGTCAGGACAAGTAGGACTTCTCGTTATGGCACACTTTCTGTACGCCAATGCTTGCAGTAAGGCGGAAGAGTGCATTGTCCCAACATGGGACATGTACTATGAGAAATGGGGGTTCATGCTCATCTTTTGGAATTTGGCCGGGGTGCCGCTGACATACTGTCATTGCACGATATATCTGGCAAACCACGCTCCAAGCACATATATTTGGAACAAGTATGCACTGGGCGCATTGTATGTGATGTATTTGTTTGTCTACTGGGTTTGGGATACCACAAACAGCCAGAAGAATCGATTCCGGGCACAGGAATCTGGCGGAGCCATCACCAGGAAAGCCTTTCCACAGCTTCCATGGCAGAGCGTCAAAAATCCAAAGGTCATCAGGTCAGAGGATGGTGATACTATCCTGGCAGACGGCTGGTGTAAGTATCTCCTTGCTCGGATCGACCTCATCGCTAACCGTGTTTCCAGATGGCTATGCACGAAAGATCCATTACTCCTGTGATCTCTTCTTCGCACTCTCTTGGGGAGCAGTAACCGGTTTCCGCTCCCCCTTTCCGTGGTTCTATCCAGTCTTCTTCAGCTGTATGATCGTCCATCGCGCTATTAGAGATATCGAACGGTGTCGGAAAAAGTATGGCAAGGCATGGGAGGAGTACGAAAGGCAGGTTCCTTACCTGTTCATTCCTGTAAGTCTCGACGTCCCTGCAAACCTGCCCAGCGCTGAACAATGCGTAGTATGTGATTTAGAGACGACTTACCTCCTCGCTCGTCTTTCCCTGTCCGACACCGCCTGGTCCAAGGACTGGTATTCTCTGGACCATCTGCACCCTTAACATCGGATAGAAAACCATCGAAGGGCGGTGTCCGTGTCTTTTCAGCTCTCAAAAGTCCCGCTTGGCGAAGCCAGGTATAATGATAATTCCACACAAACCACTTGTCGTTCTCCATTTGTCCTCTTCGACAGCTGCGTTCGGTTCTTTTTCTACGCTCATTGTCAGTATTGGTGGTGGTTTGCACACCTCTGTCGTGGTATGCACTCTGTTGCCGTTCGCCCTTGTTTGGGCGTTCACAGCCTTGCACACGACAAGAACCGCTCCGCAGCGTATTCTTCCACACCGGGAGCAACGCTCCACTGCGTCTACAACATGCACACTGCAATGAACGCTCCGCAGCGCAGCGCCGTCGAGCCTTTTCACATCTTCCTCTCAAGCAATGGCTTCCTTCTCGCGAGACTCACTTCCCAACTCTCCTCATTTTCCACAATCAAGCGAACTGGCAGCCCTTTTCTTGGAAAGACGTTGGACAGTTGCAATAAACACTCTCAAGACACTCCTCGGAGCTCGACGCCGACGACAGACTCGATTCTGCAAGGTACGCATCACCAGAGAGCCCATCTTCAGCTTGACAGCGAGCTGAAAATGAGTTTTCGCTGAGCCAACCACCCCAATTGAGTCTTGCTAACGAGTTTTGCTCTGTAGACCAGCTCATCTTCCTGACAAACCTCAATACCACAGACTCATTGGCTCAAGATGTCTCTCTCCATGACACTGGCGACCTCAATGGCGACTGGAATGCTGTCTGCACCTCTCTTTTCGAATCTCTCGGTCTCGGTCCTTGGTTCTGCTCTCTCGGTCACTTCTGCTGCTCTCACACCATCCAGCAATGCCTCAATGCAAAGCTTGGACGTGCCAGCGACTGTTTCGGTGTCAGTATGGGTTCCAGACTCGGCTGCTCCTACCAGCATGAACGTCTCTGCTCTCTCGGTCTCGAACAACAGCACGGTCAACGCTTCTCTTCCTCTTTTGGTGACCAGCACGGTCAATATCAACATCACAGCCACCAGAACAGTCAGGATCACCAAGACTGTGCCTGCTTCTCTTACTCCTTCTACCAGCCTTGCCACCAGCATGGTCACGGTTTCTGTTCTTCCTCTTCCGGCTACCAGTACGGTCAATACATCCACAAACAGCAGCGCAGCCAGCTTGTCGTCGCCTGCAATCACCACATTCTCCGCCAGCACGGTCTCTACATCATCCAGCACGTCGGCAATCATCAGCGCAACAGCACAGCCTGCACCAGTCTCTCCTGCTCGTTCTCCTGCATGGAAAATCGTCAAGATCATCTCGTCAGTGCTCGGTACCTGCATGCTAGTCATGTTTGCCGCTCTGGTCTGGTTGTTAGTACAGCGCCGCAAGGATCGCAAGGACAGACGCACCATTCCGTACACTGTGGGCAGTGTTTCGACCTCTCCAAGCACATTGTCGACCCTTCCAAGCCCTCCAGTCATTCCAGCACCAGGGTTTGCTCCTCTCTTTGTCCGTCGAGTGCGTCCACGCGAGCGCGCTGCGCCTCCTGCGTCACCAGATATCAGAATGTCAGTAATGTCCGACCCGCGAAGCAGTCGCTCTACCAGGACTGAGCCATTTCCGGAGTTTGTCGAGACGCCAGAGCGGCGGCGGTCGGTGTTTGCCTCGTTTGAGAGGTTCACGGCGTGGTGGACCGGAGCAGGAGGGGAGGGTGTGGTAGACGAGTACCACTCCTCGGGTGACGAGAGCACGTGAAGATCGGGGCGAGTGAGCTGGAAAATGAGGTAGTTGTGAAATGAGTAATTGGCATGTGAGAGTACAAATGAAATAGAAGTGAAATAAAAGTGAATTGGCACGTGCTGTTTTTTGTCTTGAAAATGTGATTCTGTCGCCCACCCTTTGTATAACGAGGCTGTGTACTCGTTGTATCCGGTACCTTCCTAGGTTGTATCTATAGATTCTCCTTCATTGTACTTCGAGCTTGCTCCCTCTCTAACACTATACTCGTATTCGTTACAACTCCGACGGCTTCCCGTGATAACGTATAGTTACTACTTCGATATACTCGGTGAACTCCATATTTGCATCAATGAAATTCTCTTCGTTATACTTCGAGCGCCCTTCCTTTCTAACACTAACCTCTATCCGATGAGAAGGCGAAGCTCGCTGTACTCATCGCCACTCTACTTCACGTTGCTTCACTGTGTCTCTTCCACTGCATCGTACTTTCACTTGAACTTCTCCCTCACGTACTCCTCCACGCTAACCATCTTCATCCCCCTCCTTGCGCTCCAGGTATCCTCCCGAGGCCAACTCAATCCCACCCCCTCCGCAAACACAACGCGATACCTCTTCAACTTATCCTCCGGGTCGCTTTTACTCTCATTCCGCAGAAACTCTAAAGGCCAAGCCCGTCTCACGATTTGTCTTCCTGTCGCCCGCTCAACGACATCAGCGAATTTACCGTATGACAGCGTGTCGCCCGCTATATAAACAGGCTGATTGACTGGGGCGTCCCTGTCAAAAACAAGTTCCGCTGTAACTCGCCCGATATCCTCTGCTGTTGTCGTGGTAATCATATCATCCCAGCTGTTCAGGGCGGTCACCTGCATCTTACCGTCCGGCAAAGGCACGACAACGCCCCAGTACTCCTCGAAGAGAAAGGACATGAAGATGCCGCAGGATATGATTGTCCATTGAGTCAATGTCTGGGAGCGGAGCACGTCGCGCACGTCGATTTGTTCGGCGAACATGCCTTGGCCGCCAGTCCGAGAAATGGCGTCGTAGTTAACGCCGTGCTGCCAGGGGATGTAGTATTCTACACCTGCGGATAGGACCGCGCGGGTGACTTTGAGCATGGTGCCGGGCTGGGATGTCATGCCGCCGGCATGCAAGACACTGGTATACGGCCGGAAGAGCTTGGTTAGGGACTCTTGGGTGGAGGACTCGATGTCTCCTCCTACGAGGGTGATGCCTTGGTTGCGGAGGGTGGTGTGTTGTTGGAGTTTCTCGGATGTTGGGTTTGTCAGGCTTGAGGGCCTCACCATCAGTGTGATACTGTTAGCGGCTGGGTCGTAGAGCGGATGTGAGGTAAGTGCTTGGAGGATAGCTGTTCCTAATTCGCCGGCGCCGATGACGAGGATGGATTTGGCGCGTGATGGGAGTTGGGCTTGAGTTTGAGACATGGTAGTGGGAATAGTGATTGACGGCGACGACCTTTTACCAATACACGATATCGGACACTGTGATTCATTTGATGACGGCTGCTCATGTTCTTGATATACTGTACCAATATATGACCTTATATCCTAAGTCCTGATGCCGTGGGTTACATGCTTTCTGGGCAATGCTGGGCACTTACTAATGGGGGCGAGGAGCCTTGCGCGGGGAAGCGCACTCGCCGTGCTTGGGTGTGGGCTGCAGCCGTGACAGCTAAGATATGTCAGTGGTATACAGAGAGCAGACATAAGTAGATGTCCCTGGGTATCATTCCGGCTTACAAATGGTAGAGTGGACCTCAGGGGCTATGCTGCTGATGTTATGAACTGTTTGAGATGTTACATTTTGGTTCGGGGCTAACGGAGTACTGTATGGTTAAACTCCGGCTGCCCTAATACGATCTGGCGAACCTAGGCGAACAATGATGTGAAAGTATCGATGACGCTCTTGCATATGGGTGCAATTCTGCCTCTACCTTTATTGGACACGCCTTCGTCCTCCTTCATACCAGCCGTGGTACAATCCTCACGAGTGGAAGACGTTGAAGTGGTTGAAGTGGTAATGTTGTATTGGTAGTGTTCATTCCGTCTGGAAGGGACGTGTTGCTGTTGGCCGCTCACTGATATCACTGCAAAACATAAACCTGGTGCTGTCCTACCCGCTTGCACTGTCCCTAGCATAAAATAACTTTTCCGGCTTGCTGAATCATGAATATTCAGCGCTGGTCATAACGCTGAACCCGGCTCGATCATGACGCTTTTCTCCCATACACAATGTGTCTATGAGGTTAGTAATACCCAAGGAAACGAGGATCCGACATGACTCACAGTTTGGTATACAAGTGATATTTCATATTCTTCAAGTCAGCCCTGACTCCGCCCATCAGGATTTCGACTTCCTCCTTTTGCCACCCGAGCACTCTGGTGAAAAGAGCCAAACTGTACGCAGGAGCTGCCTCCATAAGATTCAGATTCATGTACATAGCGATCTCCTTCAGTCGTTTGTCCTTTGGCCAGGGCGAGAGTGGACACTTTATTTGGCATGAGTCACTGTCCGCCTCCAGTGGATGGGGCTGCCTACCTTGTATATGTCTTCGTGGACATCCTGAAAGCCTGCATCGACCACCATGCCTTTGATTTGAGGACCCACGTTCATAACCCTGCCGGTTAAGGCAGAAGCATTGCTAAGCTCATGCTGCCACCGGTTGTACGAGCTGTCGTCAGGAAGACTGTTGTCGTCGGTCGAACCCCATGCTTCGAAATCCATGACTTCCAACCAGCCGCCTGGTTTGAGGTTTTCCAGGCATTGCTGAAAGAGTCGCGGCCAATCCTCAATAGATCCGCCCATATTGCCGATCCGGATCCAATCGAATTTATCTTGAAAGGTCCATTCGGCCTCACAGTCATCGACCATAAATTGCAGGTTCGGCGGCACCCAGATGGGTTGTATTGGTGATAAATCTGTGGCGATGACTTCTGCTTCTGGGAATTTGTCGGCAACATCGATGGCCCTGATAGAAAATTGTTAGTGCGTTGGGACTTTATTTTCGTGTATTTCAGGTCTTGCCAGATGCCTGTGCCGGTACCGATGTCGAGAATCCTCTGAGGGTTCTCAATGGGCGCTCGGTGTAGTTCTCCGCCCAGAATCATGGACTGAACATGGTGAAGCAAGTCTAATCGTTCTTGTTCTTGTTGGTCATTGGGTGCGAAATATTTGCCGGCCTTGTAGGAGTGATAGCGGCGACCATTTTCGTACTGATAGTTAATCACGCTTGAATTCAATGAGGTCGTGTCGCTGATAATACTGTCGCCATAGGCTGAGTCGGCATCGGTCTCGTTTGCCATGGCGAAAATGCACCGTTTGACTCCGCAAATCAAGGGACAAAAGGCTGAAGTTTCATATTGAGTTGCTGCGTTGCCGAGGAGTTGAAGTTAATCGAGAGAAGAGAAGCAATGATGGAAAGAGAGGAGCAAAGTAAAAGTGGGATGGCACGGGGTGTAAGCCTTAATGGTGGGGCCCGTGGTATCTTCCACGATGTCAGGCATTTCCCGCCCCGAAGGCGCAGGGGTGCATGGATCAGCTCAGCGTTATAGGCTTCGTAGGCTTTGACTTTTGCCCTTGTCGAAATGATCCGGACGATACTTTGGTGATCGGTTTAGCGCCTAAAGACGTCGGCTTGATCTGCACCTAGATCAACGATGAGAGCATGGTTTGATTGTTCGCCCGTACTCATGGAAAGCAAAGATCATGTGGTAGAGACTTCATGTTGTGCAGCGACGAATAACAGGCTGCAACCAGGCAATCGCTTCCATGTCCCTCATGCAGCGCTTGCGTCGTGACTGCTGCCAGCCATGCATTGAGTGAGTGTACGAGGTAAGCGACAACGACAAGCACATCATCGACCAGGGTATAAGAGGGCAGTCTTCCCCGTTCCCAGATACCCTGAGATTCATGTATCTCATTAATGTGAGCTTGTGATCGCCACCATATTCCAGCCCAAGTCTTGCTGCTGCATCACGAGGGCTGCTACCGCTGGCTTGTCCCCGGCGTGGCACCCTAGCGGTCTCGATCTTGATAGTGGAGGAAGCTCGTTCCTTATGGTTGACAGGTGCACGAAGGAGGCTCGCTTACCTTTTCTTACCTAGGTATGTACGGAGCCCCATGCGGGTATCGCTTCACACTTATTCAACTAGCCTGGCGTGCTCGTCTCCTAGGCGAGAGAGCTGCCAGTCCGCAGGATTGGGGAATGGCTGGTGTTATCCGACTACTGCAAACTATCCACCGGAAGACACTCAGATAGGCAGTTCGTCCTCAATAATGTGGCCCATTTTGCCATGTGGTTTGAGATCCTCCCTCCAACTCAAAATGATACGAAGCCACTTGCGGCACGGTCAATTGTAATGATCCATCCCCCGTCTGGAGTCAAGTGAGTTGGTCTTCAACTCATCCTCTTTCAACACTTCCGCTCCCTTCCATCCGCAGCCCCAAGCCACTGGCGCATCAAGCAATATGGCATTCTTTACGTACATGAGTTTGCCGGTTCTATTGGTTCTGGTTCCCTTTACAGCTTTTTCCTCCTTGGCAATCTACCGCCTGTGCTTTCATCCCCTTTCCAAGGTCCCCGGACCAAAGCTTGCCGCCATCTCCCGATTTTACGACTTTTACTATGACTGTATTCAGGGCGGCAAATTCTCATTTAAGATCGAAGAACTCCATGAGTTACATGGTGAGATCCACTAAGTGCTTAGAGATTATCATAAACTAACCGCAAGTTTTGTAGGACCTATCGTTCGCATAGGACCCAATGAAGTTCACATACAAGATCCGGACTTCTTTGATGAATTTTACAATGTCACCACTCGTCTTGATAAAGATCCCTGGTACTATGCCTTCATCGCGTCGCAAGATGCCGGCTTTGGTACATCAAATGTCGACCTTCATCGTGCTCGACGAAAAGCCATGAGCCGCTTCTTTGCATCTTCAGCAATTTCGAACCTCGAATCTTCATCAAAAGAAAAGGTCCTCAAGCTATGTCGGCGCCTCCAGCAGATGCGACAAGAAGGCAAACCGGTGAATCTCTCCAATGCATATCGTTGTCTCGCTGGGGACTCTGTGACGGATTATTGTCTACCCAAAGGTTTTGATCTGCTGGACTCTGTCGATTTTGCAGATGACTACAACAAGCAGGCCCGCATCATCTCGCAGATCGCTGTATGGCACCGTCACATCCCCATCATTATTCCCATCTTCATGCGCATGCCGAGATGGTTCATCGAAAAGACTTCGACAGAAGGTGGTGTGATGGCATTCGATTTTCAAACGGTAGGACCTGGTCCCTAACAAGTGGTTGATATCAAAGCGGTTGACAGTATGGCAGGATCTGGCACGAATGGCAGAAACAGTTGTCAAAACCGAAAAGAGAAGTGATCGATCAGTCCTAGATGGTATCGTCAACTCCGATGCCATTCCAGAGAGTGACAAGACGGTCGAGCGAATCACGCAAGAAGCGCGGACACTCGTTGGTGCAGGGACCGAGACCACGGGCATATCCCTCGAAACCATCACATTTCACGTCCTGTCGCATCCTGACGTGCTCCGTAAGCTGAAGGAAGAGCTGGTCAAAGCTGCAGAGGGATCAAAAGGTGTCAAGGACCCTTTAACGAAATACAGTACGGTGCAGCGCTTGTCATACCTCACAGCCGTTATGAACGAAGGTCTTCGCCTGGCGAACAGCGTATCTGGGAGACTGGCAAGAGTCAATCCACGCAGTGCCACCACGTATAAGTCATACGTGTTGCCACCAGGGACGGCCATCAGCATGTCGATTAGGGATAATCATTTATCGGAGTCTGTGTTCCCAGACGCTTTGTCATTCAAGCCCGAACGATGGCTGGTGACGGGAGACGAGCTGAAGCATATGGAGAAGTGCTTTGTACCTTTTGGACGTGGTGGAAGAAGTTGCATCGGGAAAGAGCTGGCGTTGATGAACCTTTACCTGACGCTTGCGAGCTTCTTCCACGAATTCGATGCCGAGCTGTTCGAGACGAGGAGGCAGGATATTGATATTGAGCATGACTTCTTCTCCCCATTTCCTTCTCCGGACTCAAAAGGTCTGCGGGTCATGCTCAGGTAAGACGGAATGGTGAGCTGTACTTCTGCAGGTAACTCGGGTATCAATGCGACATCAGGTGCGAGTTCATCAACGTATTGGAATAAATACGTTAGAAGATTTGCTTGGTAAAGTCAGCCCTGGCAGTGGAAGGCGAGAAGCGTAAGAACGACGGTTGATAACACAATAAAACGGAGGATTTGACGAAGTACGAAATACGACGGACTTCCGTGTCACCTGCCGCAGTATACTTGGACAGCTCCAATAATGCCTACCTAGGTGTCCCAGGCAGCCACAGACAACCTATGGCAATCCGCGACGGAAAACATGTCCACTCACATCACGGCAATTGCTAAATGTATAACTTGAAGCAAGTAACTTGACAAAACTGTGAATATCACTAGGCATCAGTCAAAGACAATCTTATATATTCCTTGGAAATTGCAGAGCTCTTCACTGAGGTTGCGACTTGCTTGAAGAATCAGCTACCTGAGCTTCATCGGAAAAGGCACCGAAGTCAAAAGGCTTCTCTCAACACCTGCCAGGTATCTAGGTACATCTCAGTATTTCATACACGCATCGCCTCTGCCATACCACATTCTCGTCATGGGACTGGAACGCAACTTCGTGGGTGATCCATATGCACTACAGGGATACTGGGGACCGCCAACCTCAGTGGCCAAGTAAGTTCCATCTATGCCACAATCACGGAACGATATCATGCTGATATCTACACAAGCTTCTGTGAAGAAGACTACGGCGTTACGCTGTACATTGGCGAATTCGTAAATACGTTCACGAATCTTGCATATGGTGTGTTCAAGTCCCACCAGTAAGTAATGAATGAAAGCTGACCACGGCCAAAACAGTCTACTGGTCGATCAACGAGCTCTTCCCCGGAGAAAGCCTGTTTTCTACAACAGCATTTCCCAACCTGGCACTATTCTTTGTCGGAGTCATGTCCTTTGCCTTCCATCTCACCTTGAAATACGGCGCACAAGTATGCGACGATCTGTCCATGTTCTGGGTGTGCGCCGCCATCATCTACGAGCTGTACACTGTCGACCAACCAACCAGGGTAAAAGTGGCATTTGGATCCGCATTGACGGCGGTGCTGGGAACCATCAGCGCCATTCACTGTACCTTGTACCAACTATGGCTACATAATTGGACGTTTGTCCTGCTTGTCACCGCCATCTGGCCGCGGGTATTGTATCTGATTCATCGCAAGTTCAAAGGCGAGGAAAAGAAATACTGGCTGGGGAAATTTCGGGTTGGAGGTATTTGTTTCGTGGCGGGATTCGTGGTATGGGTCATCGACGGTGCGGCTTGTGGGCAGCTTCGTGAAGCTAGAAGGGCTGTTGGACCACCTTGGGCTTTTGTGCTGGAGTTGCATGGATGGTGGCATATTCTCACGGCCGTGGGTGCCGGGTATTGCGTCCGGGTGACAAAGGTGCTCACCAAGAGATCGTCGTGAGGTACCACAAGTACTCGGCGATTTTGCCGGACTGAACAGGTATTATGCAGTATTCACAGCCTTGCCTAGGAGTTGCCATAACTCGTAGAACTCCGTAAGGTACGCAGATATGATGAAATCCCAGTGGAACAGGCACACGTCAGTTTCCGCCGGCACTTACCATTGGCATCGCTAATATTGCACGTTTCAGGCAACACCAGGCCCTTGTGGTATCGGGAAAATCTCCTATAGGCAGCACGGAACCTCAGCCCGGGCTCGTCAAGCCTGTTACTGCCAAGTATCTTTATCTCGGTGGGTTCAACTGGAACCGCTTGACGTCGTTTTGTTCATCACTCAGCGACACTCACGCATTCACATTTCTCGTGAACGTCTTTCCAGCTTGCACTTGCTGCTGCTGTGGCTCCATTGTGGCATTGAGATCTTCGCAACCAGGAACAACCCGAGATTTCCATCGCCATCGCGATCTTGGGAATTTGATGTCAAACCCATCGCCATGAATAGCCTGATGGCGTATCCCACCCCTCCTTTCCATCATGCCACAACGTCACACCCTCTAAGGATGAGCTTGGCTTCACTTAGTGCTCCGGACCAACCATACCAACCATACACGGCTCTAGGTGACCGAATTCGGTATACTAATTCATGAAGATCACTTGACCTGCTCGGGTAAGGTCGAAAGAACTGACCTCCTCTTGATTTCTTATCCTACGTCGTGCTCGTGTTCGTGCTTCGTGCCTGACTGCTTCGTGAACCTTTTTCTTACGACCTCTATTGTCCTTTCGTGTCTACCTTGACTTCTTACAGCAAAATACCCGAGTCTTGATCATGTCGTTACCTACGACACGACTGAGCCTCAGCCTTGCAAAAAGCTGCACTCCGGCTGTGCGCTCAATATGCAGAACCACAAGCAAAGCACGAGCACTCAGACCAACAGTCACGGCTCAGCAGTATCGCCTGTTCTCCCAAAGTCCTCTCGCCAGCAGCAAAGCATCCAGCAAAGAGCCGTCAAATGAGAAGCAGGCGCCATCAATCAAAGAAAAGCTACCCGACCCACAACAATCACCCTTTCGATTTCGCGAATTTGACCTGAACGAAAAGGTCTTCATCGTGACTGGAGGAGGTCGTGGTCTAGGTCTGACATTAGCTGAAGCACTCGTCGAAGCCGGTGGAAAAGGTAAGCTACAGCTACCCTCGAACCCCCTCAGCCACCCAGGTGTAGTGTGACCACTTTCCAGGGTAAGTACTGATTCGTGGGACAGTATACTGTCTCGACAGACTCCCCGAACCGGAACCAGAATTCCACGAAGTTCAACAACGTCTGGGTCCCAAGTATGGCGGCGCCCTGAACTACGACCATGTCGATGTCCGAGAGGCCGGCAACCTGGATAGGGTCATCTCCGAGATTGCAAGCAAGCACCAGCGCATGGACGGGCTCATAGCAGCGGCCGCCATACAGAACGTCACGCCAGCACTAGACTTCACTCCAGAGAAGATCATGGAGATGCTGGACATTAACTACAAGGGCGTTTTCCGTAGCGCGGTGAGTTGTGCTCGACAGATGATCAAGTACGATTGCCAGGGGTCGATCTTGTTGGTCGCGAGTATGAGTGGACTTATCGCGAACAATGGGTTTACTTCGGCGGTGTATAACTCGAGTAAGGCCGCGGTGTGCCAGCTTGCGAGGAGTCTGGCGATGGAGTGGGGGAAGGCGGTCAATGGGAAGCCGATTAGGGTTAATGCGTTATGTCCTGGTACGTCGCAAAACGACGGTTGACGTGCCTGGGAGTGGTGGACTGACGATTGAGAACAGGAAATATCGTGACACCAATGGTATTGAAGAACTTTGAGGATCAGCCTGAGTTGAAGGAACAGTGGGAGAGTCAGAACATGGTGAGCCCTTGAATAAAACAATCTGATATCGATGAGAACAGCATACTGACGAGAACGTTCAGCTCGGACGACTATCGGAACCTAAAGAGTACAGAGGAGTAGCGTTGCTGTGTATGAGTGATGCGAGTTCATTCATGACTGGGACCAATGTATGTTCTTTGGCCTCGAGTGTGGATCGTGAAGGTCAAATAGCTAACGGCTTACAGCTGGTCATTGATGGAGGATACACTGCGTGGTAGACTGCCAGGTATATTTGCGCGGAAGAGGAACCCTCTTATACTACCGAGTGTGAACGCCCACCCCCAGGCGCCAACGGTGTGACGTTGAGCAGATTGCGGTGCCAGATCTGAAATTGCAAGCGCTTGACGCTACGAAGCGCACATACAGACCGCGAAGATGTCCACTAAGCCGAGTTTGAACTTCTGCAGTTCTCCCGAAGGCTTGTTTGGAGGTCCAACGCGAATGATTGCGAACTCGGTGATAGATCTGGATATTGCAGTATAGTCGAGACGGGATAGATCTGAAGGGGTTGGGCTCAATGCAGACAGGCATTGATCGAGAAGGTATCACCAGGAAAAGGCGAAAAACTACGAGATTGTTTGGGAGTCAATGCTGAGTCATGTTTCGCTTTCCAAACAGGGCGTTGGAAAGGTATGTCTCTCTTCCGACGAGAGTCTTTTCAAGGACAAGAGAATGGAGATGATACATTGCTCCGTAAAGTGAGTCTCATACAAGACCTCTTTTGTACAATTATGGCCAGATCTGTTGGTAAATGGTATCGCCTGATGTCCGAATGCCTCTTTGACCTCTGATATACGATATCAGTCATGCCTCTGTCGTACTCGTACTTGTGACCGCCTTAGAGCGTAGCTTCCTCACATACCAGAACGATCACAGAACGTGCTGAACGCTGCTGTTGGAGTGCAACGGACCCCCTGTAGAGATGTAGTCCAGCTTAGATGATTATTTTCTCATGGCCTCGAAGCGAGTGGTGCTTGCATCACCGCTTGGAGGTCGCAGCAGCATTCCGATACGCTCTCTCCTGTTCAATGTCAAGTCTCCGCTGCGCCTCGTACTTGGCTGCTGATGTTTGCTTTTTCTCCAACTTGGCCTTCTCCACTCTCTTCTCGGTCTCGTTCTTCCAAGTGTTACTAACACCACTAGTTGCGCTCTTCCAGACTTTAGACCCTTGAGTCTTGATCACTTCGACTCCTTTGTCAATGATGCTGCGATCAGGTGATGACACCGGTTCTGGCGGAGCAACCACCGTCTTTTGGGCCACTGGCGCTGGTTGCTCAATGATATTCATTTTGGAGAACTTCGTCGATTTAGGTGCCGCTGGACCAGAGCCTGGAGTTGGAGGAGCTAACGGCGTCATGTTCCTCCAGTTTCTGAACCATGGGTTCTGAATGGTCGTTATTTGTATCTGTGAAAGAATACCATTGACAAAGAAGTATAATTGAGTCGCTCCCGGCTGAAATGATAGAAAGACGAATGAAATGGGTGGCAGGATGAGTTTGAGCATCTGCATGGCGGGAGGGGCGGCTGCGTTTCCTTTAGAAGAGGCCGAAATATTGAAGTATGTCATTGCCGCGGCGCCTAGAGGTAGTAAGTAGGTCGCATCACCGATACTCAGATTTTCCACCCAAAGCCATTGTTCGGTCTCGAATGCTGGAACGGGTAGAGTTCCGCAATCTCTTAGTAGGCGGAAAGCGCCAAACTGTAGTGGAATCTGTATGATGATCGGAAGAAAAGCTTTCGACAGAGAGACACCCGATTCCTTGCTCAATTCCCTGATCTGTTGTTGGGTTTCGATAGCCACCTGCCGATTGTTTTCGCGAAGAGCCTCTGCAACCTTTGTGCGCAGTGGTTGTAGTACGGGCTGCATCATCTTCATCCTTGCGCCTTGCTCTGCGGCACCCACGGCTGCGGGAAAAAGGAAAATACGAGTGAGGACGGCCAGTGCAATGATGGATGATGACCAAGATAGTCCCGCCGTAATATGCAAATGCTCATAGAAGAATTCCATCACAGCAGTCGGTCCCCAGCCGAAGTCAAGACCACAGACATCTTTGAGATATCCAATGCCCTCTGGGACCGAAGCGACATCAGTTGCCAACTCCGGTGCTGGAGTGTTATGTGGTTTGAGTATTGCATTTTCAAGGTCCGCCAGTGCTTGCGGCTCGACACTGCTGACAGGGTGCGGATGAGTGAAGGTAGGATCGGGAGCTTCAGCGGTTGCATGCGAAGCTTTCACGGTACGTGTAGGCTCGAGAAGTGTCTGGGGTGATTCAAGCGTGCCTTGGAGGTTCTCTGAGGTTGATGCGGTTTCGGTTCCTGAAGGTTTACTAGACCCCCATCCAAACAGGGATATTGAACGTGATTGCTGGGATAGAACCAGCCTGGCATTGCTGTTGCCCCGTGTCGCCCTTACGCGAGTAAGGGACGTCCGCGTCGTGTGGTGAGAGAACTATTGCTAGTCAGTCCTGCCCTCTCAATGGTCACGACTTGAAGAGGTAGCCTACATGCCGCACATCTCGTGCTCCGAATCCAGTCAATCTCCAGTTGCCATTGCTGATGTGTCGACTCGACCACCTGAGTCCTTGCGACACCGGCATCTTGAATTACGACGCCGAACCGGATACTGCGCAGTCGATTCCACTTGAGAAGCCGCAGGAAAATGTACATATGGAGTTCGTGTCAGGGAAGGTGCGCCGAACTTTTGACCACGACCAATCGGTTGCGGTCCAGAGCCTCTTAAGGGAACGACTACAGTATGGAAGGCTTTTGATGACTCGTGTCTATCTTTACATTGTCTGTGGGCTTCTTTTACGCCTATGCTATGCAGCAATACCTCTGAATTTATCCATTCGTCACCACTGTAAGAGTGCCAACCGCCGTCGATCTTCTTTATGAGCAGCACTGTAGCTTCTCAGCTGCCACCCACCCGCGCCCCGGAGGTAAGTGAAGATTCTGTTCAAGTGTACTTCTGCACAATCGCTCCTCCTCGCTTGAACTCTGCCATGTCTCCTAGGACCTTCGTCTTGTCTGTAAGCTCGTTCGTGGGAAAAGTGGTTTGCAGGACGAAGTCTCTGCCTCCAGGTTCGGCACGTTGGACAAAATCGTACACGTCGCCAATGTTTTGAGTGGTGTTGAATCGAGATGTCAACCTCGTACCCGAGCCCAAGCTGATTCTCAGTGTCACCGTTGGTTTCGATTCGTCGACGTTGGCAGTCGGAGGTCCAGTGGTGGTGGGCGCGGCGGGCGCAGCTGGTTCCGCAGCAAAGGAGCCAGGCATAGGTGAAGACATTCCTCCGGGGGTAGGACTTCCTAGACGTTGACCGGATCCTCCGAAAGGCTTGTACTTCTTTGTTGGCTTTACATACTTCTCATCGTGTTGTTTGATCTCCACATCCACTTCCTGACCCGGCTGGACGTTCATGATGTTCAAAGGTGCCCGTCCTTGTCGGATGAGGTTCAGAATCTCGGCATTCCTAGGGTCGTCGATTCTGTACAGGTCACCATCATCAATACTGAAGCCATCCTGCCAGAAGTGTAGGACACGTTCCACGCGTTCTGCTCTTGCTCTAGGCTGAGGTGCTGATGGTATTTCACGTGATGGCGCATCATCGCCTCCTAACGTGCGTGCCGAACCGGTGAAGTGTGTCTTCTTGGGAGCAGCTTCTTTGGGAGGGGGACCACGTTTCTGTGCCTTCTCCAATATTCTCTTCTTCAGGTCGTCGGGATTCTGCACGGCCAGACCAGACTTTTCACCACCCGCGAACAGATCATGTTTCTCGTCATCATCGGAGTCACCTGCATTTGCTCCTCCAGCATTGACATCGCTCAATGTGGCGAACTTCTTTTGTGTACCGGACGTCTTCTTGGATTGTGAGGGGTCGGAGGTGGAAGCAACAGGTATTGGCTGGGGGTCTACCGGGCCTTCTCCTAGTCTTCGACCTGAGCCAAATTGAGGGTGGGCCGGGTTCGAGAATTCTTCTGGCTCGTCTTCATCGACATAGTCTGAATCCTCGGCATTGTCATCAACGTGGTCTTCCTGTGCGGCATAATAGTTTGCAAGGGCAGTTTCGAGATTCCATTCGCTAGCAGCAAGGAACTGTTGAGCCTGCTAGACGTGTTAGCAAACAGGTAGATACCGCAGCGAAGAAAGTCATGCCTGTCGAGTTGAGGTGGATGCAATAGCAGTGAACTGTCCGATCAGAGCGTCTTGTTCTGACGGGTCGGCCATGATGTTTCACAAGAGATAAAAGGGAAAATGAGAGATGCAAAGGCTGCTGACGTAGAATAGAGTTCTCAAATGTGAGGACGTCTGTAGGGATGAAATGAGAATGTCTTGCAGATGAGGTGAAGAGTATTGACTGTTATGAATCGAACTGAATTGACTGCGGCGGAAAGAAGTACTTAGAACACTTGTATGTACAAACGGTACGTCACCGAAAGAGGCCTGAGAATTCTCGCGTGTGATTCGTTCCGCGGGTGAACCTCGTGCCTGGAACATTAAGGTAATGGTCTTTTTCCTTAGTTAGAGCACGCGGGACCTGTAACTTCTATACAAGCTCCCACCCACCGCAGTCTCGGCTACTCACTGCTGCTGTGGACGACCAGTACGGTTCGGGTGAAGGAGAGTTCATTTGCGCATTGAGGCTGTTGCTCCCTGTTTCCATTGCATAGGTACAAAGATGAGCCACTGCGAGCATTATCCTTGACCAAACCTCCATCATCGGAATTGCATCCTCGGATAGTCAAATCATCATACAATGGCTACACAAGCCGACGAGTCGCCTTCACCACCTCAAGACCTCTCCGGGTCTCAGTTGACCATTCCATCCGATTCCGAACCATACTCCTCATTATCTCCTCCTTCGTCATCTCCACCTCAATCGTCAGACAACAATGGAAGTCAACCAGTGATAATATACAAGCCTCCCACTATATGGGGCATCTTACGGGGAGCCGCGATCAATCTCCTATTACCTTTTGTGAACGGAATGATGCTGGGATTTGGTGAACTATTGGCACACGAATGGGCTTTTCGTTTAGGTTGGAGGGAAACAAACGTGAGTCGAACGTCTATAAGAAGACTGACACAATGTGGTCGGACCCCTTCTCACGGGGTCTTCCCAAGATTGTTCTATATGTGAACTAATATGCGTTTTCAGGTCTGGCCCCGACATCGAGGTTCACACTCCATCGGACCCGGCATCGAAATGAGAGATGATCCGGTGGAACGAAGAAGACGGAACAGCGAATTCGAGCCTGACGTGGTCGATGCTGCTTCATTGGAATGAATGGCATATGATAAGCAGCCATCAATTCTGAAAAGACGAAAATTTCCAAATGGAACGAGTTGTTTAGGCCGAACTTCACATTGGCTGTAACGAGATGTACATATTTTACAAATGGAAGACCCGTAGAGGTTGAAACTTCCTTCCAGCATCGAAGCGTTGTCGCTGGACGAAGAGATATATTGCAGGTGATTCCTGGAACGCATTTCAACTGCCGCCTCAATTTAGGATTTTGATGGCTATTTCAACGTGCTTCAGCGGTATATTCTTTTTGCCTACCTTTAGTCAATTCAAGAGTACAAATACTCCAATTCATTCGTATCATATCGTTCGTCTTGCGGCACGGGGAAAGCTGCATTTGCACCAATGCTCTCCACTTCGCTGGAGCACGCTCCTTCACATGAATGATGGGTCCATCACGATCTTTTGAAACCTACGACCAAAGATCATGGAAAAGCAAAACAGATTTAAACAGTCGGGAGGACAGGAGATACCATTTCCAATAGCATTGGCACCAGCAGGCCATCCCAGTCGGATACTCCTGGTTTCAATCTTGCTCGAAACGAGCTCGAAGCTCAAATGATACCGTTGAGAGTAGCAATGCCACTTTGACGACCAGCGCCGTGTCAGATCGCGCCGAAATTGAGATTTGCCAGGGTCAGAGGAAAGACAAGAAGAAGGAACAGAAGCAGAATCCATCAGCAATGCGTCCGACCGCCTTCCGAATTGGCAGTGCTCAACGAAGAGCAATCTGTAAGGCATATCGCCTGGCTACCTCAACCAGAACAACTATCCTCTTATGGTTGGTCACCATTGTTGTGCCTCTTCCCAACGGCCATGGCAGCTAATAGCTGTATCGAACAACAAGCTCGAAGTGCAAGTCGATCATTTGTATGATGGAGGATGAGAGGATGTGCTGACCAAAAGAGTCGGTCCGAACGTATGCGAAGATTCGGCCATTAAGGTTGAAGGATATGATATGGCCTCTGGCCTCTATCGGCGCTGGTCGCCGATTACTCGGTTCCGGGGCCGCAACCACTCCACAGGTGCTTTGCGGAGTACCTGCAACGCGAATACAACGGGCACGCCATTCAATCCATCATTCAAAGGCTTTCAGCTGTCGGCAGTCCGTTGCAGCAGGGTTTCGGAACCTAGTTGTCAAGGTTGAGGTCGAAGAGAGATAGCTGTCATCGGTCACAAGAAGCCGATCATTCGCACTCAGACAACGGTGCGTGTTCTATCCGTATCAAAACATCCCGGATCCGAGAAGGTGAAAGCCGTATCCCGCATAATCTGGCGAACAAGATTGGCGAGAAGTGCTTTCACCCCGGCCCACCACGGGGATTCGCGGTCATTCATTCTGACATTCATTGATGATATGCTTTGAGGTTGCATCTCCAACCTCGGTTCAATTACTCTTTCTCGACCATATTTGGATGACTTCGTTCCCCTACCACTGAACTCTGAAGGTATTCCCTACAAGTCAGTTGTTACACTGTGCGGACTTTTACACGCCTCTTATATTGCTGGAACAGCCTCGGGAACTGGGGTAATTGACCTTTCCGTCGTATTGCTGGGGTTCCGGTGGCTCCCCACTGACAAGTATTACATACAACGACACACCGACATCGACTATACCTCGTTCCGAACTTGACATATCTATCGACGATATACGTGGTCTTTTCTTCTCTGACTTCCAACGATATTGGGCTAACCCGTAATTCCTTCAATTGGATACTGCCTGTGTGAGTACTGGCTTATCTGAGCCATCTTGAATCACCGCAACGATCTCCGCGCACGGCAGACTCAACAGCACCGGACAATCGAACTGACATATAGTTATACCATATTACTACGAGCCAAAGACCAACATTCACCATGGGAGAAGACTTACCCATTCCCCGGAAATTATGGGAGCACCCGGACCCGAAGAGCACAGAAATGTACAGGTTTAAAACGAGCCTGGAAAAGAAGCTCGGCAAAACATTCAAGGACTATGATGCCCTATATGACTGGTCGGTTGCGAACCGGTCCGACTTCTGGCGCTTCACCTTCCAGTACTTTCCGCTCGTGTACTCAGGGACAGTCCCTAACCCGGTAGTCGATGAGTCTGCACCCATGGACACCATCCCTCGCTGGTTCACTGGTGTCAAGATGAACTTCGCCGAGAACGTTCTCTTCTCAGGAGACAAGAACGGCCGGAAAGTCCCTACCGCTGCTAAAGCGGACAACAAGATTGCCTGCACGCAGGTTCGGGAAGGTAGTTTCCTCGAACCAATTCAGCAGTTCACGTGGAAGGACCTGCGGCAAAGGGTTGGGCGACTGTCTCAGGCGATGAAGGCGCGTGGTGTCAAGAAGGGGGACCGGATCGCCATTGTCGCAAGCACGAGTATCGACACGTTGACCGTGTTTCTCGCCTGCACGACGCTTGGTGGGCTGTTCAGCTCGAGTAGCACGGATATGGGTGTGAAGGGGATCCTGGACAGACTTAGGCAAATCAAACCAAGTTTCTTGTTTATGGACGATTGGGCCGTGTACAACGGCAAGAAAGTCGATCTGCGGCCGAAGATGAAGGATATCATGGCCGGAATGAGCGTCGTGACTGAGTTTCAAGGCATTGTTGCTCAAGTGCGACTTCAACACTCTCCTGCCGACATCTCGTCTGTACCTCAAGCACAGACGTGGTCAGACTTTTTATCCACGGCCAAATCTGATGCGCTCGAGTTCGAACCGACTGACTTCTCGGACCCATTTCTGGTGGTATACTCGTCCGGCACAACGGGTCAGCCGAAATGTATCGTCCATGGTATCGGCGGTGTGATCCTGAACGGGCTCAAGGAGCTCACTCTTCATCGATCGATTGGTCCGGAATCGGTCCAATTACAGTACACGACGACTGGCTGGATCATGTACATGGCCAGCGTACAGGCGCTGCTTTGCGGTGGTCGAATGGTCATGTACGATGGAAGTCCGTTCCTGCCTGACAATACGACCTTTTTGAAATTGCTGGCGCATGAGAAAGTGACGCACCTTGGTACGAGTCCACGGTATTTGCAGACGCTGCAGGCAAACAAGATCGTGCCGAAGAAGGTGGCAGATCTCAGTAATCTGAAGGTGGTCTCGAGCACCGGCATGGTATTGTCTGAACAGTTGTTTGAGTGGTTTTATGATGAGGGGTTCCCGCCTTCGGTGCAGATAGACAATATCTCGGGCGGGACTGATCTGGTGGGATGCTTTGGTACCGGCGTTCCACTTCTGCCGGTCTATTCTGGTGGGTGTCAAGGTCGCTCTCTTGGGACACCGGTCAAAGTGTACGACCAAACCGTCGAAGGTGGAAAGGGTGTCGAGGTCGAAGACGGCGTGCCCGGCGAGTTGGTCTCCTACGCGGCGTTTCCTACCATGCCAATCACTTTCATGGGAGAGAATGGGCCGAAAAGGTATTTTGACAGCTATTTCGCACGCTTCGAGCATGTCTGGACGCACGGCGATTTCATTATGATTCACCCCGTCACGAAACAGGTGATGTTTTTGGGACGGTCGGACGGTGTGCTCAACCCAAGTGGTGTGCGGTTTGGGTCTGCCGAGATATACAGCATCATCGAGTCCAAGTTTGCCGAACAGATCAGTGACAGTATCTGCATTGGACAGAGGAGACCTACCGACTCGGATGAACGGGTGATTTTGTTCTTGTTGATGAAGCCGGGCCACGAATTCACGCCGAAACTGGTCAGGGAGGTTAAAGAGGCTATCCGAAAGGAGACGAGTCCTAGACACGTGCCTAGATATGTGTTTGAGACGAAGGATATCCCGGTACGTTACCGGTCCGCTTACCTGAAGCTGTGCTTCGTATCGTGTCTTGAGTTGTGAGATGAAAGAATGCTGACTTACTGTGTTTAGACGACGGTCAATGGAAAGAAGGTCGAATTGCCGGTCAAGCAGATTGTGTCGGGCAAGGTTATCAAGCCTTCTGGAACGCTTTTGAATCCGGAGAGTTTGGACTATTATTACGCATTTGCAAAGGATGAGAATCTGATTGATGTCACCGAGATCAAGGCGAAACTGTAGGTGGGTCATATACTATACCATAGAAAGCTCGCGGGGTAAATATGAAAGCATGATTTGAATCCTGTCTTGGTCAGCTGGCGACCGCGTAAAACGGGGCGTAGTGGTGCTGTTCGAGTTGTAGATTCTTTGTGGCAATGTAAGCTCGGCCATGCCGTCGAAATAGTTTGCAGGTTTTGAGGTGCATAAGGTCAGGACGGGCTGCTCTCAATGAGCATTGGGCTTGGTCAGCGCCAATGCAACGATGTCTAGATCGGCGACGATATTGCCATGTCGTCTCAGACACTCTCGAGACGACGAGATAGCGTTTAGTCGATGGCTTGTGATCAACCCAAGTATTTGGTTTCTGACACGGAGTCGACATCAACAGTGCCTCAGGACTCGATTCAACGGTTGCTGGAACGGTCACATTCTTAGACGGTGATACTCCTGCATAACGCAAAAGTCGAGGACGACATCATCGCGTCGATCAAGTCTGGCGGCGATTGGAAGTGGAATCATCTGCAGCGGTCAACCGGGTTTGTAGGTGAAACAATTCTGGTCGCCAAGGCGGTTGCTTGGGTCGGCGTCACGCGTTTTTGCTTGTTGATGTTCTTGCTGTGAGAATCAACACCACAATATCAAGTGAATGTGTGAATATCGAAATACAACAGAATGCAGGAGTTGTAAGAACTGCTTGCAAAGTCTAGACACTACTCTTGAGATCTTGATATCATCAAGGGATAGATAGAGACCACTTTACGCGCATTGACCGAAATTGATTGCTGTCGTCGCGTCCATCCGTCGTGGACAATCTCTCCACTTGACGCGTCTGCCCGTTTTATGCACCTTCATCCCTCTTCTTCCCTTTCTCGACACAATCTGCGAGTTGTGCTTCACTGACCCTGAAATGCAACCATAGTTACGGCCCAATCGCTGCCTCAGGAACCGTTGCACCCATTCACACTTCGGTCATCTACCTGCAGTAGTGCCGACACGCTACTCTATCTTCTTCTCCTCCACCACTCTTCCACGTCAGACCTGTCATCCACAACCAGGATCTCGCGTTCACAAGGCTCCGCGTTCTCGTCCACGTCCATATCCACGTCCACTGTCCGTCCCGGCTTGGTCTGAGCTTTCCACAGTAAGAAATCCCACCATATACCCTTTGCTCTCTCCGCTCTCGAGGTTTGTTCTCTCCTTTTGAGCCTCGTGAAGACTGCCTCCGCCTGCTTCCAGTATTCACCTCCAGACAAACAATCAACAACACACGAGATCTCGTCTTGCTGACAGTCAACCTCCAGACTTTCAACCTTCTGTCTCTTCTGGCCGTAAAGCATACTTCAGCATACACGGAAATCTGAGCAAAAGCTTCAACAATGGCAGCTCTAGCTCCCATCGCCACACCGGCTCGACAGCCTTTTGGCATTCTCAATGACTCCAAGGTCCGGAGCCTGCAGAGCATGAAGAACCGACAGAATGGTATGGCAATCGTCTTCAGCATCGTGAAGGAGCCACAAATACTGACCTTGCCGATGTAGCAATTACACCCAGTTCTGCTCCTTCCCTCAAACGTCGAGCTGTCTCTCCCGAAGTCGGCTCCGATAGTGAGAATGTCGATCCCAACATCCTCGACTCGTTGAATAAACGCAAACGATCGGCTTTTGACGACGATGTTTCTGCCTCCAAATCTCATCGGTACAGCTTGAACGTAACCTCCGCTTCTCTCAAACCACGTCTTGATAGACCTGTTATATCCACACCCCGCCTTGATACCTTTGTCAAGCCTTCCTCAATCACACCGGCCTCTGCTCCAGCAGCTGCAGCAGGACGCTCACTAACACGCCGACGCTCCAGCCTCTTAAAGCCCCATAAGCGCTTTAACCCACCCTCTAGCTTTTTGAGCACACAATCCCCATCTCTAAGCATCTCAGCGGCATTGAGCGGTACCAAGAAATCCCGAAAGCTGCATCAGTCCCGCAAATCGCAATCGCAGTCTCGGAGCAGAACAATCCAAGACAGCAAACCGCAGTCATGGTTCTTCGACATCTACGAAGAGACCGAAGAGACACAGGAATACCGCATGAACGAGTGGACGATGACGCAGAGCGCAACGGGGCTGGAGATCAGCGATGATGAAAGCAAGGCGGCCTCAAAGTCAAACAAACTCGACAGAGGAAAGGAGAACGTTGATCCCAACGAGCAGTCAGCACCAGTCACCCGATCAATGGCCGCCGCTGCTGCCCGAAATGAGAAGGACATCAGTGTCATGACGGATGACGAACCACGCACACCACTAGGTGATCTCAACCCCGTCGCCTTTTATGCTGAAGGTCTGGATGCGACGAGCGTGGTGCTTGTCCAAGATGATGACGCCGAAGCTGAGACGGACATTGAGGAAGACGTCGAGGTCAAGGCTGCCTCTGAAGACTTTACCTTCCAAGCTCCGCCTACCTCGCTGACAGCAAAGGCCATCGAAGCCTTCAATACCCCGTCTCTCAGCCAGATTCTCAGCTCTACCACACCATATGTGTCTGAGACGGGCATTGTCGCCATGGAGGATCAACCAAATGCCGCCATTGACAACGAGGATGCTGTCACGGAGATTGAGATTTGGGAAAGTGAGAGTGCCAAAGATGAACAGGAGAAAGTGGATGTTGAGGTTGAGGTTCCTGGTACCCCGGGATCGGTTGGGGTTGGTGACGAGAATGCGTTTGCGCTGCAGGAGCTTTGAGGGTATGCAAGGCGTGCAACGGCTCATCTTTCTACCTACTGTTACGTCCTCTTACTCGACATGGTTGGTGTTCTAAAATGGAGTTTTCGGAGGGATCATTGTTTATCACCTTGGGCTGTTATACATTTTGAACGGGATGGATTAGTGTGATGTGTTTTCATGGTTTGTTATGGAGGACGTGGGAGGACCTTGTCATTTGTCATAACGTCGAGAGTTCAGTATGCAGTATATCTTATCTCGATGAAATGGACTCCGGCAATCAATCCCGGCCAACTCCCCCATTTTCTGCAAGGAATCTTGCATATCTCCAACTTCTGGGGGCGTACGATATGCATGTTATTAACTTATTATGTAGGCATGCCTCATGCCACTTTTTCACTATCAGGCAGGCTGCCCGCTGATCCGCCTTGACAGAAAATCAACACCAATCATGCCTCTCCAGATCTTCACATGTTTCTTATCATACGGTGTAGCTCTCACCATGCTAATAAGCAAGCTATTTCAAGCTCCCACCCTCCCGCCGCGCCCGTGACGTAAAGCGGTATTCGAGGTGCGTAGAAGGGGAAACTCATTTGCTTGGTTGAAAGTGCATCTTGTCATGCATAGCGCGTTTTAGTCTGTGCCATGTCAACAACTTCATTCCATCTCCAGCTCCGTCATCGTGCAGCTCGTAAGACTGATCGGCGACGCCTTCTTTCTTATCAAACAAAATCTTTTGCCCCCCTTCTCAACAAAGATTCTGTTTGAAACGCCCCCGTCTGCCTCGCTTCTTTTTCATAGACCGCCTCTTGGTTCTCTGTTAGCAGCGCATTTGCGTTATTGAATTTTTGCTGCAGTCCGCGCAGCCTGAGACAAAAGATTTCGTTTTTAGAGCTTAGAGATTCGAAAACACAAGCATCGCAAAGATGGACTTCTCAAAGAACCCGGCTCGCATCTTCGACGAGCCGGACGCATGCAAACACCTCGCTGAACCATCTATGCCCCAGTTCGTGGTCTCAGTGTAAGTCAATCTACCAGAGTACCTCCCGCACTGCCCTGACACATCTCAAGGGCCTTGATGGCATGGCTCCTCATCTGCTATATTCCACAATGGGGTCGAATCATATCGCGAAAGTCCGCCGAAGGCCTGTCAACATACTACATTCTTCTGGGTTCCCTGTCTGGTGTCTGTGCCGTCGGCAACATCATGATGCTCCCATCCAGCGCAGTCGAGATCGGTTGTTGTAGGACGAACACCCAGTTTGCCTGTATTAGTGGCCTCTTAGGCATGCTGCAGGTGATTTTCGGTATTGCCTGCTTTTGGGTCGTGTAAGTACCTCATCCCAGTGCTAGCATCACGAAGAACTTTAACTGACATAGCATTCCAGTCTGTTTATGTACGTGTACTATTCCGAGGAGGAAGCCGATGCAGAAATACACGGCCATAGACCATCCATCTCGGGGCCAGACCGTACATTTCGCCGGGCGAAGCGTGCCTGGAGGGTTCTCATCGTCGCATGCAGCTTTGCGTTCGCTGTTCTATTGGTTTCGGCTGTCATCTTGCATCGCTTTCCCTGGGTTGCGCAAACCTGGGCGAATATTCTCGGTGTCGCCGTCGCTGCATTTGCATGTGTCCAGTGGGTTCCTCAAGTTCGAACAACCTGGCATCTGGGGCACCTCGGCAGTCTCAGCCCGGTATCTCTTTGTTTGATGGCGCCTGTACGCTCACCCCGGCTCTATTGCCCTTTAAATTGCTAACACTAGATAGTATACCTGGATTTTCGGCATCAATATGATCATTCGAGTCGGGTTGGCGGGCTGGAGTGCCTGGATTGTCTACGTTTTGGTCGGCACAATGCAAATTATCCTGGTCATCATGGCCATCTGCTTCACGATTAGAGATCACAGATTAGCCAAAGAAGGAAAACAACATTGCGCCACGCCAGCACAATTCGAAGGCTGGAACACTTGGACTCGAGATCGCCGCCCGTCACAAGTGTCGTTCGCTCCCTCCAACATTGCTCCAGACGAGCGCAGCCCGCTCGTTCACCATCATTCTTACGGTTCACAAAGACAAGGAGTCCACCGCGAAACTTCTCATGGCTCCCAAAGATAATACCTGCCATTATTCTGGAAGAGAATTCCTATGACGCGAAGAGGCCGGCCAATAAGGAGATGCAAGAATTTGCGGTTTCAAATACGACTTAATTCCTCTTGGGCTGGTGGAAATGGAATAAAGCCAGGGCCCTTCAATCTGTGCCAGCTCGAGGCCAAAGAGAAGCGGTTATTGTTGAGGATAGCGACCTTTCACGCACTCGATCGAAGGGAACAATTACAACTAAGACACTAGATTACACGATTACACTATTACAGTCAAGACGCACCTTCTCATACCATCAAAGATATCCCGCGAACCATCACCTTTTCAGCTCCACTGAGCTCGGGAACTAGACGTCGGCATTCTGAATTCATGACGAGAAGATATGTGGTTGAGCGAGAGCGATGGTGGTCTGTCCATTGTCTTTCCTGTGGGCAGATCTTGGTATTTCACTTCAGGCGCTGCAGGTCGAGTATGGTAGCTAATATGCTGATACACCGTATTGTCAATGTCAGTCTCTTCTAAACAGACGGGCTTCAAAAAAGGTCCTTCTGAATACGGGCCTTATCGGGTGCACATGATTGGAATAGGCTTATGGTGTATGCCGAAAGTCGCCTAAAAGCTAGAGTTTGGCAACCTCGGCTTCTGAGGCACACCTCTTCACAAGCCGCTATTTGTGGTAGGTTGTCATCCTCATTCATTCCAGCACTTACCCATTTTTGCGTCGTCATGTCGATACGGAGTGGACGAGCCGTTCAAGAATTTGTGAAAGGATGATTACAGACCGAGCATCCTTCACAGCCAAAGATACTGTCAGATACCTTTGGACGACTCTCGGCTTGCCGCCTGACGCGCTCGATTGTCTACATCTCGAAGGAGAAGGATTGGGGCTGCCCTCATCATACAAAGTCGGTCACTTAGCCCATGCGTCAATCGGGCTCTCTGGTCTCACAGCAGCACTGCTTTACGCACACGGAAAGGAAGGTGAAGTTCCAGTGGTGAAAGTGTCGTTACAGCATGCTGTGATTGAGTTCAAGTCTGAACGATTCTACCTACTCAATGGACAGAAAGCGGCCTCTTCTTGGGGCCCACTTGCAGGACTCCATACGACATGTGATGGGTATGTTCGCGTGCACGCCAATTTTCCCAACCATCACGAAGGCACCCTCAAGTTGTTGGGTTGTCAGCCTACCGCGAGCAGGGCGGATGTAGGTGAAGCCATTTCAGCTTGGAGAGCAGTCGACTTGGAAACCGCTGCGGCTGACAACAAGCTCGTCATCGCCGCGCTCCGTACTTACAAACAATGGGACGTCACACCACAAGCCCAAGCCATCTCGGACTTTCCAATAAGCGTGACCAAGATCTTCGGGTCGTCACCCGGACTCCCCGAGCATGTCCAGATGCCACTGAACAAATGTCTCCGTGGTCTAAGAGTCCTCGAAATGACTCGAGTGATTGCAGGACCTGTGGCGGGCAAAACCCTTGCAGCTCATGGCGCGGACGTTCTTTGGATCACCAGCCCGAACCTCCCTGGCCTGCCAGGACTCGACCGCGATCTTGCTCGTGGCAAGCGTACAGCACAACTGAACCTCGACAAACCCCAAGACGTTAGTCGATTGATGGATCTGCTAGAAGGTGCCGATGTCTTTCTTCAAAGCTACCGTCCAGGCAGCCTAGTCGCCAAAGGTCTCACCGAGCAGGATATCCTGGCCAGGCGTAAAGGCCGTCCACTTGTATTCGCAAACCTGACCGCTTATGGTACTATAGGACCGTGGAAATCGAGGAGGGGTTTTGATTCTCTGGTGCAGACATGCTCAGGAATGAACGTCTCCGAAGCGGAACACTTTGGTCAAGGAGAACCTGCGAAGGTCTTGCCATGCCAGGCTCTCGACCACGCCAGTGGCTATTTCCTGGCAACGGGAATCATGGCTGCACTCTATAAGCAAGCGACAGACGGCGGCTCATATAGGGTCGACGTGAGTTTGGCAGGGACTATGAAATATCTTCGAAGTCTCGGTCAATACCCTGGGACGACTGGCTTTGAAGTAGATGACTACGAGAAGCATGAAGACATTTCTGCGGAGTACTTCGAGACACGCGATTCAGGCTTCGGTAGGCTCACAGCTCTCCGCCACTCGGTTGCCATTGAAGGGGTCGATGTAGGGTGGGAGGTTATGCCGGAGCCGCTGGGAAGTCATGAACCTTGCTGGCAATGAGGGCACGGCTTCACTACAAGAGGTATAGCTGCGGACTGCACGGTTCGTCTGCAATGCAGGGTGCAAAAGGTTCTGGGAGACGGCTGCATTCACCGTTCTCATTGTTCTAACCTCGATCATCGAGCACCGACTAAGTCCGAGATACGACCGACCTCAGCCATTATTTATTTCGCCTTGACAAAACATTTTGTACAAAGCGGCCGGCCTCATCGATCGCCAGGCAATCTAATCAAAGCCAGTCGTTGATGGTTGCTCGTCTCTCACTCTTCGTTAAGTTCGTCACCAAAGGAAATCGAGCTGCTAATTCCGGAGTCCGAATATACTTCTGCTGGAGCGAATCGGCCGAGACCAAAACCCGAGTTATTGATTGATAAAGGAGCCAAAGGGACCAGCCCTTCGCCTTTGACTTTATCAAGTCGGTGGTTATCATTGCCGTATTCGTCCTTGCCATTCGCGGACTCCCATGATGGCCGAAGAAACGTCACAGAAGAACGTCCGGCACCCTTCCGTGCCAGGTCAAGCACGAGGCACCGACTACGAGCAACATTCTGCATCTCAAGAACAAGATGCAGACGTCGAAACGGGCACAGAAGTCAAAGACCCTCCGAAGCCTGCACACAGCAACCCTGGTCCACCTCCCAATGGTGGTCTTCAAGCGTGGCTTCATGTTGCAGGTGGTTTCATGCTGTTTTTCAACACATGGGGCCTCCTCAACACCTTCGCCTTTTTCCAAACATACTACGAATCCGGGGCGCTCTTCCACGAATCCTCCTCGAACATATCATGGATAGGCTCAATACAAGCGTTCTTGGTCTTGCTGATGGGGACTCTCACCGGACCAATCTACGACAGAGGCTACCTGCGAGCACTCCTTTGTTTTGGCAGCTTTTGCATCGTCTTCGGTCTGATGATGCTCAGCATCTGCAAGACATACTGGGAGGTCCTGTTGGCACAAGGCTTCTGCGTCGGAATAGGTGCAGGATGTCTTTTTGTACCTTGTGTGTCGGTCCTTCCCACATACTGGAGCACGAAGCTAGGCCTTGCCGTCGGACTCGCCACATCCGGCTCTTCACTTGGTGGCGTCATCTATCCGATCGTCTTGTACAGACTGATCGATCAAATCGGGTTTCCATGGTCTGTCCGAGTTGTTGCGTTCATAGCACTTAGCACACTGCTGGTCCCGATCACTGTGATGAAGATGCGAGTTCGGCCGCCCAAGCCAAGGGCTCTCATTGACTGGACCGCTTTCACGGATCTCGAGTACATGACATTTGTACTGGCGACCATGATGTCGTTCATGGGTCTCGCCGTCGTCCTGTTTTATCTGCCTTACTACGTGGAGGAGCGACGGATGACAAGCCCCAGGTTGGCATTCTACATCGTCTCCATCTTCAATGCTGGGTCTTGTATAGGGCGAGTCGCGCCGAATGCTCTTTCTGACAGGATCGGACCGTTCAACATCATCACGCCTTGTGCGATTATCACGGGCGTCCTACTGTTGTGCATGATTCCAGTCAAGCATGAAGCAGCTGCTCTTGTCATGGCCATCCTGAGTGGCATCTTCAGCGGTGTCTTGATTGCTTTGCCGCCCGTCTGCTTCGTTTCTCTGATCAAGAACAAGTCATTGATCGGCACGAGGATTGGCATGGGCTTTGGCATGATCGGGCTGGGCTTTTTGGCGGGAGGACCGGGTGCTGGCGCTATTCTAGGTGGCAACCCTCCATTCAATTGGACTGGCCTATGGGTGTTTGCTGGTGTAATGGCATGCGCGGGCGGTGTGTTGTATGCTGGTCTAAGAGTTGCGCGCGTCGGTTTCAAATTGAGCGTGAAGGGGTGATGGTGGTAAAGAAGTGGGTCTGGATGGCTCAACACCTTATTTATCATCGGCCTCGAATTCAGCTCCATGACCCTCAGAGAGCCGAAGAATACATAGATAGGCTGCTAAACGAGTATAGATCTCATCTCATCTCCCCAATCAGGATCTGATACCAAACCATATATTGGACCCTGTCGGCCCCTGTATGATCTTAGTCAGCCTCACCCTCGTTCCCAACGCTCATTCGTCTGGGTAGACATCCCTGCCATGTACACGCAACTCGAATCCATCTTGTCTCACATGTTGCATATTTTCAACATATTCCCGTTCTCAACACGATATTTCTGCCCTGACCCGGATATGGCGTCTCCTTTTCTGGACCGATATCAATATTCAATTAATATGGTCAGTGCGTCTGATCAACCAGGTACCATCGATCTCAAACCTTCTTGAGTATCGTGCACGGCCTACCATGATATCACTCAACAATGATCGCCGTCTCTAAGACAGGCATGAGATGGTAAACGTTTCTGTTTGAGGTGTCCTTCAATGCGAAACAAAGATAGTAGTCCACCAAGGATATCAACGTCTGCGATGCACCGACTCAGCTCCTTTGCAAGGAGCCTCAGCGTTGGCGGTAGCAGTAACAACACCAACTGGACACCAACGCCAGGTCATGACAGCGACCATGGCAAAAGCCACACCTGGAAAGGAACAGAGATCTCCTCCTCCTCCTCCACCACGAACGGCGCCGGTACACAAGAACCACCAGACAACGAAACGATATTTCAATCCTTCGAGTGGTATTTGCCCGGCACAACGGAGCACCACCCGCCACAGTCATCGCCAACAGCCCATTCACATCACTCCGGTTCTTCAGCACAACCAACTCACCCGGACGGATCTCCCCTATTCGGTGATTCACCCCTCGCAGGCCTTGCCGGCCATCCATCTCACCTAGACTCTGATTCGGACTCGAACAGGAGCCACTACACCCTCCTAACATCCCTCCTCCCCAAGCTCTCAACGCTAGGCATATCACACATCTGGCTCCCACCCGGCACGAAAGCCATATCCCCCGAGGATGTAGGCTACGCGACCTACGATCTCTGGGACTTAGGTGAGTTCGATGCTAAGGGCACCGGACAACGACACACGAAATGGGGCAACAAGCATGAACTGGAACACTTCTGCTCAGCCGCAAACCATCACGGCGTACAAATTCTTTGGGACGCGGTGTTGAATCACAAGGCTAGCGCTGATGGGAAGGAAGGTGCCCGTGCGGTGAAAGTCGATCCGAAAGACCGAACGAAAACATTGACGAAACCGTATGAAATCGAGCCCTGGACGAAATTTACATTTCCTGGTCGAGGCTCAAAGTACTCGGATATGAAGTGGGATTCGACGCATTTCACTGGTGTGGACTACGACTCTCGGACCAACGACCATGGGATCTTCAAGTTCGTTGCTGATGGGCGAGGAAGACGCCGAGATTGGGCGAGTGATGTGAGTGAGGAATTGGGGAATTATGATTACTTGATGTTCGCCGACATCGACCACTCCCATCCAGCAGTACGCACCGACCTGTTCAACTGGGGTCAGTGGATCACATCACATCTAAACCTAGGCGGAATGCGCCTCGATGCCATAAAGCATTACTCGCTCTCCTTTCTTGCGGATTTTCTAGCCCATCTCCACGCAACCTCTCAGAACAAGAAACTTTTCTTCGTCGGGGAATACTGGGATTCTGATTCTGTGGCACTGGAGGAGATCATTCGCAAGTTTCATGGAAGATTGAATCTGTTCGATGTGCAGCTTGTTTACAATTTCAGTGATTTCAGCAAGGGTCGGAAAGGGGATCTCAGAACGGTATTCGACGGCAGTTTAGTCCAAAGAGATCCAATACATGCAGTGGTAAGGTTTCCTTGCTCTGGCTTCACAAGCATTGTGTTAACGTGTGTGGCCCGCAGACTTTCGTAGCGAACCACGATACGCAAGAGACGCAGTCCCTTGCGGCTCCCGTGGAGGAGTGGTTCATTCCGCTTGCGTATGCGCTTATCCTACTTCGAGCTGACGCCGGAACGCCGTGCGTCTTTTGGGGCGATATCTTTGGCAACCACGGTCCGAGGCCTCGACTTCCTGCATGCGGAGGCAAACTGGCACGACTCGCCGTTGTAAGGAAGCTCTTCGCGTATGGCCCGCAGAGAGACTATCTCGACACAACAGACTGTATTGGATGGACCAGGCTCGGACATAAATCCAAGTCTGATGGCGCTGGGCTTGCTGTTATCATGACCAATAGTTGGGATCGAAGGTCGAAGAGGATGTTCGTGGGCCAGAGGCATGCTGGAGAGAGGTGGAAGGATATCCTTGGCTGGGAAGATAGGGAGGTTGTGATTGATGCTGGAGGATTTGGCATTTTTCCGGTCGGGCACAGATCGGTGGGAGTCTGGACAGACGAGAAGGCTCCGGATTTCGACATGGTCAGCAGATTAACCTTTCCAAAGGCTGGGCGCGCTTTTCCTCCGATAACGTCGTTGCCGGTGTGAAGAAAACCTATGATTTGATGTTCTTGTTGTACGGCGGCCAGTCCCCATGACACAAAGGACCTAAAATTCCGCCAGCAGGACAATGGTACAACTTGGAGCATTGCTCGTGGCCAGGGAAGATAACATGAGCATGAAGCATGCATATCATCTCAGATGTATGAGTTGTTCAGGCAATGATGTCGAGAAAACTTGGCCGTCCATCATACCATGCGCATATGCTGAACCTACCAACCGAAACACGGGTCCTTCCTGGCCCGCCTCTGGCTCAGCTGGGCGCAAGACAAGGGGTGTAGGAAGGCCTACAAAGACCGCAACCACGTCGCCAGGTTCTGTGCACTCAGGTACCAGATACAACAGTGGCTCCAACCCTTCCGTTGGCGTAGCAATCGCGACGGCTCGATCGGTTGCGAATCCTACTAGGCTGGTGAATATGGCGGAAGAACGCATGTCCAGGTCGGGAGGGAAATCAATGCGCGATACGCCGTCCTTGATGTACTTGATTGCGTCCCAGAAGGAAGCAGTAAGCGCACCCGACCCAGGAAGCATGGCATCGGAACTGAGTCGATGTTTTTCTCCCAGATAATCGAAAGTATCTGCTGATACCGTGGACGCCAGCGCTGCAAAAAAATCAACCCCGATAAGGATGCCTTGTTCCGCGGCCCAACCCAACAGATGTGATGTCCACTTTTGGATTACGGAGCGATCGGATCCGTGTGTAATGAAGGCGAGAGGGGACGAGACCGTGCAGATCGTGGGAAGCAATATGGCGGAAAGCGTCAGTAGGGGTGAGTCATCTGACAGCAGGGGGCTAAACGCGCGCTGAGTGGCTTCGCAAGGAGAATATCCAGCGCTGAACAGTTCACCGCTGCATGTCCCATCTGCAAAGATGCTATCATCCAAGGTATCCACTTCTGTCGCGCCGAAATTGAACGTCCAAGATGGCGATGGGGCTTCAGAACCGCATCCGACGCTCCGATACAGCACAAATGGTGCGCCATTCGACAGAAAGTAACGCGTTATGCGCAGTCTCATATCCTCGAAAGGTTCTGTGTAGTCGACGTAAAGTGAAGGGTGATTGCGCTCGTCTGCATGACAAAGCCCCAATAGACCATATATCTTGTCGCGAGGGTCAGCAGACGCCAGCGAACCTGTCTGCTCAACCAAGAGACTGAGGCCCGACGAGAGTTGGCCAGAGGTGTTCATTACCTTGTAGTGCCGTAATGTGAATGTTACAGGGGTTGGTTTGCTATCACGCCATGAAACAGCTCTCGCAGCCTCAGAGATTGCATTGGTGGTGGTGATGCAAGACATTAGGGCGGTGAAGGAACGCGAAATTGCGCGAGCGAGTTTGGATCCATGGACTCTGCTCCGCCCTATCATGAATACAATCTCACGGCCCAATGCGTGTTCTTGAACAACCCATAGTCTCCTGAAATACGGTCGAGCGAGTAGGTCATCAAAAAGTGAGGTCCAAAGCCACTTCTGACGGACACAATCAGGAAGAATTCGGATAAGCGCTTCAACAACCGCCTCGACGCTGCGACCTTCTCCCAATGACCGACTGCTCTGCTCGCTGGAAGTTAGAGTAGAATGCTGTGAGAGGCAAGATGCTGGCTTCCAAGCTCCGTTAGCCTTACGCGCAACTTGATCAAGTACGTTTCCCTCTTCCTGGTCGCCTTCCTCGTGGCCGTCTTCCTCATCGTCCTCGTCCTCGTAGCACTCAAGGATATACTTCTCTGGTACAACCGCCCCCAGCCGTTGTCTGGGAACCGCGGCAAGTTCGTATAAACTCCTGATAAAGTCGTCATGTCTATCGCCAAGATCGTCACCAAGATCCACCATGACCTTTTGTGCAGTTGTATAGATTTCGAACATCATCTGTACTTGATGTGAGCGCTCCTTAAGAGACTCGGCGTCTAATCCTTGGTCAATGCAAAGACCGTCGCACCAGATCAAGGTGGCATCGGACTGATGGCGTATTTTCAACAAAAAAGAGTGCAGTGTTGGATAGATTTTGATGATTCTCCCATCGCAGAAAACTGGTCTCCGGATCGCAAGGGATGTATCTCCACAGGCATAGGATAAGGCAGTGTAGACGCCATCCGCAGTAGAGAGACTCTGTTCAAGCAACTCGACCCTAAGCTCGTCGTTGTCAATGGCAGCAGGAAGTAGACGGACTAAGCGAATGTTGTTGGGCTGACTGAGACGGGTGTAGTGGTACAACTCGTAGTGGTCCCGCGATCGAAATGCAGACATGTCGTCTTGTCATTTCAATAGATCATATCGTGGTTCTGCTCTGGGGAGATATGCTAATTTTATAGGACAATACGCGTGCCGTAGCAATTAAGCGCCGGTGATCTTGTGGTCGCAGCAACGCAGCAACCGTGGCAGAACGAAGACGACGTCCATTTCTCACCTTTCTGGGCTGTTTGATCAGGCAGCATTATGCGGGGGACCATTCGCCAACGTCCTCATGGTCCTTGGCAGAGGACTAGTATAGAGCCATCTCGGTAGAGGAATCTTGGTAGAGGGACTTTGGCAGAGCCAGACGAAGAAGAGCCTGACAAGGAAAGACAAGGTGGTGTAAGCACTAGCATGTGGTAGCGGCAAGTCAGCCGAGCCTGTCCAATGTAGCAGGAGCTATCGGCATGCGTGTTACCTCTGCAAACACCGCACCTTGATGTCTCAAGATGGACCTGTGACACAGAACGCGGCTCTTGCTGATGAGCTTGAAGCCTTGAACTCGATTTACGGCCCGGACACTCTTGTGCTACAGAGCGAGTCTACTACAGACGCGGTTGCAGTCCTGCGTTTGCCCGAGCTCGCGATCTCGTTCCTCGTATCGTTCCCCTCCGAGTATCCTTCCGATGCGCCTCCTACGATCATCGGCACTCAGTCCACAGGAGGCAGCGGGAAAGGTGAGGGTGAGGTCGCGGTGAGCATCCTGCGTGACGTGCTTGGAACAATCTGGACACCAGGTCAAGTGTGCCTCTTTGATCTGGTGGAAGAAGGGGGCCCTCTCCTTCAGCAGCAGCACAGCGAACATCACGATCATGGCGCGGCTGAAGATCACTGCGCAGATGTTGCGAACAGGTCCGCATCGCCGAACCTCCCTGAAGCAAGTGGACACGACCTGATTCCTGATGCAGCATCGTCCAACATTGTCCCTCCAGCTTGGGTTCTTTCCGAACCATTGACAGCGAACAAGTCTACCTTTATCGCACGGGCAGCCCCTGTTTCTACCCTTCCCGAAGCTATGGACTCCATCTCCCATCTTTTGTCAACGAACAAAAAGGTCGCCGGTGCCACGCATAATATCACGGCCTGGCGGATACAAACGACGAATGTGCAGACAGGGACGTCGACCACGATACAAGACTGTGATGATGACGGGGAGACAGCGGCAGGAGGGAGATTACTGCATCTGATGCAATTGATGGACGTATGGAATGTGATTGTAGTTGTCACAAGATGGTACGGAGGAGTCAAGCTAGGGCCCGATCGATTTCGTCTCATCAATTCGGTGGCTAGAGAGGCATTGGTCAAGGGTGGATTTGCCAAGGAGGAGGGTGAGAAGACGAAATCAAAAGGAAAGGGGAAGAAATAGAGAAAATCTATTTTGGAATTTTGGCCATATTATTGCTATCCATGCCACTTCTAAAATCTATTACTGATCGTCCATCGAAATGATGATCACTGCTCGTGTATCTCAAAAGGAAACCTTGAATGAGGAACACGTGTGATGCACGTGAGGACCATTGATCGTTATTGGCCTCTTACATCTGCGCCACAAACCGGTTTTCTCGCTTTCGACACACAGACTGCACATCCCTGTCGTTCGAGGCCGTTTCTTCTCCACGATGATGACCTTTCCACCATTCACGCATCTCACGGCTCGCCTCAGTCTAAGTGATTGTCCACATTGTGGCTTGCCTTCTGACGTATGTTACTTCTTTTCGACCCGGGGCCACGACGTGATGGACAAGGTACAAGGGTTCAAGAGACAGAACAGTCTCCAGCTTCTGTTCCAGCCATCTTCTCTTTTCCCGTCTGGAACTCATGTCCTGACGTACTAATTCCTGGTTGCTGTTCCTGTTTCTTCTTTCCTTTCTTTCACATCCCCAAGCAAAGTACCTCCCGATTGGAAAGTCGTTGTCGCATACGCCCTGTCTTCATCCCACTGTCCAATACCCCGCATTATAAGCCAGAGCCTCAATTGCGCCGGAAGCCATGGATAACCAGACTACCCAAGATCAAGAGCACAACCAGACTCCCGAGCAGAAGAAGGAGAAGCCGCTCCATGAGTAAGTGTCGCAAGCACAAAAGGCCGCCTGAACCGTAAATGACTGGGCGCAGACTTCTCACATCATCGCTCGTAGATATCTACGTTGGCCAAGAGTCGACTCATTGGACTATCCACGAAAGACTCCTTACCTATCATTCGCCTTTCTTCGCATCCATTTTCTACGCCGATGACAAGCAGGAGGAGAAGAAGAAGCGTGGAAACAAGTCATATGGACTCCCGGATGAAGACGATTATCCTTTCGAATTGCTGGTGGGCTGGCTCTATTCAAGATCTATCCGTCCACCTCAATCTGAGAAAGACATTGGTCCTCTCCTGGAGCTGTACCTTCTGTCCGACAAATTCGAAATGAAGAAACTTTCAACAGACGTCGTGGAGCTGGTCAGAGAGTTCTACCACAACACCTCCACCTATCCTGGACTCCGAAGAGTGCAATACATCTATTCTGAGACAGATGAGGACAATGAGATGCGCGAGATGATGGTCTCCTCTGTGGCCCGTCAATTGACCACCGGCGACAAGATCCCCGTCTACTGGGCTGAGGCACTACAACGCAACGGACAGTTGGCGGTCGACATCATCCGATCAATTCAACAATGGCACATTGAAGAACGCAGCATCCCCGACGCCAGAGACAGTAGCGAGGCCCGAGGCAGACATGCGAACGGTGGCGGCTTCAGCGCGATCGAACGAGGCAACGGCGAATCAACAGAGACGGCCGACACGAACCTAGGCGTCCAGAGTTTGAACAGTGGAGCAAGTGATGCGCCGAATGTGAAGAGCGACGCCGAAGAGTAAGTCTGTTTGTCGTGTATTCGGGGTAGAGAGACGCGGTTCTGGCGTGATTTCCATCGCAGGGGACACTCCAGAACTCGTCTTTTCCTCTGCGATCCAAGAAGATGGTCAAGATTTGATGCTGAGCGAAAACCCCCGAGTAAAGATTCTTGTTACAAAATTCATACCCCCGACCACAAGACCGTCGAATTGAACCACCGGATAAAATTGAAGACTTGAATGTTGTGGTGTATGGAGAGGCTGAAGATGGGGCACGGGTCAAGGAAGCACCAGTCCTGGGAAATACGAAGGCAACAACAAGGAAAAGTAAATCTAGGTTGACGGCGCTGAGGGAAGGATTCAGATTGTCTTCTGCAAGCCGGACGGAAAGCATGTTGTTGCTTTCTGCGTGGTTGGTGTATTTCATATATAATGTTAGTGCGTTTGGGAAGGGGGCTACTTGGAGCTGAATATGTATCAGATCAGAGGTCCATTGATCAAAGTCGTTCAAAGTAATCAAAGCAGTTTAATGTATAAGAGGATGGAAAAGTTCAATCCCCATCTTCTCGCGTATGCCATATCGCATATCTCAAGTACCTACTGTGAGTACGTAAGCCAAGGGACCGATCAGCCAAAGTGCTTGCTACCTCATGATAAGTTCCCGACAGGCTAAACTCACCCACACTCCAAGAATATCCCCCATATTCTTTTGATAGCTTGTGTCTACCAACGGTCTTACCCAGATATCAATATACTATTGGCATATGCCATGGGCGTCGGATGCAGGTACCTCGTATTGACTGGTCAAGCTAATCAAGCCTTCGCCACGGTCCTGAGCGGATGCTTCGCACTGGCCCAAAGCAGATTACCTCACAACACGAGTCAATAATGACAACCACTGAGTTCGTCCGTTTTGCGCCTATCTATATCTCGAATTTTGGTGATGCGAGCGGGTCCTTTTCTGCCTTTACATACCTCATCCGGTATGACCGAGCCTTGCCAGAGATAAGAAAAAAGCGGAATGCCACTCAACTACTGCAGGTCCGCATCATTATGCTTCCTGTCTCTGCCATATTCGCAGTACTCCATCTTTGGTACTCGCCACTAGCGCACAGATAACGACCTTCCAGAGCTTCTAAGCTCCAATGATGGCTGGCTCATCATGCTAATCCAGGCATCGGGTTCAGATAGTTCGTCAGGTATTGCTGATATCGGTTTATCTGCCCATCGGTGACACCCGACGCATGCTGGGAGCTCGATCCACTGTAGCTACCTTGAGCTTCGTCAAGGGTTGCTTGGAAACCGCGTGGAGAGGTCGTCAAGCCGACATATCGGTAGGCATGTACTTAAAGAGGTAGGCCCTTCCCACCTGCCCCCGGGATGTTGGGCTCCTCTTTTTCAGTCGCGTGCCATTGAAGCGTTGAAAATCCTGGTGCGCTATCCTCACACTCGCTATGCGGTCATTCCATTTTTCGAGTCTGCTGCTAGCAGCAGCAAGCATCGTCTCAGCAACACCATTTGCGGATCATGAAGTCAGCAAGCGAGGAATGACGATCGCTCCCAAGGTGTTCATCATCGATATGTTTGAGCCCGAAGGCGCCGCTTGGTGGGGAATTGACGAGTTTGATGTCCTTGCACAGAACATCACTCTCCCAGGACTTTCGCCTCTGTTCCCCGAGGTCCACTGTACAGCCGACGGCGACATTTGCCAGATCATTACTGGAGAGTCGGAAATCAACGCCGCTTCGTCGATTAGTGCTCTGGTCCTGAGCGACAAATTCGACTTAACCAAGACATATTTCTTTGTTGCTGGTATTGCTGGTGTCAATCCAGAAGTGGCAACAACTGGTTCCGTGACCTTGTAAGTTGTCATTGCCACTCCACCGCCCTCTCGTATAGCGAACATGTATACTAACATCACCTCTTCAGCGCACGCTATGCAGTCCAGGTTGCACTACAGTGAGCAGAACAGGTCCTGAGAGGGGAACTTCCCTAACACAACCCGCAGATACGAGTTCGACATTCGCGACCTGCCAGACAACTTCACCACTGGGTGAGCAAGATCCTGTCCTAAGAATGTTGACAAAGCACTGACCCATCCTCCAGCTACATACCATTCAGTACCGACAACCCAGCCGACTACCCCGGAGAGTATGTTCACCGTCCCAGACACATCTTCTCCCAGGACTAACACGTTCACAGCATCTACGGCACTGAAGTCTTCGAGTTGAACCTGGCCCTCCGTAACGTTGCCATGGCCTTTGCATCGACAGCCGCTCTTAACGACACAGCCGATGCGGCAGCCTATCGAGCCAAATACGCCAGCGAAGCAATCTACGCCGCGGCCGCAAAGCCTCCCAGTGTCGTAGGCTGCGACGTCGCTACCTCAGATGTGTACTACAGTGGCACCCTCCTGTCGGAAGCCTTCGAGAACACAACTCGCATCTGGACCAACGGCTCAGGCGTCTACTGCTCGACGGCACAAGAAGATAACGCCACGCTCGAAGCCATTCTGCGCGCCGCCAAGGCCAACATGACCGACTACTCGCGAGTCATCGTCATGCGGACATCCTCCGACTTTGATCGCCCACCCCCAGGAATCAGCGAGATCCAGAATCTGCTGTACGTCGACCAGGGCGGCTTCTCACCAGCCATTGAGAACATTTACCTCGCCGGCATCAAGGTCGTGATGGGCATCTTGGAGGGATGGGACAGCACTTTCGCCGCGGGAATCGTGCCGAACAACTATGTCGGCGATATCTTCGACACATTGGGAGGTACCCCGGATTACGGTCTACCTAGCTATTTCATCAGCAAGCGTGATGTTGAGGCGAGAGCGCCGCAGGGAAATCTGAGAATGCGAAGAGCGCAGCATAGTGCTGAGAGAAGGGCTGCTATCATGAATGAGGTTTGATTAAGCAGTGCAGAACCGAGGCCAGGCGAATGCTCGCACTGAGTGGTGGACTTCTGCCCAAGCGCCGGCTAGCGCTTTGTCGGCCGTCCTGAACACGAAAAGGAGAACGAAACTCGTATAATTGCTAATAGTGACGAAGTACATACATAAAGTCAAGAATACACTAATGCATTAGTGCACTGTACCTGCAGTCCTTTGGACCCCTCCCACTCCAACCCATCTATCATTGCTCTATCTATCTATTCGTGCCGCGCCTGCAGCATGATCTCTGTGTGGCGTCCGAGTGGCCGCCATGCCATGCCACGCTATCTATGTATCTATCTCTTGGTACCTTGTCCAAACCTATCCTCTATCTACGCTATTCCTGTCAATCCGGACAAATCGTTGCAACTGTACTCGCCAATCATATGCCATGCGTGACGGGATCCATCAACATATCCCTTACACCCGCACCAACACCCACAGCATCTCCAGGACTCACATGACCAGACCAGCCCATCCTCCCACGGATATCTAGTCCGCTTACACTCACTCTGGTCTGTTCATTCAACATCAGGATTCGGAATCCTCATTCCCACAAGCAAAGCCCTCCTCTCAACATCCCCACCACTATAACTCAACCCACACCCACCGCCCGGTTCCAACATAAACTCCAGTTTGACCGGCGCATCAACACTGAACCCCATCCACCGCTTCACAAAGGCCCTAAGAATATGCCCATGCGCCACGACAATCACATCATCCCGTCTTCCCTCCTTCAAGGCCTGTCCATGAATCGTCGTGATCTTCTTGATGATCCGATCCAACCGCTCACCAACTTGCGCCGGAGAATCTCCACCCTCCCCTTCACACCCGTCGCGCCATATATCCCACGGCCTCTGGTTATCTAGACCGCGAGACTTTCTAAGGTCGCGAATCTGTTGCGTCAACAAGCCCTCATAGTCGCCGTAGCCCCATTCGCCGATATCCTCCGTCACATCAGTCTTCTCGGCCAACTTGTCCTTGGAACTTGAGGCTTTGTCGGAGTCGAGCAAGATCTCAAGCGTGCGTGTGGCGCGCTTGCGGGGACTGCATATGATACTCGACACGCGGGATGGGTCAATCAGTCGGCCCGATCCAAAGATTATGCTGGCGGTCTGGCGGATTTTATCTTCGCCTTCAGGCAGTAATGGGATGTCTGCTTTGTTGCCGGTGTATCGGCCGTTGCGGGACCATTCAGTTTCGCCTGCCACAGGTCAATTGTCGTACAACCAAGGAACCTTGGTAAGTAGTTCGTTTCACAGGCATGGGTGGAGAAAGGCGCTTCAAGGGATTGATGTCGTCGTGATGACCAAGGCTAAGTCGCACTTACCGTGGCGGATTAGGAAGACGCGAGGCGTCGCTGCGTCTTTGTCGGACATCTTTCAGTTGTTGATGGTCTGGTCGTGTCGAGCTTGAGATTAATTATACTGATATGCGCTTCCCAGTAGCCCTCGTCACTCTTGATCTGACTCGTGAGAATTTATCGGGTCAAAGCTCGGTTGAGATGCCTGACGGATTCTGAGATACAAGCACCTGCTGTGTGAGTATCAATATGTGTCAGAAGGTCAAGATCAAACTGTCTCCTCTGTTCAAGTGTCAAGATATCAGCAACAACGAATCTAACACGTGCAAGAGATGTTTGAAGCTTCTCAACAAATCGACTTAAGCCTTGGCAGCATCCACCTCCACAGCAGGGCCATGAAGTCATTGTAAGCAGCCTTGCATTGACTTACCTAAGGCTGCATTTGCGAGTCTCTAAGCTCCTGTACTTGTAGTTAGTGGTCTTGCCTGAAGGTTGACAATAACGACTACCAACAGTTTGGGCGCCTTGAGTGATAACGGGAGGTAAGTCACCTCTCACCGCTCCATTCTGGGCTAGCATCTTCGGATACCGCCGACACAGAAGTACCTGAGTACGGAGTGGGCTCTCAAGTCGGATCGGGAGATCTTATCTCTGGATTCTAATCAGTCAAAGAAAGTTGAGGAGTTACCCCATTATTGTCCTGGAAAAGGAAGCCTGAATGGGCTCAAGTCACCTGAGGGTGCCCGCCCAAAAGCCTCAGATGATACTACGGATACCTTAGGACGGCCCTGCGAAAGGACGTCCGGGTGCACGGTTCCTTGCTCTATCGCCCCAGACTAGAAAACGAATGGGCGGTCAGATTGCCTCTGAAACCCCCGATTGTGGCGTCGCACCTCTCGTAAGGCTCTTTTAGGCAGGTCGATTCCATGACTCGCATTGGGCACATGAGGCACAATTTGTCTCAGTTCTCAGACCCATGAGGCTCACGTGACAGTGCATGCGCACTAGTCCTTTTCGGAGAAAAGTCCTTCGCCAGAAGGGTCTGAGCTCCAATACGTGTAATTGGGCTATCTTCGCGTCCGCGTCAAGCAAAACAATATTGGTTTTCATCGTATTTTCTAGTTCTCCTGTATTATCTCAACAACGCCTACATCTGATTATATTTACTATATATACTAATTCTCTTACTTAACGCAGGCTATCCAGCGCACTTTTCGAAATTTCGAGATATATTGTGGCTATTAAGCTATGCCGATACTTAGATAATTTAATGAGTATCTCGAATACTGCGTCGAGCTATAGACCTACCAGAAAAAATATATCACTATTACATTATATACTAATAGCTTCTAAATCACTATAGAAATCACTCTACTAAGTTTAAATAAATGGCGATCGATATTATTCTAGGCGCGTCGACATTTCGGTTGGAAGATAGTATTCTCGTTCACTTCAACCCTAATACTTTAGCCTCGTTCACGACTAGTGACTCTCCTATTTATAAGAGTGACTTAGTCCCTCCTATAGACGTTAAATCGAATATCGTATAAATTATATAGCGTATATACGATTATTTATCTAAGTCTTATTAGCTCGCATCACTATATTCCTTACTAGCTAGCTAGTAGAATATAATACTTTATACGTCGACGAGCGTTAGTAAAAGTCTTATTCAATAGGTCTTCCCTCTACTCTATTTGGGTTAGGTTCTCTATATCATTCCTATTACTTACCTTAGGGAAGACTAAATTGAGAAGATTACTTCTCTTCCTAACGTACGCGCGTTCCTTCTCTATAAGAAGACTAACACTATCGATTAGCGTAAAAAGTTATGGGTAGTATTAATTATCGATAGATATACGCACTGTAAGTATTATACCTTCCCTATAAACCTTATTAATTTTATAGATCCTAGATATTAGATCTATAAAATTAATAAATAGTTATTTAACTAATCTATATCATAGTTTTTATAAGCCTAGAGATAGCTACCTCGCCTTTATTTACTTAGGCTATTCTCTCTAACTCTAAGATTATTAATCGATTAAAACTAGTAGCTATCGATGAACTATATTATATCTAGTCTTAGAGAGATATATTCCGCCCGATATATCGAAGTCTATATATTCTTCGTAATTGTATAAACTAGGATATTCCCTAGTTTAGAGTATCGACGACCCTAAGGCCGTATATTATATCTATATATATTTAGTAAGCAGAATTTAGCCCGAACGTTTATATTATAAGTAAGAATCTTAATCGGAGGAATATTTACTATAATATACGGCCACTATAGTTTAAGGCCGCTACGATAAAGGATCTATTATTCCTTTTCTCACCTATATCTATCGTGAACGACTAAGCGTCGGTCCTCGAGGTATCGAACACTATCGATAACCCTATCACGAATATTCTAAAGACCGTAATTTTCTTTCGCTCTTACGAGTAGATCTTAAATACACGAGCTCGATTAGTTAAGGTGTTAATTTCGCGGCTTAAATTAGAAGAACACGCTATATAAAATATCATGTAGAGTTACTATTAGTTAGAGATTCGAGCGATCTAAGAAAGAGATCCACTAACTATTTAGTAACCCGAGATTAAACCTTCGAATCTTACTAACTATAGACGCTCTAGATATAGGTATTAATATTCGAAGTATTAAGGTTATCGTTTAGTTCGATCTATCTAATAATATTAATACCCTATTATAACGACTCGAGCGCGCCGAACGGAACGAGACTATAGAGACTTATTTTATCTAGCTAATACCACTAGCTATTATTACGTAGGTAGAAGAGTAGACTAACGAGCTATCTAAGACGACTCTATCGATATTGACCCTAGTCCTTAATATATCGAAAGTATAGAAGTAGCGTAAGAGTAAAGAGAACGATCCGAATAAGAAAGAAAGTACGGCACTTTTAGAGGAATTTATAAAGATTCTTATAATATCGAGCTATATTAGGGTAGCTATTTAAATCCCTTTTAATTATCCTCCCTATAAATATAGTCTCTAGGATATTCGCTACTATTATTACTATTATCCTAATAATCGTCTTTTAATCTATATATCGACTAATAAACCTATACTAAAAGAGAGCTAATAAGTCTCGAAATAAATAGTTAATCCCTATTATTTTCCACCTCCTCGCGTAGATATCTTAGTGTTCATTATAATTAAGTATCGCGTTGCTTAATAAGCTATTATCTAGACTAGAAATATCTTTAATCGTGTAGCTAATATTTATATCGAGAAGAATAATTTTGAGATTATTATATCGAAATCGACTCTAAAAAAGATTAGCTAGATCGATAACTATATTTAATCGATTTAATTACTACGAGCTATTATTCCGAAATACGACGATATAGTTAATCGATACGGTGATGAGATAGTTACGATTATTAAGCGGTATAACGATAAAGCGTCCTTATTAGCTAGTCTAAATATACTCTTAGTAGTCTAGATCGATATAAGTATCTAGAAGAAGTGGCTCCAGAACCGAGCACTTCACCCATAGAATTAAAAGAGACGTACGACGTCTTAATCTAAGTCACTAGTATCCGCCTCTCCGTCTCCGATTATACGAGCGTCTAGTCTACGGGGACGTCCTAAGAAGAATACAACACTAGATTAAGAACTAATAGTACCTCGACTATACGCTTCATCATCGTTACGCCACTCTTAAACTATCGATTATCTCGTGTTAGGAACCTAGGAGTTAACTCCGCCGTTATCACAGCTAAACGGTAGTTAGGATTTAAGCGATATTAAGCGAATTCCCGATACGTAATTCTCCGTATTACTTAAGGATATACCATATTATATACCGAATATAGACGAACTCGATATCGATGAGACAATACTTATCCCTATACGATTAAATTATATTAGCCTTAATCACGAAACAATAATAATAATAAAGCGAGTAGTCGAAGCCGATAGAGACGCCTTTCACCAAGACAGAGAAGACTCGAGGAGGTTCTTCAGTTCTATCGCGGACGCCGACGATTCGAAGAAGGTAAAGAGTCTAAAGAGGCGACGATTATTAGTCGAGCTTAATATTAACACTATCACCACCCCCTCGTCGATCGATTAAGGCGCGCTAAAAAGGACTATTAAGAAGATAGTATATTCATTCCTTCACGTAGAGATATTTCGATGAAATTATTACTAATAATTATATTCGCTTAGTATAAAATATATAATAGAAAGGAGCTAATAGAAGAAAAAGATATTAGTATATTATCGAAGAAGTATATAAATTACCTTAAATTAGAGTTTATCTCTCTATAACTAGGATCTCTACGTAACTATCGATGAATTTTCTCTATATTCTTCACAGTCTTTTAATATCTTATAACTTCCTTCTAATCACTCTCACCCTAATTATAAATACGACGTTCACCTTCTCATCGAATACGCGTATCTCGATTTCATAGATCTAGGAAGGCTAAATCTATAAAAGATTCGATACGCGTATTCGTAGCACCGCCGAGCTCTCGACTACGTAAGCTATTAGTCGAAGACGTTTATATAAAGAGAAAGATTAATATACTTCACGTTTAAAAATAAAAATAAAACTCGATTCTACTAGAAATCGAACTTAGTCTAAAAAGAACTTCTAAGAAGATAAACTCGTTTAAGTATATCTCGATGAGATAGATCCTATAAGGAATCGAACCCTACGTAACTGATCGATAAACTAATTACGCTATAGAGAACTAGAGGAATTCTATTATTATACTATAGATTTATTCTCTATATTAAGTAATATTATAATAGGTTTTTACTTAAAAATTATTAGGTTCTATATTTATTCTATAATAATTAGTCGATAATACTTAGGAGTTCGTTAACGCTAACGAAGGGAGCGTTCCTTAATACTTAGAAGGTCGTTAGTACTAATAAGGGAAGCGTTCCTTAATAGTAAAGAAGCTCGATCTATAATACTCTATTAGTATATCGAAGTATTCGAAAGGAATATAGTATAGAAATAGATATATTCAGTCTATATATCACAGTATCTAGAGGAAATATAGTATAGAAAGTAATATATCTAGCCTATACATTATAGTATTCGAAGGAAATATAGTATATAAAGTAATATATCTAGCCTATATATTATAGTATTCGAAGGAAATATAGTATAGGAAGTAGTATATTTAGGCTATATATTATAGTATTTAAAGGAAATATAGTATAGGAAGTAATATATCTAGCCTATATATAGAAGGAACGAACACTAGTTTATTTTTAATTTAGGTCTACGTTAGGACTAGCGATTCCCTAACCACTACTACGTTATATAGGGTAGTCTTCTAAATTACATCGCCGTTTTTATAACGATCGTCTAAATTATATCGTTATTTTCACGACGGTCACCTGAATCGTATTTTAGTAGTAGTCCTTAATGAGGCCGCCTTAGGACTAACCGCTTTAGGACTATAGCGGTATTATTTTCTAGTACTAATAATATTATTTCCTAGTATTAGCGATATTATTTCCTAGTATTAGCGATATTATTTCCTATATTTAACGACGTCGCCTTAGAACTATAATAAATTTAGATTTCCGTATACACCTATCTTCTATAGATCGTATGATATACCTTTCGAAGATCGTTAAGGCTAATTTTATAGATCCCACTTAACTAGATCTATAAAAGACTATAAGAACGATCGAAATGTCGGGATCTCATCGTCCCGACGTCGATTTACGATGGTGAAGTATATAACGATTTACTTAACTTATAATACGTTTACGTACTAACCGTTTACCCTAATCAGTCGATATTTTATCTCTACCTAGTAAACGGTGAATAAGCGCCGACGATATACGCGCGGCGTTATCCGATAAACGAAGTCGTCGTTATATCCTCGACCACTATCTCCTAAGTATAAATATCTCCCTCTCACCCCTAAACTTCGATCTTCTTTTCTATACTCGCCTACTATTTCATTCTAACTAAGGTTCCTTATCTTTCCTCCTTACGCTAGTATAGTATTATTATTCTCGATCATTAGTTTAGTTCGATACGGTTTTAATCTCATCGATAGTTATTTCACTTAGGCGTAGCCTTATTAAGCTTATCGATGATCACTAAGTTAGTTCGTAAATCTACGGTTAAGTCTACGATCAAATCTATAGTTAAGTCCGAGTTAATCTTAATCGCCATATTAATCGCTCGTTATTCTTATATTAGGGCGACATCGTTATAACGGTCTAGATAGAGATTCATTATATTTCGAATTATTAGATTAGTATTATTATATCTTTTCTCTTATATCTCTACTTATATCGTTCTACTATTATTAGTATATTATCCTTTCTATAATTAGTATTATCTTATTTCACTATAATTAACCTTATATTAATACTTCGATTATATCCCTATAATAATTTTTTATAGATTTATTATATTTAGATCTATAAAACTTAAATCGACTTTATATTATTATTTCTATAGTGTTCTATCTTATAACATCACTATATCTAGTAAACCTTTACTAGAAACGCCGCGTTAGACGCGTAGCTAGAAACAACGCCAACAACAGAACCAGACTCCACGAGCGCTAAACAGTCGTGAAGTTATCCTCGCGATCGATCTATAGGCCTTATAGATCACCATCGACCCTAACACACTAGATATAACTAGAATTCAGAATTCAGAAGAGTTACGACGATTCTATATACCACCATCTAATCAGATAGCTATATAGTGACTTACCACCCTTTTCGACGAGCTTAATCGCCATCAGCAACGTAATAATTACCTTATAAGTATTATCGAGAGAACGTTCGTTAACGACGATCGATTTAAGAAACTTCTCGATAAATACTTCTAGCTCTAGGCACTATTTAGATCTATATAGGCTTCCGTAAAGCGATATCGAGAAACGTAATAACTTAAGGAGGGTGCTATTCGCGCGATACGTAACGAACTTAGAGATATATTTATAAATATATATTAGTTAAATATAGGTAACAATAAGATATAGTGAGATACGATACGTAGACTCTATAAACTCGTTCGAGACCACGATATTAATTTCCTTAGTATATAGCGTATAGTATAGTCCGAAGTACTTAAACGTATTAAGAATTCAGCGCGTAAGCGAAGCTAACTAGTCGTAATTATATAGTCTAATCTAATTAATATCGAAAAAGCTATAAATAATGGTACGAAAGATATAATTATCACTAATCAAGATCTTTCTCGTTTAGATATAAATATATCTACGACGTTAGATTAAAATCGTATTCCTTAGTTAAACGAGCCACTAAGTAAGCGTTTAATAGATACGAATTAATCTCTTCTAGTACCCCGACTATAGAAGGAAATAAAGGTAGGTAATAAACGATACATTACGCCACTACCACCTAAATTATCTAAAAAGATCGAGAAGTCTAAGAATCTATATTTAGTAGACAGCCCTAGTCTTTTCGATAACCCGAATAATAATTCATTTATAGGTGAAAGCACTACTCGACGAAATATTAGAATAGTCTAGAAAGTAGACTTAAAGATAGGTAAACAGATTAAAGAAGAGCAACTTATTCTTTAGGGTACTCCGTCTCGCTTAATTCAATATCTCGTATTAGGTTAGAAATCTAATACACTAGTTATCGTATCTATTATACCGATAAATAAACCTTAATATAATAATATACTAATCGATAAACGCCTTAGTTCGCTTTAGAAGGCTCTTATTTAGTATCATTATTAATATACCCTTTTTCTTATCGGTTAGCGTTAAAGTATTCCGGATTTAATAACTACCCCGCTATTAAGGAACGCGACTTCGATCGATATTCGTATAGCCGCTATAAGCCTACGACGTCTCATCGATTACTATACCCTCGAGGCGATAAAGAGTAATCCCTACAACGCTTAAGAGAATCAACGATTCTAGTGAATTTATAGCTTATATCAATAGCTCGTCGATATTATATTCTAGGACTTTATATAAGATTCATTATAGATACGAAACACTTAAGCACTTCTTTAGACTATTCGATAGATATAGCTAGTTAATCCCACCGCTAGAGAATTTAATACTAAGCTTTAACTCACGAATATAATTACGATTTAGAGAATATCGTTTAGCGATAATAAATAATTAATGAATTCGTCTAAAAGATACTTAGATTAAGCTAACGACGATACGATTTATACGACCTTAAAATATATCGCTAGATAGCACTCTTAGATCGATATTATATCGTTAGTCCACTTTACCGTATATCGAAATCGTATACTTCGAATCGATAAATACTCGACTATCGAGACGCTAGCTATTTACTCGAATATATAATAGATATTAATCCCGATTAATCTAAATAATAATCACTAAGTATTAAGCTTTATTAATTATAAAATATATCGAATCGATATACTAGACAGTATAAATTCAATAATCGACTTTAAAATCTTACGTAATCTTCTCGTAGAGGTCGACTATAATCCGAATAATTACTAGGACTACGAAGAGTCGCCGAGTATTTACTAAGCTAACCTTAGTGATTATAACTTTTAAGTTATCGTTAATACTAGAGTTTTAGTTAAGATAGAAATCTTAGCTCGAGATATATTAACTAGCGAACTTAGATTTAGTATTCTTTAGGACTTATATCGTAGTATTCGAGATTAAAATATTAGTAACCCTTATACTCGCGATCGCGTTATATTACCACCGTAGCGTCGTCACGTATTAAAGATCGAGAACACCTTTAGAGTATTAAATTACTACTCGGACTATCTATATACTATATAGAAGTATATTAATGAGAAACTATATAGAACGATAGTGATAAATATCATAAATATAAAAGAGAGTAAGATTAAGAAGCTTAATATATAGATAGTCTCGAACTATCTACGAGACGCGCTTAACTATTTATAAAAGGCGAGGAATAAGGGAAGACTAGTAAATATAGTGTCCTTAAAATATACGAAAAATACGAGGTTCGTTAAGATCGCTAACGAACTAAAGAAGATTAAAGTAAAGTAATAAGATTAGCTTAAGAAGATAAGAAAGATTAAGAAAGAGAGATCTACGTTACTAATATCCTCGATATTAGATTTCTTAGGTAATATTAATAATAGATACTATAAAGAGAGTTCTAGTAGTGATAATAAGGGTAGTAATAATAAGGGTAGTAAATAAGGGCTTCGAATTTATAGATCTATATACACTAGATTAATAAAATAGACTAAGGTAATGAAAATACTATATATATTATAAGTATAATAGACGATACTAATTCTACGATAAGAACTTAATAGACGATACGGAATTTATAGTAAGGCAGTTAACTAAGATAGAAACGTACATCACTAGCCGCACACTATTTATATATATAAATACTATAAAGAAGAGTACGACACTCGAAAATTCGATAGATAAGCTATATAATAACACTAAACTAGTTTCTAAACCCTTCGTAGTCCCTTATACTTTCCTTACTAGTGTTTAACTCGATCCTAACGCGACGACGATAGATCTAGCGAAAAGATAGCTAGATCTCTCCCCTTTATCTCGTATAGCTATATAGTTATTTCACGAATCTAAAGTCACTAAATCTATAAAAATAGCCATTAAGCTAGTGATTAGAATAGAGACGATAAAGAATATTAAAGACTTAGTGTTATAGCGTCGAGGGATATAAATATCGTATATACTAAGTATTATATTAGTAATAATAATAATAATATCGTAATTAGAATTATTATTTACCTTCGTACCATTATTATCTTTAACTCGGCGCTATCTATAGACGCGTAAATTCGCTTTACCTACTTTACTAGATTATTATCATTATTATCTATAGATTAGAACCCTCGGCTATCATCGCGTTCACGAGCTAGTGTATATCGATCTTATTCTATTAGCCTTATCTCACTAAAAGCCCTATTTCATTACCTTATCTTATTATAATCTCGTAATAATCGATCGATTTATATATATAAGCGAATAGGAAGTATAAATAACGATCCTTAATCTAGCGTAGAGAGCGAATCGTCCACCCCTAGTGAATCACCCCGTAAAATAAGGTAAGAGAAGAAATATAAGAAGATCTTATTCGAGATAAATAATAAATATTAAGTCCTATTCGACGAGCTATTAGACTATATCGTAATATATCGATATAATAAGAAGATAATATAGTAATTCATATCTCTAAAGCGCTATATATCTAAATTAGCGAACCAGCTCGACGTAATGAAGATCGAGGAATAAGTATAGCTCTTTAAAGACGATCTTTAGAATATTATTATATAACTTTTATAGAAAGAGATTATATTCGTTACTAAACTCGACGAGGTCTACGCTAATATAGGAAATATAAATAATACTAGGAACTAGAAGTAAAATACCTTAATTATTCCTATTAATAGTATTAGTGAAGGCGCGCCTAAAATAGTCTACCTATTGCACTAAATCTACTAATTACGAGAACGTTTATAATGGCGAAGGCCGAAGAATATTAGCCTTCGCGTCTCGTATATCGTTACGCTTCTCTACGCACTTTAGCAACGAAATACTTACTAAGCGATTTCGCTGTAAGTCGAAGCTTTCCTTAAGGTAAATAAGTTATCGCGTAGAGTATTAAATATTATGAACGATTTAGAAATTACTCGATTATATAAGCGAACACTTAAACTACAAGACGTATAGATATAAAGATCTCGAGATAAGGTAAGTACTATAAAGAACGATTCATATATTAACGTTATAATTAATAATTTTAATCTAGTAAATAAGGTGATAAACGAGAGGCTTAGTAATTACGATAGCTATACGTCCTCGATTATAGACTTAATTACTCGCGGGGTCGAGATACTCGAATTCGATCTAAAATAGACTATACTAAACCCTTCGTATAGGGTTAAATTAGAGAAGGTCGTATAGGTCGATATTAAACACTCGTTATTACGTAAGGTAAGTGATTCTATCGACGTCGAACGTACTATTTTATAAATTCACTCGATCTAAATCTATGAAAGCTAACTTATATAATAGACTAATAATCTTCGATAACTATAGTGTTTCTATATCTTCTCTACTATTCGGGAGATATTTAGTGATATATTTAAGCGCCGCTACTATAAGATCGTAAACTACCTTAACGAGGCTATAAGCGAATCGTACGCGCGCCCTAAAGATAAATAGATTAAACTTTATATTCGACCTAAAGACTACGATTCTCGATATAGAGCCACGCTACTTAAACCTCTTATAATAGATAAGTCTACGATATAAGGGATATTAATAATTCGATACGAAATCTATACGAAGTAGTTAGGAAAGAGTGAAGACGACGAGTACTTCGAGTCGACTCTCTTCCTCGTACACGACGATTAGAAAACGATTAACCGAATTCGAAGCTATCGCCGAATACGATTCGTCGATAGATATCTATACGATTCGAATAGGTGGTTATTTCCTTACCTTAAATTATAGTATATAAAGTTTAACTACCTAATATTACTATATAAGGTATATTAATATAGTGCCTTATAGAATAATTTAACTCTACACGTTAACGTCGTTAGCCTTAGACGAAAGAAGCTAGAGAATCCTATAAAGTTATTTCGGAAACTCGAAGAACTCTTAATCTATATCTTTTAGGCGAGGATTAAGGCGATCTTTATATGTAACCTTAATATAAATTAATATCTACGAACTAGTAATGAGACGACTAACGCGGTGATCTCTAGACTAAGTACTATAATACTCGATAGTCTAGAGAACTATATCGAGCAGATTTACGAGGAGATTCATACGAATAAGAATGAGAAGACGCCTTAAGAGCTTTAGAATTATCTAGTATATCTTCGCAACGTCTTTCCGTATCTTCTCGTTAAGGACGGGATTAAGTACGGAGATATTGATTATCTATATATTATAATTATAATATTAGCTATATATTACTAAGGAAGCGAAAACGTACGCTATACTAAAGAGCTTCTATACCTATTCTCGATTACTTACGCCTAAGGAGCGACATTCGAAGAGCTTTAATATGTAATCCTTATTAATAGTATCGTTAACTATCGAGGTGAACGCAATACTCACTTCGAAAAGAATCGATAGCTTAAATTTCTAAACAAATTCGTGAAGGAAGTCTCTAAACGTAACTATTCGTTTAGTAAACTCGCCTTAGACCTTATAAGGAAATCGATATTAATATCGCTATAAGGAATACTTATAAATTATCGTTTTACCGTATAGATTAGCTATAGAAGTGAAACAAGATATACGATTAAGTCGACATCGAGAAATATATTATACTTAATCGAGCGACTATAGTAGGAGTATTTAGTTAGCCTCTAACCTAAACGATATAGCGCCAGCGTATTCGTAGCGAAAGACTTCTTAAATATCGGGGTACGACACCTATCGGCGAATCTACAACGGTTCAACGAGCGCTTAGAACGAACAGAGTTAATAAACGCCGAGGTGTTATCGATAAACGACGACGATGATGACCTTAACGACGAGGGGTTGACTAAGCAGGAGCGTCGTATCGACGTATATCGCGCATATCTTAACGACTCGTCAACTAGCGAAATGGAATCGATAGTAGAGTATGGCTCAGACTCGAACACGAGTATCATCTCGCGCCAGTCTTTCACAGATTCAGTATAGGTGGTCGTCGATGGATCTATTAAATAGCTTTCTATATACGGCAGTATATCCCATAATATATAATCATTTATCAAGACCGACATTACAACGTAAAACACGATTTTTGGGTACGTGTGACAGCCTTGGCGAGAAGAACAGGGGTTTTCACGTATTGGAGCTCAGACTCGTTTGGCAAACAATTCTGCTGAATTTTTTGATTGGCTCGCCAATTCTGCCATACCCAGTCTGAGAACTGAGACAAGGCACAATGGCATTCACCCATACACACCCCGAACCAAAATCTGCGGGGAACAGCGCCAAAGTTGAATCGGAAGCCTGGAAAGTATAAATCGATATTTCGATTTGATCTCGTTAGATAATAGTATCAGTTTGACATCTTGATATGTCTGCTTATCTCGATGCGATATCGCTCAAAGCCGTCGCAAAGAAAGGAGGGTCATCCGTGACTCCCCAAACCCTCCACAGGCGCTTTTTCACCCCAGGATGATCATGACCTAACCAGAGAAAGAAGCAGGTTACCCCAGGATCACCATTTGTTCCCATGCTATGCTGTTCCGATTCCGCTTTTCCAAATATGCAATTAATGATAAGAAGTCGTAAGTCGTCATACACACCATGCCCTTAGGTGCTTTGAGTCTTGTCCATCATCCATGTCTTACCATTCGCTTCTTCCTCGGCCACGAAAGCTGTGGCAAAATACTCTGCTATCGACCTCCAACCGGGCCAGAGTGCCCGAGCCGTGTCGGTCAGCTTTCCCGGCTTACCACATGACGACTCCTGACTGTTTCGACTGGTGACTGTTTCGTTGCTGCCTTTTCTTCTGCCCATGTATTGGAAATCAGGTCCAGGAAAATAAGGGGCGTTGTAATGGCCAAACAGAATCTCAAGTGCCGAAAGCTGCTGTCGGTACCCGTTGGGTACACTGACAGCGACTTCGATTTGCTTATCGTACACGTAGTCGCACGGCAGGTCTAGTGCCTTGCTGAATGATTCGCAAACTTGAAGTGGTGTAAGATTCTCAAACGCAAGCGCGATCCTGAAAGACAGCCAGATGTCAGCCATGTTGATCTTCATAGAGTCGCGATAACCATGGACTATTCAAGGTCGAGAATGAGGAATGCAAGATTGAACACTATCTTACGTACCTTTGCCCCTTGCCCCATTTGCCAGGCCCTTCCTTGATTATCTGTAAAACAGCTGGTCCGAAATCATGCTCAACATCGAGCCACGGTAATTTGATATCTGGGTGAAACGGTGCGCGCCACTCCACCGAGCCATCTTCCAAGAACTCCGTACAGAATAGAGGATACGGAAGGCTGGTGAAGTTGTTCGTGTAGATTCCAGCATAGACAAAGGTTGCAGGTAATCCTAGCTGGCGTATGTAGTTTTCGACAGTGAATTTGGGAGCCCAGAGTGGAACTGAAGGCCACTTTGGATTGTGTATCGAGTGGTCGGGCATGCTGCTATAGATAAAATGCTGAATATTCCGCTTCTTGGCCGCATTGGCAAGTGCTTTGCCTATCTTGATCTCATCACCAGCCAACGGGTTGGTGTTGATAAAGGCAATATGAGCGCCGTCGAAGATGGTGTCCACTAATACTGGATTGTCCAGCAACGGTCCTTCGAACAGTTTGACATTTGGTAGTTCTGCCAACTCCTCGGCCACCAAACCTTCGGTGGAGTACACTTGGGCACGAACACCATAGCCAACGGCTGCTACCGCTCGGATGAGCGAGGCTGCTTGTCGACCAGTACCATTGACGATGGCTATGGTCTTTTTCGTATTCGTCATGTGGTGACGACGAATCTTGGGTGCTCTGGTCAAAGCAACAGGACCCAAAAATTGGATATGTCGGCGCGTGTGTGACAGAAGGTTCAAAGTCAGAAAGTGATATAACTGCAAAGTAAATGCATACCAAATCGGGTATCAAAGGGATCAACAGAAATAAAAGAGCGACAGGAAAAGAGCCAAACAAGTAGAGACATCACACCATCCCAGGCTGAGTATTACCCATGTGTTGGGGCCATGGACAGTACTGACATGGGAAAAAAACCCTCGACCACAACAGGCAAGAGAGTACTGACTGGATTCCGTGCCGTAATTCGGTTCCATTTTGAGGACCTTGGCTGCGCAAATTCTCTGATGAGTTTTCATACTTCCATCACCGCCAAACCTGATGCAGCTTATCCTTTACGTAACCAAGTCAGTAGAGAGTGTACCGCCGGCGGGCCAGGGCCGACCTCAGCACGCACCACCAAATTGTGCCATCATTGATGCAAAACTAGGGAATCGTACCTCCGAGGCCCATTAAATTGCCTTGAAAGCAAATGGGACTTGCTGGCGGAGTCGCACAAACCTGGAGGAGAAACAGAAAAAAGTATGACGATGAATGACAGCCGGATTCCGCAATTTTGCAGGGACCTTTGCAGCGCACTATCACCCGAATGCATGCGGGGGAGTAGGCTGAAAGGCGGGGGGTGCACCTAGAAAATCCCCCTAGCTGATCCCTAAGCTTAGGCGATGCGGCCCAACAGAGGTCTCTCGGGCTTCGTCAGTGGCGCCTCATCAAAAGACATCGCCCGTAGTTGATGACTCTAACATCCTTAACTTGGAGCACGTTGGTTGCGATGAGTGGGTTGACCCAGACCTGAGGAGGACCAGCCCGTAATGCGCTCTCGTCCTCACGCAATAAGTCATCATCGAACCATGTGATGAATTGAGGCACCCGGTTTGAGGGCTGTCAATCTCTGTCCGGACATCTCCGCGGCCCCATAGGTAGCCCTGAAGGTACGGGCGTGGAAAAGGCTGCATGAGCCATTGGACTGCTGCGACTGTTCTTCTCCACCAACGCATACAGTCGGGGAGCCACGAGGTACCACTGTACCCAGATGCCTGAATTGATGTGTCAAAAGGTGAAGCCGCCCTGTAGCATGGCCAATAAGTGCCCATAGACGCACTCCAAGATCGCATAGTCATGCCCATGTGCCGGAACCTCTGGAATTTGGTTGAGATGGCGGATCCTACCGGTGTTCGTCGCCTACTTTATCATCATGACCAATGTCCAAGCCAGCCTGCTTCCATGCTTCAGGTCTCTGACTTGCATGGAGGCTCGCGGTTGGTAACTCCTCTTGATGGAGATGCGCACCCGCTTGTCGTAGTAGCATTACGTGCGGAATCAAGCCAGCATTTGCGGCTAGAAAAAGCGGTGTCCGACTTGCATTGTTCCGGATGTGCACTGAAGCACCCAGCCCTAGCAGATAACGAAGTATGGCTAGGCTGGACCCCGTAGCAGCCAAGTGAACAGGCGTGTTACCAGAATAGTCTGGGCGATTCATAAGCTGGCTGTCAATCCGAAGCACGTCTTTGACCCTATCAATATCGCCACTGGCAATGCCATAGGCAATAGCAGTGAGCTGAGTGACCGGAGATGACAATTCGCCTGTTGGATGACTGAAGATGATACCGGAATTTTCAGTCAGCTCACCTCGAATGGAAATCGCCATATCTCTGGCGACTGATTCCGGTGTCATTCCTGGTAGTGCCAAAAGGTACGATAATTTTGTCAAAGCGGCTTCGCTGGTCATGTCACCTCCTGCGACCACGCCAGCCCGGCCGAGAACCATTCCAGGCGCATAAAGTGGATTCACACTTCCAGTCAGGCACTGAGTGATATTGACAATGACAACACCTCGCTGCACTGCATCAGCAATCACTTTGAACAATTTGTTGTCGTGCCCACTTGGAGCGTTGCCAGCGCCAAATGTCTCGAGTACCAGACCACGCAGATTTTCGGTTCGAAGCACTGCGTCCACCATTTTTGCAGTAATACCTGGGAAAATGCGCAAACACGCCACGTGATGGATCTCAAGGTCTGTTTGGATACTGAAGGCTTGAAGTGTTGTTGGTCTCGTCACCATGTTCCATGCCACTGTGGTATCCACGGCGGTAATTCTGGCCAAAGGAGGAAGGTTCGGAGAGGCGAATGCGTCAAAAGCACTTGCGGATATTTTGGTCGACCGGTTGCCCCGGAACAAGGTAGAGTTGAAACAAAGACACACCTCCGGGATCATAAAGTGAGCTGCCACGTCTATCGCGTCCATGAGATTGTCCAAAGCATCGTTCTTTCGTTCCGCGAATGGAACTTGAGATCCTGTATGGAGTCAGCCTGTGATCAGGAAGAGCCGAAGACCATGCCATCTTATGGTGTGCGACTGCGTTGCGGACTCCCCGTGGCTGAACTTCAAAGATGCTATTGCAGAGCCGCAAATGTCGAATTGCGACATCACGCATACCCTGCAGTTCGGGGCTTCGTGTTTTCACTTACCAGTCAAAATGACAGGCTTCCCCAAATGCTGCAGCATGAAGCTGAGAGCTGAACAAGTATATGCTAGACTGTCCGTTCCGTGCAAGACGACAAACCCATCAAACAACTTGTAATTGCGATAGATTGTTTGAGCAATTTGAGTCCAGCCCCTGCTGTCGATGGAGGACGAATCGAGAAGTTCTTCGAACTCCAGCACGGCGTACCTGTAAACAACGCTCAGTTAAACCTCTACCGCGGGTACCGTGCTAAGGAACTTATAACATGGACTCAACCCTTCAAAGTGCGGCTAAGCATGATGATAACTTACCTTACACGTTTTCCGTATACGCTAATCGGTGTCCTTAGACTTTGCAATTTGCCGAAGCCGTTGGGCCCATCGTGTAACCCGACCTCGATAGGATCATGACTTTGTCCGTCATTGAACTCGGGACGAGGCGCCATGCAGCGTTCCAGGAAATTTCGTGCTGGGACAAGGCCATCTGGAGACTTTTGCATACAGATGGTGCCTCCGGTCATGATGATCAGGACTCTAGTTTCCGGTACATAACCTGGAGACATGTCACCGACCACTAGTGCTTTGTGAGCCATAGCAACAAGGGGACATCAAGACATAATTACCGCCATCCACAGGACTCGATATTTCGCCATTCATTTCTGTTCGTCGTTGGCTATGCCGGAAATTCAGCCTTTTAAAATCGGGTCCTCACTGCCTGGACTTCCAACGGACCAAGCTGTGGATGAACAAATGCAGTCGACCTAGCTTGACTCGTCCTAAACATTCAAGTGCTTGGATGGTCCCAATAATGATTCGTTCACCTTGCACAAGTACAAATTTTTTTGATGGTTCTGCTGCAGGTCGCGGTACTCCGGGCTTCAGACCACATCCAGGGTCTCGCTTAGTTAGCGTAACGGCCCGACTACGCGTACCTGTGCCAGAGCCTCGCCAACCTGACCTTCAGCGACTGAGTTGGGAGCAGAACAACGCTGGTCTAGCTTGGATATCGACAGATTCGAGGCTTCGGAGCTTTCGGTACGTAGAATTTGCAAAATGAAGAGTGTGCAACGTCGTTTCGGCCGTAATTGAAGTACTGGGGTCGTAATGTCGCTGACCAGGGAGATTGTTCGTCTTAGGCAGCCCAGCCACGCCCCTGCGTCCCTAATGGTCCCTGCATAAATAAGCTTGGCAAGGGTGCAAAATGAATCGACTCACCACTGGCTTTGAATGACGTTCGCTTTTTCTCATTTCGAAAGTCACCGTCGACATCGGTCTTCTGGTTGCAGTCTGACCACAAGGCCCCAAAAGGTGTGGTTAACGCCATTTGCAATCATGGTTCGGCCTGTTCATAGGGCACATCCGGTCTGCCAGAGAGACGACGACAGAGTCACACAAGAGATGCTCTCTTTTCAGCTTCCATGCATGCTCTGGCCTTGACAGCCGCGAATGGGAGCTTAAGCAAGCGCTCTGTTCAGAGCTGTGACAAGTCCCGCGGCTTTGCTGTGCCAATCGATGGTGTTTGCGCATGGATGACAAGGATTTCTGGACTTCTGTCGGAGATTAGGAGACGGCAGCATGCAGGAATGATGACAAAGAAAGGCCATACCACACGTGCAACAACAAAGAAATCTCCTGGTAGATTTCCTGCAGGACCTCTTTTGAAATTGCCGCTTGATCACAAACACAGGAGGCAGCCAGCAGGAATTGAGATTTCAGCCAGGTTGAACCATGGTTCTGCAACGGCTGCAGGATGTGAGTCTGGCCATGGGTAAGGACACGGTGCAAACAGATGATCACAAGTGTAAGATGAGTAGAGGGAGCTGGTGGATCTTTGTCCTTTCAGCGTCGTCCTCGTTGTCTCTTATGCATGCTTGCTGTGAACTTTGCGGATTAAATGAGCAGCTCCCTCGCGATGTGTTGCGGAACGTCAAACCGGACAGCCAAGCTCACGCCCATTCATCTCTTTCGCTGCTGAAAGCCATGCTCCTTTGATCTAAATTGCGCTGTGTGGAAGGATAAGTCGCGGGTTTGCGATCAGGCTGATAAGGTCAGGCAATAGTGTCGCTGCAGTTGTCCGTCACGGACCATCGATCGTCGGCAAGAGCAATTGTGCCTAACACTTTGTTGACGAAGGACAACGACAGCGAGGTTCTTGACTGTCTTGATCAAACCAGTTTCGTCCGTCTGGTACGGCAATTCCAATTGAGGGTGCGCAGCTGCTGGGGAGGATCAGACTGCAAAGCATTGAAAGTGGAAGAGCAACGTCTTGGTGAAGATACCTGTCCCAGTCAGTCAAGCAACGGGAAAGCGACGGCAAGAGAAGGTCCGAAAATAGTTCTTCCGAGCGGCAAGCTGGACCGACAAAGAAGTTGCAACTTCTTTATACCGGACCCAAAAACGCGGTGAGGAAATTGCAGCCTGTTGTCTTCACTTGAAGAAGACGCAGATCAAACGACCATCTGAGGCCATCTGAGGCATCATATATGTACCGCACCTCACCAGACGATCTAGACAACAAGAAAATACATCCCCGACCATTATATTTCGCGTTAGGTGACCGCCATTTTGGGACAGGAGGATGTTGACTGACTGCATCACAGTTCTTCTCCCTCGATTTTTCCATCCACCAACTCTCACAATACTCGCATTTCATCGTCAACACCACAACACACTCCTTTGTCCAGCCATCTCGACACTCATTTGGTCCCTTCATCCATTCGGTCTTTACCATTTCCACTCTTTCTCCAACACCACAACACTTGATCAAACAAACCAACACCTACAACACTCTTCCGCCGGACGACGACTAAAGCACATACAAGTTCATACAAAGTCACAAACGTCTACAAAATCTCGCGCGACAGGATGCATACCGGAGCAAAGCTCAAAGGTAACCTCTTCATGCCGGTCATGACAATTCTCGCATTGTCCCTCTACATTCTCCCTGCTCAGGCTTTCTTTCGTCATCTCTGCTTCGGTGAACTCGCCAATGGACGCATCGACCCTATCGTCTCTCCAGGTCAAGCATCGCAACATCTCCATGTCACCTTTGGCGCTTCTAGTAAGTCCGGACTGTGCAAGAACCATATGCTGGCTCGTTAACACCTGAACTTAGACCTCGGTTTCGATCCCACTCTTGAGGAACTCTTGGACTCAAACTGCTCAAGCTGCTCCATCACACAAGATCATTCGGCATATTGGGCTCCACGCATGTACTTCCAGTACTCCAATGGCACTCTCGAAATGGTCCCGACCTCGGGCGGCATGACTGTGTATGTTCACATTTTTGGTATGGCACTTTTCAATTCTGACACAATCCAGGTACTACTTCACCGAAGGACCTTATGGCGACGGCTCAAATGTCACCGCGTTTCCCCAGAACTTCCGTATGATTGCTGGTAGCTCGAACAAGCGCGCTTTCTACGGACCAGCCCCAGATCCGCCTATGTCAGAATGGAATTGGAGCGATACCACCCAGCAGTCACTCATGGAAAAGGCTCTTGGCTTTAATTGCTTGCATTATGACCAACCACCCAACGAAGGCGCTTTGGATTATCACTACCTGCGAAACAAAACCTTCCTTGACTCTACCTGTACCGACGGAATACGTGCGGAGTTGATGTTTCCATCTTGCTGGAATGGCCAAGATCTGGACAGTACCAACCACAGTACCCATATCGCATACCCGAACGAGGTCAAATATGGGTGGTGCCCTGAAGACTATCCTGTTCGACTTCCAGTCCTTTTCTATGAGACTATCTATCAGACTCATCTGTTCAACAACATTGACGGACAGTTTGTATTCTCCAACGGTGACCCTACCGGTTACGGCTATCATGGTGACTTTATCTGCGGTTGGAATGAAGGTGTGCTTCAAGAAGCAATTGACAGCACCGTCTGCACGGGTCTCAACAGTAGCGGCTTGCAAGAAGATTGCCCCATTTTCATTCTTCAGGATGAGGGAAATGCTACAGAATGCAAGCTGGACATGCCGGAAGCTCTTCAGGATGAGGCGATCAACTATATCCAGCAACTCCCTGGCAACATCCCCATCCAATCCGGTCCCGAGTCTGCCACCTTCCCCGGAAAAGCACCATCAGTCCAGCCATCTGCGGCAATGCCAAGCAGCACCACGCTTCCTTCGCCTCCAATTCCGACCCCCGGACCTGCGGCATTGACCTCATTGACCTCACCAAGCTCTTCTGATGTGTTCACTTCTAGTACCATGGTGCAACCCGACTTGCTCACTACGATGACGACTTCATACGTGAGCGGCAATACAGTCATTGAGATGATAGTGGTCGAAGAAGTTGTTACCGTCACTAGTTTTGAGGGAGTGGAACCTACAGGAGGCCTTCGCAAACGCCATCTGCACAAGCATGGCCACAAAGCACGACAGAATCTGTTCTAAGGATGATATAGCTTGGTATAGCTGACCAAAGTGATGTCCCTTGGGTATCCAGACACAAACCAGGCTGGCTTGGAAATTATCCTGGCGAAAGTGCAGAAATGAAAGTGCCTGGGGCACCGTGAAATCATGACGGGAATCATGATGAGAGCGAAAGCAGTAGATTCTGCCGCAAAGGAGCTGGAATTCGATATCACGGACAAAGGGGCTTTGTAACCTAGCTGATGATACATGAGTGAATGAAATGAGCTTGCAATGTGAAACAATGTGTTCTTCGCCTCTGGGTTCCCTGTGAAATGCCTAGATGGTCTTCGGCCGTGAGGGGGCCATTTACCAACAGAATTGCGCACCTGCAAAGATTGGTACGGTGGATCATGTGTGCACATTGAAAATGTCTCGAGCGTGTACACGAAGCCGGCCATTCCGTTCAGACTATCGACTCATCCCCTACCATTGAAGTTCATATACCTTTTTCAATCGGACTTCTGGACAGATCTCTGCTATTTGGGTGGAAGGCAAACTACCATGTCTACCACAAGGGAAAAGAAAGACGCAGCATCGATCATCGCCTCTGCGTCCCGGCGCACCAACAAGCCGGCGCCGACATCATTCAAGAACGACGACAAAAAGCTAGTATGGTGTGAAACGACGTGGACGAATTTGAGTCATCAGGCAAAGAGGCTCGGGCTGTCTACTTTGCCGTACTTCGATCCCGAGACGATGTTGCTCTCGAAGGAGGTCAATCATAAGCTCTGGTTACAAATGGTGCGTTTAGGCCCTGTTTCCACACCGGAGATGGCCTAGGGCCTGGTTAGTATGTCTACCTGTTTACTGATGGTTTCCTTGCGGGTGCTTAGGAACGGTTATGGGACTCTTTAGGACCGGACAAGGCGCCGTATGCGTCGCCACTGATGGTCGAGGGAGGGCAGGTTAATTGGCATTCTTTCTTGCCCGGGGATAAGGGTGCTGAAGTCGAGGTCTTTGCGAATATTGTTGACGCTTTTATGAGTGGCGCCCCACGGCCGGGACATTATGATGATTGATGAAAGGGTTATGGGAATCTGTTATGTGTACAGTGGGGGAGACTGTGGCATTCGATCTATATGGAAGGCTTGAGAGCGTCAAACATGCAGGCGTTTAGGCAGCGAGCCATGGTTTGTGAGAGCTTTGCAGTCTTTTGCTGTGAGCTTCGAATGGAAAGCCTTGACTCAATCAAAGGCGGGCTGATCCAATCGACAGATTCTTGTGCATCGGTCATGCGTATCCCGAGAAAACCATGCGATGGACCCACGATTCGAGTAGCAGTTCGGCCAAGCAGGCAATGTTCCTGATCTTGGCAAGAGTCATGAGTACGAGTATACAAGACATCCCAGCCACATTCACAGACTTCGCGCTGCTGTCAGAATCTGCGAGGACCCTGCGAGCCCCTGCGGAGTACGCCGATTTACTACGAGTAATCGTGACGACCAAGGTTGACCTATAGGACCAGAACTGAGGTTTCGAACAACCAGTTCTGGATAGAACCTTGTGGCACCATGAGCGCATCGGAACCACCGTCTGGGCACTCCTGTCGCAGCAGGCAGCGAAAGAAAATTGACCATGACCAACCTCTTCATTCTCGTCTGGCTGCTTCGCCCACCATTGTACTCAGTAGTCCCGGTGAGATCCGACAGCATAGCGCGGCCAAGGTGGTCGGCGCTGGCAATCGTCTGATGTCTGCTGTGCCTCACTGCCAGCTGAGACGGTGGATGTGGGCAAGCCTGCACAGACCTTCCCAGCCATTGAGTGAGGGGCCCGCAGCAAGGCCGGAATCCTGCCTTGGAGGACTGCAAAAACGCTGTGCGTAAGGGCCGCGCTGTATGGTGTACAAGCAATCTGGAGCAGGGGGCCGGGACTGGTGTTCCATGTCTGAGGAAACTGTGGTTGGACGGGAGGGCAAGCACCTGAACACCATAGGGAACAACATTTCTCCGCGCCTGGAGTTTAGATATTGGCATACCACGTACGCGACTAATGATTGGTCCTAAATGACTGCACTACTCCCGCCCCCTAAAAGCTGTCAACGACAACATTCTTTCTTTTTCATTGTTCACCCCTTTGACCACTTAGTGACCGAGCTTGTCTCTCGATCTTCGACATACGCTCGACTTCCAAGCCATCAGTTCCCATTCGTAACCCCAGCCTTACTTGACCAATGACCCGCTGTACAGCCACGCTTCCATCATGTTGGGTTCCAAGGTCGGCGATCGCCTCCATCTCACTCGCCGCGTTACCTTCGCATGCTACTCTAAAATGAACACACTAGGTCTCTTGCTCGACGAGGTGACCAAAGCTTCCACAGTGGCTAACGACTGTGGTCTGGGACGATTGCCATTCGAGGACTCGTACTGCCTCCGCCGTATTCCTGCTAATGGAATGCCATGTTTCACATATTCCTTGCTCATGCTGTCCAACCAGCTCGGTCCAAACAACGTCCAGGGATTCGTGCCTTGGGCCCACTGGAGACTTCTAACTAAGGTAGTGCAAAGACCTATATACAAGCATGCCAGGCTGCTTCAGACATTCTTTCAAGCCTCTCACTCTGTTTATACCGTCACTCACTCACCTCACAGCTGTGGCAAGCTAATCAATCATTCGTTTGTTTCTTTATCACGCTCCTCGTGGTTTGCCCGGTGCAGACAATACACTCATTGGTACTCATATTGATCCCAGTCAACGATCCGTTCTTTGTTCGCAACGACCAACAGAGAGGCAGTTAGTCATCAGCTATTTCTGCCTCACCACCTTAAGCTCTTTGTCTATTGTCACCAGTGTCACTGTTCGTTGGCTCTACTGCTTTGTCATTACGAACAATAAGTGACATCGAAGTGGTACTTCTTTGTACCTCACTGCCCCTCTTCGCTGCCATCAGGTCTATTTCTGACTACAGATCTGCTTCTTCTCTTTCAAAGACCCAGACAAAATCAAATCCGCAAAGCTTCAACTCTACCACTACACATCTCAGTTACTCAAGCTGAACACCAGTACGACCTTCTGCCTCATTCACACAACCAGACACCATTCAGACTCATCATGGTCTACTCAATCAGCATGATGGTTATGGCTATCTTTCTAGTCCTTGCCACCTCGGTCAACGCCCATATGAAGATGCTCACCCCCACTCCATATGGCAATTCAACGCTGAACAATTACAACCTTTACCCGAATGGTAGCGACTTCCCTTGCAAGCTCCGAGCCGGGGTCTACGACTTGGAAGGTGCCCAGAACATCATGACAATCGGAGAGCCACAGACGCTCAGTTTCGAAGGTAGCGCCACGCACGGAGGTGGCTCCTGTCAAGTGGCCCTGACGACTGATCTACAACCTACCGTTGATAGCAAATGGCTTGTGGTGCTCTCAATCGAAGGTGGTTGTCCTACCAACGCCACCGGCAATTTAGATGGGCCTTTCAACGCGGTTGGTCTAGCATCAGTATTCAACTATACTATCCCCGAAGGTATCGCGCCAGGTCAATATACGATTGCTTGGGCATGGATTAATCGGGTAGGAAATAGGGAATTTTACATGAACTGTGGGCCTGCAACTGTCATTGCCCCCAAGAAGAAGAGATACGCTCCGGCTCCAAAGTTGAAGCAGCGCGACACCCCTTCATTCCCTGACCTATTCGTCGCCAACCTGGAATCAGTGAATGATTGCGTCACATACCCCGACTTTGATTTCGCCTATCCAAACCCAGGATCCGAGGTTGTGCGAGCGGGAACAGGCCCAATGACCACTCTGACCTGCGCGGCTACTTTGGCTACCGCCAATGTTGCTGCTCAGTCGCCGACTGGACCTGTGACTGCCTCGTCACCTGCGAGTGCCTCGTCACCTGCGACCGCCTCGTCACCTGCATTTGCTGGTTCGGCCGCTGCCACGTCTTCATCGACTGGTGTCCAAATAGTTCCTATTTCGACAACTACTTCTGCGGCTGCTATAGCAACCAGCTCAAGCTCCAGTTCCAGCAGCTCGGGATCATCTGCTGGATCTCCGTGTACGAATGAAGGTGCTTGGGCGTGTTCCTCGGATGGATCGAGCTTTCAACGATGCGCCTCTGGATTATGGTCCGCTGTCATCCAAATGGAGGCCGGACTGAAATGCACCCCAGGAGTTTCGAACACTTTCAATGAGACCCCCGCTAAAGTCAAGCGTCACCTGCACGGTCATGTTCGACGGATTGCTCAGATGATCGGCGCTTATTGAGGTTCTGAACTCTGCTTAAACTGATCAGTTGTACGACCTCAGACCCCGAGCTGGACTCGGGTACCGACTATTGGGAGGACATCCTGACCGGAGCATCCAAACTTGCTCTGCGTCAAACCTGATGAGCTAAGACACGACATGTATCACGATCAAGACTATCATTTCAATTCAAATCACTCACATTAATGGGAAGCCATTCGAGATGTACAATCACTCATTCAAGTACAAAGCACAGATAAGAACAAATAAGAAATTACGGTTGCAAAACCCAACAAACCATTCGTATCTACCATCATGTGTATGTTCACCTTTTTTCTCAACTTCGTGTATGTAGTATTGAGCCTCACTAGCCTTGAAAGCGGCATCCTCTGGGCGATCTTTTCACGTGACATGGCCGTTTAGGCCATCACTATTGAGTTCGACGAGGTTCCGCCGTGGGATCTTCCGTGCTCAGACGACATCAATACTGCAACTCGTTCGTGAGACTAACATCCCTTGTGGTATATCAACTCGACCAGAAATACATAATGTCAACAACAGGCATAGCCGAACGGCTCGACGCTGCGATAGCCGAATTTTTCTCGGGCTGGAACATCTACACCCCACTCCTCATTGCCCTTCTGGTCGTCTTTCTCACCTATTCTCTGCTTACGGGCACAGAACCTGACACACACCCATTCCTGTTGGCCAGGCAAGCACAAATAGCACCAATCCGCCACCAGGGTGAGTCCGCCGTTTATCGAGCTGTTGACATACCTCATGGATATCCTCTCCGTGCTGGTCTGGGGGTTAAAGACCCCGGTGCTCCACGATGGAGCACAGGACGACCAGGCGATCTCCGAGATGTCTGGAGAACTGCTGTTCGGGGAGCCGCCATGGAGGATGGTACTCCTACAGGAGAGAAAGGCAAGATTCTAACAATCTTGGGAAGTGAGAAGGTCGTGGAGCATCAGTTCGACGATCTCACCCTTGCTATCAACGTCATTGGCCAGTATGTGAAGCGTAACAACGGACAGTCTGTCGCTGTGTGCCTTTCCAATTCCGTGGAATTACTGTCCGTTATCTTCGGTATGTTGAAGCACTCTGCACCATTTGCGGTCCGCATCTTAACGTGCATGTTACAGCTGGCTCGTTCTACGGCTTCTCGACAGTCCTGCTTCCATATGGTCTCCCGCAAGACAAAATCAACTCGCTTCTGGCAAAGACTTCGGCAGACCATGTTATCGCCGAGGCTGGTGTTCTGAACCTTGACAGCCTGCCCACGGTCAACAAAGCTTTAAAGGACGTCATCTGGGTCACCCAGCCCGGCAGTCAGCATATGGACTGGGCTGACGATGCTCCGGAAGGCTTCACCATCAACTCGTGGCAGGGACTGGTAGAGAAGAACAAACGTGGAACCAATTCGGAAGTCTTGCCTCTTGACAAGGACTCCAAGGTCCCGCCAGTGTCGATCTTCTGCGAAGCTCCCAATGGTAGTTTTGATCTGGTCAAATACACGTCCGAGGTAAGGTTGCCATGTCTCCTCTGTTCAAAGTGGTCCTAACAATTACAGAATCTCATCTCCGGCACTGCGGCGCTCACAGCTACTCTCACGCGAGCATACAAATTGTCACCGTCTGACATGCTGCACCCGACCACGAGCCTTACGGACAGCTACACGCTTTGCTGGACCCTTGCAGCGCTCTACGCGAATGCTTCCGTGGCCTTGAACTCCGTTGCTGGCGATAATGTCGACCTCGTCTCCGCTGCCAGCCCGAGCAATCCCACGATCGTGATTGCCGCACCACCAACCGTCCAGACGTACCTATACAATCCTGCCACAGTTCTACCATCCGCCATCTCGAAGTACATGTCGGGCCGCACTCTCGAAAACGGCAATCTACCGTCCAAAAGTGGGGGACAAGCCTCCCTCCCCAAAATGCGCCTCCTACTCATTCCCCAGCCCGCGGCACCTGCGCCACAGATTCGCTTGCCGTCGTCGGCGCTGCACACCTTGCGCACTCATCTACATGCGCGGATTGGATATGCTTTGACCACGCCATTCGTCGCTGGAGCCATCGCGCAGACAAATATCCTTGACTACCGCGACAAGGGATCTAAGGTGTGCGTGGGCGCACCGTTGAGTTCTGTCGAGGTCAATCTTACTGGTGAAGAGGATGTTATGGGCTCTCATGATCCGAAGGGAGTGGTATGTTCTGCTCTCCAGTTTTCAATGTGAGTGAGTCCAATACTGACACTGTGCTAGATAACCGTCAAAGGACCTGCGGTTGTCGGTGGGAAGATCACGCTCGATATCGAGAGCCAGATCGATGAAGATCACACTTTGCTGTTGCCGTGAGCAATGAGATTTTGTCTAGAGAGCGATTCCATCACGAAGAAGAAAAGCGAAACACATGCCTCATGAACTGCACGATCCGAGAATAGATTCGAAGTTGTATACTTGTCAAATCTTCCTCTCCTTCCCTGATCTGCCGTCCGGTTCTGGTCCTGCAGTTTCAGTGTCGCCAGTTGCGGGCTGTTTAGAACATCGTAGCAGTCTTTCTCCCCTACACCATGACGCTCTGAAGTTGCCTCATGTTGCACCTGCATCGTACTATTACAGTAGCGTGGCCAGCGCGCAGTGCCATGATGACTCCGCCGTGAGGCACGCATGCCGGAAGACATCCATCATGCAGTGACCAGAGACCATTATTTTCGCGCTTGTACGATCATAGTGAAAAAACACATCCAAGAACATTATCCTTATCTCTTCCCCCTCTTCGTCCTCGGACCAGTATGCTGTGCAGTTCGTTTCCCACCAGTCAACATCGCCCTCTGCCTCAAATACTGATCCACCACCTTCTGCACACTGCCAGGATCGTGCTCCGGTTTGCGTAGGTAGTAAAGTCTGGCACGCCTCTTCCTCTTCGGCGTCCGTTGGGCCACTTCCATACTCTGCACCAGCGGACTGTGTACTTTGACGCTCATCTCCATTCCAACACCCGTCAATTGGTTTCGTAGTAGGATCGACGTATGTGGGCCGGAGCCCTTGATCGACATTATCGTGCCGGAAACTGGGTCGCCTGTCTTGAACGTGACGAGGAGGACGTCTCCTACCATTGCACGGTCTTTGTTCGTCTTGTCGAATAGTTTCGCTCGTGCGCCCGTGGGGTCGAGCAGACTTAATTGTCGCTGGTCAATCAGGCCGACGGGGTCTTTGCAGGATTCTGCCTCGGAGGAGGGTGCATCGTGGACTTTGATCTCGTCTTTACCTTCACAACAGTTAGAGAGGCTCGCAGGGCGACGAGGAGAGTTAGCCTACTTAGATTCGGTCTGAATCGTGGCGAGAGTTGTGACCAGTATTGTTGTGGGAGGGATTCGGGGGTTGCGAGTTTTTCGACGGGACCTCGTTGGAGGGTCACGAGTGTGCGGCGGAGGGGTTGTTGAGGTCGAAATTCGGCGAGGAGGGACCGCCAGCAGCATGTTGATATGCGGGATGTGAGTGTTTGAGACATTGTGAGATGGTGGGCATCAATGGGTGTAGGAGAGTGAGAACCGTACTGTGAAGCTTCAATGCATGGCGAGGCTTTGGATGCGATGTGCGCAGGCTGGACTAGGCTAAAAATGGTTCAAAAAGTGTGCCGCTTTTTGGTACAGCCTTGCGCAACCGTTAAAAGTCTACGAACCTCGTTTTGCTTGCCTCAACTTCAAACATCACTTCATCGCATGCAAGTATTGGATAGGTGCAGTTAGGAGCAAGCGTGATCATGATTGTAGGAAGAATGTCTTCTTCTGAAGCCTGCCTCATGAGCATGAGGGTAAGTGTGCGATAGCTTTGTTTCAGCACTCACAGCATTTCTCAGCTCCTCTAGGAGGCATACATGTGGTCCGCTTTCTTTGATGACTGTCGGATCCCGAGAGCAACTCTGTTTGTGGTATACACGAAGCCTGTCTGAGTCAAACAAGCATGACAAAACAGTAATTTGCACGGTATCTAGACGCAAGATCCCAGAATGTGGTCAGCTTCGTCACTTGTCCAAAGCTGATCAAAGGTTTGTTTCACTTGCCCATCGGCTTACTTGCACCGGACTTCTCACATCCCTCAAAAGAATGTCACTGGGCGGTTGTTCAAGGTCATCGCCGGCCCTGAGGGAAGTGATGTGAAGCCGGCGGTTGCATTTTCATGAGCAAAGTGTCACCTGGGCAGTCACTTCCTGGAACGCTGAGTTGAAAACTTGGTATATTTATCATATTACTTCTCTTTCCTGCGACTTTTCGACCATCGTCAAAGTCTCCCTCACAACACTCCCCAGTCAGCAAAGCCACCAACAATAAGATCGCAGCTCTGTGCAGACCTAGCAACACAATCTTAGAGCTTTGATTTCCCAAAAGCTGCGCTTTCTCGATAAGACTTGTGAGGATGTCCGAAGGAGGCAGAGCTCGAGCATTAGCCAGCCAGCCAACCGGCCGAAACAGCACGAGCGGCGAAGCTCTTCGTTCAAATCGTCAACGCCCAAAGTGCACCCACCCTTCCTGCGGCAAATTCGGTCACTATGTAGACAATTGCTGGAAAGCTCATCCAGAACTTCGGCCACGTCAAGCTTGGGGTCGCGGGCGAGGACGGCGTGGGCGCGGTGGGCTCAACCAACAAGGCACCAGAAGCGCTTTTGGGGGCACTCAAGCTGTGAACGAATGGCCCGTGGAACCCGGTGACTGGAGCGTATCGCCGTCGACACCTCCTTTCCGACTCTTCGATCTGCCGCAGGAGATTCAAAACAAAATCTACAAGCATCTGTACGCGGAAAAGTACAGAGCCTCTGTCCTCGTCGCCGACAACCGCGATTATGTACGAGAATATCGACAACACGGCTTACGCAAGAAATTCTATTTCAACACCACCAATTATTCGGTCGAATTGGCCTGTAAGAAGCTCCGCAATGACACGCACCTCTTACGCAAAGACGCATTCAATGGCCATGTCCAGATCAAGTACCACGAGAGTTACGATTGGGAAGCGCTGGAGAAGCTGTGCTCCGGAAGCTTTGTTTGGCTCCGGACTCGCGTCACCTGCATTGAGATGGCCGGCTTGAATGGCAGGTCAATCGGTGGTAATCTGTTCGACGCATCCACCTGGGAGCAGCTGGAGCTCCTAAAGCACTTCCCCCAGGTCAGAACGATTGAGATCTACTACGACATCACCAAGTACAACTACCGGGACGAAATGGAGACCACTGAGTGGAAGAGACTGCAGGAGCCAGGATCCGAACAAGCTTTTCTCAATGGTTGGAGAGACAATGAATTTATGTATCCAGCCACCAGGCTCGGGGTTCACGGTCTGATGGGATACATGGAGCTGAACTCTCACGAGTGCACCATCTACATGAACGTCCACGTTCAATGGATGAGTGACCGATATTACAGAGTCTACGAGGAGGTGAGTACTTCCCCTGCGCAATCTGAGGAGCCATCTAACAGCAAGTGCAGTCGGTCAAATTTCTGGTCACGTCTGATGGTATGGAAGCCGTGGAGAGACACTGAGAACAAGAGGCATGCGTGCATTAAGATGAGCTTACAAGGAAATGAGAGGTACCGTCTAAGAAAGACGACCGATCCGAATTCGCCCACGATCACTGGTCCTGACGGCTGCAGCATGGCACATAGATTAAATCTGAGACTCGAATAAGCTTCAGTGGGCAGCGCTTCTCGACATTTAGAGAACGGTGCAATGGAATGGCCGTTGATTGAGGGTAAACATCGCGATGTCACCATTGCATTCACTTTCTGAGGCTTCCTCCTTGCAGCAGAAACAATAACCTTTTCTTCTCCTCCTCTGTTACAGTCGCATCTGTGAACGCGTTCGGATTTTCCTTGGGAAAGCCTCTCCTTGCCCACTCCTCCACTTCAGCAACACCAATCCGGTGGAAAGGTATACCCAGATCCTTGGACACTTTGTCCTTGATCAGTAACTTAACATATTTGTTCTCCCATCTGCTGGGCCCTTGCCCACCTAGGAAAAACAGTGCAGTCATCCTGTCCAGATCGTCCGTGAGCTTCTTCATATGTTTGTCCTGGTTTCTGATTCTCCGGGCTCTATTTTTGTTGACCCTTTTAGGTTTCAGCCACTCGGCCACTTTGAAGTAGTCGAGCTGAAACCCACTCTGATCATATGTCGGCGAGCCATTTGGACCTTTGTCATAACAGAGGTGAATTTCGTGAAACGGATGCGCAATATTGTTGCGGATTTCTTCCTCATGGATCTTGTCTTTGTCCGCCCGACTCAACCGTGTTTTTCCCTGTAGCCATTCAGGTGTTGGGCCCTTGAAGAACGCTTTTTCTTCCTCGGTGAGGTCGTTTTGGTCCCGCCGAGGAGGTAGCACTCGACCTGGGGTCAGACGAGGGTCCCTCAATTGATGACGATTCCAGTCGAACTCGAGATCCATCCTCGAGGGGTTTCGGGCCTTCTTGGTGTTGGCATAGCCTTCGTCGAGTTCAGGTTCACGCTGTCGCTTCATGGAAGACCAAGCATGGGCTGCTCGCACAGCTGGCGTCTCTATCGAGTTCATGTGGCCTGGCATGTGGGCCGTGGCAGTTCGGCAGAGTGTTGGGTAGCCATTGTCAGGAGATGCATAGAACTGAGCGAGGGGAGCACGATGTTCGAACGGTGGCCCTGCAGTCCCAAGGACATGGTGAGGCATGACGTTCGTTTGGTTCATGCCATGTCGGTAATGGGCGTACGACGACATGACGTTTGTGGTTTTTCTTGGGAACTAGTCTTGTTGGAGGGGAAAGCTACTCAATGCTAGGCTCTGGCTGGAAGATGATGAGAGAATACTTCACGCTGCAGGCTGCGATGGTGATGCTTTATAACCAGTATGCGTACCAATTCTGCTAGATTCTGCCGGATTCTATGTGGGAGCTTACCTAGTAGTTCTGAAACAGGATTTAGTGAAAACAAGGATGGGATCACTTTTGCATAAATATAGTTTGTATGATATCTGAAATGAACCGACGTGTCGCAATGAGGTCACAAAACGCGACATCACGTGATTATCGGAGGCCGCTGAACATGGCACCAAAGATTTTCTGGGTTGTCGAGAGTTGACATTGAGATCCAATCGCACCCATATCAGCATACCCCATCGAGAGCAGTAATTCCAGGCGTGGTATTTGCAGGTAAGAGCCATGGCGCAATCGACTCAACCTCTACTCTATGTTTGCAGAAGTTGTCGACACAGCTTGCGAAATGCTTCAAAGGTCTCCCGCTCATTCAGTAGCACTCCGGCCAACCAAAAAGGTACTTGACCTCTCATACCTGCAATGTACGCAGCTGCTTACCGACTCACAGTGGTACCTTCCTTCACCCCGACAAGTCGTGGAGAGCTAGATGATATACTTCTGTCATGGCGCGAGAAAGTCTTCGTACCTGCCGCCCTTCAGGAGCACCACAGGCGGCTCATCTACAAGCCCTCACGGCATCAGACGTTGACGAACGATCCTGGGGTCAGAGTGACCATGGATGACGATGAAGAGATCCAGCTCCAGCCCGCAAATTTCTACGACAAACCGAACAAACGAGAGTCAATCAGAGATCTCCTGCGCGAACTGGGTTCGACAAATGAAGATGCAGCCTGGAATAACCTGGCTCCTTTTCTTACCGGACTGCGTATGTCAAAGTACGAGCTTCCAGTTTACTTCTACGAGAAGGTTACGCGCAAGGCATGTGAAGTCGGGAAAGAGCGCATCATCCTCACATGCGCCGAAAGAGCAGAAGAGACTGGTTTCACCCTGAAAAAGAAAGGCGTGACAAGAGAATTGATGCTGGGTCTTCACACTCGTGCGGCGCAGCACAACTTCACAGGTCCCGAGCTGGAGAGCGCGGCGCGACGAGCGGAGAAGATCGCACGGATGCTCGAGAATGAGTTACATGGTGCGGAAAAGCTCCAGAAGGATGAAGAAGACCCAAGAAAAGACGCTTTGGTCACCAGTGTCCTGGCCGAGATTGCTGCTGCTAAGGCACTCAATGCTGATGGCAGTGTCGACCATGCCGCTAACTATGCAACAAGAATGCTACATCTTAGCACCGAGGCCGCTGATGGAGCCTATGCCAGAGAAGTACCGGCGACGTCCAAGGAGGATGTGCGGATTCGTGCGGAGAAGAACAGTAAATTGGAAACACTGTTACCACTGCAGAATGCCATCAAACTGGCCTTAGGTCTGGACTCGATCAAGCAGTCTCCGCTTGGTAAAGACCTGGCTGCGCACCTCAAAACTGTCAATGCAAAGGTCAAAGAAGCTCTCAAGAAGCTTAGCACCCTTTCGGATGGCAAGCCGAGGCGAGGTCAACTGATGTATGAAGAACTTCAGGAAGGGACTAAAGCAGAAAGGACCTGAGACTCATTGGCGGTCCACGCTCGAATGCGCCAGATGTCTCGTGTCGAGTGAGGCATCTCCTAAAAGCTATAAGCATTTTGAGTATAGCTGTATGTACAATCACGCCCTGCAAGGGCGTTGTCGTTGCTTGTTGCAGCATATGATTCCTCCTGGTACCTGATCAGGCTTGTCATAGTACAACCTGGTGTCTTAGGGAGTTTGAGACCCCTACGGCGACTCGGCCAATAATTCTCCGACCACTCATTGCCAGACATCGAACGTTAATCACGCTTTATACTCGTGCCTAGTAGACACCACTTCTTGGGACAGCCTGAACAATGCGATAACATCTCCTCATAATCGCCTTATGGGTTGATTTGCATCAGTGAAGAGACGATTGCCTATTGAGGGACCCGGACAATGGCATATTCTCAACCCGAGGACCCTTTCCTCGAAGTCCAAACGTATGCATCTTCCCAGGACAGAAGAATCAGGTACACAAGCATGAAAGAAGGCTAACACGTTGATTCTACCAGAGATGTCCAATCGACGCTTCAAACTACGCGACACGTCTTCTCATCATACCTGCGAATTCGCACCCTCTCGACATCCGCCACATCACCCGAACTGCAACAGTCTCGTGCTGAACTACGTTCCAACCTCGAAACCCTTACAGGCGACCTTGCAGACCTCCTCGGGTCGGTATCTGCCGTCGAGTCGGACCCCTACCGCTTCGGCCTTGATGTAGCAGAAGTGCAGCGTCGGAGACAATTCGTCAAAGATGTGGGCGACGAAGTTGAGGGCATGCGCCGTGAGCTGGAGGACGTCACGGCCGATACGCACATTGCCGGGCCTGCTGGGAAACTACCCCAGCCTGCCGCGTTCCAAGATGACGCCAACATGGACGACGATCCATACGGAGAGTTCGAGGCCCAACAACAGGCTACGATGATGGCCGAGCAAGATGAACAACTTGACGGTGTGTTTCAGTCTGTGGGCGTACTACGTGGTCAGGCCGAGGACATGGGTCGAGAGCTCGAAGAGCAAGGGCACATGCTGGACGAGGTAGACACGCTCGCAGACCGCGTCGGCGGCAAACTGAACGTGGGTGTCAAGAAAGTGGGCGAGGTCATTAGGAAGAACGAGGACACCGTCAGCAGTTGCTGCATTGCGGTGTTAATAGTCGTTTTGATCATCCTGTTGATTCTGGTTATTGTGATTTGAGCGTGGAACATGCTCTACGGATTGGGAAGACAAGACAATGGAAAGAGGAAGCCATATGGCTGGGTTATCTATCACAACAGATGATCCAATTCTAACTCCAGGTGAATGTTGGTACATGGTGTCAACTTATCCCAGACACGACGCAAGCTCAAGCTTTGCGCTGTCGTTTACTGGGTCTGGACTGCTCTTCGAGCACCTTTTCGACAAGCACGTCCTCAGACACCAATTCTGGGGCATCATCATCCTCGTCCTCATCTTCTTCATCGAGGTCATCGAAATCCGGCGCTTTGTCTTGCGCAGACATGAAATAGTCCATGGCATCGGGCCAAAGCTCTTCAGCGAAGGTGATTGCGACTTCCTCACCAGCAGGAAAGATCTCGACTTCCAGCATTTGGTCGAAATCATCATCATCTTCTTCGTCATCCTCCTCTTCGGCGCCGTTCGAACCGTTCTCTCCTGCTTTCTTTGGTGGTTTGGGTGCGTCGACCGCGCCACGGAAGCCAAACCAGTTGAAGAAGCTGGGTTCAAGCTCTTCATCTTCATCAAGTTTGACCATCTTCTCACGGAGCTTCTCGTGCTGCCAGAGTGCTTCACGGTCAACAATCTCAACCTCCTTCTTGCCGTCCTTCAACTTGAGCGCTTCCTCTGCGGCATGAAGCTCGACCGCAGCGTCGAGAAGACCATGCGTCACATCCTTCTTCTTGCCCTTCCACTTGATCGGGACAGGCTTGGACACCAGGCTGCCAGGACCGTCCTCTCGTGGCTTATATTCGAACTCTTTCACCAATTTGGTGTCCTCGATGATCTCATTCTCGTCGAATTCGAAGGTGAAGCGCAGACTGCGGGGCTCGCCTTCTGTTTCCGACTTGATTTGGTATCGCTCTACTGTGAAGGACTTGATGCATGAGACCAGCTCGAGGTCGGCCGGGTAGAAGAACTGCTGGATCTCCTCAGGACCATTGCCGAGGACGGTGGGCCAGAAGTCGGGAAGTCCTTCAAGTAAGGTCTTGCGCTTCGCGTATAGGGGTTTCAGAGAGTGTTCTTTTCTCCGGACTAAAATGGATTGTTAGCGCAAGAGTCCGGCGAAGGATTGTTTGCATGGCAACCGTACGAGCGTCGAGTTCAACGTCTGCAAAGTCTCTCTCGAGGTCACCAAGCTCTTCAAAGATCGCTCCGACGTCTTCTGGTAGATTTGACATGTTTGCGAAGCTATTGCAATTGGGATATGGGTTGTGTTTGTAGAGGTTGGATTCAGTTGCTGTTGATCGCTGTTTGATGTTTGGGCGCAATCCCCAGAAATTTTGTGAAATTCTGCCATGTCAAACCTTCTGGGCGGTGAGCGGCAGGGTCCAATCGGCGTGCTCCCCAGTAACACGACTTCCTCCGCGTATTATTATTCATTTACTGCTTGTACCTCTCTCTGCATCTTCTCAATCCTGCTCCAACACACTGATGGTATTGAAACACCAACAGGCTTGACAGTTCAGCATAAGCACAATTGCTTGGGTTGCTTGGGTTGCTTGTTTCTGTCATGTGCCAGGTCAGCGGTAACAACGCAGTGGTTACAGAGGCATTGCACGACCTTGCACAATGATACCCTGGCCCGTCGTTTAGCTTACTCAATTTCGCCATTCGATGCCATAATCGCGCCTAAATGCAGCATGCGAACACTGTCAATCACCACATCCCGACATGCTTGTACTAATGGATGAATGTTCTGCTTACAGCTAACGCGATCATGCGATTGAGATGATTATTCCCCAGCGTTTGTCCTTCAGCAGCAGCGCCCCCTAACGAATCGTCAGCACTCCAGGAGTACTATGGTGTATTGATGCACCTTTTTCCGGCAACAGCACACACCTCGCTAGTGATGCCAGGGAACAAGTCACATGCTGGACGCCCTAGAGTTCCCTGGCGCACAAATGCAATAAGCACACTCAAGAATGAAGTTCGCTTCAATCCCTGACATGCCCATGACCTTGCGGGAATCCTTCCCGCAAAGGTTTAGGCACTGCAGCTTGCATGCTAAGCATCCCCGGGTCGGCACCTGTGGCGGCGACTGGTACGGTCCCTGGCGTCCAACCCCACCAGACTCTGTAGCCGATGACTGGCGCTCGTTCTCGGTAAATGCTGCACCCCCAACACCACCACCTTATCACAATATGCATCTGTCGATAAAAGGAGCTTTACCTTGCATCAATCCAGTCAATCCATGCTCACTCTCCGGACTCCTCATTCTCATTGACGGAGGATTATCAGGCTTCGTGGTGGAGGCGTCCGGCGCCTGTCCTTCCCAGGCTAGCTTGGGCTTCGGAAGTCTTCTTGCCTCGCTGGCGACTCCCATGTGAGGTCCATGTTGCGTTGCTTATAAGTACCACCTATATTGCGTGCAGTAGACAAGAGCTCTTCTTCTGTTGTCTTGGTCGTTCAAGCCGTGGTATCTTACACCCGGGTCTTCATCTTTGACCAAGCCCCTGTGACACACTTCTCGCAAAGCCTGCTCAAACCAAGACCACACCTCTTCGAGCAAATGACTGTCTACATCTCAGATGCAGCAGCCTTGAAGGCCGCTGGAAAGAAAGAAGTGTTGAAGGTGAACCTCGGTCTCGAAAGCTATTGAATCGTGAAGATTGACAATTGGCAACAGCGAGAATGGAACTTCTGGGCTGTCCTTGGTATGTCGGCATGCACTTTGTGTACGTGGGAAGCCACCAGTGCGCTCTTTGCGGGCGCGTATCTGAATGGAGGACCTGCATCTGTCGTCTATGGGTTCATAGTCTCGGTTCTGGGGACCTTGATGATTGCCACCTCGTTCGCCGAGATGGCCTCCATGTGCGTACCGAGCACTCCAAGCGAGAACCAGACGGGCTGACAAGTCCACCAGCTCCCCCATTGCAGGTGCACAATACCACTGGAGTGCTGAGCATGCGCCGATTCGGTGGCGTGCAATCGTTAGCTACATTCAAGGTTGGGTTACCGTCACTGGCTGGGTCGCAGCGATCGCCTCTCTCTGCTTTCTGATTGCCACCATGATCCAGGGACTTGCGGTGCTCAATTACGCTGGATATGATCCGAAACGTTGGCATGCGACTCTGATTATGATTGGGTTTGCTTTCGTCACTGCTCTAGGCAATACCTACGGCAAGAGACTATTGCCTTTGTGGGAGACTCTGGCTGGTGTGTTGCATGTGTTGTTCTTCTTCATGGTCATGATTGCCATCTTGGCTACTAGCAACAAGGTCAGCAACCACGACGTCTGGGAGACGTTCATCAACGGCGGCGGCTGGCCAAGCGATGGCGTTAGCTTCTGTTTGGGTTTCTTGACTCCAGCATTTGCCTTGGCTGGCGTGGATGCCGTCGTCCATATGAGCGAGGAAGCCCACAACGCTCCCCTCAACATTCCTCGAGCGATGATCTGGTCTGTCATTATCAACGGAGTAGCAGGTTTCGCATACATCCTTACCGTGCTTTACTCCATCACCGATCCCGACACCGTCTTGAGCAACGACACTGGTTTTCCGATCATCGGTGTGTTTCTCGAAGCAACCAACAGCCAAAAGGCTGCAACTGCTATGCTTACCGCTGTCATCATTGTCTTCATCATGAGCCTATTCGGCTGTGTGGCATCAGTCTCACGGCTGATATGGGCCTTCTCTCGCGACCATGGACTCCCTTTCTCAACCTTTTTTTCGCATATTACACCTTGGAACAGGTGCCCAACCAATGCCGTTATTGCAATTACGGTCTCAGTGTCGCTATTATCACTGATCAACATCGGTTCCACCGCAGCATTCAATGCCTTGATCTCTCTTACAACCCTCGGCTTCTACGTGAGTACTCTTCTTCGCGAAAGACTGGCCATTGAAGCACGAGTCTTTCGTTCGTCCCAGCCTTTACCGACACAACTTTCTGACAATTTGTAGTTCTCATACGCCATTCCGATCCTGATGTTTGCGATCCGACGATACAACACCAGTAACCCGATCGTTTTTGGGCCCTGGACTTTGGGCAAATTCGGTATTGTCAGTAATGTCCTGGCAATCGCGTTCTGCGTATTCCTGATCATATTCCTACCATTCCCATCCGAGCTGCCAGTCACAGGTCAAAACATGAACTATGCCTCGCCGGTGTTTGGCTCGGTCATGATCTTTGCGGTTGCGAACTATTTCATTCGCGCTCGCAAACGTTTCACAGGACCTATCAAGGAGGTCGATAGTGAGAGCGAACATATTGCCCAGGAAGATGTGGAACCAGAGAAACAGCCGATTGACCATTCTTGAATGTTAGTGAAGGGCATCTCATAGGTCGTGATACCCGCCTTGAGTCTTGCAGGTGTGCAACACTCATCAGCTTACAATATATATACAATGCTTGAGAACCATTCAAGGTCAGATGTCAAGTGGACTCTTTGTCACAGGTAACCGGGACGTCGAGCTCGGAGATCGGCAGACTGAAATATTGTGACTTTGATCGACATCACTGCTGTTCCGAACGAACATGAACAAAACAAAGAAGGAAATTTGATCAAGCTCTTTGGTGGAGATGGTTACATCACATAACAACGGCGAGATTGATGGTCCCACCTGACATCTCGCCGAGCATGCAAACACAAAAAAGGCTGTTTCCACAAGGCTCAGAACCCTACAGCAGTCACATCAGCCATCACAAGACAAATGTACCTTTGTCCTCAGCATCTATAACTACCCAGTATGCTGAATACGAGCCTGCCCACAGTTCGCACTCGACTTTCCTGTCAAAACGCATTCAAACCGAGCTCGGTTAACCATTCAAGTAATGCTTGGCCACACTGAATGGAATAGGAGTACATCGGTGCTTGAGATCAAAGGGATTGGGAGGTGGGACATTGTGTCGCGAGCATCGGTTCCTATGTGCGGGCTCGTACTCGTAAAGTGAAAAAAGCGATTCAGGTTCCCTCTGAGCCACGATGATGGTTTACTTTCACTTCGTCGCCGCCCAGCCTCCATGAAACATCATTATACATGGAGTTTTCAGGGATGTGAAGCTTTCCTCTTGACAGAAGCCCCGACTGTTCTTCCAGCCTCTTGAGGCATTTGCCGGCATGGTGGTGTCAAGAGGCGTTTCGTGGTCGATAAAATTACTATTTGTGGCTCAAGAGCCCGACGTCAAGAGCAGCCACAGATCTTGCGGCGTTGCGGATTGGACGAATAAGCAAATCTGAGGCTGGCAGAGATGGTCCGAGTTCTTGGAGTCGCGTCGAGATGGAGTTTGAACAACGTTGCCCCTGAATCCACAGCCTAGTCTCCATCAGGAAAGGTCCAACCCCCTGGCGCGAGCATGTCAACTCGAGACTGTCGAATCCAGTGCTCTCCTTCTCTATTTACGTCTCCATTTCACAGCCTTGGGTCGGAGATTTGAGTCTCGAGCGACCCTCGTGGTCAGATCTCGCCTGCACAACAACCCAACTTCACGCTTGAAATCTTCTCATGCTGGATGTATCTGGCTAAGCCTGCTTCGCCTGCCGAAGAGCTTTGCCCTAAACATGCCTGGCCCATGGCGCTTCTTCACGCCTCTCTGGGGGCGGCGTTCGGCTCATACGGTACTTGAACCCCTTGAGTTTACCATATTCTACCCCTAAGACTGCTTCATCAGGAGCGCCACGATGCAACCTCATCTCTGGGCAAAGAGCAGCCGGCTTGGCCAGAATGAAGCATGCAAGACCCCAGGTGAAGTATCATTCGCTGTCCTCATCAAAGGCGCCTACCGCAGTCCATCCATTGAGTATGGACCACAAGGTGAGCTTGTTCCAGATTACTGGTGGGTTACATGCTGTCATGACCCCATCCTGAGTTTGACACAAGTCACCGTACCGCACTTTCTAACCGCGACTTCATTCATATGGCCTCCTACTGACTCGTGCGTTCCTTTCCTCTCCTCCCTCTTTTTTCCCTTTCCACGGTCTCTTACGCACTCACGGTCTTTACACACCACCTTGCGAGCTTTTGCTTGCGTCCAGTCCTTCTCCCAAGGGTCTCTTGTAGCCCAGTCATTCCTTTTTTCCTTTGGTTTCTGTCGCCTGTTTGAACCTCTTTACTAGTCCTGATCCAAACACGAAAACATGCACTCAACCGGACTAACCGCCAGCTTGCTGGCCACAGTCACATTCATTTCATCAACGATTGCTTCACCACTTCTCACAACCAGAGTCACTCCTGCCAAGAGAGCGACCGACCTCGGACTTGCAGTTTACTGGGTACGAAAGGAGATATTGATTCTGGCGCATGAGTCGTAAGGCTGATTGTGATTAGGGTCAAGGACCAAACCAAAACAGGCTGGCAACCTTCTGTCAGGATACCACGATTGATGTTATTCCTATCGGCTTCGTCAACGTCTTCCCCGATGATTCTGGCAGTAATGGATATCCTGGAACGAATTATGGAAATGCATGCGGTAGCGCTTATTGGGTCGCCCCAGATGGAACCCAAACACAGATGTTCACCACATGTGATCAGATCGCTGCAGATGTCCAAACCTGCCAGGACGCTGGCAAAAAGATCCTCGTATCTCTAGGAGGAGCTTCCGATGTCACCCTCGCCTCTCAGTCTTCGGCTGAAGACTTCGCCGATTTCCTGTGGGGCTCCTACGGACCAGAGCAGGACGACAACGAGACGTTGTATCCCCGACCTTTTGGTGATACTATTGTCGACGGGTTCGATCTGGATATCGAATCCGGCAGTGACTCGTACTACTCTGATCTGGTGACCGAACTCAGAACCAGGTTTGCGACTTATACACAGAAAAGCTTTTACATCTCTGGAGCACCACAATGTGTTGTTCCCGATGCCCACTTGGATAGCGCGATTACCAACTCGCATTTTGACTATGTGTATGTTGACTGTAAGAGATCATGCATTCAAATGGCTAACGATCTTATAGGTTCGTGCAATACTACAACACCCAGAGTTGCTCAGCGGCTGCCTTGTTCACCGATGGCAATAGCTCCTTGGACACCAGCAAAGATCCCTCATGGGGCTGGGTTGACTGGCTCGAGACAAATTCTTTCAATAAAGACGTCAAGCTATACGTTGGTCTTCCTGCTTCGGAAGCTGCTAGCAGTGGTACAGAAAACTATTATCTGGACCTGGATGCAGCCAAGGCTCTCATCACCGAGTACGTTTGTACCAGTACATATTCGTCAATCTTTGGCGGTGTCATGGTTTGGGAAGCAACGTACTCCGAGAACAACCAGATAGATGGCCAAAGCTATGCCGCAAACATCAAGGATATTCTCAATGCTGTGTCTTGCAGTACAACTAGCTCTACGACTACTACCACGTCGACCACCACAACAAGCACAACTACCACGACGACCTCGACAACGACTACAACAACCACTCCGTCTACGACAAGCACGAGCACGAGCACAACCAGCAAGGTAGCGCCTTCTACAACCACCAGCAGCACTACTACTAGCACCACCACCACCAGCAGCTCGACTACCACTCCCACCACCACTACCACCTCAACATCGACGACCACGACAAGCTCCACCTCATCAACCACATCTCCATCGACAACCACCACCACCAGCTCTACGACAAGCACTACCACCAGCTCTAGTACCTCTAGCACAAGTACCACAACTAGCTCCACAACTAGCTCAGCGACCAGCACTACCACAAGCAACGCGGTCGCACCTAGCAGCGCTATCACGAGCTCCAGCACCACCACTTCTGCTTCCACCAGCACGACCACCAGCACGACCACCAGCACGACCACCAGCACGACCACCAGCACGACCACGACCACCTCGTCTACCTCAACAGCTACCGAGGTCGCCGCTGGCCAAGCTCTGAATATTATAGTCAATATGGATAGCAGCAAGAAGAGCAAGCGTGCCACATACTATCTTGGCATCAACGACGACAGCATCGCTATGTTGGGTAGCCAGGCTAATGCTGCCACCTTTATTACTGGCGAAGACGGCACTATCCTCTATGGTGCTGAGTTCCTCGGCTCCTCGCCTACCGCCGATGACCAGGCTGCGTTCCTTATGGTGTCTACCGCCGAACCCGTCGACTACATGTGGTTGGAGGACGCTTCTGGCGCGCTCACTCTCTCCCAGCGACAATTCTGTGTTCTGTCTTCCTTGGAGATCGAGACCGTTGACGCTGCTGGCGACAACTGTGATGGTACCATCGTGACCTTCACTACCGTTGCTGTCACTAGTACTACCACTACTAGCACCTCCACTATCGTTAGCACTACATCCGCTATTGCCAGCACCACCAGCACTAGCACCACCAGTACTAGCACTACGACCAGCTCAACAACGACCTCCACCATGTCGACGACGACGGCAACTTACTCTGTTGGACCCATTAGTGCTTCAACCACATCCAGCTTCGTCTGGGCCTGGAACACAACGTCCACCAGTTCAAGCACCACGACCACTTCACCTAGCTTCTCTGTTGGTCCTTTCAGTGGCTCCACAACGTCAAGCACCACCACCAGCAACGCAGTCGGCGATATCAGTGCTTCAACCACAACCACCGAATGGTCATGGGCCACCACATCCAGCAGCTCAAGCAGCATGATGACTACCACCTCTGCCGCTGTCAGCCCCATAAGCTACTCGGTCTCCACCTCAATCTGGACGACGGTCATCAGCGACGAATACACAGTCACATGGGACGACTGGACAACGACCACCTCATCAGCAATCGTCGACCCTACGCAGACGTCGAGCGTCAATTGGGCCGACTGGACAGCCACCAGCTCAGCAGTCGTCGACCCATCCCTGACCTCAAGTGCCAACTGGGCTGACTGGACGCCAACGACCACGGGCTCAATAGTCGTTGCCCCAGTCTCGGCTGTGGACTACACGACCACCATCTGGGTAACATCCTACATCGACGTCTGCCCAACAGGTTTCACCACGCGTCCATACACCCTGACAACTACTGTGCCTGTCGCACCCGCCTCCGCCACAACTACGGCATTCGTCTGGCCCACTACCGCAGGAGGCGTCCCAGAGGGTTTCACCACCGCAGTCACGACCTGCACCACCGGATGCGCTGAGTCCTGGACCGTAGTCACGGTGACCATCCCCATCGCCACGACTACCGCGCTGGTCACCAAGATCATTGTGCCTGTTCAATCGACAGGCGTGATTGACGCTGCTTCAAGCTCCAGCGCAAGCGCCAGCTCGGCAGCAACCGTGACATACTCCGGACCCGGAAGTGTCGTATCCGCAGCAAGCTCCGCCTCGATCATCGTCCAAGCCGTGCAAGCATCCTCGGCAGCATCCTCGTCAACGTCAGCTTCAGCAGCGAAGACAGCAGTCGAGACCCTCTCCCTCTCATCGGTCATCGTTTCGCCTGCTCAGACTTCCGCCGGCGCCCAGAGCGGATGGCTAGGTGTTGCAGCGACGACGTCTTCGTCTTCAAAGTCAAGCAAAACGTCCGTTGCCGCCGTCGCCACGTATACTGGTGCTGCGGCGCAGACACTGCCTGGTACGGCGCTCAGCGTGGCTGTGTGCCTGGCTGTTGGTGTCGTTGGACTTTTGTTCTAGAGTTGACTTTGACTTTGAGATACCCAAGTCCCGAGAGCTTTCGGGATGAGAAGGAGGAAAAGAGAAGAGTGTTGCGCATAGCGTGGTAATGACTGATCCTTGGACATGTGTGTTGTTCATCTTGCATATTGGGAGTCTTTCTTATATCTTCGACTGTTTATATTTCTAGGTATCTAGCGCATTTACTGCGAATGATGACTGCTTCATATCATACTTTCCATGGCCGAGCCTGTTTTCATAGTAGTCCGACGTTATTCTTGCAGCGAACCTGTCATTTCTTATGGCAAGCTCGAAAATGTACTTAACAGGGGTATCATCAATAACTCTTACTGCCAATTCTTCATGCAACATATCATTTGACCTTGCCCATGACAGTATCAGCGCCACGTTCTGCATAGGTGCTGGCAGCTGCCTGTTTGACTGCGGTGATCATACTTCGATCCCAGTCATCGCGAGTCTTTAGGACACCTTCCACCCAACTCAGTTGTAAATCCCAGAACTCCCGTTTAAATTGTTCGTAAACGCCTACCACCTCCATCTTGTCGGCTTCCAGTAGCTGTACTGTGAAATTGACCGCTTTCCATTTCGGCTTAATAGTTTCATTGAAACTGTCAGGGTATTTCTCGAAGAACGCAAAGGCAGCCAGTACATCATCCCTGAATTTAGCAGGGAATGGCTCCCCACGCCTGAATTTGACACCGCGGTTCGTTCGGATTGAGGTCAGGTAGTTGACCACTAAAGCATCTGAAAGTTCCTCGATCAGAATATCCAGCAGTGACGGGTGCAATACTGCAGCGTAGTCGCCAATGTAATCGTCGAATGTTGTAGTGATACGCTGCATAGCAGCTTGCTCGTACCACTTTCCTGGCACGAAGAGTTCCGACATGATTGTACGGAAATCGACTTTGAAGATCAACTGCACGAAGCCATTGATGCAATGTGTGGACAAATCGACGTAGTCGTCTCTCAGAGCGTCTAACTCGGTTGTGCCGTTGGTGGACAGGAATTTCGCGGAAGGCGGCGTCGGCAGTCTGGTGAAGTCCTCTCTGAAGCGAGTCAGGTAACCTTTTTGTGCGCTAGGGTCGTCTATCACGTCGCCTGCAGCGTCGTCAACACAGGCTATCTGGTCGTTGGCGATGGCTAGAAGCCAGTCCTGTAGAGGCTGCAGAGTTTCAAGTTGCTCGGGCGTCGGATTTTTGTATCTTTCCACTTCTTCATCGATGAGCTTCTCCCATTGTTGCTGTCTGGCCTTCAGAGCACTGAACATGGCGCTCATGACACCTTCGACCACATCTTCGCGTTCAGAATCACCAGCTGCCTCGGCTTGTTCATGCAACATACGCCACAAGTCGGGAAGAGTCTTGGTTCGGAAATGCCCATCGGGATCTTGCTCGATAGCGTCGGTAGACCTTGACAGGAAATTCTTTCTGTCTGCAACGTACATCCTGTCAATCCACGAATTGAGTGCTTTTGTAATGATGTTTCTGTAATCGCGTATAAGGTCTCCTTCGCGAGAATCGAGAACATGAGGTTGCAGTTGTGATTGTTTGACGCCGAGCTTGCTCATCTTCTGGTAGTACATGTCGATATAGTGCACGATCCCGAGCATTTGCGGAGGGCGAAGGTCTTCAGCATCCACATAGGAGAGCAGAAAGTCGTGCATCTGCTTGTGGTAGATGTTGACATATGTGTCGAAGATCTTCCACTTTCGAGGGAAAAGACTCTGCATTCCTTCCTTGCAGGTGAATAAATCGTTAAAGTACCACCTGGTCGCCTTATCGAGCCTGGAAGGATCTTCATCAAAATTTCGCCTCGTCTCGTCAAACTTGTCCTGAGCAACAATCTCGATAGCTTGGATGAATTTCCCCTTGTATCCACGCATCTTCTTCGGGCCGATCGTAAAGGAGGTGAATTTGCTGACTAGGTCCTGATGGTCCTTCTGCGCATCTTGCAACGCTCGGACTCGATCATCGTTCTTCTCCTCTGAAGCGATCACAATAGCAACTCGTACAATGAGACCAGTATTGTCGTTTTGCACGTTCTGAATCAACCCCATGCAAATGGTGCCAACGTGGGCGTCAAAATCATCAATAATGTTCTCAAGCTGTTGGAACCAGTCGAGTAGGGTCTGTTCCAGGCTGGTATCTTTCCCACGCTTGATCTGATCCATCGCCTCATCTCGAAAATCACGCAGCCTAGTCAAGCGCATGTGAGCCTCTAGGAGATTAGGCTGATTCTCCATATCGTTTTCGTCATCCTCCAGAAGTCTCTGCACGATGGCACAGTCTCGTTCGAAGTTGTTCAGACCGGCTTGCATGGCCCGAGTTGCTTCAAAATTTCGATGTACTCGGGCAAGGTAATCCAGCTGAGGCAGGTTTTTGCGGATCGCCTGCGCCTGTTCGCAAAGATCATGTATGCTCTTCATTTCCTCCTTGATCTGCTCTACCAACTTCTGCCCTTGGGCTAAAGTTGACATGCCATTCTGTGTAGAGTCCAGGTGATCTTTCAGCCCTTCATGCAACCTTGCGTCAATATCGCCCTTTTTCCGACTTATTTCAGCCTTCAAGCTTGTTATCTTCTCCAAGTCCTCGGGTGTACGAAGGGTATCCTGGATTCGAGGCATGCCGGCGGCATCGTGTGTACTGGGTCGTGAAGCCATTGTCGTTGTCGTGATCGATCGGCTGGATCCCTACACATCACACGATGCGGAAGACCGCCCAGAACGTTATTCCCTCATATATTCTCTGTATTCAGCGTTTGATGATAGGCTTCATGACTGCAACGCGTTGTAAAAGTAGCACTCCTGGACATGGCTGCTGCAACTCTTAACTCGTGGTCGAGACGGACATGCGACGGCCGAACATGGCCGCAATTGATGCACCGTAGGGGTGACTACGGCACCACACCAACTCTATTTGGCGCAATCTTTTTTACAATCTTTCCACTCCTCACTGTTTTGTGATAACTTGCCAGTAAACTAGTCACAATACCGACTTTCTCAGCGCCAGTGTCGGGATCGCACTCTTGCACGCAACTACACGGGAACAATGTCCTACTTCCGCATTACCCTGATCAGATCGGCCATCGGCCTACCCGCGAAATCAAGCAACGTCCTGAAAGCTCTCGGTCTGCGAAAACGCATGGCGACGGTCTACCATCCTGTCACAACCTCAATCGCTGGCCAGATTATGAGAGTGAAGGAGCTGGTCGCCGTCTCAGAGGTGGAGAAACCGTTGACAAAAGACGAAGTACACCAGGAAAGAGTCCCAGATCCGGGCTTTTACATTGAGTCCAGAGGAGGAGAAACGAACAGGGAATAAGATATATGGCCGCCAAAGGAACAAGCGAATGACCACGGGCGACTCCAGTCGACGCCGTCCGATTCCAGAGTCGATAGAGTCAGAAAGCAGGGACGGCTCATATGCGCGTCGACCAACACCACTCAGAAGCTGCCACTGCAGTACATGGAGTTTTTGTTCCAAAAGCCGCATCTCAGCTGTCAGCTTTCTTCCTACCAGGAGAGCTTGGAAGTTGGCAGTCAAGCACCACAGCCCACATGTCCCTGCAGCATAAGCATACACCAAGGAGCCTTCGTCCTATATACGCGGAGTCGCAAGGACTATAGGGCAGCCATGATAAAAGGCGGCAATATACAACCCTGTGGGCTTGCGTTTAGCGACGACAGACGGATGCAAAGCATTGCACGGCGCCCTCTGTGTCGCTAGGTTTACCAGCCACATCGTTGAGCCTGGGAGGATTTCATCTTACGGAATTCAAACGAGGTAGTTGGTGGAACGCACTGGCAGGGATCCAGGTGAGGAATCGGAGGTTGCATTGTGCGAGGGGATGATTGTACTCCGGGCGACCATGCCCCAGCGCCATTCTATTGTACCATATTGTGGAAGAACTACATTAGCGAGCCTGTATTTTATTGATAGAACTCAACTTCCGAGGCATATTTATGACTTCCATGCAGCACGCTACCAATGTCGGTCAGAGCACATCTTGTAGACCGACTACACACCCGACATTCCGGCTTTTGTGAGTTTCAATAAAGGGCCCGAGACTTGAGCGTGCTGAGTATCCAAATACCACATCCGAATATCCTTACATCAGACGCTGAGTACTCGTGGAGTACCTCTAATAGACGGTGCTTTTCACCTACGTTCCTTCCTACATTGTACAGGTCTTGGAAACCTCCATTGCAAGGGAAGGCGCCTCCCAGGTAAAACTGTTTTAGTATAAACCCTCCCCCCCCCCCCCCCCCCCCCACCCCCCCCCCCCCCCCCCCTCTTTTCGTTTGCCGTTTCCTTCTTCTCTTCATATCTCTGTAGTACTAAGTTGAATATAGTTATTGAATATCCTACTTCTTAGATCTCTGTCACTCAGAATGATAAAGACATCGTTGGCTGCTGTAGAACGTCACGCTCCTGTGAAGGGTTTATGTTTTTGGGCCCCGAGAGTCAAGGGTTATATCGTCGAAGAAGCGTCCAACAACATCTGCGCGACCTACTGCACAGCATGCCGCAGTCCGCTGCGGTGAACTTCGGGCGCAGTGATCCTGCTCGTCTTACTCTTCAGCCTTGTATCACGATCCGTCAGTCCTCCTGCCTGGTTTCCTATGCAGCCATTCTGTGTATAATAGTGAAGTGAATAGCGGAAAAGTAATGCGACAAACCAATCATCAAGCTCCCGAAAAGGGCCAGTGATACCAGACGGTCGCGAACAATTTCCCCAAATTTCGTCATTGCTGCTCCCAAACCATCCTCGAAGAACATCCTGATCGCCAATTAACCAACACTACCACAAACAAAACCACCTACACTCAACCAACAGACTCCAGTGCTTTCCTCCGAGCATCATATCATCTCCCTTGGACTGCATCCTGCTCGTTGCACAACACGTCCCTCCTTTGCACCTCCCGTGCAGCAAATATGAAAGCAAGCAGAGTGTTTCTCCGCTCCACGCGAGCAAGCGCACGCCCATCTGCACATACATTCAGTCGCCGACCAAACACGATTCCGGCACTACATCCTCGTCTGATCATCGCCTCGCCCGCAAACTTGTCGTCAGCACGCCCATTCTCCACGACACCGAGCACATTGAAGGGCATCGCCCCAGATAGCTCCGATCCAGAGCCACCAAAGACGGAGCCGCACGCAAACACTGGCAGTGCTGCACAGATCTCGGACGCTGAATACCATGAGATATCGGACCAGTACTTGGACAACCTCGTACTGAAGCTAGAAGAGCTGACCGAAAAGAGCAGCGAAGGTGTGGAGGCAGAGTACTCGGTACGCATGATAAACCCCTCCCTGTGCGTCCTCTACAATCTAGTACTGATCGTGATCTTAGGCCGGTGTCCTGACGATCACCCACCCCAAATCCGGCACATACGTGATCAACAAGCAGCCCCCAAACAAACAGTTATGGCTGTCAAGTCCTGTTTCAGGACCGAAGCGGTTCGACTGGGTGATTTCTGGCGAGGGACAGCACGAGAAAGAAGGCTCAACTATTGACCCAGGTGATGACGGTGCCGGTGGACACTGGATTTACTTGCGCGATGGAAGTCAACTTAGCGAGTTGCTGAAGGAAGAGCTTGGTGTTGAGCTTACAGCTCCAGGCGAGAGTGATGCGACTGGTGGACGAGAAGGACCTGCTGGTCAGGGATCTACTCTGGAATGAGAAACAGATATACGAGGGTTGAAAAACGATGTAGATTAGGCAACTCGGCATGCAATTCAGCAGGCAAGTAATGTACAAGAAGCTCTTCGGGAAAGTATCTCATCACCAAGGAGGGAAATATTACCAACTCTTCGCTGTCACAAGCATGACCTAGATCGTCCAAGGAAGACCATACCCAGCTGCTGTACTCTGATCAACAACATCTATGGCAACAAGCATAGACTCTGCCTCCCCCATGTTGCGACCGTTTACCTTCTCTTCTTTGCGCTTCCAGCAGCTGGGGCAGCTGCCGGTGCTGGTCTGGCTTGCGCCTGAGGAGCTGCTGGCCCAACAGGAGGCTCTCCATTTCTGCCACCCTGCATTCTTCTGCTCATGATCTGTCGCGAGATGAAACTGATACCAATCATCATAACCCAGCTAGGCATGATTCCCAGGCCCCACATGACATAGCCAAAGGGTTGCTGCAGGCCGAATTTTGCCAACAAGCCGTCGAACGGATGCAGCAATCCAGTGTATTCGTCCTCCCCTAGATAAGTCGACTTTGATCTGCTGGGGATTTCCACAATTGTGGTGGTTGTGGTTGACGTAAAGTTGAATGGTATGATGTGCAGAGGAGTCTTCGCCTGAGGGTCCGACTTCTTAGGGACCATGAAGTGGTAGACCGAAGGCAGAGTCACGGCCCAGCCCGTGCACAGGACGGACTCCTTATCGCAATCGACCCAGCCGAGGCGCAGAGGAGGAGACCCTGCTGATTGAGGAAGCGCGACGAGTAATGGCACGGATTCCTACAGGCACAACTGTTAGACATTGGACTGGATTGGACATGTAGGTGCTGTGCGCTTTTGTGGTACTTACGTTCCAAACTTTATCGACTTCATCGCATCGTCCGAAGCATGTCTTGTTGCCGCCGGTCATGTAAATCATCCATTCCTCCTCGGTGTCGGGTTTGGGTGACAGCTTGCGCTCCCAGTTGCGGATGCTGATTCGGTCGACTCTGGCGTCGGCGAACTTTGCTGCGGCGACCTCGACCGGGTTCGCAGTACCGCTCGGGATGTTGCCAGGGATATACTCTTTGGCTTTGTTGAACCATGCTTGTGCCTGATCTGCGAATGGCACTTGCTGGGCTGCGACCAGCGCCGGCAGCAGAAGAAGTGATGCAAAATGCATGGTTGCGTCACCGAGTGTAGTCTGTTTACACGAACCCTACTCGATGAAGAACTTTGCGCAAATGAATGGCAAAGGAGAGATATAGGAAGAGGCAGATTGGAGAGATGGTAGGAATAGAAAGTGGACAGAAGAAGCCCGCAGTCGACAGCGATGGGGGGTGAACAAGTAAGTCTCTTAGGAGCATGGAATGGCGTCAATGCCGAAGCTTTCTGGCCTATGTGGGAGGTGATAGGTAGGTACCTAGCCTGTGGTTCGGTAGGTACACAAACATGACACCTGCCTGGTTCGGGTAAATCAGGCTGTCAGACGGGTGCAGCTAATATGGCAAAATTGATCGTTCGAATTTGTCTTTTGTCCGTCATTCATGGAGTTTCCGTGTTGAGATGAACCAGCCCCTCCAACTACCTTCAGGCTTGCCTCCAACCTCCCACGTGGAAGAGCATAACCCCTTGCACCTTGTTCCCGGTTCACTGGCCTCGCAGAATATCGTGCAATTCTTGAATGTCTCCCATTGGAACGTTGAATTCCCAACTGTCTTCATTCTGTTCATAAAGGTTCCAATATTGCGCAGCAATGTTCTTCGGATTCAGTACAGGGTGATCATCCCTGATGATTGCTGCAATCGTGATAACGGCGACATGAACACCTTTGGGTCCCAAAATCTGGCGCAAACTACTGGTGAAGTTGAATTGTGCTGCCTTTTGCATTGACAAGGCGAAGAATCCGGCAATAGGTTGTTCATATATCGCGCCATTGCTCAGGAAAAACGATGGATGAGCTCCTGGCCGTCCGGCTGCCGCAGTCAAATGTGGAATAGCCCATGTCGCCGCAGTATAGAGCCCAATGTTCATGGTCTATTGGATCCATCAATGGCAGTAAACGTGTGAGAGGGCTTCATACTCACCTTGAAGTCTTCCAGCAGATGGTCTGGCGGCGTTTCGCCGATCTTTGAAGATCCTACTCTTGCCGCATTGAAGAATACAATTTCTGGAGCACCCAAGTCGGCCTCAACCTTCTTCAAGGTTTCGGACAGTGCGACATGGTCTGAGATGTCTACGGTATAAGGGTGGACCTTGACGTTGGAGGCGGACTGCTGGACGGTCTTTACATCCTCTTGTAGACGCTCAGCATTTCGGGCAAGCAAGGCGACATCGAAACCTTGTGCTGCGAACTTCGACCCTGTAGCAACACCTAAACCCGGCCCACTGCCCAATACAACGATAAGTCTGTTGACCATTTCAACGGTGGTTTGACGAGCCGTAGAGAGTTCACGTTGCGTCTAGCAAGAACAAAGTCTGTTCACAGTAGATCAAGATTGTCTTCAATACCGAAGAATTTTGGTTGCTGGAAGTCTTTGGTACCCCGATGGGTCAATTATCGTAGATGATGACGCTTTTTCCACGAATATGGCCTCACTTTATATATCCGCTTCCACGCCACTATCCTCTCCTATCAATTATTGCTAAATAAAGCATATTCTAGGCGTTGCAAAAGCACAATCCAAAGGTCGCCATGTCCGTTATCAAGATGACAAAGGTAGAGGAGGTTCTAAACCTTCAGGCCACCTACAGGTGAGCACGAGGTCCTTAGTCAGGCTGGGAACCGTCCTCGCTAGCATAGCGATGGCCATACCTCCGCGGAAGCACTCCTAGCAACGTATACAACTTATTGTAAAACCTCTCGCGAAGACTCGACAACGCCCAATACTACCTTGAGTTGTGCAAGTATTCAGATCCAAGCTGACAAAGTGAGCTGCGTGGCATAAGCATTTCGTGTCCAATGAAACTGGGGCAAGCTAGGGCGCGAAATTTCTAGCACGGTGCTGTCTGTACTGTAGGTACATGTAAGCCTCACGACGGTGGTTAATGGCAATGACTTTGCTTCTGTCCAGGTTTGCCTCCACGGACTTAGCATCATAAGACGCTTGTCAGATAGGACTAAACGATAAGTGGTGTTCTCTGCAGGGTTTGCACGAGGTTGAAGCTGAAAGTAGAGGAGCATTTCTGATCACATATCCGAAGGCCAAACCACCAACGCTAAACCCCTCACTCTGACGTGCTTCCCCCACGATTGTTCGCCCATAAGGAATTCCTGGGGTTCTCCGCAGGTTGCAGTCAAGGGACAACCTCTCACCTGACCTACTGCTTCTTCCACCATAACACCACCTGTCACCTGCACACGACCGAAACACAAAGAGCTTGGAACTAAGCATCAGATAGCTCAATTGGAAACTCATTCCTACTACAAGTATACCTGAACTTCTACTTTCATCCTTCCCTCATTCATCTCACTAAGCCGGCAAAATGAGTGCAATCAGGGAGGAGACCAACGAACCTATCCAGGTGCTTATCACCATGCACGACAACATGGATCTCCTGGACTTCGCTGGTCCCCTTGAGGTGCTCACTCATGCTCAACACGACTTCAACAACCCAGGTATGAACGTGGAGCTCTAACAAGCTATTGTCCTCGTGAGCCCCTCGCTAACCGCACACGCGACCAGACACCAAAGCCTTCGACGTCACCTTTGTTGGTCCAGCAGAGGAGGTCCTTACCGCTCAAGGTGTCACCTTGACTGCCCATATCTCCTACAAAGAAGCACACAAGCGTCTGAAGGAATTCGACCTCCTAGTCGTTCCTGGCGGCAAAGCGATGGATATCTTGAAAAATAACGCAGAGCCAACTTCATTGGTCAACGCATACTCTGAGGTCCAGGCTGCTGATCCAGGTCGTGAGAGAACTCTTCTGGCTGTTGATACGGCTGCATTGTTCCTTGCCCAGCAGGGTATCCTCCAAGGCATGGGCGCAACCGTCCATCCAGACTACTACATCAAATTGGAGAAAGAGTGTCAAGATGCGGCTGCACGTGACATGGGCGAACGCACCGATGTCATGGAAGAAAGATATGTCGTGAACAATGCAAGATTCGACCTTGGCGAAGACATCGAAGAGAACCCATACGTCTTCAAGAAGGGACGTAAGGGCTCGACTGCTCGCAAGGGTAGTCTTGCTCGTAGGGAGTCCAACGCTCGACACGAGAACCTCGTTCGCCGCAAGAGCATGAAGCTCGGTGGAATGCGAGTCATCACTAGTGGAGGCACAGTGAGCGGCATTGATGCCAGCTTGTACCTCGTCAGTGCACTGGTCAGTCTTGATGTTGCCCAGGAGGTGGCTCGTCTTATGCAGTATGAATGGGTCAAGGGCGTGGTCGTCGATGCCATTGATGTCTAGATGTGATGTGGAGAGTATCAATACTTGTCAGAGGTTGATCAAGTGACGGATGCGATATGTTGGCCATAGCAGCCTATGGTCAGCGAGATCAAGAAAGCTGGTGAAATTGGTTGCCCAGAGATTCAGTGCTGGATAGCTAGGTCAGTCAGATGTGTAGAGATTTTGCAGTCGTGTAGCATCACAATGCTTAAACACAGAAATGTTAGAAAGGAACCAGCTCTCATATGTGATAGCCGTTTGGAAAGTTGTTCGCTTACCTAAGCGAGGCTCAGATGGCCAGCCAAGGCAAGGCTGAAATTTTGCCAAGATTTCGTCCCCAATCGGGATTAGACCACAAACTGCAAATTCGGCACAGTCGCAGTTGCCCCGAATTGAAGGATTTGGACTTCACATCCAACATCACCTCACCTCTCGACAACCACCAATTCCGACCGCAACAACAGTCAAGATGTCGAATCGTCCTACCGTCGGTATCTTGGGCGCTGATGGCGCCGGCAGTGGAGAGACTCACCCTCTCCCTGCTGTCTTCAACTCGCCAATCCGTCCCGACATTGTCCAGTACGAGAAAATGATAATCCAATGCCAGCGAGGAGGATGCTGACCAGCGATATAGGGCTGTCCACACCGGTATGGCCAAGAACAAGAGACAACCATACGCTGTGAGCGAAAAGGCAGGCGAGCAGACCTCAGCGGAGTCTTGGGGTACAGGTGTGTTTAAACGACAGAAAAAAGAGACGGGTTCACATATCTGACAAAAACACCAGGTCGTGCTGTCGCCCGTATTCCCCGTGTGTCTGGTGGTGGTACTCACAGAGCCGGCCAAGCTGCTTTCGGTAACATGTGTCGTGCCGGTCGCATGTTCGCACCCACCAAGGTCTGGAGAAAGTGGCATCAGAAGATCAACTTGGGCCAGAAGTATGTTTCCAAGTTTATACACGCATATTCGCACGTACTAACAATTACCTTCCAGGCGATTCGCAACCGCATCTGCCATCGCAGCCAGCTCTGTTCCCGCCCTTCTCCTCGCCCGTGGTCACCGCATCTCGACCGTTCCCGAAGTTCCTCTCGTGATCTCCAGCAAGGCCTTCGAGGGTGCCGCTCTTGTCAAGACCTCCGCTGCCGTCGCACTTCTGAAGGCTGTCGGCGCCGGCCCAGATGTCATCAAGGTCCAAAAGTCTCGCAAACTCCGTGCCGGTAAGGGTAAGCTGCGAAACCGCCGACACCGCACCCGTCGCGGTCCTCTGGTCGTTTACAACCCAGAGACCGATGGCAAGGAGCTCGTCCGTGCTTTCCGCAACATTCCAGGTGTCGAGACCTCTTCTGTCTTCGCCCTGAACCTCCTCCAACTTGCTCCCGGCGGTCACCTTGGTCGCTTCATCATCTGGACTTCGTCCGCCTTCTCCGCCCTTGACACCATCTACGGCTCCACCACCGAGGCATCTGCCGTCAAGAAGGACTTCCTCCTCCCCTCCAACGTCGTCAGCAACGCCGACATCACCCGCCTGATTAACAGCTCCGAGGTGCAGTCCGTGCTCAAGGAGCCCAAGGGCTATGCCATCACCAAGCGCTCCAACGTCCAGAAGAAGAACCCTCTCCGCAACAGACAGGTTCTGCTCCGCCTTAACCCTTACGCTGTTCAATACTCGAAGGACAAGATGGGCCAGAAGGGTGTCGGTGACCAGGGCAAGCCTGAGCGCATCAGTGAGAAGGCTCTGGAAGTCTTGCACGAGAACTAAAGTGCTTGTTGTTGAATGAGAGTTTGATCAATGGCGTTCGTCTTTAGAAATCCGTGATAGCAGATCCTGGCAATGCAAAACCAGAGACATGAAACCAGATTCAAGAATTTCATGTGGTACTTTTCTCGTCCGTTCCGTGTCTCCGGCACCTGGTGGCTTACAATTCTACGTACTCTACGACTGAGCTCATACTCACATCCCAAAGAGCAAAGGCCAATGGACTCTTGCCGATGCCATTGAACTTGCCAATGTGCCCCTATCGCACTAGCATGCCTTGCTCCTCATAAGCCGGCAGCAGGTAGGTAAGTCGCAAGTATATGGATAATCTTATGACCGCGTTCCTGGCTTCCTCAAGTTCGGCCGGTATACGCACTCTGCAAACAGGGCACCTCACATCGTAAGACTTACTTGGGGGTTCTAGGTCGGACACTTGCTCTAGGCAAAGTCTTGTCTCTCTCCGACTGATGGACTAGTCGGATTCCCTAGATTCTGGGATTTAGAGAATATTTCTCACCCAACAGAATGTTTCCTGGATATATGCTGCATAGAAGACATGGACAGTCCGTGAGCAACATCGACACATCTACTGCTGTGGGAGTACCAGTCATCGGCAAAACGTCTACTGTTGACCAGGGCCAGTGGTTACTTGATCTCGAACCATTCTCAAGGTACCTCCTTTCCTGACGCTGTTCACAAGCCAGGCTGTCCATGTGTCCTGCCTTGACCTACCTCCGTCGCGATGGGCGTGGAATGATTGGTCTGCCAGCGATTCAGGGCCAGGCCTACATACATTCTCGCCATCGACGTTACGGGCTCAACGGCTCGTCGACACTCTGACCAGCATCTGTAGCAGAGTCATGAAGATTTAGAGTGAAATATGTGCCAAGTTGGCCATCGATCATAATTCAGCAGGGCGCAAGGAATGATGGCCTCAGGCATCGTCACAGCGTTGTATCGCCGCGGGCCGTAGTCCCAGTTATCCCAGTCTTGGTCAAAGAAACTGCCGTTCCCAGTCGGAGTGAAACTCGAGTTGCTGGGGAAGGGATCCACGTTGACAAATATGTCTTGTGGCATCGACATCTTGAAGATCCTTTGCCGGAATTGGGAGGTACCAATGTGATCCATCTCTTGCTACGCAAGGGGATCTCCCTCTAGCCCATGAAGACGGATCCACTGGTTCGAGGCGGCCGGCAGCAATCACACGCTGCTCCATCACCTCGAGACGACGTGCCGACGCGTCTCCTGACCGGGTTCTCGGGATATCAAAGGGTCATAGACATTGAGGATCATTTCGCTACAGACGCGTCTTGGAACCAGGCATCCGGAACAAGCCGTGGATATCTGTATCCGGTTCCTAGCTGGTTTAGCGGCTCATCTTGGAGATATAGCTGTCAACGATCTCGCAGGTTTCGCAAGTCTTTTCCGGCATCAGATCATCTCTTGCGTTAGATGTCGGAAAGGGGAGCATTGGGGGCTAAGTTTACTGATTCAGGGCACCCGCGACATCGATAGAGGTCTCCATCCGGGCAGATCGCGACGTTAGTTTCGTGGATGATAGGATCAAGCTTCAACCAAGCGTTCACGCGTTGTCGGTGCGCTGGTTCCGCGTGACTCTCTCGGAGTACTTTTCCGACCTGCATGTAAATGAAGAGCGGCACATCCTTGGGCCCGCATCAGGCTTCTTGCCTGGATTTGGAGCACATTTTGGCACACAGACCTCGGTAGGTTCCGGCGACCGAAGAGTTCGAGGTTGCAAAAGCAACTCAAAGGTCCACTGAGGTTGTGAATCAGACGGCAGTTCGAAGTCAGAACCGTAGGTTACGGAGTTCTTTCCCACGAGATTGAGTTTGGCGGTTAGAGACTCTTCATTATTTATTAGGAAGATCTGGCCGGCAAGATCGTGGGGCAAGAGTGCACGTCAGATCGAGCTTCTCAAAAGAGGGTTTTCGAGTGATCTTGCCAGTGGTTAATCTCTCGGATCCCCTGAGGTGGTATATGGTAAACTTCGTGATAGAGTTCGGGCGCCTTGTTCTCTGAACTCTGGAGAAAACAAAAGCAGACAACATGAAGCTCGCTTGGAATCTGATTCCTAGAGGATATTTACTCTGCCGAATAGGAAGACAAATGATCGTCATATGGTGGCACTGGACCTGCTGAAGCCGTGCTCCACGTTCCGTCCAGCATGTACCGAGGATCGGGTAGTCTGGTCTCATCTCCCCGTTCAAATAAGAGACTCATGATTGAGGTTAGGACATGCGCAGAGTTCAGAAGAACTCGGGGAAGACGCTTAGGACAATATAGGGTCTCGGCATGAGCGCCTTGGTATTCCAGATCTCGATTTCATGCAGCACTGGTGTTCACCTGACTGAATAGTTAATCTCCTTGTGCAGATCGAAGCCTCGAAGCCAGCAGTCTAGATCGACACAAGCGCGCGGTCTCACATCAACCAGAACAAGGCCCGCGGAGTCGCTAACATTTGTCATGCTCTTCCTGAGGGGGAGCGAGTATGCGAGGTCCTAGGGCCAAGCACCACAGGCGATGTGGAGGGCCGGAACTTTTTAGTGTCTGGTCTGAGAGCAATGATGATCGTGGTGACGGGGAGTCTAATGGTAGTCAAAAATTAGTGTAAAGTACGAGTACTTGACTCTCGTTGTGGTTGTAGGTTGCGCATGAATAATGGTACGGACCATGATGCGGATCAAGCTGAAACTCCTGAGGGCAGCGTGGGAATAACCCAACCAACAAAACCAATAAGCTAATACTCTTTTCAGGGAAATGTTCCCATGTTCCTGCAGATCTGATGGGGAGATGAAGAATCCCATTTTGAAGAGTGATTCTGTGGTTCTGATTCGCGGCAAGACTGCAAACGCACTTCCATATAAAGGAGAGAGTCTCGTGTGAACCGAGTCCTCGTGCCGTGCTTGGGGCGTCGAGATGCTGGGGACTGGATCTGTAACGGTCCCAAGGAGCAGAATTCCAAACCCCTTATTAGTTAATTGGTAACTGCAACAGGCAAGTGGTGCATCGATGACGCTCACACTGGACGAGGAAGGCTTAGGTCTCGCAAAGGTCTTTGAGCACGCGGCTCGTAAAGCGAGATGGCCCATGCAATTTTCCAGGCCGTTGGAAATGCCATGATTACGACTGAGATGCACGTCGGCTCCTATTCGGGAGCAACCAGAACCTTGAGTATGGCGGGGTTGTCCAGGTGGTGTAAAATCCAGGGTCAGACGTTTACATTTGGGGAGTCATGGTAATGTGACACAGCGAGTATGCGCTTGTGAGTCGAAGCCTTCCGGCAACCAGAGTACAGTGCCCAGAGGTTGCCGAGGACAATGGATTCATTATTGCCAAGTGCTGGATGGTTTAACGGCAACAGTAATGAGTGCGGGTGCTTGACCAAGGGGCTCCATCGTGGGGTACTTTAGGGGAGGTCCAAGGCTCCAAGCATCGTGCGATTGCAAATTACACAACTGCTGTCTGTGAAACGTTGGTAGGAAATAATATCGATCTTTAAGAGGCTGATGGAATGCCGAGCGTCCTCTCTTGAAAGTGGCTTCATATCACCCACGTTGAATACGAAAATCCAACCCTCAATGTCGCACAACGAAGCCTATCTGAATCTCACCACTTCTACGCTTTTGTAGCACTCCAGCCGATGGCAGATGCATGTGCCCGGGCCGTAGCCTTTGGTTAGCTCGTCTACAGGGCAGAGGGAGATTCTTAGGTTTAATAATTTCTTAGGTATACTCGTACGGAGGTGGTCCAGGGGATGGAAACATCCGATGGATAGACCCGTCCGGCCCTTCTCGTCACAGACCATGCCGCAGCTGGCGCATCAAACTCAGCATGGTTCAGGCTTTGTGTAAAAATCAGCGAATAGCTGGGCATTTTAGCGGCGCATGATGTCCCCGCGTCCATTGCGTCTCATGAGACCTGTCACAAATGCGTTATTACTAAGTCTTATACAACTGTGTTGACGCCTGAGAAGTCGGCTGTTGTCCAACAAAGGGTTTAGCACGCAATTAGATGCCGGTGCTCCGTCGCCCTGAAAATCGAGATGTGAGCAAATGCAAGAATAGATACAAAACCCTGGCCCTCACTTATGCAAGGCCGTACATTTGGATGTTCCGTAGGCGTGATGAGATGATATGAGCGGGTCCAGTGAATGCCACAATGAGCGTGGTTGGCACATGTCCGGGTCAAAAACGTGCATCTCGGACGCGCCCCTCACCCAATTGCTTTCTCGTCGCCCGTGGTGGTCGATCCGGGTCAGGTTAAGCCAGCCCACGAACAGGTAGTCCGTACCCTGAATTCTGTCATGCACCTGTCAGTCCATGCAAGCCCACCGACACATTTGGGCGCTGTTGGCTGGCTACTTCTACCTGCAGCTGTCAAAAAACCGTTCCAAGGTTTTTTTCCACATGTTACCAGTATGCTTGCCACCAACGAGTCAGTCGACCAGCTTGGCACCAGACGGACCTGGTTGAGTTCAGCGACGGACCTCTAGGAAAAGTTCCAGTGGAAGTAATGGCGTATTGTACCTTGGTGTTTTCACTTCTAAGTCTTGATCATCATCCTTGAGTAGTGCTTGCGGACCTGAGAATCAATACGGTTAGTCTAGGCCGAGTGACCAAGCAATTCGTTGCCCCCAGCAAGGACTGGACATATATGGGTCAAAAGGTTGTGTAAAGTGTCATTCTGAGGTGCCGTATAGCGGTTCCGCGAAGCGCAAAGCTCTAGGCAATATTTTGCGTCTTCGCAACAATAGCAACAGACCTCAATTCTTGTCATGGCCAGCAGCAGTCTGGCTGAAAATACTATAGTATGGTCGGTGTCGGACGCCTGCATGAATGCTCAGCAGCTAAAGGCTGTGGCCACATGCGAGCGGCCTCAAACGATCCGGGGTTGGAACTTGGGGTGTTCTCTTTGGTCCGATCATGATTAGAATGGGAGTCGCCTGGCGCCACCAAAACTTGCCGGGGTTGCAGACAACAATGACCAAATAATGATGAGACCGTTGGTCTCGCATTAATTCTGATGGACGTCCTTTGGTGCCATACCCACGACTGTCTGAAGGAAGGTCTCCAGATCGAACTGGTCACCTCGATCGACTGAGTACGAGTAGTCTCGTCACAGCGAGGTAGCTCGACTAATATAGGTTAATAAGGGGAGAAAATCCTGCCTGAACTGGCCATCCTCGATCCAGAGTAGTCTGGCCGCTCTTGGACCTTTCGCAATCATAATGATCCTTCGCCTCTTGACGCTTTCCTCATAAGGCTAATAAACAACGGAAAGGGTTATTACACTTTACAAGAATTTGCCGCCCGGACTCCATAAGCCTAGGGACCTCAGGAGTCAGGACCTGGTCCATCCGGTATCTGGTGAACATACTTTAAAATCCATCACAGCTACTGGGTAGGTCAAGGGCAACAATCAGTATGCAAAGCACACATGATGGACGCTGGCGGCCAGATGAGTGATTGGGAAGTGGCGACGTGAGAGAACATTATAATGTCCTGGCTGCTCAACGTCCAGTAATTTACGTCTTTGCTGTGAGACAAAAGATGCTCATCAAATCTTTGCATTAGAGGGGTAATGGTTTTCAGAGGTGGGGAGACCAGCCGGGAACAGCACCTTGAGGTGTTGCTAAAGGGAGACAAGGCGCCACACCATGAATAAATCATGGCCAACTTGAATAACAACGTGTCTTGCGACAACTCTGAATAGATGTGACTGGCCAAAACTTTCGTGTGTCGGACGGTGGGCCGTCCGGCAACCGGAGGGACGGCTGGCACCCTGGCCCGTCCGTTTGGTGGCTCTGAGTTGGAATGATCGTGAGACGTGTTGGCGAGCAACTGGAGAGCGTGGCTTGTACTCATATCAATGGAGTGAAGTTGCAAGGGCGGCCTGCTATACTATTGCTCCGTGACCCGTCGGCCAGCAGCATCCGTAGGTATGAAGCAGATCTCGAACCACGAGGCTCCAAAACCGTGCCATATCCATGGCCGGGGGTTTTCCCCAAATGTGCGATGATGCAACGAGATTCGCAAGGATGGTTTTTGAGGAATGAACCTTAATGACCAGAACAGCCTAGTCGAGTGCGGCGGGCCTAGATGAGGCTTTGGGCCCATACGGGTTTGGTTAAAATCGCCCGTCGCAGGTGGCGGTTTGCCTTTTTCGCGCCGGCCCTGCCGCCTAAGCAGACGGAAACAAGATGCCGAAGTGCCTGGGTCCCCTAAGGTCACACTAAGCCTCTGGGCCTGAGTCTTACTTGATACCAACATGGTTGGCTCTTGCAGGACATGCAGCTCGGCAGAAGGAGGCGTTGCCTCGAAGACAGTGCGACCTCATCAACCTAAAGTCCCTACGACGTCCTTGGAGGGTCAAAGGCGCATGCATGTTCGGCTATTTGATATGCGGTGGGACAGAAGGCGAGAAGTTTTAGCCGTGTGCAACCAGTCACGGCATTTCTTCTCTTTCGTCCGCATTGCTGCAACAGGTGGATTGTGGCGTCTCTTCAATTCGGTTTCGGGAAGCGGTGTTTTACGTGAACAGAGACAAAAAGGGCAGAGCTTCGGCTACTTCTGACCTCGTTCGTCTGTGGTTCGTATCTTCTGGACTAAGGCATGCCGAGTAGGCTATCCAAGGCACCATCCGGGTCATGGTCCAACTTGTTCCTTGTTGCATGGGTGCACGAGAGCTGCAGCTGCGTGACGATCGTTTTGGGGTGGAGGCAATGGGCTGCGAGCCGCCATGTGGTACAGCAGGACAGACTTTCAACCAAAGCTTCGTGAAAGTAAGGTCTCGGAGTGTCGGCAGAGAAACGTAGTGGAAGGAATACATTAGAGTTAAGGAGTCTAACGTCCGCCTTGTGGAGGATTCGTGTTTAGCGATTGGAAGGCAAAACAACGGGAGTTAGAGATTGTCAATTAAGAAGAGGCGGTTTGGCATGTTTACCCAGCCGTGGCCATGCGGTCAGCAAGTTTGATGTACCTTGAGTAATTACCAAGAATTACAAGAAAGAGAATGTACGTGCTTGTACGAGGTAAGGGCAAAAAAGAACATCTGGGTAGAATTATTGAAGAATCGCTAAGAGGTCGTATTGAGGGTGAGATGGTTTTCTTCTTTTTCATTTACTGGTATGGTATGCCTGGAGAATGTGGGCGCAGCTGCAGAAAGGGCGCATGGCATAGGCAAAGGCATATGCAGTCAAACAACCGCAAGATATCCATTCTTTTTGTTTTCTACAGACTCGACTCTCCATTGTCTCCAAAATCAAAGTACAGACCCCAGTATTCATGTCTCGTAACATCTTGTTTTTTCTAGCCATTTCAAGGCTCGGTTATTGGCTTTTCTGGCCCTCTCCGTCGCCCGGTCTTCCCTTGTCGTGTATTTGCTCCCCTCAGCTTCTCTCTTTCCCTGTTCAATCGTCATCCGTCGTCTCATTTACGGTCGTCACGATACCGGCTGCCATCAAAACTATTTCATCCTCATCCAGTTTCTCTTCCCCGTCTATGGCTGCTTGAGATTGGCAAGCTAGCATGATTATTCGGCTTGAAATTCGCAGATTTGCCCGAGCCACTGTCCGCCACCTGCTGGTTCCCTTTACAGTATGAAGCCTTGACTGTTAGTGCATCAACTATCACAATGTCCTCCTGAACTATGACTAGCAGTGGTGATTCATAATGTGGCCACAGTGAATCCCCTCTTTCCAAACTATGATCTACCGAGACTAGACGAAGCCTCAAGAGAGGATCTCGCACGATGCCCTGCCGTTCCCACCACCCCTGGCCGCATACGAAGACTCCACCTGCTCTTCTTCCGTCGACTCAATATCCCTGCATCGATCGACAAGGCCCAAAGATGGCATGCGTAAGGGTGCTCGGAATCATGCGACTCCACGAGGCCACCATCCCTCATTTATCCATGTCACCCTGGGACTCTTGTAATGGGTAAGACCCATGGCCAAACGCCATCACCTGGGCTCCCTGCATCAAAGACCACATTCTGTCCACCCCATTGACGAGGGAGGCTGCCTGCTTCCTATTCGATCACTGTGCAGGCTCACCTCTGACTACAACCAACCGTCCTACATACATGGCCATCCTCCCGGTAGACCGGCCGTCCTCATCTACAAACTGTACCACCGCTTTCCCAAGGATATCCTCTCCTGTCCTAGCCTCGCTTTGCTCTTCCGACTACGCGGCGAGATGGTGCTCTGACATCGAACGACTTGAACTCTGGGGTAATACGTCTCCATAACAGGTGCTACGTCCTCATTCACCTGCTTCTTCTCAGTACTGTTCAATTGCTTCCCAGCATTCTCTCTGTACTTGCCGGCACGGACCGAGTCAATACACCTTGCAAGTTCTCGGCCAGCGTTTACAACTTCTTGCGTGTCAGCACAGGTACTCTCGGCTCCGACTTGGCGTTCTATCACTACCATTCCCCGACTTTTCTGTGTTTGCATCTTGCGATGCGGCAAAGCCTGGGCCCTTGATTGGAGCCGGGAGTGAAAGTGCAGAGAAGGTCGGGTGCCTGTCACACAGCTACGACGAGAGTCAATCAGATCCTGGCGTAATCAGTCCGGCGTGCTTAGACATCGTTGACTCAGGCTCAAATGCGTGGCAGAGCCTAACCTAACAAATCAAACAATTCGGACCCATTACTGCTTTTCGAGACTACGCCCTCATGGCCACGAGTGCTGTGCTGCCCCCAGACTTGCAATTGAAACGGTGGCACGATACGCAGAACCACTTCCGTCCTTGTCCTACCGTCCAGCATCTTACCCGCCTGTCACTTAATTCGCCGCCGTCCGCGCCAATGGCGCCGAGCGATGCGTCGACAAACAAAACCCGTCTGCCGTCTTTCGGTGACTTTCTATCTGGTGCCTCTCACGACCGCCAAAACTTTGCACAAACCAGTCCTGGTTCCAACCACGGCGATGGAAGGCTTCCCAACGGTCCTGCTACCCTTCATCATCCACCTCAGGCGGGTTTGTATGTGCCTCCGGAACGGAACCCGATGCAATACCCTCCACAGGCAGCCTCGCAACCACATGCCCCTCCTGCAGAGACTAATCAAGAAGCCTACTGGACCTACGCCAACTACCTCCCTCCGGATGGGCGGCCAGCGTTACCCGGTGTGCACCCTTCGGGTCCTCCCTTCGATCCGGACTATGGGAGATCAATGTTGAGGGAGGAAGTGATTGCAGGCAAAGGTCTCTGTTACGTTTACGACGATGGCACTATGTGTCAAAAAGTCATCAACGGCGATGCCGTCAACCCAAAATGGGGCACCACCAAAGCTGGCAAGCCCAGAAAACGGTTGGGGCAGGCTTGCAACACCTGCAGAGAAAAGAAGATCAAATGTGATCCCAGCGTGCCGAAATGTGCCCAATGCCAGAAATTTGGGCGCGAGTGTAAATTCGACTCGATGTAAGTTGTGTTTGTCCTGAATCCCTTCCTATCCATCAAACTCACCATTATCAGGAGTCGGGCTGGCTCTAAGCAAGCAGGCTCATCCACCCATTCTCCGGCACGGTCCTCGCCTTCTGCACAGATACAAGATACAGGTGGTGGACGTCGGGGTTCAAATGCGTCGGCAGATTGGATGTCTCAAGAATTAGCCAGGCCTGCACAGAGGATATCGATGACGCTGGAAAGCCTTTTATCTCCAACATCCGAAGACGGAGGCCCTCATGACCACGATTCAGATCATGCCCGGCCTGCGAAGAAGGCCCGCCTCTCACCGTCGCCTCACCCTGTTCCTGGCGGCTATCCCTCCAAAGCAGCAATCGCAGAGCCATCCCTCGCATCTATACCATCACCGACGAATACGCCGGGCTTCTCCTGGCATACTGACCCTGTCGAGCTCGATCGTGGTCTGACCCTGCACTACATACGCAAATATTTCTCCCATGTGGACGCTGCCACATATTGTACTTTGCCCAGGCAAGCTTTCATTGGTTGGGTGACGGAGTCTACCTCGAAGTCACAAGCTGACAAAATGTTGTTGTACGCTATGATGGCTATGGGAACCGTTTTCGCCCGTCGACCTGATTCCGATACACACCGTTCTTTGTTCGCAGGCTTCGCTGAAGAGGCTATTGCAAGAAATGCCGACACTTTCAGTCTGCAGCTGCTCCAAACACGGCTGATTCTTGCACTTCTTGCTTTCTCGCAAGGTCAATATAACAAAGCATGGGATCTTTGCGGCTCTGCGGTGAGGACAGGATTCGGGTTGAAGTACAATACTGAGGAAGGTGTACACACCATTTTCCCGCACGAACGGCTTGACTTCCAATTCGATTACGAAACTCTTGTGGAGTGCAGAAGGCGAACATTCTGGTCTGCGTACATTATGGATTGTTTCAACAGCTGCTGTTCAGCCACTGTCAGCTCCGTCTACCGGTCCCAATGCCACTTGCGGTTACCATGCACTCCAACCACCTTTGAGTCGGGTCATATCCGAGAGACGCCTTTCAGTCTCGAGATGCCGGTCAGCGCTGACAGTGTCTCGCAAGTAGGATTGCTTGGTTTCTTGGTGGAAATTGCCACGATCTTTCATGAGGTGGTCGACCAGATCAATCAAACCAATAAGCGACATAGGCAGCGCTACAGTGACGAAGTGGGAAAGTTTCATCACGACATCACGAGCAGACTGGAATTATGGGAGGGTCAGCTCCGGACCCACCGCCAGAGGGTGAGAGACGGAGAAGCAGAGTCGCAGTCTGTCAGTGGGTTAAGCATCTTGCATCACTACACGGCATTGCTTGTCAATCGCTATGTTCGCCATGGAGCGATTAGTCAACAAGCGATCGACAGTCGAGTAAGAGAAGCATATAAGCAAGCCCAGTTCATGTTAGAGTTGGTACAACAACTTAGCAACGACGAAGAGAAGAATGCTCCACTGTTCCGGTTTGCAACAACAAGTCCTTTCATCGGGTTCGCGATTACGGCAGCATTGGACGTCATCACAGCCGCCGGAACTCTGTCGGATTTGATGGACCACAAGAGTCAGATGATGTCGTTGATTTCGAGCGGACTCGAAGCATTGGAGAGTCTGGTCGACTTTTGGCATAGTGCTGGTCGACAGCGAGACATGATCAAGCGTCGATTGGGAGTCCTGCTGAGTGCGACCAAACGAGCATCGGATCTCAATGGAGCATTTTATTTCGGAGAACGTATGCAAAGTCCGTTCCCATTGGAGCAAGACATTGTTTACGGCCTTGGACGATTACGTTATTTTCAGGCGCAGGGGTGGGCTGGGAGAATACACGATGAGGGGGATTTCCATCGACTTGACCAGGACACAGGGGCAAACAGAGCTCATTGACCCAGACGGAGAAGCTTTATGAAGAAGATGTTTTTCATGATGAGAAAATGGGAGGACGTTTTTGCTTGAGCATTTGGTTGATCTTACCACTATACCCGGATTTGCCTTGAAAAGAAAGTGGATCACAGGACAGAACACTTGCGATAGGAGTGTTCAAAAATCTAAAACAGGAAGAAATGTCTTGTATGAGCGGAACAGGATGACCCGAAGACTCGCCTCCAACCTTGCTTGTGACTAAATCTATATTCTTGTTGTCGTCGCTCCAGCTTCCAAGTGGACGATCAGACAATTCCAAAGACTCTAAGCTGGGTCGTAGAGCACTTGACCATTCGCACGTCCTTAAGCGTAACCATACAGTAGATGAGGTCCCTCAGAACTGGTACTTGAAGTTCGGCGAGCGGTCGGTAAACTCTCCAGGTGGCACAACCACTCCCTCCTCGCGTGCCTTGGCCTTTGCCGCCTCCCTCCTCTTGTACAGGACTCTGATGAAACAGAAAATGATGAGCGAGAAGCCCAGACTGCCCAGAGACCATGAGTGGCCGAGTGTGAACTTTGGGGCGTCGGTCGACGCATATATCTGCCCAGAAATGATACCTCCCAGGTTCGTCAGGGTCAATTGCGTTCCCAGACTCGCCGCCCTCTTGCCATCGGGCGCCACGTTGCCTGACAACCAAGCGATGTTTCCGCCCGTGCACAAAAAGCAGGCTGTCGCGATGAGATATGTAGCGAAATACTGCACGCCGACTGGAACATCGCTCAGGAGTATGGCGTATCCTGCGATCCCCACGGGTGCACACACAGCCATGATCCAGAAGCGCTTGTTGTATCTGTCTGAAATTACCGCGCCGATGGCATATACAATTGCGCCCCACAGATTGACCGGGATGACGAGGTATTGAGCTTGTTTTGTGGTATAGTGGAATCCGTATTTCAAGATGACGGGCAAGAACGTGCCGAAACCGTAGAGAATGGTGACGACGCCGATTTGTGATATGCCGTGGAGCCAGGTCTTTGTGTCTTTCCAGGCGAGTTTGAGGTCTGTGAGCTTGTAGTGGCCGTCACCGCCTGAGTAGGATTCAGAGAGGGATTCGCGGATGGCCATTATCTTTTTGTCTTCGTCGTTGAGGAAGTAGGCGGTTTTGTAGGATGAAGGGACCAGGAAGATGCAAGCTACGGCCCAGACTAGGGTGATTAGACCTTCGAGGATGTAGAGCCAGCGCCAGCCTGGGTAGCCTGCCACGCCGTCCATGTACAGAATGCCAAAGGCGATGAGACCGCCGAATGCGCCGGATAGGGCTGAGGCGATGAAAAGGTAGGACACCCTCTGGGCCAGTTCTTCACGTCGGTACCAGTTGGCAAGCAATAGAGTCATTGAGGGGAACAGGCACTGCGCATTAGGTCAGTACAGTCCTCTTGGAATATTTTTCGTGGTCTTGGAGTTGGACGTACTCCTTCAAACCATCCGAGCAGCAGTCTAGTCACGACAAGGCCGGGGAAGTTCTGCACAAATCCAGCACTCATGCACACCAAGCCCCAGCAAAATGTGATGGCGGGGATGACACGGTGGAATTGAAGGCGTTTGACATATAACGAGGTAGGCAATTCGGCCAACACGTATGTAGCGTAGAAGATAGAGACGGCAGCCTACGATTTGTCAATTTCCGCAGGTCTGCACTTGGGCCTGATATAGACTTACATTGAGTTGATTACCCTTGAGCCCAATGTCGGCGGCCATTCCTTGAGTCGCGGCGAAGCCGATATTACCACGATCAAGGTAGGAGATGAGCATGAGCATCATCATAACGGGGGCGATGTATAGATCGAGTTTGCGTCTCAATTTCGCCTCTTTCTTTTCGAAGTCGGCAACGGCGGCTAAGCGGCCTTCATCGATATACTCCTCAATCTCAGTTTCCGGCTTCAGCACATCGACTTGGTTTCCCATCGTGGATAGATTGTGCTGTTCCATGTTTGCTGGGTAATGTGCGATTTAGCGATCCAAAGATACCAAGGGTTGAAGGATCTTCAGAACTGGAAAGCTATTTGCAAAGTCGTGCTCTTATGAGCTTGCTGTTGGGGTATTCAACCATGGGTACTAGGGATATGGGGATTTCTCCGCATCATGTTACCTTACAGTATAAGCGAAACCTCGGGGATACTATGCCTCGAGGAGTAGGTATATCAGTTGAGATTTGAATCTTCCAGCCAGGCGAGTGGCCGCCTGCTCTGAAGCATATCGATGAGGCACGGAGTTGAGCCGTTCGGAAGCCGTGTCAGTGGCTTGGGAGAGAGTTCGAAGGTCGTCATTGGAGCAATCATACGATGGCGCTCCTTGTGCGGACAGTGTCCTGGATGATTAGCATGGTACCCAGGTCAATGTGAACGACTTGTTCGGCAGTTGTGAAGATTGGAGAAGAAGAAGTACCCCAAAGCCATGTCATTCGAGTTTCTGACAGCCTGTTTTGTCATTAAAAGGTTGTGTCTGTCATGTACCGTTACCATAACGGTAATCTTACCTGAGTATGTCAGGCTGGACAAGAGCACTCAAGCTCGCTTCATGTTCACACAGCCAGCATGTGAGAGTTTATCATGAAAGTCAGTTGCGCTGTCCGAACTCACAATGTGTGCATTTTGTTGTTGGTTCTCCTGGTCCCCTGTTATGTACTGGTGCGGTGCTTGATCCTCGCCCGCAGTCACTATCCACGGCGGCAGAGCCGAGGTTCAGACGCGAGCGTGAGCATTTAATTCGCTCGGAAGTCGCTGTGCAAGTGACGCCCAGTCTTTCAGACAGCTGTAGGGCACAGGACGGGGATAAGTTCCTGACAAGGAGTACCTGGACAGCAAGCTGCGGCTGAGAGTTTGCGCTGAATGGCTCTTGTCGTACACAGCTCCATATATGATGCAGCCCAGGGATCGGATGTCAGAGTCCAAAGTATGATTTTCTGCAGCACAGATTTCCGGTGAATATATCAAGACGTACTGACGTAGATGGAAGGCAAGTCACGCGTATGCATCAATAATGACAAGCCTAAGTCCCCCACCTTATAACAGGTGAGTCTTCTCCTGAAATGGTGTTTTCCGATGCCTGCGGCTGAGGTCCACGGAGAACGTGGCCTGGTCATTGAGACCATGGAAAATGATCGGCGATCCAGTCCACGTGAGTACCAGGCGATTTGTTCGGGGCGAAAACCCATCAGAGCTGTGTAGCGAGGACGGAGGACGCAGAGACAGAGCAGGGTAGACGCTGTGCTTGGGCTGGGTGGTCTCGGCCGTGGAGTCTTGCTGGGCGCGGAACCGCTTAGAGCATGCACTGACAGGGTACGCCGTAACGCCAGTGATCCAGAATAACTGAGACTTGAGTCTGGCCTTGCGAGGCCGTCGGGCTCCCATGGAGGTACCTGCTCGATATGTCTGTGTAGTAGTCCTCCATACACATCGTCGAATGATCAGCCGTCCACATCCAGCAGACGGTACAGGCAAAGATTAAGAGCATCGATATATCAGAATGTAGCCTGTATTGCCACTCTTTATATTCTGGCTATCCATGTTATTACTATGTAGTAGGTAAATGTGGTCGCTGGATCACCGTGCCACTTTTTCTGCAGATCAGCTCGACCGCTGTTGCTGTACAGGGATACACTAATCAGACTGACCATGCTCGCTAGCTCTACGCCGGCGATCAGACTAAGGAAATGACAAGCCTTAGCCTGTCACTGTGAGGGTGTGGCGATAATGCACAGAGACCCATGGCGAGCCCGAACCCGAAGCCGAAGAGTAGGCCTAGTGAGCCGTCGTATATGCACACAAGGATCCCACTTATTAGTTCAGTGTTTTATACGCCGGCCCCGATCGAGGCGAGAGATCGGTATCGTCAGTCGATGAATCTATCCGTGGAGGAAGATGGGGAGGCGAGCGTACTCTTGGACCTTCAAGGCAAGCCTCTCTTGTTCCTTGTGACCCGGCGATGGGAGGCACCTTCCGGTGGTGGGTGGCGCGAGTACTCGTAACGAGCAGTTATGAGGGAAACAATATCTTTCCTTTCACGAATTCGACCATTCGCTGAAGCATCGACTCAAAGGTTGCTATGAACACGATAAAAGCCTTCCCTCGCTTATTTGATATCGATCTTATGCCTTCGAGCGATCATCTTGGACACCGATGTCGTATTGGACTTCGATGGTTCGGAGAAGCCTACGATATCTCTAGAACGATGACCTTCTAAGAGAGTAACACCTATAGTATTAGGGGCATCTTCAAGGGCCGTCGAGGAGGAAGTGTTATCCTCAGGTATTTGGTTTTCAGGGGGGATGGCCTTAGCGAACGAAAAACTGAGGCCTTCCCCCTGACTTTCGAAGGACTTTATCATAGACAATTGGGTCTTACAAGACAATTGGGTCTTACAGTCTTCGGTCTCTATCACCTCGTCCGGGACCAAGGAGTCAGCGACCGCATGCTTCCGACAGCGGGCAATTCTTCTCTTGTACGCCGTTGTGCAGTCTCCCATGACTCCTGGGAAAGGCTCAGAGCGTACGTGGAAGAAATAAACCAGATTGCGGGGGCCCAGGGCCCCTAACCAGAAATACTGTTAATAATTCCTGCGTCTTCGGGCAGGACTGAGTAAGTCCAATATTTCACAGAAACTTAACTTGCAATAGAGCTTCACAGTTTGGGATAAATCTCGTGCTTCTTTTGTGATTGGACGCCCTGGCCTGTCTGTCCTGTTTTGATCCAACCGGCTTACGCCCGAAGGCGAGTTCTGACCCACAGTTCTCCACCGGCCAGGAAGCACTACTTGAGGAGGCCATCATGGCAGTAAAAATACGTGTACCTTAATAAGTCCCTCTGGAGGGCCGATTTCGAAGGTCAAACTTTTTGCCTCCCTCAGCCTTGAGCCATCTTTTCTCCAGCTTACCTGTAGGCGTCCGCTTCAGGTCCGAGACGATCTCGATCACACTCGGTACTTGAAACCTGGCCATGTGCTGGACTGCCCAATCAAAAAGGTCAGACTCTAGAACCGGACTCTTGTCGCGTATTTGGACGGCGACCTTGATTTCGTCCTCAGTGCCCTCTCCCAGATCCGACGGAACTGCAAATGCGGCAGCCATCACGACATCCTTATGGCGAACAAACTCCTCCTCGATCTCCGCCGCGTTGACATTCTCGCCTCGTCGCCGAATCACATCTTTTACCCTGCCGACAAAGTAAACATTCCCATCTTCGTCGATTTTGGCGAGGTCGCCTGTGTGCAGCCACAAATTCGAGTAGGCTCCAACAGTGGCCAGGGGATTGTTGAAATAGCCCTGGAAAAATGCATTGGAAACGTCACTTCGGAGAAGCAGCTGCCCTGCAGTGTTCGGAGGCAAGGGGTCGTCATTTTCGTCTGCAACCCGCAGGTGGTACCCTTGCCGAACTCTGCCACATGATCCTAACACTCGAGGTCCTTGTTGCATAACTGGTAGACTTGCTTCAACACTGCCGTACAGCGTGTACAATGGATGTCCGAACCGTTGTTCGTAGTCCTCGGCAAAGTTTGGAATGGGCACGCCCCATGCCAACCGGATACGGTGCTCGCGGTCAAGAGAGGTGGGTGCTTGTTTGTACGTCAATGCTAACGTAGCTCCCATGAAGTCGTACACAGTGGCATTCGCCTCTCGAATCTCGTCCCAGAAGCGACTGGCGCTGAAGCGAACCGAAAGCGCTGCCGTGGCACCCAGAAGGATGGCCGGTATAACAGTCAGTGCAGTAGCATCGGCATGGAACAACGGAAAAGGGCAGTATAGGACATCGTTTTCATGAAGGCCGAAAGTTTCTATAAGGGCGGATGCTTGAAGGATGAAGTATTGATGAGAAAGAATACACGGTTTCGATTTGCCAGTTGTCCCGCTGGTATAAAGAAAAGCTGCAGGTGCCGAGGCCGCCACTGGAGTTGGCGACTTTACAGGTGAGCCCCGTGTATACAAGGTATCAAGGTCTGTCTTCGGATCAGAGCTTCCTCGGATGAACAGACGATAGTCGCTGCGAACTTCAGCTGCTTCGAGATCTTTAACGAACTCAGCATCCACAATAGCTATCTTCGCCTCCGCGGCGTGGACAACGTGTTGCAAAGTGATCGACTTGAGTTCCACATTGATAGGTACCCAAGTCGCCCCAAGTCGGTTGGTTGCGAGCCAGGTATTGACCATGTCGATATTGTTTCGCATCATTACAAGGACACGATCCCCCTTGTTGACGCCGAGATGTGTCAAGCCACCGGCGAGCTGTGCAACACGATTGTCAATATCCTCAAAGGAGTAAGTCCTCCCCGCGAACTTAAGGAAGGTCTTGACTCCGAAGGATTTGACAGCATTGTCGAAGGCTGTATTGATGTCTTTAACCGATCTCAGGTAGTCTCTTATTGCTGTGCTGGCTGGGACAGGTCCTCTGTGTGCCTCTGGCGCGGTGGAAACCGGACGCTGTGGACTGGGCAGAGGTAAGGCAGATGCAGTTTCGTGCATAATTTTGGTAACGTCCTTGCTTGTTTGGCTCCTCTTCGCGAAATTCTCGAATGCTTTGGAGGCGTCACTCTGCGCAAAGCAGTAGCTGGCCACGTTAACCTCATCGGCCAAATTTACCTCCATATTTGGAAATACTGCTCGCTCCAGGCTAGCCTTGGAGCTCATCGCGGAGATTGTAGGCAAGCTTTCCAGTTCTTTGGCGAGCTCGATCGCCCTGCTTTTCGGGTCTTTGACAAGCTCACTCAGGAGTCCTATGGCGAAGGCCTCCTCTGCGGGTATGAAGCGGCCTCGAATCAGCAACTCTTTGGCCTTGAGCAACCCAACCATGTGTGTCAACCTCAGGGTGATACCTCCTGTGGCTGCATGGCCTATAGGGACTTCTGGGAACCTGAATTTCGCTCCAGGACCTCCGATCACAAAGTCAGCAGCGAGTGCTATTTCTGCTCCGCCACCAATGGCAAAGCCCTGTACAGCTGCAATCACGAGAGACCCAGAGCTCGATGTCAACCGTGTGATGTCCTGCAGCAGGTTGAAGGCGACGCGTAATTCCTCGGCAGTACCTGTGGCTGGAGCAAGAGTCTCTTTCAGGTCTTCGCCGGCACAGAACGAACGATCGCCGGCTCCTTCCAGAATAATGATTCGTCGACGCTCTGCGCGAGCATGATGGAGTGTATCTACCAAGGCAGTGAGTAGACTTATATTGAGCGCATTGAGGGATCTAGGTCGGTTCAAGGTAATCTTGATGATTGAAGGCGAGGGGTAAGTTGTCAAAATCGCAGGTTCAGGTGCCATTGATCCCATGATGGCGGCTGAGTCGAAAAGAGACGGATAGTGAACCTACCAATATGTTTTGAAGCCGGGAGAGACTGTCATATATCCCAGCGTGCTAATTTTCGACCCGGGAAGATCATCTCTTGTGCGGATCAGAACACTGATGCATGTCACAACTCTGGCAATTCATATCGAGGATGAAAGCAGGCGCTGAAGTCAATATCCCAATCTTGTCCATTGTCCCTCCCTTGTGAGCAAAGACGGCAACCATGGTCTGGGATGTCGTCCGCTTCAGAGCTGGGGAGCTGATCCTTCTCACCTGTGGGTCCCGGAAGAGCCTAGCCGGTTACAGCATCTGGGGACTATCATACCGAGCGTCCAGGGTCCGTTAGTTTTCAGGCCTACCAATGCTAGCGTTGCATTCCATGTTCGACGCGTCGGTTTGAGCTGCCTTACGCACAGCTTTGGGACGTCGAACGGGAGCTCTTGGGGCTACAGTCATGTCCTTGTGTGGCGTTCAAGAGCCAGGGTCAGCATATTTGACCCGGGTCTCTGCAAACCGGCCTCCAAAGCATTGCCTTCCTTTCCGTAAGACAAGTACTTTTACTCTGGCGAGCGGCATGCTGAACTCACAGCATTTGGAGCCCGAACCAGGGGAGCAACCTACGTCTATGCAAAGCATTGCAAAGATTGAGATACGATTACAGCAAGCGGTCCGCGATTCTCCTGCCATCCAAGCATTTCTTGACCGAAGCCATTCAGATGGCAGATCAGCACAGGAAAGTCGTCGCCTTCTGAAGGTCTCCCCGGAGGCTTTGCCGAACCATCTTACAGCCAGTACACTTGCAGGCAATTCAAGGATATCAGTGCCGCCACAAATCTTTTTTGACAATGCGAATGGCACCCTCATTGCAGCTTACCATCTCGGCATGGAGCTTTCTGGCCACGTCGGGCTCATCCATGGAGGATTCTTGGCGATTGTTCTGGACGAGTGCATGGGTCGAGCATGTTTTGCCCTTCTCCCGGAGAAGATCGGAGTGACCGTGCACATGGAGCTCGACTATCGAAAGCCGGTGAAGGCAGACAGCATGGTCCTCGTGCGCGCAGTGACCGAACGTGTCGATGGCAGGAAGGCATGGGTCAAGGGGACCGTCATGTCGCTTGGAGATGTCGCAGAGGAAGTGTTGGTGGAAGCTAATGCATTGTTCGTTCAGCCCAAATGGGCGGCAAGCATGGAACAAATCATGTGAGGGATATCCAAGATTGCCACAGGTTTCGATCAGCGGCCGGGGACATCAAACCAAGAGAACGTCGACCTGAAGATCTCGCATGATTTGTCTCCAATCCACCGAAACTGATCCCTTGTCTACGCCTAACTCTTGCGAAATGCATTCTCTTCGATGCCACAGCTCCTCAAGGACAGTCTGGACATGGACTCTACTCCCTAAACCGAAAGAGAGTGCATGTTCTAGCCAATCTCGAGCCAAGTGCATGTCAATTTCAGTGTATGCCTCGGTTGCTGCAATGAAGGCCGGCCACAGAGAAAAATTGCCAGCGTATTTGCCCGAAAAGCTCGCAACGTGCTCGAAGGTGGAGCTGACATAGGCAGTCAAGCTGCAAGGAGGCAAATCGAAGATAACCCGGTAGAAGTAGATATTGGTTGCCAGGATGAATGCCCGTAATTGGTGATAGGGCACGTCTCTTCGACTCGAAATACCCTCGAGGCCGTTCGGCGTCAGAACAATCGCATCGTTGCCTGGGTCCAGATAAAGTGACTCCAGGTTGCCTTCACAGCTCTTCAGCTGATCAAGAATGCTTGAAATTTCGTCGTCCATAGACGGCAACTGCCCCTGAGCCTGAATATCACGAGCCGTGGTGGTTATTCGCGAAATACATTCCATTATATCTTTAGTTGCCCCAATGGTGAAACCAAAGTCCAAGGTAGAGGCAATGGACGACACTAAAGTTGAGTTCTTGCTGACATCGCTTCCTCCGCCTGGACTTTCAATGGCATCTTGATCAAGTCCACGACCGTCCAGCCGCGCTGTTTGAGCGACAATACGTATGATGTTGAGACTCTGCGTTGAAATGCAAGCGAAATCCGAGTCCAGCCACGGCTCCGCGGCTTGGTTCTCGAGGAAAAGCGACCAGGCACCTTTGAGATGATGTTTCCAAAGTTCCGACCGGCCACTGTAGGTCTCAGCCATAAGGAGCGTCATTATCGCTGCCACAGTAGGACCATACTGCCTTCGTCCGTTTCTGATGCTTTTCATAAGCATTTTGATTGCCTTGTTGTAATGCTTGGTCGCCAATGTGGTCCACCTTTCGCCATCGTCTGATAATTGTGCAAGATGGAATCCGGAGTGGGACAAGATAGCATCGTATAATGCTCGTTGTTCTGTCGAGGAATAGTGAAGAGCGGCGGCGGGATACGAGGATGTCCACGGGTTGCGCGAATGCTCGAAAGGCATCATGATAATACCGACATGGTTCACATAATGTTGGAATAAACGGTTTTCTTCTGGAGCGAGTGAATAGCTGTTCAGACCTGGTACAAATGAGACCGTAAACGGTGCCGGGAGACTTTTCTGACAAGGTTTCCGGTCGAATCGTAGGATTGAGAACGGATTGTGGATTGGGGCGATGGATGAAGCACTCATCGTTGTCGAGAATTTGTCGCCAGCTTCCTGGTCACATTGCTCAATGAGGAAGTCGACTAGGTCTGAATTGAGCACGGGTACACCGGCCCAAGTCAGTTGGCACTGGACATCACGGCGGCCATCAGACTTGAATGTCTGAGTGTCTTCGTCGACCCAGATCACCTTGGCATCGTAGCCGCTACAAACGACTCCGAGTCGCTGACACGCCCGACAGGCAGGCTTCTGGCCGTCGCACTTGACTTTGCGAGATCTGCAACGCCAGCAGCCTGTGAAGGTGCGGATGCGTTTTCTGGGAGGGCGGGCTTTGGGGCCTTTGGACACTCTTCCCATGGCGAACGGTTGTAGACTGATCTAGCATGTCGGTAAGAGCAGCCAGGACGACCAGATTAAGTAGTAGATAATAGCCACTGAACAGAATCTCGAGAAGTATTACTGAACCTTAAGGTTAGGCCCCCTAGCGTCAGCCAGCTAGCCGAGATCTACCATCTCGTCGAAAGTGTGAGAAATTGCCTGCGCTTGTGAAAATTAGAGCCTGGCATGCGCAAGACGGTGGAATCACCAACTCGAGGGTACGCAGCAACTGTTGAGATCGAAGGCGGAAGGAGATTGATGGACGGCGATGAAGAGATGTGGTTGGCGTAAAATTTGGTTCGGCATGAACTTCTTCTCCAATTCTTTTGGGCTTAGCGTGAGCGTGTCTAAGGTAAGGGGCCTCTGCTGCTTCCCACAATTTGAACCTCATCCACACCTGGCTCAGTCACGACCACTGTGCTCTTGGTCCATTTCCTGCTTCTGGATTCTGCCAACAGAGGTCTTGTCCAACTCGGACTCCGGTCGATGAGATTCGCAACGATGTACCATAACTGATTTTCTGACGTGGTCCTTATCAGCTTGATCCAAGCTTGTCTTCTCAGGGTCGTCTTTACAGTCGGCAGCGTATAGCGAGATGATGTCGCCTTATCGCGCTCGAAGCGCAAGACCTACCAAATTCTTACCTCGTGGTAGGCCATGCCGACGACTGCGTTGATAGTCACGACCGGCATTAACTGATCGTTTCCATTGTACCATTGGGTCATTTTGCTCAGCCCTAAGTTCGTCGCTATGAATTGCTAACGCAGCAGAGTTTGGAAATGTGTCACTGAACCTGCGCTCTCGTGATGTCTGGCACGGCTTCAAGCCTTGTCCCGTCTTCTCTTGCGCGGTACTGAGGGTAGCTCTTGGACATATATATTGACCAACGGGCACCAAAGAGACCGTAATGTCGACTCAATTCAAGGACGTGACACGAAGCTGTTATCGGTGGCCTCAAACCTCCCAGCTTTCCCAATGCACCCACTCGAGATCGAAATGGAGCGAAAAACACACGAGTCCGTCATGATGCCCGATACGGAGACTCAGTCCGTGAACGAAGCAGCAGTCGTGGTACTGGACAACCGTTATGGTCATGTAAAACGCGGGTAAGACCAGATACCACATTCGTCATTACTGAAACTCATAAGACGATGATGCCACTTTGAAAGCCCGACACATTCAGTTCATTGCGCTGGGTGGTACCATTGGCACGAGTCTTTTCCTCGGAATCGGTTCTAGCCTGACGAAGGCTGGACCCTTGAACCTCCTGTTGGGATTTCTTATCACAGGGATAGCCGTGTACGGAGATGGTTTGTGGACTGCATCCCACGTCCCTGCAGCTTGTTGACGATCATATCAGCTTGTCACCTTGGGCGAAATGGCGACCTGGCTTCCCATTCCTGGTGCCATTCCTCAGTTCTGCAGTCGTTTTGTTGACGATGCGCTAGGGTTTGCGGTAGGCTGGAATGTACGTACCCAGAATTTGGCCCCGATTTTGAGCTGCGTCGCTGACTGCAACGGCTAGAACTGGTACTTTTGTGCAATTGTTCTTTGCCTTGAGATCGACGCCGCAGCCATCGTCATACAGTACTGGCCTGGCGCAAGAGACATCACGGTAACCGGACGGCTTAGCTCCCTTGTCTACATGATCTCGGTGTGCTGACTTGGGACAGCCCGCCGCTTGGAATACACTGATCATCTTTTTCATTGTGTGCCTCAACATATTTGCAGTAAGCATTTATGGCGAGGCGGAGTTTGTGTTCGCGTCGATCAAATTGATCACCATTGTCGGACTACTAATCATCGCGCTCATCATCGTCCTTGGTGGTGGACCATCTCATGACAGATTGGGATTCCGGTATTGGAAGAATCCTGGCGGTAAGCTAATCCCTTGAAATTGACGTAGTGAATTCGGACTTACAAGGGGACCGGCAGTCATGAAGCCACTTCCACCCGCAAGCGGTGACACTGGGCAATTTCTCAGCTTCTTCTCGGTCCTGGTGTACGCTGCCTTCACCTATGCCGGGGTCGAAATGGTCGCAGCGGCAGCGGGCGAGGCCGAGAACCCTCGACGAAATGTCCCCAAAGCTGTCCGCAGGGTTCTGTACCGCATTCTGTTCTTCTACGTTTTTGGCACTCTGGCCATTGGTCTCATTGTGTCCAGCGACGATCCTCATCTCTTGGGGGCCCAAGCAGATGGCGCTCCTGGTGCTGCGGAGTCTCCCTGGGTCATCGGTATCCAGAACGCCGGCATTTCGGCGCTGCCGTCCATTATCAATGCTGTGATCTTGACATCGGCCACCTCCTCCGCAAATGCTTTTCTCTACACCGGCAGTCGATACCTCTATGCGCTTGCACAAAATGGACACGCACCCAAGGTCTTTCTGAAATGCTCCAAGAGGTTAGCAAGCTGTCAATCCAGCAAACCTGTCACTGACTCTGTTCTAGTGGAGTGCCTATCTACGCCGTTGGACTGACTGCTGCCACATCTTTACTGACTTACATGACTGTGTCAGTGGCTGGAGCCAATGTGTTTCTTTGGGTACGTCACAAAGGGCGAGTCCGAGTACCTGACATGGCTAACGAGGTTGCCGCCATTCCAGTTCGCCAGCCTTATCACAGTCGCAAGTCTTTTGACTTGGATGTCCATCTGCTTTGCATTCATCCGTTTCAGACAGGCTCAGATTATCCAAGGCGTCGAAAAGATAGACATTGGCTTCATGTCTCGTTTCCAGCCATATACTGCCTGGGCTACGCTTGTGTACTTCGCTATCGTCACCCTCTTCAACGGTTTCCAGGTATTCATGCACGGCGAATGGAGTGTCAGTAACTTTATCACTGCTTATATCGGGCTACCGTGCGTATTTTCCCCATGAGATGCGGAACTCAAAACTCTTATCTCATGTGGTCAACGCTAACCTCTGTCCCGTTGACACCAGAGCCTTCGCCATACTCTTTGCATTCTGGAAACTGGTGAAAAGAACCAAGCTTCGTCCCATCAGGGATATCGACCTGATCAGTGGGAAGAGGGAGATCGATGCAATGGAAGGCCAATGGCCAGAGGTTGTGCCCAAGAACTCTTTGCAGAAGGTCAGTGTCTTTGATGTCCTTCTTAGTACACGCCCTACTAACGGCACGCAAGGTCTGGTTTTGGATTGCTTGAAAGCCGGCGTTCAGCCTGGCTTGCAAAGTCGCTCGGCGGCAACCACTATGGTGATCATGGCTCACTGCAGGTGTAGCTACAAGGGGAATGCTGTTTAACTCCGAGAGAGGGTTAGGTCTACCTGATAAGGTGGCTAGTCTAATCACTAATCGTCGCATACTGGCCTTGCAGCAATACCGAATAAGCGAACTAGCGCGGTTGTTCGTACTGATACACCCAAGATAGTTATTTTCTTTCTTGACACGATCATAATAGCAATATGGTTAAATGACAAGCAGACACAACACCCGGTGGAAGAAGAACTAAAGAGGGGCAGTACTCCGTCCTAACCGTGCAGAGACGCAGACCGTTGAGACACGGAGGAATAGCGGTCATACTGTAGGCTGGTGGATGCGGAAAATCGGGGTATTCTCCAACCTGTATGAGTGACCCATTGTATTGGGGATATACCCATTAAATCAAACCAGCATAGCATTGAACGAATTGACCGAGGAAGAGCTGATGAGGTAAGCGTTGTACAGCTTCTATGGTGTTTCACCGAGCTTGAAAGCAAAGGCAGGGTTTGATGCAGTGAAAGACTTGGTGCATATTTTCAGACACCTTGCGAACGGAGTTTCAGGGATGCTCAGCCTCGTCAAGCCTTCCCCAACTCCTTCAACAATATCGGTGCCGCCACATTCGAAGTATGTAGACTCAGTTGGGTAGCGATCTCCAGCACTTCCATGATCTCCTCAGGGGTGCCGCCATATCCGAGAACATTCTTCATGTGTAGTTTCAAGCCCGGCACGTAAAGATGTGTCGCGGCGGCGTCGAAGGCACAATACACCAATTCTTTGATCTATCGCAAGGATCAGCAGCCTGAACTCTGGCGCGAGGGTTGGAGCAGTTCTTACCTTTGGCTCGAGGACACCGCCGCCCTTACCGGACCCATCGACATCCTTCAGCCACGGCACAGATGAGAAGTCGAGGTATGCTTTGAAGAATTCGGGGTCCAGTGCCAGGAAGTCTTCCCAGAAAGTGTGCCAATACCCCCGGTTCTTGGTGAACTCTGCTTTCAGTTTCTCTCGTTGCTCATCGAATGGTTTGGCGGCTGTCGCATGTTTCTCGTAGATGCCCTCCTCTTTCATGACCTCTACCAGTAACGGTACGCCGATGTTGCATGCATGGATACCGAGAGTGCCAGTGAGTTCGATCACTTCTACGATTTCGGCTTGCGTCGCGCCCTCCTTCAATGCTGCTTTTATGTGTTGCTGGATGCCGGGCAGGTAGAGGTGGGTTGAGGCTGCGTCGACTGCTATTGACATGAGTTGTTGGATCTTAGGAGATAGATGTCTCTTCTTTTTGGGAACAGCAATGAGTTTCACGCTGGCGTCGAATAGTTCGGGACTCAGTTTGGCGATACTGTCCCATGTTTCGTCGTAGGCCTCTTCGCCCAACTGGGAGACGAACTCCTTTTTCAACTCGGAAGGATCCTTCGACGGGGACATTGTGATCTGATATTTGCGACAGATTTTACTCCGCTGACTCACAGTCGACTCTCATATATCTACTCCGTACTAAAGAATAACTTAACAAAGTACGTCTTTCTCCGCTCCTGGTGTTGACTTTTGTTGGAGAAGTTCCTGTGCCTAGGCTAGTCTGTTAGGCGAAATGTTCCACGACAGGGGTTTATGCGGGGTGGTCTTGATGAGTTTCCCTTCACTAGGGACCTAAATAAGCCACTCCACACCCCACCATGTTGTCCAAGTGAGGGACTCAATGATGCAGATACCATGAGGGTCAAGGGGACAGATACTTGCCTCTTTTTCAGGCTGCGTATGAGGTTCTGTATACAAAACTAAAGGGCTCCAAGGCGACTCAAAGCCTTGAGTGCCACACGTCCATGAGTATGGAAGCGAGATAGGTCTGCTCATGGCAGACTACCGAGACCAGAAAAGCATCAAAAATCTTGCGCCAGACTCGCTTGTATGCGTCCAACCCAGGCCTGCATCTTATGCATGTCCCAAAAACCGGGACTGATTCTTCACGTCCTCTTCCCATTCGAAGTCATGTGCAAAGATCACTTCAACGCCATCTGACTCGAGCTGTTGAATTCTTCCAATGGTCTGCTCGGCCAACTTCTTGTCGGCATGAATGCAACAAATATGCCCGTGGTCGTCAAGCCATTCTCCTATCTTTCGCTCGTTGCGCATGATCCTTCGGTCATGACAAGCGTCTCCTGCTAGGTAGACCCTGCTTATAGGTCCCGTCTTCGCAAGGATGTTGATATGGCCAGGCAAATGACCTGGAGCGTCCACGATATATAAACTGCCATCATGAAACAGATCTAGGACTCTCGGCAAGTTTCCATGCGGTGTCCATTCCTGGAAGAAATCTGGACCTTTCCTCACTGATTGTGGCTTCTTTGTTTCTTCGTCGACCTCTTCGTAGGGGTTTGATAATTCGAGTGTTCTCTCAGATGGTAGCAAGTCGGCTTCGAAAAAGGAGTGGCTTCCCCGGAGCGACCCTGCGCCCTGTAGTAGCGCTTTTGCTCCATTCCCTATCACGAAGGTACTTTTGGGAAAGTCGCGGGGCTCCCCAACATGGTCCCAGTGAACCTGAACAGTCAGAAGATGGACTGACCTTTCGCATCCAGACTTACATGGGAAAACATGACATAGTCAATGTCATCAGGGCTCAGTCCTCCAGCAGCCAAACTCTTGGTGACATCCGGCAACGTCTCCATGGGTTGCCTTGTCTCAACATGTTTCTGGATAGGCTCCGAGTAGCGTTTCACGTCCCTTCGCAGTCCCAGGTCGAATACTATTCGGGTTTTTTCATTCGTTACGGCATCTTGGTGGACTAGCAAGAAGGATAAAGAAGGGACCGTCCTCCGCGCTGTTTGAGAGGCTGGGTGTACGAAGAATCGTTCGGGCAGCGTGAAGTGGCCGGCTTGCAGTGCATATACTTCGACAATGGCTTCCGATGCGCTCTCTGGCGGCGAAGGAGGTGCCTTGTTCATAAAGACGGAACCCATACCGTCATCAAGGCGTGTTGTATGTCTTCAACATGACTTCGAGACAATTTCACATCAAGATCGCGAAATGTAGCAGCTGGATTCCAACACGGTCCCACTTTCTGTAAATCGGTGGGTTGGGATATTGGGGTAGTCCGTATGCCGTGAAAAGGTAATGCTTGGAGAAGATACGGCATGCTGACCCCGGAGAAGATGGCATCAAACCTACCTGCTCCCACGCTCCACATAGCCTTTATGTCGTCTCTGATGGGAAGCTCTTACAAGTAAATGGCTTCAAGTGATAAAAGCTTAGACGTCTGACATGCGAGAGTGGCCGACCGAAATGTCAATGCTGATCGCCCTTGGCTGTAGAGCTCACGACGAGCGTTGGCTTCGACATGGATGGAAATTAGATAGATGATGGCGTCGCAGTAGGGAATAAATAAAATCCAGCGGCTGTGTCGAAATTCTAATCCTTCGGGAAGCTTGATAAAGTTCCTGGCGAAGGGTAGGACAGCGACGCTGGATGCAGCTGCTGTACCGAGGATGAGAGAGGTGCCGCCGCGCTTCTGATGTGGCCTGTCGAATGTGAAGCCACCTAAATCGGACGCTTATTGCCCCGGAGGGCGCCACGCGGATACCGTGCCCCGTGATCAGTAGGCGGGTTCTCCAGGTGGTGTACGGAGTACTGCACCTCATCCGAAGGCTCCCAATCATCCCCAGACATTTTTCCCCAGAGCTTCATTTCATCTCCATCCCCCATGAGGTAGACTCCTCCTACCGCCACGCCTCACGGCACGATCACCGCGTACTCCAAGGTCAGGACTGTTGGGGGACGTCTCGCAGTCCACATTGTCCATTCCACATGATCGAGGACGTTGTGAATAACGAGCTGAACAGCCAGGACCAGGCCCAGGACCAAAGCCAGGATCAAGACCCGGAGCCGCCCCCAAAGAAACCCAAGAGGTTCCAATGTCAACACTGTCAGAGATTCTTTGCTCGCTTAGAGCACCTCCAACGTCATGAGAGGACACGTATGAGGTTCTGTACGATTGGATAGACCCTTTACTTACATGCTGATTAGATACTCGCGAGAAGCCATTCGCTTGTATGCAATGCGACAGCAAATTCACCCGAAGGTATACTGGAACAGAGGAGATTTCGTTTCAACATGACTGACCATCTCATAGCGATCTTCTCGTGCGACATGAACGCCTTAGCCATGATAGCGAACGATGGGGCAAGCATGGTCGACGAGAGAGCCGTGCCGGCAGCACCACTGCACAACCTTCTTCAGCGCAAAACCAGCAAGATGGTAGTATCAACATCCCACTAGACTTGACAGATGCGTCCAATCTCACCTCGCCGGGATTTACAACTACACATAACCTGGTATCGAACTTCAACCCAACTACGGGCAATACTCCTAATAATCATGATCTTTCCTTCGCAACGTTACTTATGGCGGCCGAGCATGCCCAACCTCAAAATGCTCAAACACATTCTTCTCTCCAGCAAACAAATAATCTCTCTAACCCCATGGTCTCTTTCCAAGACCACTTCATGGCGGACACGACGACAAACTCTGCATTGGCAGGATCTTCTAGCCAGTTCAACGGCATGATGGGGATGGGGATGGGCGGGTTTGATTTTGACGACTCGCTACAAGATCTTGCCAACTTCATGGACAGCGGAAATCTATCGTCCTATCATTTTTCATCCATGATCAGCGCCGAACAACCGATCCCATTCTTCTCTCCCGAGTCTCTGAGTCACGGAGCAGACGTTCTTCCTACAACCGAGCCGCGACCTGCGTCCCATCCTGTACAAAATGCCGATCATCAAGAAGACGTGAGCTCGTTCTCCCGTTTCGGGTCACGGCTACCATCACTTCAACCAGAAGAGAGCCCCGCCGCACCACAGGTTGAACAGAATGGTCCGCAGCGACCACTGGCCGACATCAATATGGATGATAGGCAGAATGTCGCTGTCAAATTATCAGAATTCTCGCACGCTGTTCCCAACACCTTCCAACTTCCATCGCGACTGGCGTTATCACGGTACCTGGCTGGCTACGTGAATGGCTTTCATGAACATCTACCTTTTCTACACATACCCACTCTTTCAGTGAACAACTGCTCCATTGAGCTGATCCTCGCCATGGCTGCAGTTGGCGCGCAGTACTGTTTCGAAGGGCAAAAGGGAGTCGAGCTCTTTCACGTCAGCCAGGCAATAGCCATGCAACGTATACGGCAGCGGGACGCAAGATTAGCCGCTTCACACCGCGCGACGGAGACATCATCACAATACTCAGGCTCGGGAAAGAACAGCGAGATCTTCCACGTCGAAGAGACGCCGCGAAGCGGCTCACTGTCTGGATGCCTGGGCCTTCCGACTCAGCCTGAGGAGCCTGGGATCGAGCAAGAGGATCTCATGCAGACCGCCCAAGCACTACTCCTGCTTATGGCGATGGCGACCTGGGCCAAGCATCGTGAGATCCTCCGGGAAGCACTTGCCATTCAGAGTGTCCTCGCCACACTCGTTCGGGACGATGGTTTGAAAAGTCAACCGATGCCGGCAGATATTTCGTGGAGCGACTGGATCCGACGAGAGACGACGAAGCGTACAAAGTTCATCGTCTTCTGCTTCTTCAACTTCCACACCATTGTCTACAACATTCCCTCACTTATTCTCGCCTCCGAACTCGATCTGCCATTACCATGCAACGCGGCCGAGTTCAAAGCCCCAACAGCAGCCAAATGGAAAGAGATACATTCACGAACACCAACCGAAGTGGGATTCCAAACCGCACTGAACCGCTTGTTCCTCAGGTCGGGAACCGACACTAACACCTACAACTCCTCCCTGGGAAATTACGTGCTGGTCCACGCAATACTGCAACACATCTTCTTCGTGAGGCACACATCCCGATACCGCCTCGAGCATGACGGCGACCTGCGCGCAGACGACGTCGTAGCCATCGAACAAGCCCTCCGAAACTGGCAACTCGCCTGGAAACGCAACCCCGAGTCATCCCTGGACCCAATGAACCCCAACGGTCCGGTCACATTCAATTCCACCGCTCTGCTGAGGCTAGCGTATATCCGACTGAACGTCGACCTGGGCCCCGGCCGTGCCCTCGACACTCGAGACCCAGTCCAAATCGCCAACGCCTTTCGCGACAGCCCCTCCGTCAAGCGCACTCCAAAGCTAGTCCGCGCGGTTCTGCACTCCGCTCACGCGCTAAGCATCCCCGTCAAGATTGGTATTCATCTAGTCGCGCAGACGCAGACATTCATGTGGAGTATCCAGCATTCCCTATGTACACTGGAGTGCGCATTCCTGCTGAGTAAATGGCTCGAAGCGCTGAGTCTGCCAGACAGTGGACCGGCGGTGACGAACGACGAGAAGAAGATCGCCACGCTGGTGAAAACGATGCTGGATGAGACGGAGCATGCTATGCCCGTTGACGTGGCTATCGAATCGCCTGCCGCCATGAAATATCTTAGTGCGGGCGTGTTGAGGGTGTGGGCGCAGGTGTTTCATGGCGCGCAGACGTGGGCTATTGTTGACGTTATTGGTACGAGTCTGAATATTTATGCTGATATGCTTGAGGCTGGGTGAACATTGGCATTAGCGAGTCCGCATGAACGAAACGAAGCTGAGGAAGCATTGAAGTCCGTCCTCGACAGGCACTGCTATATAATTTACAGTGATCTATCACTCACTGTCAAGATACCACTATACCCACCCTACATAGACACATTCCATCATCTCCAGATCGTCCAGTCCTCGGGTCACAGGTCCGGTTTCCTCGGAAGCTCTTATTTATTTTTATGGCACTACCGCCCCTGATCATTCAACCACTTATACACAACCCGTGCATCCTTCCCTTTATACCGCTCATCGCTCATCGCATCCTCAAACGCGCCCAGTGTAGGCTTATCAAGCACCGTCTTCGCGCCGACCATCTCAGCCAGAGAACTACCCATCTCGAGGACGTGCTTGCACAACTCGATCCGGAACCCGCCCTCGTAATTCCTGCTTGCAGGCGCGTTGGCATGGATACCCGGCACGGGGTTCGACTGCGATGTAACCCAACACTGGCCGCCAGACACATTGATCACGTCGGTTAACAACTTCAGATCCAAACCCATTTTGGCGCCGATGTTGAGAGCTTCAGATGCCGCCAAACTCGTGATCGCGCTGAGGTAGTTGTTTATCACTTTGAAGGCGGTACCGGCACCGACGTCGCCGCAGTGGAAAACGCTATCCTTCTTGCCCATGTGTTGGAGGTAGTTCTTTGCGTGCTCGTAGGGGCCTTTGGACGTCGCACCAACCATGAATGTTAGCGTGCCGGCCTGGGCGCCCATGGGTCCGCCGGATACAGGGGCGTCGACGAAGTCCACTGTCGTCCCCGTGGGGAGTTTCGGTGCGGCTTCTTTGGTGGCCTCCGCGACTTTGAGGATCGTTGAGGTCTCGATGGTTCCGCATTCCATTATGAGGATTTGGCGGTGGGATGACTCTGAGGCGGCGGCGATGGCGCCTGGGATGATGCCCGTATTTTCATCGAGATACACGGATTCAACGGCTCTGGCGGTCGGAAGCATTGTGATAACTGTATTGGCGCGGTGAATAGCCTCGTGGCCGTTCTTGATGACTTCGATGGGGCCCTTGTCAGAGGCTTCTGATTGGAATTTTGAGAGAGCGGCTTCTGAAACGTCGCAAATGAGGAGCTTGTACGAGTCATCGAGTTTCGAGCGAAGGTTGAGGGCCATAGGATAGCCCATTACTCCTAGGCCTGGTGCAATACAGGCTTTACGTTAGCACGGCTTGATCGTCGCTCTCTGGACTTGTACAGGACGGGCAGGGTGTGTTTACCAATGAAGGCGACGGTCTTGTCTAGGGACGACATCCTCTTATCTTGTGAGATGTTTGCTCCGTCAAGGATTTACTGAACTTGAGGAGTGGTGGTATTGGCGCTGACTGCGACGTAAAGGTCTGGGTCTCAAGGAGGAAGATTAAGCAGTTCAGATGCAGGGATCAATGTTCCAGGATCAATGTGAACGGAGGACATCTTTTCAGCGATGATGAGCATCTCCATGTTGGTCACAAAAACAGATCGTCAAAGAACGAATTCTCCGCATCGGATGTTCGGCAAGAGGCGAATGAACTGGAGGGACTTCCACATGGGCAAATCCGGCACGGAGAGCATGGATAGATGGGGTGCAAGCTGGGCAGATGGTACAGTGGTGGACGGTGGTGATGATGGTCGACGCGAAGTCAGACTTACCCCAAATTTGCTGCATGAAGGGCAGTTTGGGGTAGAACTGCAGGTGTAATCGGGGTAGATGAACCGAGGCAGGTTAGATTAGCACCCCACATAGACCTCCTTGGTGTAGTGCATAGCATTTACCGTCTCGACGTAAGGGGATGGACGACTCGAGGGCCTTTGCGATCGGAGAGAAGGCCAAGTGTATAGTATACAGTAGGTACAGCCTTGAGCTGGTTGACTGAGATCCGAATGAGTCGCGGCTGTATAAAGAATCAATGGTACAATAGAATGCCTTTTGGCAGCCGTAGACAGCATAATATATGTCACAAGTGAAGCTGACTATAATTTCCCAGGGAAGAATCTGTGCAAGTTCTTCTCTCTCCAAGGCTTATCATGCGCCACAATCACTTCGACTTCATTATGCCCTTCTAAAGCCGGCGTGGGACTCTTGAGAAGCGGCCCAATCCTCTTGAGTGTCTCTTTAGCCACCTCCGTATCGACATGGACCGATCGTAGCCCTCCGTGTCCATCGTCGTACAAGGCCACATTCTTCTCACCTGTCAGGATACGTGGATCATGACAGCAGTCGCCGCCCAAGTAGACCCATTTCTGTGGTGCGATCCGTGCCAGCAAGTTGACGTGCCCAAACAGGTGGCCCGGACTATCGACAACGTAAACGCTGCCGTCGCCAAAGAAATCGACTGTTGCTGGGAAGCCCGCGAATGGTTTCCATTCATGTTTTGTCTGCTTGTCTGCTGCGGTCGTAGCGCTCTTCGAGACTGGCGGTAACTCTGAAGTCCGATCCCGCGGTAGGAGGTCTGGGTTGAAAATAGCTTTCGGGTAGTGAGATCCAGCTCCGTTTGCCAGGAGGTGCAGAGTGCCTGACCCAACGACGAATTGTGCATTGGAAAAGTCCTCGGGTGTGCCTTCATGATCCCAGTGAACGTGACTGAGAATGACTATATCAATGTCCTTGGCAGGATCAAGGCCGCCGCCCCTCAGACAGTCTGCACAGTCTGGATGGAGAATGGTGGGCTGGCGGTTGGCGATATGAGCTTGTTGAGCTGGGGGGTACTTTGTCAAGTCTCTCTTCAGACCGAGATCGAAGACGAGACGTGTGGTCTTCCCATCCTGTGAGGGATGCTGGATGAGGAAGGACAATGATGGCACAGTTGCTCTCTTCTCCGGATCTGCATCTGTGATAAACAATCTTTCTGGAAGAGTCAATTGTCCTCCTTCGAGGGCGGAAACGGTCACGTAGACCTCGTCATCACCAGTCGAACCCATGCTCAGTAAGTACCGGCGTTTAGTAGTCTAATACAAGGTCTGTGTCTGCCTAGGCGAAGGGGCTCTTTGCGATCAGGAGCGTGTGGTTGTAAGTTGTAAAGTAGACTTCCCCGCAGAATGGAGCAAGTTTTGGTCAACAAAGAGAAGAACAATCGGCTCGGTATGTCATTTGGAGAACCGATTTTGCAGTACGCAGAATGGAGTATCCCTCTCCGCATATTTCAGACACCAATTGCCCCTTTAGATGCATGATAACCAAAGTCATTCCGACGTTGAAGAAGTTGCCAGAAAAGGATTTCCGTCGTGCGAGGGACGTACACTGTGGCGAGTGATGCAAGTTTGAATATGTCAGGGAATTCAGATTGTGGTGCGAGTTGCATCTTGTTATCTGCCAAAGGCAACGGCGTCAACTCTCCGCCTCTGTCGACCCAGGAAACCCCTGGGCTCACCTGCACCACCTAGAGCCCTGCTTCGTCCTGGTGTTGCAGAGCTCATGCTGGCAAGCCGAAGATTCTGTTCGTGCCAGGCCGAAGCCATAAGCTTCAGCTCACGCTGTAGAATCGTGTTATGATTCTGCAGACGCTCAATTTCGGACTCGTCATCTGGCGGTTGAGCTTCTGACTTCGATGCGGGCGCTGGACCGTCCTTCGGCGGTGGCGGAGGGGGCATGGATTCCTTCTCTCTTTGCACTCTTTGCTCTTCTGAGATCTGCTTCTGCATGTCCATGATGGTCTGGTCCTGCTTTTGTACATGGCCAAGAAGCGATTTGTTCTTGCTTCTTTGCCGCTCGATCGCAGTGATCAACTTCTTTTGTGCACGAAGAGACGACTCTCGCTCGGTGGCTGAGCCGACTTGTGCTTGTGCACGCATCGCTGACATTAGTGCCTTGAGCTCGTCCTCGGAGATGGCCTCACCGTCATCCGAGAGGTCGATACCAAGTCCTGTCGCAGAGGTCGTCTCGACTGGAAGCGTCAGAGTAGAGTCTTGAGGTGTCGTGGGCGAAGAGTCTCCATTCAGCAGTGCTGCAGTCAATCGAGCCTCAGACTCCAAGAACTCGGCTTCCTCCTTCTCTAGATCCTTGTTGACTGGGCTCAGCTGCCTCTCGGCCTTCGTGGCCGAGGGTATGCCATCTTCATAATCTCGGAGTCTCTCTTGAAGGTCTTGCACCTCTTGCTGCTGCCGAGATAGTTGCTCCACAGTATCCTGATAACGTGCTTCAAGCGCATGGTAATCAAATTCCAGTCGCTTCTTCATCTCGTTTATGTCGTATCTTTCTTGCTCAATACTAGGCAAGAGTCGTCTATATTCATCCACCTCCCTTTGCAGATCGCCTGAACTTGCACGGACAGAGTCTGACTGCTTCACTTGGTTTTGTAGTTCGGCCACCTTGGTCTTGAGACTGGCGTTATCCTTTTCAAGATCTTGGCTGGCTTCCAATTTCAGACGATATTTTTCAGCCGTGTTGGCTTTACGTGCCAGTCGATCCCGGTCAATCTTCAATTCATCGAAGTCGTCCTGCAGCTTCTGAGCCTTTTCCGCCTTGATCTTGAGCACTTCATTCGACTTGCGTAATTCCTCGACCTCAGATTCGGCTTCTAGTACGCGAGACTCCAGTGTTGCAACGAGGGTATCGTGCTTCGAGTCCAATGATCGACTGTCGGAACGGCCGGCTAAAACAGAAGTGAGTCGATCACCTGTCTCTTTCAACTCGTCCTGGACTTGATCGAAACGCTCCTGTAATTGTTCATAGCGTGTATGCTGTTCGTCCAGCTGTTTCTGCAACTCTCTTTTCTCATGCGCGATCCGTTGATTGTCTGCGATGACCTTCCCTAGTCTCTCTTCTGACTCGAGCACTGTTTCCATCTCCCCGGAACGTCGTGGTGACATTGGAGGGTCGTCCTCATTTTCTTGGGGATCCACACCCGCAAGCTCTTCTTCGTCACCTACAGCGTCATCCTCGCCAGCCTCTTGAACGGTTTGCATCAGTACGCCTTGAGTAGACTCCGAAAGCTCTTGCATCTGCTTAAGATACTCAATGCGCTCGGCGCAATTGATCGCAGCCACAACCAGTAATTTGAGGAGGCCGATGGCATCGCTCAGAGAGGAAGATTGAGCAATGGCTTTGAGGTCGGGTCGCCCTCCAGGGAGGCGCAGTCTCTGACCGCATTCTTCCACGAGAAAGATAGAAAGTGCATCGTAGATATGCTTCAGATTGGTCCATTTGTGTATCCATTGATCGGTGTCGGGATTCTCTGGAAGTTTGCCTGGAAAGCTGAAGCGGTCGATCTGTTCTGTAGGGAGTCAGAGAGACACAAGCAGGACAGACGGGAAGCATACGTAGGACTTTCCAGATAACGTCGCCATCGATAAGGTCGTCTACCGTCGAGATAGGGTCGGCGACTGATAGACTATTGACCCAGTCGATGAGTCCCGCAGCAATGGCTTCCTCAGTTGCCATGACAGTACTCTATATTGGTCTTGTGTATATTTCATAATTGCGTTGTGGCTGCTTGTTAGACGATCATCGAACCGTGGCTGACTTTGTTTCGAGGATTGAAAGGTTTCATGTCGCAGGGAGACTTGGACCAGATGCACGCGTGTTTTGCGGAACGCTCAGCGGCGCGTTCCAATCTCATATGACGTCGATCAGCAACCACCATTAATGCATGTCTACCAAGTACCTATACGAATTGACTTATACAACTGAAAGGCTGATTAGAGGAGAGTCATATGGGAAATCGAGCTAAGAATGAGCATTCTCTCTCAGAAGCATTTCCATTTCTAGATCGCAGTCCGTCCGATACATAAGAAGCCATACGCTTTGACTCGCTTGCATCCCAATCGATAGCCCTTCGATGGCCCGGCACTGTTGCGCCCGACTCCTACGTATAACTCCATATCCTTTGCTTTTGCGATCAGGTCTCATGTGACATGCCATCTACCGTTCTTGTGTATCTGTCGAGCCGTCAATCCGGACAACGAAATCCTCCTCAATCTGCGGCGCATATGTATCGGCCAATGTGGTAATCTTTTCAAGCGTGGCTTCAGCAACCTTGGCTGCGAACCCTTTAATCAAAGCTGGAAGACGTCAGACACCAATCTACCGTAGGAAAGGGGAAATATTCTCCTTACAGTATTCATGCGTGATTATTCCTCCATCTTTGATGATTTCTGCAATGGCTTGATCGATCACAGACGAAGGAGTGTCTGCTGGATATGACACTACCACAGGTTTCTGGTTAGGAGGGACTGCCAGGACGAAAGCGATGAAGGCGAGGAGGGCGATGATCGAGAAACGCATGGCTGAAGTCGGGATCGGACGACTTGTGTATACTGTGGGAAGACCTTGTCGGGTAGTATTCCTTTTGGCGTAGTATGGGGTCTGACTATGGGGTGACGACTTGTTTTGTAGAATTGCGGCGGTATCGTAGGAAGTATGGAATGCGAACAGGAGACGACGATGATATGGAGGCAGCGGATGACCGGTTCCATCATCGCCGTTATCGCTTTCGGCAACGGGAGGAGGTCCATCACGTGACTAGTTACTCGATCTACTTGGCGTGAATTGCGATTCCATCATTCTGCCGCTTCTTCCCGCTTAACAACTTCAACTGTTTATCCATCTCTTTGTCTGCATCAACATTTGATCTTTCTCTTCATACCTCACCCTCTCATCTGCAATACCTCTGCCGCCTGAATAATAATTGTAACCAGGACTTTGCGCCAGAGTCTGTTCATCACTACTGCTCTATTGACCACTCAATAGAGCCTCTCCCCCACGGACTGCCTCGAGTCATTCACTTGAATCGGGAAGACATTGTTCATTTTGGCTATTGTTGATGAACCAGCCATCTTGAAAGAGCTTGGGTGGATTGGATACAGGGCTGCTGGGTTGACTAGGCATCAGGCGTCAGAAAAGATCGGTCACATCTCCGTGGGCACTCAAGTGTTTAGATAGCCAAAAGATACCACGACATTCCTCTTTTCGTTGTCTCTCTCAGGCACTTCTATCCGACAGCAAGCTTGAGGCGCATCACGCAGACTCAATGCCCCGGCTCTGAGAGTCTCCCATCTGTCTGCGTGCCAAGTCGCTCGCTTGCTGAACCGAGTCTTCTGACTCTAGCCTCATCCAAATTCTTTCTCATTCTCCAGTTGCGGTCTCATCTCCTTTCCCACCGTCAAACATGTCCGGGCTACCATCTGATGAGGTCGCTGAAGACTACAAAGGTTCTCTGGAAGACCTTGTGACAAACGACAGATATCAGATCTCGAATCTGACCCTGATCGCGAAGGAGAATATCGAGCATGCCGAAGCAATTTCTCGCGTCCTGCAGAATCACATTAACCGAGTATGTCACACTTTTCATCGTCCTGAATGCCTTTTCCGGAACATAAGTGGAATCGAAGTACGACAAACTGTCTGGAATCGTTGCTGACTTTAATAGGCTCCCCCAGCTCGCAAACTGCCAGCGTTATATGTGTTGGACTCGATTGCCAAAAATGTCGGGTCACCATATACGGTCTACTTTGGCCGAAACCTCCATCAGATCTATATGCTCGCATACTCCCAGGTTGATGGGAATGTTCGAAGGAAGCTGGAGGAAATGTTGAAAACGTGGCGTGAGCCAGTGCCGGGTTCTCTTTCGATCACTCCGGTATTTCCTCATGCCAGTACCCAGACGATTGTCGACGGTCTGAACAAGTTCCGCACTGCTACTCCAGGGGCCAACCGCTACGCATCAACTCCAATTCAGGGTGTTCCAGCCAGGGTAGCAGCCACACAGCCTTACCGTAACACTCCGACACCTCCTCAGACTCTGCCACAGTTTGCTCCGGCTATTCCCTCACATATCAGAAGTCCCCAACCTCAGGCCGCGACACCACAGCAGTACCAACCAACTCCGCCTGTCTCTTATGCTCAGCCATATCCCTCTCAGCCGACGCCATTTTATCAACAGCCACAGATCCCACAACCTGCCCAGATGCCTCAATATCTCCCTCCAACCCCTCAACCAAGGCCTGTCTCTGCTGCCGGAGGTGTTGACGTGCAGAAACTGCATATGGACATTGACGACCTTACGACTGACGCGAAGATAGAATGTGCAACACATCCTATGGACCAAGGCGCTCAGAGAAAGCTGGCCAGCCTCCAAACACTAAAGGAGATTCTTGATAGTGGACATGCGTCTGAGAATGACTTGGTTGACATTCGAAACACCATCATGCAGAAGATGGCTGAGAAATTGGCGGCTGGTCGGCAACAAGCATCTATGTCGCAGATCACTGCTGCCCCTGTACAAAATCCATATATGCCACCGCAGCCGTTAGCTCATTCAACACCTGCCCCTGCCTCAGCACCAGGCTCCAATACAATGTTTAACAGCACAAACTTGGCCGAGTTGCTACGTGCCACTGTTAACCAGCAACCGGCTGCACAGCCACCGAGCTATTATTCACAGCAACATGGTATAAATACTCCTCAACCGGCTCCAGTGAACCCTCTGGTGGGGTCTGAGAACCCGCTCCTGGCTCAACTACGGGCGTCTGGGCTGCTATCTGCTGCGCCAACACCACCTCAAGGCCTGACTTCGGCTCTTCCGGCATTTTCAACGTTTGGTACGGACACTGCGATCGAGGTGACTTTGACGTCGGCCTCGATAAAGATATCACGACCTCACCTGGTCTCAAATTTCCTCAATGCCCGGCCAAATCAATGCAGTACGTGCGGGAAGAGGTTCACCTCAGATGAGCTTGGTAGGGAGAAGAAGGCACGTCATCTGGACTGGCATTTCAAGACCAAGGCTCGAATGCTGGAAGCGGAGAAACGTGGCCAAAATCGAAGTTGGTATGTTGATGAACGTGAATGGATCGCAAGTAAGGAGTATGAAGACGACGTTGGACCAGTGGATGCCACAGGCGCACCAGTCAATGGGGCTGCAGCCGCCGCGAAGAAAAAGCCACAGGATTTCGTCCGCGTGCCCGCGGATCCTGTATTACGATCTATGCCCTGTCCTATCGACCAAGAACCCTTCAAGAGTGAGTGGAGTGAAGAAGTGCAAGACTTTATCTGGAAAGATGCTGTCCAGGTTGGAGGCCGGTATTATCATGCCAGCTGTTATGCTGAGGTGACCAAGGGCCGAGAGAAAGACGGAGTCTCCACTCCTGTTCCCGGAATCGGAAGGATCGCGACTCCTGACTCGGTCCTTGGGAAACGAAAAGCAGAGGTATGTTGGCCGTACACTTCGTCGAGGGGTCATTGCTAACACCAGCAGGAGGAAACAAATGCGGCCAAATCTCGAATTAAGCTGGAAACTGCTCAACTTGCATGATCAGGGGAGCATCTCGGTGGCGCCAACGGCGATTAGAAGTGATGGATTTTATTTACAAGAGCGGCATGGTCATTTACTAAGGCATGGCATGGGTTACATGTGCATTGTTGGCACAGAGCATTGGAATCGTGAGCGTCGAGCGAGCATTACCAGGGAGGGTCATGATATTGTCTTTTATCATATTCGAATCTTGATGATTATTGCATCGACAACCAAGTTATGTGGATACGAAAAGGGACATCTCAAGAAGCAATACATTACTTCGTGGAATACTTGATTATTTACTGCTTGCTGTCTGGGGTGTTTCGAAGCCCGAAAGTTGCCGCGGACATAGAGCTTCCCTTGTGGAGGTTAAAATCCGGGCGAGCAGCGGGAAAAGACAGGAGCACACGAACCTGCAGCAGAGCTTTAGGCAGGCTCTATCCCCAATGCGCGCATATCTATCCGCATCTCCACTACAACTTTTTTTTTCTGGCTCCGAGATCACGAATTCGACCTCGAGTCTACAACAGCCATCTAGATTTATTGACTTCTGACCACCATCGTCCCGTGTCTACCCTTCTTTGGCAGATTTTTCTTTTTTTTTCTTGCATTCGACAGCGTTTCCGCGCAAGGCTTAGGAGAGATACAGTTCGATAAAAGGCGCCGAGGTACAACCGTCGCAGTTTCCTTCCCTCGTGCCTTCACATCGCGACCCTAAACCATCTCGGACCACATCGGAGGGTGCGCCGCCATAACTGCGTGAGCAGACTGCCATCATGTCACCTCCTGCGGTGGCCCCTGTCGGCCTCGGCGCTGCAGGAAAAGAGTACAAGAGAGAATCGGGTCTTGCAAGACTGCTGGGATCAGGTTAGCTACGAATTCAGTGATTGTGCGCTGCGGTGACAAGAGCTGATGTCTGTATGCTTCAGGCTCTGCAGGAGTAGCCGAACTTATGGTCTTCCACCCGGTGGACACCATCGCAAAACGATTGATGAGCAATACTGGCAGGGTAAGAGCTAGAGCAGCGCCCTATCCTGGTCGATCTCGCCTGACACAGTACAGATAACTTCGGCCACCGCCCTAAACAGTGTCATCTTCAGAGACACTGCTTCCGCACCTGTCCTCACAAAATTCACATCTCTATTTCCCGGTCTAGGTTATGCCGCAGGCTACAAGATTCTACAGCGGATATACAAGTACGGAGGACAGCCATTTGTGCGCGATTACCTGACCCAACACCATGCCATGGACTTCGAGAAAGCTTTTGGCAAAGGAACGGGCAAAGCCATCCTGAACGCCACCGCTGGCTCATTGATCGGAATCGGAGAAATCGTTCTACTACCGCTCGATGTGCTCAAGATCAAACGTCAGACCAATCCCGAAGCTTTCCGGTCGCGAGGATTCTTGAAGATCGTCGCCGACGAAGGCATGGGACTGTACCGCGGTGCTGGCTGGACCGCTGCGCGTAACGCCCCGGGCTCGTTCGCGCTCTTTGGAGGATCCGCATGGGCAAAGGAGAAGCTCTTCAAGTTGGAGGACTACAACAAGGCGACCTGGGGACAGAACTTTGTTGCCTCAGTTGTTGGTGCGTCAGCAAGTCTGATCGTGTCTGCGCCTCTCGACGTGATCAAGACTCGAATTCAAAACCGAAACTTCGACAACCCCGAATCTGGCTTCCGGATTATTTCGAGCATGATGCGAAACGAGGGTTTTACGAGTTTCTTTAAGGGTCTCGTCCCGAAGATGCTAATGACTGGACCGAAACTCGTCTTCAGCTTCTGGCTTGCACAAACCCTGATCCCAGCATTCGGCAAAGTCGTGTAAAGAAACGACCCTCGGCTGACTTGAACCAATAATTCAATATGAGCCATCTGCGATGTTGGGTCTGAGCAAAATCTGCCCCTGACGACCTTCTCATATATGTGTTGCCTACGCTTCTGCCCGACAAGAGGTCCAGGGCCTATGGGCCCAGCTATTCAGGTGATGCAAAGGAAGACGTAGACTCGGAGAGTCCATGTGTTCGAGGTGTACTAGTTAAAGAACAGCGAGGTTCCTTTTCTAGACTTTGATTTGTGCCGAACTGCGTGGCGTTCTGCGGCATGGCGTTACCAGTATTTGGCCAGGTACCGTGGGCAGCTGGTTGTCTTGTCATATATGGGCACGACTAGGGGAGTTTGAGTGTCCAAAAAAAATCAGGATATCGAGGCAGATGGCAGCCAATTCTACTCTTCACCACTCCAATACCAAGTATCTTTCTCTCCAATTATACACTTTCTCTTATCCCTTGTTGACCCAGAGAATAGCATATACTATTTCCCTTCTCTGCAGATCCGGTTCTTACCTGAACGCCTCCAGTCCTCCCCAGTCTCAGTCCGAAGTCTTCAGAAACTCACCGACCACAGCACAATACCTCTCCGGAACCTCGACATTACTACAATGACTCGCTCCTGGAAACGTATACCACTTGACCTTCGGAATGCCCTTGAAGTAAGGGTACACGGAACTATCCCTAGCCTCGTCAAACTCCCCATTGAGAACCAGCGTTGGGACAGTGATTTTGTGTACGTCATCCACAATACTCCAGTCCTTAAGACTTCCTATCACAGTGAATTCCGAGGGCCCATTCATGGTCATGTACACCGTGTCGTCCTTCTCTACCCAATCCAGACTGTCCTGCAGATCCTTAGGGAAGGGGGCGACTCGGCAAAGGTGCAGATTGTAGAAGTACTGCACTGCAGCCTTGTACTCCGGGTCGTCGAAAGTTCCGTCCTTCTCGTGTTTTTGTAGCACGTGCTCGACTTTTGAGGGCAGTTGTGCGCGCCAGTAGTTGCATGATTCGAGCCATAACGGCATGCTGGCGGGAGAATTTGATATGATTAGCTTATGGAGGCCGTGGTGGCCGCGCACGGCGAACATTCCGCCGAGCATGCCACCCCACGATTGGCCTAGGAGGTCGAATGAGTCTGCGATATTGAGGCCATCTAAAAGGTTGTCGAGCTCGGCAATGAACAGTGCAGACGTCCAGAAGTCGGTGTCGAGGCGCTTGGAGCGGAGATGTGTGCTGCGCCCTGTGCCGATTTGGTCGTAGAATATGACGGGGATGGAGTGCGTGGAAGCCAGCCGTGAGATGGATAGTAGGTAGTTGTGTGCCATACCGGGACCGCCATGGAGCGTGACAAGTGGTCGGACGCCGGATGTGATGTCGCCGTAGATTTTGTAATATGTTTCGCAGGGGTGAGGGAGTGATGGGTGCCTAAAGGGAACGGTACCTTCGCTGATTTTCATGGTGACCATATTGATATTTGGGTTTGCTGGCGATGCAGAGGCCGCACGAGCGATGTAGGTACTTAGGCTGGACTGGGTGCGACGAGAGAGGGCGAAGGAGATGTGGTTTTCTGACCTACCGGCTTCTAATTTGCAGTCATAACAGGGCAAGGCGCCGCATAGTGACGATTCTGAGGCGCTTCTTGTTGCTTAAGTTCGTCTCACAGCACTGGAGCCGTCGAAGATGTGGTTCGAATCTGCCCAATCTTGGTGCATATAGCTACTCACCTTCCTTTTCCGGCAGGAGATTTAAAATAAGGAACGATGAACAGCTGGAGATCCGATCGTGGGTCACCCGAGTGCATCGGCCTCAGCGGGTTCCTGCATCTCCCATGGGTGAACGTCAAGGAAGCTCATTATCTCTGGGACGGACGGTGCATGGATATACTTATGTCGAGCAGTCCACCCGTCTGTGGTTGCTGTAGATGTTTCGTTATGTGAGGGGCAGCAAGCCGACAAAGATGACCTTTAAGGCCCCCACAAAAAATGCGGCCGGAAAATAGAAGGAAGCACCGATGATAAATAGCTTGGTTGAAAATACACTGTTGCATTCCTCGTGGGGCCTGACGATCTTCCTGCCCGTTAAATACATCACGGAGAAAGGTGATTTCCTGTCAGGTGGCCCTCGACGTAGACGTACTCGTACGGTAGTAGGCCTCTTTTCCACATTTCAATATCTATATAAAACGTAACCTTCTCTCTTGGCTCCGGGCTTGTCTGCCACGGTGAGAAACTTGACCATTGATCTGGTCTACTGGTGAGGATCTTGGCCTTCACGGAACTTGTTGTGCGGCAAGCGGCTTTCCTACGCTGCGGGGTACCTGATATGACTTGCACCAAGTATGAGGCCTCCTCCACTCTGAGTCGTTGGGCTTGTTTCATTGTCGTGGTGGCAGCTTGGGCAAGACGAATGTGAAGGGAATCAGGTTGATTTTCGCCGACAATCCTGTCAGCCTCCAGCAGCCGGTTAAAGGTGTCGAGCACGTTCAGGCTCTGGGTAGGTATAACATCTCCAAGGAGGAAGCCGGTGGCTGCTGACCTCGAATGCTCGAAGCGATCCTTGATGGCATACAAGAATCGGGATGCAATGCAGCCCTATTAGGCATCGCCATACACCTAGACCAGCCGTATGGTGTTTTCGTTTGTGTAGACATGTAACGAGCCTGTCTGCTTGTCCCTAGTATAACACGTCGCGGGCCCAGACCATCTGATGAAACCAGCTCAGGTGGGGTTAGCCGTGATGGCAGACCCGTCTGCATAGTTTGCTGTCCCTTCGCTACTGTGCTATGACAACAGATGGTTCGAGGGTGTTGAGTCGACCACGAAGGGACATCATCTTCCGCTCATAATTTCTTGCCATCCTGCACTTCAGGACCAAAATAGCTCCTGCTCATGCGTACCCCCTTCTGCCACAGGCCACCTAGGCTCGAGTCCTGTTCAGGATATCTTTCAGATTCTTCGCGCCGGATACGCAAATAGGCAGCCGACAAGCCGACGCCAACGGCAAAGATAGGATCGACAAATCTAGACGAGTGTGTTTAGCTAAGTCGATTCCAGAGAGAATGGTTGAAGAGGTATTGAGCGAAATGCAGCTTACTTATGAATCAACCAAGGTTGCGCAACAGATGCCATAGCTTTGGGCGATCTGGACAAGCGAAAGTAGTCGCGTTGGAGATGTGTTGAGTGAAGGTCAAGGATTGTGGCAGAGGAAGTGCACTGCGATGAAATCAACGGGTCGTTGGCCGAGAAGATCATGGTCCGCTTCTCCAATATATTCAGCCTTGCAGAAACGAGGCTGTAGCACAAAAGTTCTTCCCCACTAATTAAGTCGCGTCCGTTCATCTTTCTCACTCACGCGCCTTGACATTGAGGGCCTTGGTGCACCTGCACTTGACAATGTGCTGTCTTCCACCGGCCAGATCATAGGCAAGGACTCCTCGTCAACGAGGACGCCTTCCTTGCTTTTACAATATCAACATCAGAAGCGAAACATCTTGCTGGTTCAATAACAATGGCCTCTACGACTCGCACGACCACAAATCTACCACGCACTAATGTCCGACCTGCAAGAAGTTCTCCCTAACCTCGACACACGAGACTACACCCATTTGTTCCACTCCCTCGAAAAGAATGACATTACTGTAGCCGACTTGATCACACTTGATCCGATTGAGATTGCTCGAAGGTGTCCGCTACCAGCTACCGATGTTCAGAAACTTGTGTTGGATGTCACGAAAGCTCTCCAGGATGATTTACAAGAAAAGCTCAAGCAAGATTGGGACATTGAAGGTCCGGCTGGAGCTACGGCAACAGCTGCAGAATCGTCGGATGGTGCCGCCAGTTCAATAGCAGGACCAAGTCTCAAGACGCTCGACGAGAAGATTGACCGAGCCTTAGGCGGCGGCATCGTACCAGGTCATATTGTGGAAGTTGTGGGAGAGAGCGCAGTGGGAAAAACGCAGTTTGTTCTAGGGCTGTTGCTATCTGTGCAACTGCCTCCACCACATGGACTGGGCAGGGATGCAATCTACGTTTCGACCGAGGCGCCACTCAGTACGAATCGTTTAGAGCAGATCCTGAAGTCCCATCCCGCATATGAAGCCCTAGAGCCACAAGACCGGCCAACCCTTGACCACGTTCATGCCATTTCGACCAACGACTTGGAGGCACAAGAACATATTCTTCGATTTCAGTTACCAGTCGCAGTGCAGCGGTTTAATGTTGGACTGGTCGTTCTTGATTCTGTTGCTGCCAATTTTCGAGCTGAGCACGAAACTCGGACACCAGCAGGCCTTGCAGAGAGAGCAACAGAACTTGGGAAATTAGGCAGTATGCTACGGCGCGTCGCCGTCGAACATAATGCCGTTGTTGTCGTCACCAATCAAGTATCTGATCGGTTCGATGAACTAAAGAACATACTCCGGTCCTCATCTCCCGCCTCGTCTTCGCCAGCAATATCTGGTCCAGGCCTACCATCAGCATCTGCTGAGCTTCGACGGGAAGCTCAAAGCCTTGATCATCAACAATGCTTCTTCACCGGATGGGGTGATGACAGCGAAGAAAGACGCAGCCACTTCAAGAATCCGGCACTGGGATTGGCATGGGCCAACCAGATATCCACTCGCCTTGTCCTTAAGATGGAAAGTGAGCGACTGGAATATTCTGGAGGCAATATATGGAGAGATAAGAAGAAAAGTCGGACGTTTCGAGTCGTGTTCGCACCTTGGACCAGCCCAACCACAGCAGCAATCCCGTACGAGATCGACATGCAGGGGATCGTGTCCGTCTCGGAGAACAGGAGACTTGAAGAGCTGGATTTGCCGGTCAACGAAGAGCATGCAGCACTGCTGAAAGAGGAGTTCTGGGCTACGGATGACGACGAAGAGTTCCCGTGATCATCTTACTTGACAGCAGATGCTGTAATGGATTCTGTTGGATATATCCGGTCTGTATCTAGACCCTGTTACCATATCTTTCGTGATACAGACTTGACACCACCGTCCTCTACAGAGGCTGGTACGTTCCAACGCACCGCAGCGAGAATACATGTGTTGAAAATTTCGCGAGTCCCAGGTTTCTGATGTGCATATGTTCAGTCATGTAAGCAAGCAGGTGCGGGCAGGAATGATGGTCCTTATGTCGCCTGGGGCCAGATGACATGCTGGACCACATGCCCATTCCAGCCATTAAACTTGATTAGGCATGTGTATGCGACGCTATCGCAACCCCAGTGTGAGATTGGATGAATGGAGGCGTTGAGTTCTGAACCTCTAACTTGGCCGTCCGCTGCCGTCCATCGCGCAATTCTTCCCTATTGCTCCCCCATGGAACTTTTCGCGTAAGATAGACTGCATAAAGCTGGGGCGAGGGCGAGATCTTCGTCGGGCCTTATCGCCTCGACCAAGAGTGATCGCCTAGCGTTGAACCTTGTGATGCTGTGCAAAGTACCCACGATGAGGACATGTCCGGCCCACATTCAAACAGACATGGCGGTTCAACTACACCTCATCACCATCGGTTCATCTCACATTCTCCTTCCTCACTCCTCAAGTCATTTATATCCTTAGCATCTCCTTCCCCGCTTTAGGTTTGGCACATTTCGAGATGGTCTCTACTAATGGCAATAACGGGCATGTGGTCCCTCAAATCGCCCATCAACACCCTCTGGATCAGTTGAGTGGCGATGAGGTAAAGGTCACTCGACAAGCAGTTATCGACGCTCGGAAGGCCGCCATTCTCTTCCGCAATGTTTACACTTTCGAACCAGCAAAGGCCGAACTCGTCAAATTTTTGAATGCCGAACGCGCTGGGACTCTATCAGCAGAGACTCCTCGGCCGGCTCGTCAGGCTCGTGCTCAATATGACGTGGTCTACGAGGATGGAAGCCATGAATATATGGAGTCCGTCATCGATATTGCTTCTGAGAAGGAAGTTAGCGTCAAGAAGCCAGAAAAGGGTCACCAGCAATCCCTTACCATGGATGAATTCCAGGAGTTCAGTCGTGTCTGCGTAGAATCGGACATGTTTAAGAAGGCTGTCAAGGAGCTCAACATCGACGCAGAGAAGTTCGACATCGCTATTGACCCCTGGCCGTATGGTGGCCCGGACCCAGGCGAGGTCACTCCTCGATATACCCAGGGTCTCTGCTTCGCCAAGTTGCGCAATGAGAACGCAGACAGCAACCACTACGCATATCCTCTCCCCATTATCCCGGTGATGGATACATACAAGAAGGAAATCATTCGTATAGACCGCCTTGCCACTGGCGGCGTGGAGGACGGGTTAAAGTATAGTACTGCAAAGACAAACGTGCTCGAGCACTGCCATCCCGCGGAGTACGTGCCAGAGCTGCTGGACACTCCTCTGCGTAAGGATCTCAAACCGCTGAACGTGTTACAACCCGAAGGACCCTCTTTCACCGTAAGCAACGATTCACTTATCGAATGGCAAAAATGGAGGTTCCGAGTCGGATTCACTCCTCGAGAATGCGCTGTCATTCACGATGTCACTTATGATGGTCGAAGTGTGCTCTACCGTCTGAGTCTGTCTGAAATGACTGTTCCTTATGGCGACCCCCGGTCGCCTTTCCAGCGGAAGCAAGCTTTTGATTTTGGTGATGCTGGTGCTGGCCGAGCTGCCAACAATCTGGCATTGGGATGTGATTGTCTCGGTGTAATCAAGTATATTGATGCCATGCTTGTGAACTCAGAAGGCCAGCCATCCGTGTCTAAGAATGTGGTTTGCGTCCATGAGCAGGACAATGGCATCGGCTGGAAACACACCAACTTCAGAACCAACCGGGCTGTGGTAACGAGAAATCGAGAATTGGTCGTCCAATTCATCATCACATTGGCGAACTATGAATACGTCTTCGCATACAAATTCGATCAGGCGGGAGGGTAAGTTCGCATGGAGTCCGCTCATATGCATTGGGTGCTGACGTTCTACATTAGGATCACATTGGAGACACGAGCTACCGGAGTTGTCTCGGTTGTCAACATCGATCCAGGCAAGGTTAGCCCGTACGGGAATGTCGTGTCGCCTGGTGCCCTTGCACAGAATCACCAGCACATCTTCGCTGTTCGAATTGACCCTGCTATCGACGGACAAGCCAATACTGTCTTTACGGAGGAATCCATGCCTATCCCAATGAACCCGGAGACCAATCCATTTGGCAATGGATATGAAGTCGTGCGCAAACCCGTGACGAAGTCGACCTGGATCCACGCCTCTCCTTTCACCAACCTGACGGTCAAGATGGCAAATACCAACAAGATTAACCCTATCTCGCAGCGACCCGTGGCATACAAATTCATCCCGTCCCCCAGCCAGCTGATGCTGGCGGATCCGGAGTCTATTATGGCCAAGAGAGCAGCTTTTGCACAGCACCATATTTGGGTCACGAAGTACAAGGACGAGGAGCTCTTTGCGGCAGGCGAGTTCACCAATCAATCACAGAAGGAAGTTGGAGGCGTTTCAGACGCTGTGGCTCGTAACGACGATGTCGAGAACGATGATGTGGTTGTGTGGAACGTCTTCGGCTTGACGCATAACCCACGGGTGGAAGATTGGCCTGTCATGCCGGTGGAAATCCATCAGCTTGAACTCAAGCCGGCTGACTTTTTCGAGAGAAACCCTGCTCTGGATGTTCCTGGGAGCAAGAATATCAGTTCTGTCGAGGTTGGACGAGATGCGAATGGCACGTGCTGCCACGCTGATGGGACGAATGGCACGAATGGTACGACGAATGGTAATGGTGACGTCCAGGCTGCTCCGACCTCGCATTTGCAAGGAACGGACACGATTCCTGTCTCACAAGTTAATGGTCAAAATGGTCATTAGTAGTGGAAGATCATGATATCGGTAGCAATAGTGTATACACGAGTGCCGCAAGGCTATCGTACCCGTGCAACACGTAGTGGCCGATCGTGACAATTAACAGGCGTTCAAGGTGTCTACCTAGGTATCGATAGGCGGTTGGCGATCTGGAATCTGGGGAATTCGGTCTGTCGGTTCGCTCCGGTTGTGCTAATGGCTTAACTTCGGGGCTGTCTAGAAGATCGGCAATGCGTCATCAGTGTCGCCTGCGACTTGTGCGACCTTTCGCGCTGGCTGATTAATTCGCGAAGTGCTTCGAATGGCGAAGACAATCAACATTTACCATAATCATGCCTCTATTCTTTCATTCATTACCTACGCAATATATTCCGACCTAATCAAAGATCCGTTACAATTATCTAAGACCTGTGAGCATCTGACTTCCGACAGCGTCCGACCAATATTACTCGCCTCGCCACATCACCCAAATGAAGGTTCAGTATCGAGATGAGTCCCTTGAATTCGAGGATGTCGCCGAACAAACGGTCAGTGACCTCGCTATGAAATGCGCCGAAAAGATTGGCGCCGATGTAGAGCGAGTGTCACTATTCTTCCTCCCGAAACCGGGCCTATTGAAACATCCTTTCTCGGACCACAAGTTGAGCGATTTCCTTACGCCTACCACTCGAATAAAACTCATCGGTACTCCTAATGCCGAGGTCAAGAAGATGGACGATATGGGTGCCGCCAGTCGGAGATCTCCTCGACCTAGCAGCTTCAAACCAGTCAAAGCAAACAAAGCACGAGACTGGAAGAAGGTCCAAGAAGAAAGCACCTATACATTCCATGCTATCGAACCATTGCCATACCTACCCAATTCTGAAAAGAGCAGGAGGTTTCTCGAACGACTGGCCAACGATCCGGGGATCAAGGCTTCTATGCGCAAGCACAAGTTCAGTGTCGGTCTTTTGACAGAGATGAACCCAGCCGAACATACCACGCATGAATCCAGAACATTGGGCTTGAACCGAAACGCTGGTGAGGTCATCGAGTTGAGGTTACGAACGGACAGATATGATGGGTACAGAGATTACAAAGTCATTCGCAAGACTTTGTGTCACGAGTTGTCGCACAATATCTGGGGTGAACATGATCGCAACTTCTGGAATCTGACCAAAGAGATTGAGCAGGAGGTAGATCGCAACGATACACTGCATGGAGGACACCGTCTTTCGAGTGAGGAGTTCTATGATCCAGATGACACGTACGACGATGCGGAACATGCGGACCATGGAGGATGGACTGGAGGGGACTTCGTCCTGGGAAGGTCCAAGGATGGTGCGAGCGATGAGGGCTTGAGCAGGCGTGAGATCATTGCGCGTGCGGCGATATCTAGGCAGCATAAGGAAAGGGAAGCGAGGGAACGGCAGGAAACGCCGCCCTCATCATGACAGGGATTGATATTGTGAGTGTTCTCCCTTATACAAGGGACTTGAAAGTTACTTGGATGTCGAGATACTAGCACGGCGTTGGTGGAAAGGATACGAGTTGAGTTGCATGGCCAGGCTTACCAGCAGAGAGTACATATTAATGACATCTTGGACACGCGCTGTTCGGAAAACTTGAAACTGTTTCATGGAATGTGTAAGACTGGAGAAACGCAGGTTACTCCATACTGGCATATTCAAGTCAGGCACTAGTGCAAGCGAGTATCTTGCGACTATAGGGTATAAAAGCTGTCAACACCTCATTATTTTTGCCACATGTTGAGCATCGAGAGGGCGAGTTAAGGATGAGGCTTATTGGCGCGCGTACCGGAGATGCAGGCTTTAGCTCCCGAAGCGCCTAAAAATGACGCCGCAAAGGATATCTGTACTGGGCCCACCAGGCAGTTCGGCACCTGTGGGTATACCTTGCGCTTCGGGGTATCTTTAGTCCTCGTTCCGTTGAGAAAGAGAGGATTCACAGTCGCCAACAAAGCGTTGGATGCCTGAGACTGCCAACGTTTCATCGCTACTCCACGCACTCACTCATCTCTGGCAATTGGACGCCTTGTTGGGGCATATCTTTAAAAGAGATAGCAGCCCAAATATCAGCTGCAAGCTTATCTTTCTGCCTCGTGGACAAGTCAGGGCACCAGGAACCAACCAGTCATAACAGAGGACATGAGGAACGTTTCTCCCTCACCTTGCATCAACAATTCGGTAACACTTGGGAAAAGGAAGCCGACGTCAGTTTAGCAGCAAGCCTGTCCAACCTCGACCTGCCTGTGACCCTTGCGTAACAAGGTCGCGCCTCTGCGGTCACTTGCCGCAAGCCTCACAATCCACTATTATTCTTACCCACTTCTGACCAAAAAGTCCGTTACCGCTTGGAGATCGAGAGTGAGTCAAAGCTTGAATACCAGAACTTGAACGCCCTGTCCATATGAATTTTCTCTCTCCATTTCCCCTCCAGTATAGACACTTGACTTGGGGTGTATTGATACTGAATGGTCTTGCTAGAGGGGCCTAGGCACACCCCGCCGCCCGACAGCCCGGGTGTCCCAACCCCAGGCGCAGTCTCAACACGTCGTTCCAGTGTACAGTACTCTGGCCTCGCTCGCGCCGCAATAATGAGCAGCGCAGCTTCTACACCAAACCTCGAAGCGGAAGCCTCTTTGAACCATGCCGCCTACCATTCGAGTCTTATGCCTCCTCCTAAAGGCGCCTTTGGACGCATCCCTCCTAAACCAACACCAAACCCTCCGAACTCGCTGGGACGAGCTCTCACAGACACACCTTTGCCTAGTGCGCCTGGAAGTCCACAGATGTGAGCATAGATACTGGGTTTTGCACTATGCGCGAGAACTGATATATGACTTTGCAGATCTGCTAGAGGCAGCACGGTGACTTCTGGCTCCGCAACACCAAAGATTCGAGCCACCACCCTCGACATTCCTGGTTTGACTCGGTCGAAGGTGTCTCCAAATGGCCAAATATCAGAAAGAGATGTTGGAGCCAAACTCATCATTGTTATGGTGGGATTGCCTGCCAGAGGAAAAAGTTATATCACGAAAAAGATCGCCAGGTATTTGAACTGGTTACAGCATCCTGCAAGGATATTCAATGTTGGGGATCGTCGAAGAGTGGCCGCTGGGAGAGGAAAACCGATACCCGATCGGACGCATGATGCTCTTCGAGAATCCGTCCGACGAATGAGTTCAACCACCAAGGGACCGCAAAGTATCGTCGATCACGAACTCCTCCCTCCACCTGCAGTCAAAACCGAGATTCTCGTGAACGGTGAAGTGACAAAGGATCCCTCATCCCCTTCCACTCCTCAGCAGACGAATGGTACCACAACTTCTGAGGACAAGAACGAGCAAGTTCTACTTTCGGCGCCCGAGCCGATGGATCAGTCTGCTGCCTTCTTCGACCCGCAAAACGCAAGAGGACGACAGCTCCGCGAGCAAGTGGCGCATGAGACACTAGAAGAGCTGTTAAACTACGTTTTGGGAGATGGAGGTTCGGTTGGCATCCTAGACGCCACAAATCACACGCAGGAACGACGTCTGTCACTGATGAAACACATACGTGAGCGGGACGATAACATCAATGTACTCTTCCTGGAGTCTAGATGTGAAGACAAGAATCTGCTCGAATCCAATATGCGACTGAAATTGTCAGGCCCAGACTACAAGGGAAAGGATCCTGTTGTTGCCCTAGACGATTTTAAAGAACGTGTCCACCAATACGAGAAGTCCTACCAAAAGCTGGCTGAGTTCGAAGAAGGTCACAGCATGGCATACTGTTCCATGATCGATGTTGGCCGAAAAATGATCACTTCTCAGGTCAAAGGTTTCCTCTCGATACAGACCGTGACCTACCTGATGAACTTCAATCTGGCACCGAGACAGATCTGGATTACTCGACATGGCGAATCAATGGACAACGTCAATGGCAAGATAGGAGGTGACAGTTCTCTGAGTCCGAACGGAGTAAGATATGCCAAAGCATTGGAGAAATTCATCGGGATCGAATGGAAAGCATGGGAGGAACATCACGCACGAAAACAAGCCAGCATTCATTTCCCTCCTCTCCCTGGTGACACGACACCGCCAAATCCAGAGTACACGGCTCAAACTTTGCTAGAACGGAACTTTTGTGTCTGGACGAGTATGTTGAAGAGGAGCATCGAAACCAGCCAATTCTTCAATGAGGATGAGTACGACATCAAGCAAATGAGGATGTTGGACGAATTGCACGCTGGAGCCATGGAGGGTATGACCTATGCCGACATTCGCGACAAGTTCCACCATGAGTATGAACTCCGAAAGCGAGACAAGTTGAACTATCGATATCCTGGACCTGGTGGAGAAGGATATCTCGACATTATCAATCGACTCGGCAAAGTCATCTTAGAGATTGAGAGAATGACTGACCATGTCTGTATTATTGGACACCGAAGCATCTGCCGAGTTCTTCTGGCATATTTCATGGGCCTCAAACAGGAGGATATCAGTGATCTTGATGTTCCACTGGGTGTGGTGTACATGCTCGAACCGGTAAGCAACCTGATAAGGTTGATATTATCGCGGCTAACATAAAGTCACAGAGACCATACGGTGTCGACTTCAAAGCCTATCGCTGGGATGCTGCGACAGACGAGTTCCGTCACGAACCAGACTATCGAATGAGGCGAGCCACCGACCCCCAAGCAGCCTGATTTCCCTTTCCGCACGATACCCTTCATGACCGCTTTTGTTTATATGATACTATATGGATATAGAACCTTGGAGTGATTTGTCCCTTCACCTCGTTCCACATCGGCGCTGTTACGACTGGACTAATACTTGTTGGATTTTCGGGCAGGCAAGATAGCTACTGGCAACCTGGCGCGCTGTCAGGATACAACTGTTGGGTGGATTAGTGATTTTGTTGCATGTATGCGTATGGGTCCGTGGGTCCTTTTGCTGCTTAGCGTGGGCGTTCTGGTAAGAAGGCTCAAGAAGCATTGCTGGTTGTGGTGTGCACAGAAGGCCGGTGAAGCTACGATTCACACTGACACTGGCTCGACGTTCAATTGGGACGTGGTAATGTAATGGTTCCCATCAGGGACATAACGATAAAGAGGCTACTTGGGACTCGGTCTAAGTAGATTACTGAGGCCAGTGTATGCTTGGCATGCATTCACGACCTGCGAAATCTTCTCTGGGGCCTCTGTATATTCAAATATTGCCGATAACGGACTCGCAGAAAAGTGGCTTTGTAGTAGTAAACTTGGTGAGAAAGAACTGTTCCGTCTTGCCGGCAGCCGAACGGAATGGCGGCAACCGTCGCCCCGCTGGATACATCATCTCTGCTCTTGTCTCGCTTGAGCGCGTCCTCGCCAAGGTCAATGATGCCTTTGTCATATTGCAAGGTTTAGTATCAATCAGGGAGGGTCTGCCGATGAAAATTGTGCTAGCAGTGATCTGGAAAGAGACTCACTAAGTAATCTTCTCTATTGTCTTGTCTTCTTTTCTATCATATCCTTCCAACGCCACTCTTACTCAGGCGTAGTTGTACAGCTGCTACCGGACAGTATCCCCTGGCTTGGATCCCCATACGTTATTGATCCAATGGTTGAGACATCCTTGCCATTCAACATCCGGATGATTAACTGGACGCCTTCTTCTTCACATCTCAGAGTGACGGCTGTGGATCAATAACATTTGTCGCGAGGGGTGGCCTTTTCATTTTCACTATTGGGGCTCCAGTGCTCATTTCCGTACTGCCGAACAGCAGAAGGCACAGGAACGGTCTCTGAACGGAGCTTTGTGAGATTGATATCTTCAGTAGTGGCGAACGGTCCACCAAGACCAACAAGCTCTACCAAGCCTACCAAGACTTCGTCATACGAGGAGTCTCTCCTCCGCTGAAGTGAGAACGAGCCTTTCCTATCTCCATTCTCGACCATCTTTCGGTCCAAAGGCAAAGACTTTGGGGCCACATTGCTTGGGAGGAACAAGCTATATCTGAACTGCCCGTCCCGTGACAGGTTCCAGCAACCATGCCCACTCTAGTGTTGACCAATTTCAACATCGTCTGCGCAGTGCTTGGAGGATTCATTACGATATTTGGGCTTGTGAGCTATCTGTGCAAAGAACGGTTCTACCTATCTGAAGCCTGTACGTACCAAACCTCCATTGGGAGAATGACGGCCAGTACTGACAGAAATCAATGCAGTAATATCGCTCGTTGCTGGGGTCATCTTCTCGCCTCATGCCGCCAATTTCATCAGGCCTCTCGATTATGCCCAAGGGATCGAAGAGAATCTTGATACCATTACGCTGTATTTCACGCGGCTGGTTTTGGGTGTCCAGCTTGTCTTGGCTGGTGTGCAGCTGCCAAGTAGATACCTCTACACGGAATGGAGGTCCCTAGCTCTCCTGCTCGGCCCGGGCATGACTATCATGTGGATAAGTGCGAGTCTCCTGGTATGGGGGATGGTGCCACATTTGAGCATTCTTCATGCATTAGCCATCGGTGCTTGTGTGACGCCCACGGATCCGGTCCTGTCGAACTCGATTGTCAAAGGGAAATTCGCGGACAAGAATATCCCGAAACCGTTGCAGAAAATCATTATTGCCGAGTCTGGGGCGAATGATGGGCTTGGATACCCCTTCTTGTTTCTTGCCCTGTACCTCATCAAGTACACTCAGGACGGAGGCGCGGGCCAACCTGGAGGCGCGGCGAAGGCAATGGGGTACTGGTTTGGTGAGATTTGGGGGTACACTATTCTTTTGAGCGTCGTGTATGGCTTTGCTGTTGGCTGGGTGGCGAAGGAGCTCTTGCATTTTGCTGAGGAGAGGAAGTATGTAGACCGCGAGAGCTTCCTTGTCTTTGCTATCACACTTGCGCTTTTCATCACGGGGACCTGTGGAATGATTGGGTCGGATGATGTGCTGGCTTGTTTTGTCGCCGGGAATGCGTTTACTTGGGATGATTGGTGAGTACGCGACCCAAGGTTTGATCCTGACTTTACTGACCACTGACCAGGTTCCGCCTGGAAACTGCCGATGATTCACTTCAGCCTACTATCGACATGTTGCTCAACATATCTGTCTTTCTGTGGTTCGGAGCCGTTTGTCCATGGGCGTCTTTCCGAACGAACGATTATATACCGATATATCGCCTGATTTTCCTTGGGATATTGATTCTATTGTTGCGTCGGGTACCGATTGTCTTTGCCATGCACAAGAAGATACAGGAGATCGAGGAAGTTCAACAAGCCATTTTCGTGGGATTCTTTGGCCCAATTGGAGTGTCGGCCATTTTCTACCTTTATGTCAGTGTGGATTTTCTGAATCAGGTCACGGTGGATGGGGTGGTGCGCGAAGATGCGGAAAGACTATCAGAGATCATGAGGGTGGTCATCTGGTTTCTGGCCATTTGCAGCATTGTCGTCCATGGACTGTCCATTCCGTTGGGCAAGCTTGGATATCACTTTCCGCGGACCATTTCGCAGGCGCTCAGCAGCGATAGAGATGATGATGAACCAGACATCCACCTTCGACGACATCAGCCGAACAATGAGGTCCGACGGAGGAAGAAAAACAGAGGAGACCATCAGCCAAGTCCTGCCGTCTTTAAGATTGGAAGATCAAGCACGGCACAGTCAACGGGAAGAAATGGGGTGGTGGACGATCCAGCGGAACCATCTCGACCGATCCATTTTCCTGTCGATACTCCGCCAGTGGGGACACAGACGCCTGTAGAACAAGATGTGGGTGAAAGAGGCCAAGAGATCGAGAGTAGCGCAAGAGATAGACCAGTGACGAGTGACTCGAGATCAGGGCCGCCTTGGAAGGATGAGAGCACGAAGGACTGATAATGACCAGGGGGTGATGTTTGTCGTAGGGGAAGACATTGCGGACGACTGGCCAGTTCTTGTTTATACAAGCATAGATATCCCAACAGTGGTGATGAGAGATGAAGTTGAGCATGAGTCCCGTAGGTAAATATAAATGAAGATCTGTATGTTTATGTACCCCGCGCGAAGGAGATTCTCCGGAACATACCCCCTGCAGTTCCGTTTTCCGCTGTACTGCCATACAACGACCCTGGTACTTCCCCTGCTGAGAACCCGAGCTCCTTGCTTTCCCTCCATTCACCGCTTTTCTGCTGCCGCCTCTAGAACCTCTTGTGAAAATGGTTCGCGGACTACCACCAACCTTACTCTAAACAAAGCTGCGGCGTGACACCTCCTCCGACTACTCCTGGCCGCCAACAATTCACTACGCCTCGCTTCTGTTGCGGACGCGTGAATTTGCTCCTCTTCTGCCCTCAAAGCTGCCAATCTGCCTCGCCTTCGTCGTTTCAGCCTGGTTCTCCGCCCCTTCTACCACCGCATGATCATGGCGCAACCAGCTTCAGCCGCTCGAAACGATGCCTCCCGTTCAAGTCCTGGGCTCACTGCCACAAACGCTGCTGCGGGACAGAAGAGGAAGAGGACAACGGAACGGAAGTTCTATGCCGTAAGAGAGGGGAAGACTCCGGGCATATATGACACCTGGCCGGACTGCCTGGGCCAAGTCAAGGGTTTCAAGGGTGCCGTCTGTATGGTGTAAATGATCTGGAGAACTAGGCATGATTGCTAACACTTTATAGTCAAGGCTTTTCAAAATCTACACGAGGCGCAAGCATGGATGGATGGCAAACCGTTGACAGAGAGCAAGTCCAACTCCACCGATCAAAAGTACTATGCAGTCCAGTGTGGAAAGACACCAGGTGTATATACGGACTGGACGCAAGCACAGGCTCAAATACGGGGCGTCCGCAAACCCAAGCACAAGAAATTCAACACAAGAGCCGAAGCGGAGGCCTTCGTAGCGGCTGGCAAGAAATCCAATGGAGCAGAGCCAGCACAGAACATTAGTCCAGAAGAGGAAATACGGAGGTTGATTGTCAAGAATTCGGCGCCCGGCCTTCAGATCAACGGAACGTACGCTCCGTCCGACAAAGACGGAAATCCCTATGAACTTGGTCGACGACCCTTACCACCCGGTGCCGAGGACGGCTACGACCCCAACATCAAACTGGGTCCGGACGGCACGATCATCAACCGCACTGAAGAAGAGAAACGCAGAACGAAAGTGATGGTCAGAGAACGAGATCCTCCCGGTATGCTACGGATATATACCGATGGATCGAGCCTACGCAACGGCCAAGCAGGGGCCAGGGCAGGAGTGGGAGTGTTTTTCGGACCCCAAGATCCAAAGTATGATACCTCCCAAAAATCCAAGTCCGCTTCCAGGCGTCGAAAGACTCAGCGAGTCTATACCATGGACTGGGCGACGCGGCACAAGCCTGAAACGCCCGAGCAAGAGCGACGAAGAGACAGCGATGACCTCGAAGAAGAAAAGCTAACGAGTTGGCGTTATAGAAATGTCTCCGAGGCACTCAAAGGGACCAAACAAACGAATCAACGCGCCGAATTGACCGCCATATTGCGAGCGCTGAATATTGCGCCTCTCCATCGAGATGTGACGATCTACACCGACAGCAAGTACAGCATTGACTGTGTGACGAATTGGTATAAAAATTGGCAGAAGAACAATTGGACTAATGCTAAGGGGAAGCCTGTGGAAAATAAGGATCTGGTGGTAGATATCCGGGAGAAGATTGAGGAAAGAGACCAGTTCAGCAAGGGCACGTTCTTTGTGTGGGTCAAAGGGCATAAAGACAATGTGGGCAATATTGCGGCCGACAGGCTAGCGGTCGAGGGAGCGATGATGGGTAGAGGTGCTGACGGTGAGGATCTGGATGAGGGTGACAATGATTCTGTTGCGGAAGAAGTCGCGCGCAGGATTGCGGGAGGTGGGAAAGATGAAGATGATGAGACGAAAGAGGCTTTTGACGCCATGGAGAAGGCGATGCATGATGATGGTGATGATGATGAGTTCAAGTAATGGATGAACAGTCCTGCCCTGTCTATTTGTTGGACAGCGGTATCTGTATGAGTGCTATGGTCATTCAAACAGCTTTCGGGAGCTTGGAATAGCATCATATTCAGCCAACATTCCCCAGTTATTACCTCTAGCCAGCTGTTAAGGCTAGTCGAACAGATTCAATATGCGATGTCAGAAGTACATCTGACAAAGTCACAAGCCCATGTTGGACGGTGACATTTCCTTCCTTCCCGCAAGCATATTGCTCTTTCAGCGAGCATCGGGAATGCTTCAAAACTGACGCGCTTGCGTTCCGCTCACACTCATCCTAGGCAGGGCGTCGTGCTCCCACAATGGGCGGCATGATCTGCTGGACAAGGCTTCCAGCTCTTGCGATATGGGTGATCGATCTCGTGTGGCGGGAGCAAAACAGATATGACTATGATGTGCCTAGTCCGGGCGAGAGGTCGTCCCAGGAGGTCTATGCACCCTTCTTGGGCCCAAGAACATGCATCGTATTGATAGGTTGTTTCTCCAACCGATGCTGAGGTGGTTCGGACACCACGGCTTTTCTTTGACACATTGTTTGAGTAGTCGTTTTCCGGTAATTTTTTGTCCCATCATATGCTGATAAGAGAGCCATCTTCGATTTTCCATTATTGATCGACAATCGGGTTGAGCAGATTTCGGCTTTCGTCTGCTCACCCTCCTCTTCGATCACAAAGTTCTGCTTCCTTCAAGTCGAGAGTTTCAAGGTCAAAACCAATAGAGTAATATACGCGGCGATACTCAAGGCTGTCAAGACGACAACAACATTCCCACTAGTCCTGAATCGTTTCCTGTGCAACCCATCATCGCCGAGCTCGTTGAAGAACTGTCTGTTGCCTTGCTGTCTGCGGTATGCGCTGACGACGAGGACTCCGGCTCCATAGACGGCGAACAGAGCTCCTATACTATAGAACTCTGACGTGAAGATCTTGAGCACCACGAGTGCGAAGGAGAATTGGGATAGTGAGGTGCGGATGTAGGCGCCTTCAAAGGTGCGTTGGGCGGCGCGGACTTCGACGAGCTCTTCGTTGGTCAGATCGACGCTGCGGGCGCGATGCAGGCGCAGACGAAATTGGTCTTCTGCATGGCGGGACTACGATAGGACATGTTGTGTCAGTGGTAAGTTGTGTCACTGGGGTGCGGGATGGAAACGAGAGGGAATGAGTAGGCTTACGGAGAACATTGTCCCACCCTCTCAGCTTCGAAGTTAGTAGCAAGTTACTGGCAGCACATCTTTGGTGTGGACTGGCGTCTGCTGGCGGGTTCAGCAGAGGCCCGATAATGGGATGCAGGTGTTGTCAGTTGATCAGATCTGGAATAACGCAGTCGGAGACTTGGAGTGGAGGGGTCCCAGCCTTGTGCTACGTATGGCAAGGCTGAAAGGGCAGGGTGGAAGCTCTGCCGAGATGACCACACCTTAATCCATCTCGACGTGCTTCTTCCTGTCTTCTCACAATCTCATCCATATAAGTTTCCTGTTACGCCACCATGTTCCCGCAAGTTGCCTCCATCTAGTTGCAAGTGCGATTCCGAGCAATGCACCTTGGCTATGAAACGAGCATGTCCTGCTCCGTTGTGCCGCCGATTGAGGTCAGGCTAGAACAAGCGGAACATGTCGCATACATGCTCCCAGACATTGGCAGTGAAATGTTCCAAGAAGGCCAAGCGGTCTAAGCCACGACTGCAAAACAAAATTTCGGAACCAAATCAATGGTCGTAGGAGGGTTCAGTCATGGTGATATCGTTCTGTGGAATTCAGATGCGCACGTGGCTAAGCATTCAAGCCTGATTAGCTTGACCATTTACCAAGAGATCGTACAGCCTTGACAACAAAGCCTTGACTTGTCGCCAATACCACGACAGTCCAGTCTATATGAGTTTATATGATATGTTCACGCCCTCATTACTCCGCCTTGCTCCCCCTTTTTGCCATTGCCCAGAATGCCCAGCGATATCGCCCTGCCATGGACGACGCAAACACCCTTGGCATCAAGGTCTATCCTTTCCCGAAGGCGTTCTGGGCCAGTTGCTGGAATCTCTCAACACTGATGCCCTGCATTGAGAACGAGGTAGGCCGGAAAAGTGAATGGCGTTCGATTGCACAAGACAAATCGTCAGGCATGGCGTTGAAGTCCCTGAAAACTCTTGTTCAAGCACGGGTATATAACTGGGGATGGGCTCGTGTTGACATCCTCTTTCTTCCAGCAACATTGAGTTTTCCCCTCAAGTTCTTTGATCACTGGTGCTTTTCAAGATGTATCTCCATCAATATGACTACTTGTTTGCCATTGGCACAATCTTTGCCTTCCTCGATGCATGGAACATTGGTGCCAATGATGTTGCCAATTCCTTTGCCACTTCCGTCTCGTCCAGGTCGTTGACTTATCTTCAAGCCATGTGTATTGCATCCGTCATGGAGTTCGCTGGGAGGTACGATATTGGGTCTCGAAGATGGCTGTTTTGTGATCAAGTACTGACGCTGGAACAGTATGGGAGTCGGTGCACGAGTCGCCGACACGATTCGGACGAAGATTGTCGACGTTGCTCAATTCACGGACAACCCTGCCTTGCTGATGCTGGGCATGGTATGTGCCGTGGTTGCATCGTCAGTATACCTCACTATTGCTACCAAGTTTGGCTTGCCGGTATCGACTACACACAGCATCATGGGTGGCGTGATTGGCATGGGTATAGCAACTCTAGGCTCGAACGGCATTCACTGGTGGGGCGGCAACGTCAACTCGGGCGTTGTCCAGGTATTTCTGGCCTGGATCTTGGCACCAACCATTGCCGGTGGCTTTGGCGCAGTGATCTTTCTCATCACCAAATACGGGGTCATGCTCCGCAGAAACCCAGTTATGAAGGCTTTCGTGACAATTCCAATCTATTTTGGCCTCACCTCGGCCCTACTTACCAGTAAGTTGATTCGAGTCTGTTCTATATGTGGGCGGAGCCTAACTATCTTATCAGTGCTCATTGTTTGGAAGGGAGGCTCTGCGCGGATCACGCTCAACAACGCGGAAACCGTCGGCGTCATCATTGGCGTTGGTGCTGCGGTCGCACTTCTTGTCGCTGTCTTCTTCCTTCCTTGGCTCTACCGGGTCTTGATCAAGAATGACTGGCAACTCAAGTGGTGGCACATTCCCCTTGGGCCTTTACTTTTGCGACGCGGAGAAGCACCGCCGATGCCTGAAGGACATGTGGTCGTCCAGGACTATTACCGAGACCATCTTACCCTGGAGCAGCTCCAAGCCCAACGTGGCTCCCCGAATCTCAAGACACAAGACATTGAGCGCAGCCATCAACAAACGAAGTTCGGGGACAGCACCCTGACAGACGACAAGATTCAGCATGACGGCCACAATGTCGGTCACGATGCGAGTCCTGTCGCTACTACTGCTGCTGCTCCCACACCTCTCTCCATCATCGGCCCTCGCCCTGAAGGGAAGAACTCCAGCCCTGCAGTCCTCTTCTGGCAGATTAAGCGCGTGTTGTTCCGCGGAGTCGAGAAGGATGTTGTCGGTATGCAGCAAAAGCGCAACATTCTGAGCGGCGACCTCGCGGCCGTCCATGCTCACGCCGCACACTACGACAATCGTGCCGAGTATATGTACTCCTTTCTCCAGGCAATGACTGCGGCCACGGCGTCATTCACGCACGGAGCCAACGATGTTTCAAAGTGAGTTCTCCTCCTTCCTTGATCTCAGGTGTTAGGCTAACCACAGTCCGAAGCGCAATTGGACCCTACACCACGATCTACTACATCTGGGCCAATAACCAGCTCAAATCGAAAACCCCTGTGCCATACTGGATTCTGTAAGTCACTTGATAGCAGATCCACAACGTTCATGTCTAATGTATCTTAGGGCTTTCGGTGGTGGTGCAATCATTATTGGCCTGTGGACCTACGGCTATAACATCATGCGCAATTTGGGCAACAAGATCACCCTCCATTCACCCTCCCGAGGCTTCTCCATGGAACTTGGATCTGCTATCACTATCATTCTTGCTACCAGACTTAGTAAGTTTTTGATGCCGGCATGTTGATTGTGTTGCGGAAGGATTTCCTAGTTTGCATGTGCAGAGCTTCCTGTATCAACCACCCAGTGCATTACTGGCGCGACCGTTGGTGTTGGGCTGTGTTCCGGAACGTGGCGGACCATCAACTGGCGGATGGTAGCGTGGATTTACTTCGGATGGTTTGTTGCACCTAGAGACAAGTATTCATATGCTAATTGAAAACAGGTTCATAACGCTGCCAGTCACTGGTATCATCTCTGGCTGTCTCATGGGTATCATCATCAATGCACCCAGATGGGGCGTGGCCTTGTGAGCATCACGCAAACCCAAAATCTGCACGGCTCCAACGGTCAATCACAAGATACTCAAGGAGTAGGAATACATGCGTCCGGCAGGCTGGTGGGAAGAAGTAGAGATCCTTTCGATCGAAAGAAGGTGTCCTTGCAGGCCGGATAAAGAAGTTGTCAGTCGTCGATGGTTGTGCGGGAAATGACTCTGTAGGCAGAATGAGAGCTATCCTGATCATCATGGACGTCATCTTGCGTGAGGTGAGGCTGTAACGCAACCCATGGCAGTGAAGAAGTGAACTAATAATTGTCCCATGTATCTTTTAAACTCGCATTTTTGCTTCAATCCACAGTGAAGCTGAAGAGTCGCAAAAGCACTCAATGATGGCTGACTGGTAAAGACCCTGGCTTACGAAGTAGGGGTCACACCATCATCACTACTTCGTGAGCCAGGACCTGATTTCCCTTCCCCCCAACGTAGAAACGCAAAAAACCAGGTATAGCTGGTTTCACTTACCTACAACCTCCATAAGGAGGTTGTAAATGCAGAGTTTTTGCTTTTTTGATCGATTGATGGGAATTTGTCATTCAAATCACCTTTGTGTGGGTGAGGCCGGACTGGTTATTGTACTGGAAGTTCTCGAAAGTAAATGAACAGGAGACGATTTGATGCTACTAAGTATATATTGTAAGAGACCGCCCTTGCCAGTTAAAGTGGGCAAGATCTCGCCGCGTCGCCCTTCCTACCGAACGCATGTCGTTAAAGCCTTTCGGTCGATCATTGCGGCGAGGATTGCCTCCTTGGGAGATGCGAGAAGCCCGGCAATGTGGGGTTCTTGAGGTGTGGGGATTGGTGAGCACCCCAATGGCGGCGACAGTATATATCATAGCTGGCGATCGCTCCCTGACTTTTTGAATTTCTGTTTACTTCGACGGACTCGACGCTGTGTGACTAGCGACGCTGACTCCGAGTCAGTCGGCGCATCGACAGCATGTCGAAGCTCATTGATTATGCAGAAGGTGAAAATGTGGTCCATGTATCTCCGCTCCGATCATCCAGCTAATCTGCATCTATAGTACAGAAACACAAGTCTAAAGACTCGTGTTGGGTGATACTATACGGCAATGTATGGGACGTGACCCAGTTTCTGCCCAATCACCCTGGCGGCGCGAACATTATCCTCAAGCTCGCCGGTAAAGATGCCACCGAGGAGTACGATCCGATTCACCCTCCTGGTACGCTCGAAGATAACCTGCCGGAGTCTGCGCGCATTGGAATGATAAACCCTGAGACACTCCCTGAGCCTGTGAAGGCGGCTAAAGATGTTGGGCCGGAACCAGACACTACGGTTGAACTACCACTGGCTGCGTTACTGAACCTGGAAGAAGTCGAGGCGGCGGGGACGAAGAAAATGTCCAAGAAAGGATGGGCATACTACTACTCTGCCGCTGACGACTTGGTCAGCAAGCACTTGAATAATACTGTGTACAAGCAGATACTGCTGCGGCCAAGGGTATTCGTTGACTGTCGGGACTGTGACCTGAGCACCACTTTTCTAGGATACAAGCTCGATATACCGATCTTCGTGTCGCCGGCAGCTATGGCGAGACTGGCGCATCCGGACGGCGAATGGGGCATTGCTCAAGCATGCAAGAAGTTTGGCACCATCCAAATGATCTCAAACAACGCTTCGATGACACCAGAACAGATCGTGAAAGGTGCAGGGCCCGATCAAGTATTTGGATGGCAACTATATGTCCAGACAGAGCGCAAGAAGTCAGAAGATATGCTGGCAAGAATCAACAAATTGGATGCCATCAAGTTTATCTGCCTCACTCTCGACGCCCCCGTACCTGGCAAGCGAGAGGAGGATGAGCGCGGCAAATTCAGTGTTGAGGACACCAGCCAGGCCATCAAGGATGCAGGAGGTGCAGAGCTGAAAGGTGGCGGTGGCATTGGTCAATCATTGTTCTTTGGTACTGATCCAACATTGACCTGGGTCGAGACACTCCCCTGGTTGAAGAAGCACACAAACAAGCCCATCATCCTGAAGGGCTTACAGTGCCACGAGGATGCCTATCTCGCTTCTCATCACACAGACCAAGTCAAAGGTATCATCCTTTCCAACCACGGCGGTCGAGCCGCAGACACGGCACCACCTGCTATCCACACTCTGCTCGAAATCCGGAAATACTGCCCTGAAGTCCTTACTAAGCTTGATGTTGTAGTTGATGGTGGCATCAAGAGAGGTACCGACGTGGTGAAAGCTTTGGCACTCGGGGCAAAGGCTGTAGGGATTGGTCGTGGTGCGCTTTTTGGTTTGGCGGCGGGAGGCATTGAAGGCGTCGAAAGAGTCCTTGAGATCCTTCGTGATGAGACGGCAACGGCTGGTCGGTTGCTTGGTGTTCCGAAGATGAGTGACCTTGGTCCTCTGCATATCAACACCAGGGCTGTGGAGCGGGACATTTATGATGGCCCTGCCAACCTCCCAGGCATTGAGGGAGTTATGAAGGGCCTTTGGGTCAAAGCCAAGCTGTGAGGGGTGCATCGTCACCAGTGCTTTCTTCCCATACATCTGGCGTGGCGTTCGTGGTTGAGAATCATATAAAATGACATTTTGTGAAACCCTGGATATGGATGGAAATGCTTTGAATCAAAATGCTTCTTGGCCTACGCCGGTTCCGAACCAGGTCCTCAGCTCGTCGCTTTCTGTTTTTGGCCCAGACATGCCATTGCTGCCAAAGTAGTGGGAAAGTCTCATGTTATCATTTTCGGCATCATCGGGCCAGTCTGCCAGCATTGCCGGTCCACCTTTTTGCTCCAGCATGTCTTTGATGGTGCCCCAGCTAAATCTGCATTCATTGCCGAATCCCCATACGGGGTCGATCGCCGCCTTCAACCAACTGACACATCTCGCATCAGATGGATACCCAGAACCCCAGGTGACTGTGTCGTCCTCGGATGAAGTGGGTTGTTGCTGAGTGTAGGCCTCGAACAGAGCCTCGCAACTCACATCTCTTGTGACTTTAGCGACCACACTGGCTGCACTGACGCACGGGAATAGACTGTCGGCTTTCTTTTCGACGGTAATCTTGATGGTTGGGAAGATGAGTTCCAACTTTCTCTGGTAGACTGACGGCCTGCCAATAGTGTCGACATAGATTTCTCTGACATTCACTCCTCGCTCGACGACACCTCGAATCAACTCAATGGTGGCGTCCATGGCCTGGGCATTCAAGTTGTACGACCCGCCATTCTTCATCATGCCAGCACCAATGTCTTGAGCGCTGAGAGATTTGATGGCCCAGCCTGATGACTTGAACAGATCCGTTTCCGATGAACAGACTGCTTTCATTAGATTAGCCCTCACGACTGGCGTCAAGACTTTTGAGTCATCAAAGTGATATGTGGTCGCAAGCAGGGATTGTTCCATCTCAATTGGGAGGTAGTATACACCATATATCATGGGACCGATGACAGGCCCACGACCTGCTTCGTCTACACCAAGTACACATGGCGTTCCTGGCTCAGACGCAGAATTGTTCGTGGTGATACCCTCTGGGACTTCGCTGTAATGTGCATAAGAACTTCCAGACAATAATGCTTCCTGGTGACATTGCACCGAGGGAGGGACAAATACTGAGGAGGCGGGAATTTCTTCATCCATGGTGGGTATGTAGCTGGAACAGAGTCTGTTGATTCAAAATGGCTATCAAGCTGGCACTCAAGTGAAGAACGTCGGACGCGACTCGATAATTGACAAGCCAAAGGACGCGTCTCGGCCGGCTTCACTTCGGAATTGGCATTGGGGCAGTCTTTACCCACGCTAACTCAATCGGGCCTTTTCCACAACAACCTCCATCTTCAATCAACACCGTCCGACACCACAATTTGCGAGGTAGCCCCAGTGCTTGGTTGCAGCTTCCTGTGCTGTAGCGATTCTGTTTCTCGGACCTCTGCGACCCTTTATACCCGTCATGGCGCCTCGACCGCCGGCCCATCGCGAACGCGACAATGTCGACTACTCCGCAGTTGGGAAGCTGGGAAGGTGAGATACCGTGCGCACGACATCAGGAGGGAGAGCTGACTCGGAGCAGGCGCACCGGAGTTACATTAGAACCCAGACCGCTGGATGCGAACGGCATGGAAGAGATCACCGGCATATTTTCTTCCCCACGCAAGCCGTCTCCTCTAAAGAATGTCATCGTGATGGAAAGTGTGGAAGAAACAAGTACGTGGCATAGGTCGCCAAAAATGAGGCAGGACTGACACTCCTACAGACCTGAGCGCAACTCCAGCTCAGTCCCTTCGCAGATCGACTCGCTCAACCCCAAGGCGGCCTCCTAGATCTTCGTCACCGAGGAAAAGTGGGATAAGTGGTACTGCCAGAAAAAGCAACGGGGTTGACATCTTCTCAACTCGGAAAAGCGTACGACATGGAAGCCCAGACGATGACGGAAATGCGCCGGCGACAACTCCCACTCAACAAGCACCTGCACACACTCCCAGAATAAGCAATGGCGTTGACGTCTGTTCAAGTAGAAAGAGCTTGCGACACGAAGACCTCGAAGATAGCGAAAATGTACCGGAAATGACCCCAACGCAACAGGCACATGCACGCACACGAACTCCAAGCCCTAACAAGTCACCTTTACGGGATATCACGACGACTAGCTCATATCCCAATAGGCCGCCCCGCCCTAGCATGAGCGAGATTGAAAGAGCTGAGAGCGAGGTATCTGCGATGGTGGAGGAGGAGTCACTACAGCCAAATGAAGAAACTGCGCAAGAGGAAGAAGAGACCATTCCGGAACCCGATGATTACCTACCGAATGGAGGAGATGATGAGCCTGAAGAATACGTGCCGAACGGCGGAGATGATGAACAGGTGATGTCTCTTGAAAAGCAAAGGGAAGAACCTGAGGATCCGAGCAGCCCACCCAAGGATTTCGATGACGAAGAAGTTGACGAGACATTCGAGCCGGAACCGTCACTGCCACCCGTGCTGCAAAACCAACCCAATTCGCGGAGGAAGCGGAAGTCGGACGTGCTGGAGGTTGACGAGGAGGCTGCGATCTCGCCGGTGCCTCAGAAAGCTCTTAAAACCAACGAAAAACAACCTCTTCTGGCTGAAAATAGTCCTAGGCTCGCAACAAGCTCGAAAGCGCAGCCTTCAAAAGCGGGGAAAAAGCAAGCACTGAAGCACAAGGACCCCAATGTCAAGATGTCCGCACGGCAGGAGAAGGAACTTGATGATATCATTGAGAAAGTGAAGGCTAGGCCAGGTCCCCCAAGATCGTTATACATCCTAAGACGGGAAACGCCAGCGGATGAAGGCGTGACCCATACGAGAAGCGGCCGCGTCAGCATCAAGCCATTGGCATACTGGCGCAATGAGAGATGTGTCTATGGTGAGAACAGCCCTTTGCCCAAGGATGCTCGATACCCATTGAACAGCATCAAGGAGATTGTACGGACAGAAGAAGTCAACGACAGTTGGGAGAAGCCGAAGTCAAAGAAAAAGAGAAAGAATGCCAAAGGGAAAGAGAAAGAGAAAGGTAAAGCACGAGCGGTCCCGGTCGTGGAATCAGACTCGTCCGACTCTGATGTCGATGAGGACGAAGGCCCGAAAGAAGATCCGTATGCTGAGCCGTGGGAGACAGAGGGCGGCGGTAAGCTCCGCGGTAATGTTTCAATATGGGATGGTGCAGAGCAAGCACCTCTGGAGCAAGAAGAGGAAATTGAAATCGCATATGCTGCAACTGCGATCAAGACCCGCGAAGTCAAAAAGGGGTCCAGTCCGGACGGGCGCCCGACTTTCCGATACGCCAAACTGATTAGCACGAAATTTATGGGGTCTGGGTTATTGGACCTACCTCCTGGTGGACTGAAACGGCCGAAGAACAGTCGGATGATGCACATGAGTTTCTTCGTGGTGAAAGGGAGAGTCACAGTTAGTGTTGGTCCGATTGGGGGCGAGGAGACGGGCAGTACGAGCCGGTTCAGTATTGGCAAGGGAGGGTTTTGGCAAGTTCCTAGAGGTAAGTTTCTATCCTTTGATTTCTGTGCGGGGGTCGTGCGATGGTAGCTAACATGTGTTGACAGGCAATCAATACTCTATCGAGAACGAACTGGATAAGCCGGCGCAGATATTCTTCAGTCAAGGATGTGAGCCACTTCCCGCTGAATTTGAGGAATGATAGATTGGACCACAATTGGTGTATCTGTATACTCTGGTACGCATTGGCGCTGAACGTCTGTCAACCGTGCATGTCGATATGATTGGAATGACGATAAGAGCGATCAATCCTTGTTTATTGGCCATATGACCTGAAGATACCACTTGTGCTTGGATTTTGCTACGGCCAGTTTGAAAGACATCAGACACTGAAGCGCTGCTTATCGTCTGCTTCATGACGATGAATCCGACATTGGGATGCTGTTCCTCAAGATGGTCGTCAAACGCAATGAATTTGTGTTTGAGCCGAGCTCCGTCTCCATTGTCTTCTCCCTCTTGTTCCATGTTCTTGCTCGCATAGCAGCCTAGAATCTGCATGGTCGTGATTTGTTTTGGATTCTTCTGTTCTTCAGATACACCTTGTCTGGATGCTCCCACCAGTCGCTCGTGTGTTGCCCAAGGCAGTTGCGCATTCCGCACTTTCGCGTCCTGCTTGCAAGTTTGAACACCTTGCCCCAATGCCGTCGCTGGTTAGGTAATGACCATTAGTCATCGACATGCTGCTTCCACCCGTGTCACGACAACATGAACGTCTCGTCGCGAAGCCTTCAGGATCTAGAGATCCTGAAACCTTCGTTGAGTTAATCGCGGAAGTGGGAGTCATACCCGTCACGACCTTATGTGCCTGTATTGCTCTGGTCGTCCTCCCAGAACACTGGGTCAAACTTCCTCCATATCCTCATCGACGAGATCATCCAGGACCGGCCACTCCCCAACCTCAACCTTCTCCGGCCTTGCAAAGACCCCAAACTTCTCCCCACACTGGAACACCCGTCTCTTCACCTCTCCATCTTCCCCCTCGACAACCACACTCCCATCATTCCGCCCAACCGGCTCATCCAACTCTACACCCACCCACACACAGCCCGCTTCCTTGACACCCCCCAATCCCGGAATCTCGCCAACATATCGCACTGTTCCTCGTCGTCCGTCATCCCGCCCCACACGGCACCGCATGTCGACCTTGATCTGTCGACGCTCAATCTCAGCACTATCATGCTTGAACCTCTCCTCAGCGAGACTCTGGGCGTCCTTGGTATGTGGATCGAATCTGCCTAGACCCTGGCGTCGCTTCCAAGCAAGGACAGAATCTTCCAACTTCTCGTATTGTGACTCAGGCATCTGATACTTCTCGACGGAACTCAGATCGTTGAAATTGATCGTCCCCCGTGCTGCTACAGGCCGACTGTCGAGAATTTCAATCTCCGAGCCACGATGCAGGCCATTCCTAGGATCGCCAACCAGGGAATCGTCCGCCAGGGATATCCATGATCCGTCAAGACCCCTTGTGCGGAGGGATTGTGCTGATGCTGGAATCCCAGTCACAGGCTCTAATTTGGTTTTCAATTGTGAAATGGTCCAGGATGGAGTGATGCGTCGTTCCGCTCTCAAGAGTGGTGCATCACTGCTCGGATTGGTGTCATTGGGTACTGTTATTTGCACCGGGATGTCTGGTTGAGTTGTTGTCGCCATCTTGTGAGAGTTCGATATCGCTGCAGAACAGAACAAGGAACGACAAGAGTTGTCCAGAGTCTGTATAATCAGGTTAATCCCCGGCTATTCTTGCTCGTTATCGTGATTTCAAGTGAATAGGGGCACTTTTTAAATGCGTATAGGGAAGCTTAGCCGAGGGCTTTGGTTCATCTCTTCAAGATTTGTTTGTTTGCTTCTAAACTCCTTTGCTATCTTGCTTTGATAGACCGTATTGACGACGCGTACATTTCAAGTAGCCTGGTGTCCGGCGACCGCCACCCCTTGATCTTACATGCGCCTTTGGCCAGCTTTCCAATGTCTTGGGCTCTAAACTTACAATGGCTCACCAGGAAGATGTTGCACCCGGTGACGCACCTCTGACACTGCCCACCCGTCCTAGACACCCTCACGATTCATCGATTTTCTTTCGACTTGTTGCACCCTGAAACATTTTGTATGGCCCGAGTTCAAGAGTCCCAAGGACAGAGACTTCATACCCCGCAATTCTTGGAATGTTCCTGAAAAGCAGTTCTTTTCACTCAGCTGGCTCCACTATACCAAGCTGAGATCGCAGAATCTTGCCTGTTGGCGAGCGAGGAATGTGCTTGACGAACTTGACTTCCTTGAGATGTTTGTATGTGATGAGCCTGGAAGCGACGAATGCTTTGACGACTTCTTGGGTCAGACCCTCTGCAGCTCGTGTTATCTCTTCCTCGGAGACCTCGCCCGCGATGTCCACGTCACCCACGGAGGCTTTCACAACGTAGGCGCAGAGTATGGTCTGGTAGGTGCCATGGCGATCTTCACAACTGACACCATAGACAGCAGCATCGTCAATCAGTGGATGGTCCACAAGAACGCTCTCGACCTCTGTTGGCGAGACCTGCCAACCGTTGACCTTCAGGATCTCTTTGCATCGTCCGGCGTACACGATTTTCTTATCGTCTCGAACGAGAACGAGATCACCGGTTCGGTAGAAACCATCAGAGTCGAATATGTCTTGGTTTGCATCGCTCTCCGAAAGGTATGAGGAGAACATCGTTGGCGAACGTATGTAGGCTTCTCCTACCACGTTATATTTCTCGATACTCTGTCCATTGTTGTCGATCAACTTCAGCTCCATATTGGGTAGCAGTCGTCCAACGGTTCCAGAGTCATTCTTCTCAGACCAACCATGAAGGGTGTGCCAGCCCGCCTCGGTGGTTCCCCAACATTGAGCAACCACAACACCTAAACTCAAGCGCTTGGTCAACGTGGTCTGGACAACCGAGTTCAATGCTGCTCCGGCGCATATGACGTATCGCAGGCTCCGAATCAAGTAGCTATCCGCATGTGACAAATGTGCCAGTAAACCGGCAATTGGAGGCACGATTGGTGTGTCAGTGATGGCGAACTTTTTGACAGCTTGAAGGAAGTCCCATAGGTGGAATTTTGGCAGAAAGTAAGTGGGCACGCCGAGGCGCAGGGGAAGGACAAGAGCCAGTGGTGATGCAAAGGCATGAAAGACAGGTAGACAGATGAGTTGCGAAACCTGTGGAAGATGTCAGTCTGATTCCTTTTGGGTGTGCAGATGTCAAGAATGACAGTACCTGGTAAGGTCTTGCATTGAACTGGTCCTCCAGAATTGCTGCCTGTGCAACGATGTAGCGATGTGGAATCATGGCCACTTTTGGCAGACCTGTGGTGCCACTGGTCATTGCGTAAGCCGCCAGGCTGTCTCCGCCCTGTGGATGAAATGGAGGTTCCGGTTCATCGCTCGATTCGACCAAGAGGGTTCGCCAATAACGGCATCCTTCGACTGGCGCATCTCCCTCCTCACCGATCAAGAAGATATTGGATGTGGGAATGGCACAGTTCGAGGCTGCTTCAATGATTGGCTTGACGCAGTTCGTCTGAGCGAATATGAACTTGGGTTTGGTGAGTTTGAAATGCCGATCGAGCTCTGAAGAGGTGTATGCAGGATTCACGCCCGAAACGCAGGCTCCGCAACCGATTATGGCCAGCCAGATGATGGGATACCAGATCTATCGTTGCCCCAGATCGACCGGTCAGCAGTGTCACACAACAGATGGTGAAGCAAAAGGATAGCGGCAACAGCCGTTTTGAGCAACAGAAGGATTTCTCACGTTATTGTAGGCGTGCAGGCACACACAGTCCCCCTCCTTGATTCCGAGTGCCTCGAGACCTTTGACGAGTTGACAGACGACACGGTAAGCTTGAGAAGCCGAGATCGATTCGGACGGGTTCTTCGCGTCGATAAAGACCTAAGTGGAAGATTCCAAATCAGCGGTTGCCTGTTTTGTATGCCCCGGTGTTCAAGCAGCTTACCGGCTTATCCTTGTCATATTGACCGAGATTGGCGAAAGCAAAAGTCAAGATGTCTGTAGACGGAATGACGACAGATTTGGACGCGGTCCAGTCGTGCTTGCTGACGTTCTCTTCGGAGGAGTTTTTCCAGGGGGCTAGGGAGAAAGACATTGTGTAACTGTGGCTTGCGCACAGAGACAGGTGTCAGTATGTGTGGCTAAGTATGCGTGGGCAGTGGCAGGTCAAGTAGGACAAGAAATGCAGGGAGCATGCCCTTTGTGCGAAGGAAGAGGGGATGCAGAAGCGGATAAGGTGTAGACTTCTGTGAGAGGAGACCTATCCAACAAGAGAAAGGTGGGTTGAAAAAGACGGAGAAGATGAAATGTTGGTGTTGATAAAAAATTGAAGACCAAGTATAGAGGTGATGGTGTATTCACTCTGAGACAACAGATCTTTTGCTAACAATACGGGTAGTTTGCTACAACGGGCGCGGGTGACTTGATTGCCTCACGCAACTCACCTCACAAAGGACAGGTCTTTTGGGAAGAGTTACAAGAATACAGCCTCTTCCCATCTGTCTTGCTAGTTTTGACAGCGGCATCATTAGTCAAGCTGGTCATCCTCGACTCTACTAAGGCCATACCTACCAATTGCTGCACAGTGACGGCTATGATGCATTCCAGCTCCAGCTCCAGCACCTCAGCTCCTTCCTTCTTTGTCTGCACCGTCCACTTCTTGCCTGCAGTTGGGAGAATGCAGCTGGATTCAATACATTGGAAGACTATCAATTGGTTACCGGCAATGCAAACTCAGCTGGGGGAAGAATCGACCCAGATCCACGGATCCTTCTTACTAGAAATGCCTGACCACAATGCCTCTCGGCCAATTGGATATCAAAATATAGCTAGATACCACTATAGCTAGCTATCTGAGGACGGATCTGGAATCATTGGCAAGTGCATACAACACCACCACAACACTGCTGCCACCACCTTCAGGAACTCTTTCGGCTACATTCGGATCGGATACCTTTGTTTTGGCTTTTCTGTCATCCTCCGGCTGGGTTGCATGATTTCTCATAGCCCACGTTTTCGAGTCACCTTGAATATCCGTCCAATGCTTCACCTTCAGTACCTCCTCGGTAACCACTTCACTCATCCTACGCCTCGTCATTCCCAACCCACTACCTGGTATTTCGTTGTATCATACGATCCAGTCATTGCCCCTCGGCATCACGATCCGTTTCCTGTCTGCAGGATATGTCCTCGTTTCAGGTACCTCCACGATCAACTATAACGCCAGCAGTATAAATGCGCCAGAGACGTTCTCTTATCAGATGCCGATAACAATTTTTGATACCACGACGTCACCCTCCTTTGATACACCTCCTTCATAGGTGAAAGATATTCACAACTGAGGTTAGTACCCCGTTTGTCGCGGCGACAATACCATCCTTTTCCACTGCTCATGTTGTTTCCGTGCCGGTAATGCGGCCATGTGAACCTCAACTCACTGCCTCGTAAATCTCGAGGCAGTTGACTTGCGTAGTTGTGGCAGACATGGTCAATGCGTTGATATCCTCTTTTGCCTCGTCCTTCGAAGATCTTTTATCCTCCTAAGTCTGTCCTCGTTTATTTGTCCTCGTATCATGCAAAATCATTTCATGAAAAGTCTTACTGATATCTCTCATCTACGCAATAGGGATGGCATCTACTCCTCATCAACCGTCTCAGGTTTCCGAAAATCCTTCGCAGCAGAACAATATCCCACGCGACGCCAATGCACCTAAGCCGAGCCATTTCCCAGAACCATGTATTTCTAATGATACCCTAAACCTCTCTGACGATCCTCATTATCCTCCGTCACAGACTGAAGCATCCGAAGTCACACAGTTTTCACCCACCAGTTCGCAGGCGATACTGCCCAAATTTGACGGCGCGTGCGACCACCATTGTCCAGCAACGGCGTCGACTATGGTCTCCGAGAAGCTGCCTACGCCTGCGACACCATTTCCAGAAAAGAAGTATGACCGCGTCCTGCGCAACCTCCGGTGGACCGTTCTGTCGGTCTACCGACGCCTCAACATCATGATCCTTACCGCAAATATCGTCGCCATGATAATACTGGGCTCACAGCACAGGCTGCTCACAATGTCACCAGCAGCGGCTGGCTCTGCCGTGGCTGTCAACGTGACTGCATCGGTCCTGATTCGACAGGAGCTTGTCATTAATGCTCTCTTCTGGTTGTTTGGTAAATGTCCTCGCTGGTTTCCACTACGTATTCGCTGCATGGCTGCAAAGATCTATCATCTAGGAGGAGTACACAGTGGTGCTGCAATGTCTGCCACAATATGGCTGGTTCTTTTCACCATTACTGTCATCAGGGTCTTTCAAAGGAAACTACTCGAGGCACACAATTACGCGATACCGGCCGTTACAGCGGTGCTCGACGGACTTTTCATCGCAATCGTATTGATGGCCCATCCCAGCATTCGTGCAAGACTGCACAATACGTTCGAATTGGTGCACCGCTTTGCTGGATGGGCTGCCCTAGCACTGTTCTGGGTTCTCTTCGGACTTCTAACAGACGCAACGGCTCGAAGTCCGGGCGCGATTGTCACACTGCAAGATGCAATTGTAGGAAGTCCAATATTTTGGAGCCTCCTCATCACCACAATCTCCATCGCACTGCCATGGCTCTGGCTACGAAAGGTCACAGTCGACGCCGAACCTTTATCGGACCACGCCATCCAGTTACATTTTACCTATACCAGTTGTCCGGCGGGTGCTGCTGCTCGACTGTCCGAAAGTCCACTCAGGGAATGGCATGCCTTTGCTGGTATCCCTGATGAGGATCGTCAAGGATTCTCTGTCATTGTATCCGCTGCTGGAGACTGGACATCAAAGTTGATCAGATCACCGCCGACGAAGCTTTGGGTCCGCGGCATCCCAACCATGGGCGTACTGTACATCGCGCCAATATTCAAGAAGATGGTACTCGTCGCCACAGGGTCTGGCGTTGGCCCTGTCCTGTCGCTGCTATGCATGAAGAACGTCCCGTGCCGGATCATATGGTCAACTCCTGATCCTGAGACCACCTACAAACCAGGGACCGTCGAGCAGATTCGCAGGGCAGATCCGGAAGCTATCATAATTAACACGACGGTAGCTAGACGACCAGACCTTGTGCGATTGACTTACGATTTGTATGTTTCATCAGGCGCGGAGGCTTGCTTCATCATCTCCAACGCCAGGGTCACGCGAAGAGTGGTATATGCTCTTGAGTCTCGGGGTGTACCAATCTTCGCACCGATCTTTGATTCCTGAGCATTCGAGCTCACCCACTCAGGGGCAACATAATTTAGGGGCTTTGACACGTTGACATGGGTTTGCACATACGGGCGCGGTTTCGGGTTCAGACAGGCCATCCAGCCTTGGTGCAAGTACGGTTTCGAAGAGCTTCGAGCAATGACAGGTGCTTTCAGAAAGGTTCGGGCTTGGGTACTTTTACTCATTATTGCACTGGCTGTATCATGTTTGAGGGTCATCAGACATATTATGTGCGTATAGCATTGTACGAACATAGTCAGCAACGCATTGTCATGCACATGTCAGGATTCCTGCCTGCAGAAAGACAGTGTTCATAGCTTATCGAGTGCAATTACCACCTCAACCGTTCAGTAGATGAGCTCAAGGCGTTACAATAAGTAGATGCACTTTAGACAAGTGAAGTGTTCTCTGACGAATAAAGAATAGAGAAACAAAGATACATACATTGGTCTGTGAGGATGTTCAAACAAAGGATGTTGAGCCCGCGGTATGTGCCCCACAGCTAAGTAGCTGACAAAGTCCAAAACCCCCAATCATCTTGTACAGACAACGGCAGTTCCAGTATGCATCGAGAACCAATAATGCCAATGATGCCAAAAACAATTGTTCTCCTAGTCTCAACTGATTTAGATGGAAGTTCGTGCTCTTTTGGCCGGAGCCTCCTTCGGTGCGTGTTTCTCTCGGTCATACACGAATTCGAAAGCATACTTCCAACCCAATCCGTTCCTAACCCTGACCTTGCTTGCCTTCAAATCGGCCTCATTGAAGCCAGCACCCTTCATGAGCAGGCCTGTTAGGAAGCGCACCTCTTCTTGTGATTCTTCGTACATGGCTTGATAGACGTTTAGAGGTCTCCTGCGTCGAGTCTTGAGTATTTCTCGCTGTCGATCTCTCTCGCGGGAGCCTGCTCCGTCGATCGGTTGCACTATGTTGTCGGAATCGTGGGAAGACTCTGACTCATCGGAACTTTCTGGCTCTGAAGGCCGGCGAGTCCTGCTTGCTTGCTCCTGGGGCGTGACATTGAGACGTTTTCGCAGCTGCGTGGAAACGCGGTCCACATCCGTTCGCGTCCTCTGGGGAGTAAGGTCGACGACTGGGCTTGACGCCCGGTGGTTCGAAGAGGGTTTTGCCCTCTTCCTCGGAGGGTATCGCGCTCTCTGAGCGTTGTTATGGGTGGCATCACCTTCTCTAGTGTTGGAAGGTCCATCTCTTCGTCGCTTTTTCGTTGGTCTGTTTGGTTTTCCAGGCGAGGACACTTTCTTTCTCGAGCTTCGTCGCAAGCCTGGTGATACACCCGCTTCTGTATCACTCTCAATTTTTATGGGCGATGTTTCGTTGGTCCCCGGAGTCGCTGGTGTAGGAAGTTGTGCCCCTTCTGGTTCTGAAACCACTGTGGGTTGTGGCGGTGCGTGCATGTTAGCTACACTGGTGTCGCTCTGACGGCTGTCGCCTGGCGGTACTGCAGTGCCAACCCTTCTGTGGTGTTCTTCAAGATATGCGATGACGCCCTTGAGGAATCGGTCAAGCACATGCCCGGATGGCGGGAAGTGTTGGACAGGTATGAAACCGCCTAGCACGCGGCACTTCTCGAAGAGTGTATCAGGACCTGGCAGAAGAGGGCGTTTGAGCCCGGCGGGACATGTTTCGTGCACGAATTTAGTCACTCTCTTGAGCACACGGCGTATTTCGCTTTTTGCATTCGGTCCGGCCGTATAACGCCCAGGCACGAGCGAGTCGACGCGTCTCACTAGGTTCTGATCCATTCTGTAATCTTCCAAGCTATCCTTCTCCTCGTCAAGCATTTGCTGACCAGTTCTTATCTTGAAGATGACCATCTTCCTGGACAAAAGCACTAATATGGTTGCGCTTGTCGAGGGACAGGACTCGATTGGTGGAGGATGCTCTATCTCATGTTGAGGTGCGAAGCTGACTTCGGAGTGAGGATGATACTCTCTGCTCTGCTTGCAGTAGGATTTGAACGAAGAGCACGCAAGAGCCGATCTGAGCCGAACAAGAGTGACTTAGAGGAGCACAACGGACTGACCGAGTATATAAACGAGCGCATAGGTGGTAGTAGGGTTGATTTTCATCAGGTGGTGGCAGAGTGACGCCAAGGAGCCAAAGTGAGGTGAGGACATGTAATACTTCACTTCCATGCAAATGATCTCGTTTCCCAGCAGTGACCTCCAAGGAAACTCGCTGTCACTCTAAACATCGACTCTTCCCAGTCGCTCTTTAAAGATCCTTTCCATGCTCACTGCTCCAGCGTTGCAGTATGAATGATGTTCAACCGAAAATTGACAAAGTCTTCAATCAATATACTTATCATTCGTCCGCGAAGAGCCACCTTCCATCTCCCCTCTTGGCTTCTTCGTATCTCTTTTCGATCTCTTGACGCTCCATAAGTCTCGCTTGTTCGCGATTCTCCCTGTCTTCTTGCGTCGAGGGAAAATCTGTGTTCCAAAATCCCGGTGGGCTTTGTGCTCGATCATACGCAACTCGATGCATCTTGCCGTACTGATTTGCCAGTCTCTTCGCGCGGGCTTCGTGAACAAGATTGACTCGCGCAAGTGGTGTCAAAGTACGTATCCTCTCCTCTGAACCCGGTCCCAGGAAGTCGAGGAGCATCTCGTCATCTGTCATATCCTTGTCTGCTGGAAGTGTGTCTGCCAATGCCTTGAACTTGCCACCACAGCATTCGGGGCGTGTGCACCCTGGCAAGCATTTCTTAGCTTCACGTCCACGGACAACATCGTTAAAGGCGTAGTCGAAGCCACCATTCCAAGCTGGATTGATCTTGAAATGTGAAAGGTTGAGACGATGAACTGGCCTAGAGCGATATGGTTCCTCATCCTCAGGCCCTAGTGCAAGACGTGCCTTCGGTGGAAGGAATGGTGGTTTCCTTACCGATGTAGCCTTCGCAGTGGCGGAAGAAAGAACATTGGTAAGAGGCAAAGGCGCGCGAGGTTCGACTTCGTCTGTGGATTGCGCCGGCGTGTGAGCTGCCGCATTGGTATCAGGTCGAGAAAGGAGCTTTGAAGGCGTGGGCCCCGGAGCTGTGAGCAGAGCCTGGAGGCGCTGATGCGGTGAGCTGCTTTCGTTCGCACCAGAATCCTTCCCCTTTGCGGAGCCTGGTCTTGCTCTGCTGTACTCCTCACCATCCTCTGCTACTGTAGGAATTGCTTCAGCTCCCCTATCACTGAGCCTCTTGAACTTGGGACGGTTATGCGAGACATTGCCCCCAGATGCAACATTTACCGAAATCTCCTTCAGAACTTGGGGACTTGTGCTTCGGGCTCGCTTTCGCTTTCCATCAGCAGAGGTCGTGTTGGGTTCAGTCTCATCAGCTGAAACAACTGGGGAGGAGACGCCAGGATGCTGTAATCGCCATTTCCTCTCCTTTGCCTGCACAACGCGTAATTTAGCCTTCAGTTGGTCGATCTCAGCTTGTCTCTCGACGTCCTTCCTGAAAAATTGATCGAATTGAGCCGATATGTCGGGTGTAGCGGCCTGTTTATCACGTAATTCCTCAAGCTGCCCTTTGAGTCTCTCGTTTTCCAACCTCAAGGGCTCGTTGGAGTGCTCAGGCTGTGCTGCCAACTCATGTTGATGATTTCGGAGCTTCTCAAGTTCCTGCTTGAGCTGCTCATTCTCCCGTCTCAGTGTAGCCTGAGGAGAGGACGGCAATATAGGAGCATCTGTTTGTTTACTCAGGATGTCGTTGAGTTGCTCCTTGAGCTTTTCATTTTCATGCTTTAATCGTTCAATAGTCTTTATGCTCTCATCAACTTGACGATAAAGAAGCTCACTCTGAGTCAACGCTGATATAAGGGTGCTCGTCAACTGTTGCGCCGACGCGCTCATCTTCTTATATGTTGGAGACAGGACAAAGACGCGTTCACAAGGACCAAAATGAACACAATGCCGGCTCAACACCGGTAGATCCTTGGGCCGATGCCCGGAATATCGCAGACGTAGTTGCCGCAAGATAGCCCTTTGACTACTTTTTATCTCTAAACAGTGCAGGCACTGCTGAGACAGATGCACAATGCCCAAGCGGCGGAGATGTGATGATAACGACAGTCAGGCTGCTGAGCAGTCTACCATCAAAAGATGCCGAACAGGACCAAGGCGCAACTTGATGGACATCAGTGATGAGATTCTGCTCCGCATCTTGTCCGGTCTCGAGATAAAGGACTTACTTCGTACTGAAGGGTAAGTGCTTCTGCACAGTCTAGTTATCGGCTCACACTCTCTCAGTGTATCACGACGATTTCGCTCGTTAGCAACCGATCGGGAGATCTGGAAGGCGAAGTATTATGACGCCTGGATCGAGTCACGCGCCCGTCGCATACCGGCAGTCAAGACCCAAGAAGAATCAAGGCATAGAGCCAAAATCGCGAAATGGCTAGAGCATGGACAGAAATTGAGGGATGGTCCGACTGTCGACTGGAAACGACAGTTCAAAATCCGCAGCAACTGGGTAGCCGGCAATGCAAAAGTCCATGAAGTAGAGGTTGCGATTCCTCCATCGCCACCAGTCATCGCAAAACTTCATAAAGGCATAATCTTCACTGTGGACCGGTTATCCGGACTACGGGCATGGTCGTCGTCGGCCGGGACAAGAACACTGAAGGCTCAGCTACCCATACAACGCGAAGCCGAGGCGACGTGTATGGCCCTGGACACCTCCAACAGCCTCGTACATATACTCTTGGGATTCCAGGACGGCACTTTCTCAATGTACGCCTTGAATAACGAGGGCAAATTTGAACCGGTACTGAGCCACCACTCTGCAGACGGGCCCATTATGGCTGTTGCTCTTGCAATGCCATATGCCATGACTGTATCTAAAACGAAATTTCTGTCGCTTTATGATCTAAGCACGCACCAAGAGGAAGACTCAACAGGCGAAAAATTGGTACCGATTGCCCGGCTCCAGTCAGATGCGTCCTTCTCGCCGGTATCACTGGCACTGCGAAGGACATCCACAAGGGTTATCGCCACTGTAGCGTATGCATTCAACAGGGTGCATTCTGGATGGTGCATGGGATTGCAGGAAATCATAATCTCGACAAATGGCCTGTTGTTAGACAGTAGGCTGGCTTCTACGATCGAAACACCCTTTGATGCGCGATATCAGGGTAAAGACAAATGGGAAATGGCCACCCGTGCCGCCAGCTCTCTACCAATGCCTCTCCACCCTCAACTGATGAGTCCACCTACCTCACTATCGTACGAGCACCCCTTTCTCGTATGTACACTAGCGGATAATACCATCATGTCATTCATGGTAACCTCGAATGAAACGAAGCTGGAGGTTAGTGCCGGTCGACGTCTCTGGGGTCATACGTCTGCTGTCTCTGGAGCCGAGGTCAACAATCGAGGGAAGGCCGTATCGATTAGCTGTCGAGGCGATGAAATACGGGTATGGGAATTGGAGCCTGTGATGACGACCAGCATTCAAACGAAAACTAGCACGCGAATCAAGGCGGTTCACGATCTGTCTGGAATTGCCACGGCCTTAGCAGAGCGAGGCTCTGGGTTGGGGCTTGCTCTCCACGAATTGAAGCGAGAACTCAGTCTTACTCGAAGATGGGTAGGATTTGATGAAGAACAAGTCGTGATATTAGGTGAGAGAGACCAGACACAGATAATGGCGCTGTACGATTTTACATAGAAGTTTTGGCGCTTAGAGAAATGATATATGGGAGTAACGACTCGAAGAGAAGAGTTCTGGCCTATCTCAATCTGTGAACCCTTCAAAACTCTCAGGCCCATCCAGATCACGGTTTTGCATACATAGTGGATAACGGCCTGCAAAGGATCGAGCCAGTGGAGTGGACGAAATACTAAACGAGGCGACTCAGGCGACTCGCCCCCGTTGGCTTTGGCTACTGCGGGCTGGCGCAGCGCCTGGACGCTGGAACAGTGAACGTCAAAAAACTGTGACGAAAGAATCAATGCCCCACTAATTATTCTTGCTGCTTGCACGTTGACTGCCGCTGTTCATTTTCTCCTCCGCCTTCACTTTGCCCTCAACCGCAATCCAAAACAAATTCATTGCACCCTACAATAACACAATCTGTGGCTCAAAGTCAAGATCACGCTCAATAAAACAATCAACTTGCCTTTGGTACGCTTTTACGATCTTCCTGTCTCCCGAAGACATCAATACTAACGGACTGGCTTCAGTGAGCTCAAACTTAACACTCTACAAGATGGATCGTGGCTGCTACAACTGCGGTGACTCGTCTCACCAGGTGCTTATGATCGCAATGACTACTCTGTTACACCCTCTTACTTAACTCCAGGCTCGCGACTGCCCTAAGAAAGGAAACCCTACCTGGTGAGCAATCCTTCTTTCATTCCAAAATACAATGGCTGACCAAGTTTTGCTAAACAGCTACAACTGCGGTGGTATGTCGCACCCTCGCCTCTTTCCAATCCCTTCCAGCTAATGTATCCCACAGCCGAAGGACACGTCAGTCGCGAATGCACTGCCGCTCCCAAGCCAAAGTCTTGCTACAAATGTCAGTTCGATCTCAAAGATGTCTGGTTGAAAACAAACTGACAGAAACAGGTGGTAACGAAGGACACATGGCCCGTGACTGCCCTCAAGCTGGTCCTCCTGGCGGCGCTGGTGCTGGCTGGGGCAGCGGCGGAGGTCAATCCTTCGGCGGCGGGAACTCCTATGGCGGTGGCCAGACTCGTGAATGCTATCGCTGCGGTGGACAAGGTCACATAGCACGGTGAGTTCATCATTATCCGACGCCTTCGGGACAACTTCTGATTGCTCAGTGACTGCACCTCATCCGGTGGTCAAGGTCAAGGCCAAGGCGGTTATGGCGGTGGTGGCTACCAACGTGAGGGTGGCTACAGCCGTGGTGGTGGTGGCGGTGGCGGTGGTCAGACCTGCTATGTGAGTTCTTCCACTCTGTTCTGCCAGGCGCATTACTGACCAAAGAACAGTCATGCGGCGGTGTCGGTCATATGTCACGGTATATTCTACCTTCTGCTCTAGTCCTGGTGTCCCGACTAATCCGTTATCAGCGACTGCACTCAAGGCCGAGCTCAGAAATGCTACAACTGTGGTGAACAAGGTCACTTGTCTCGCGATTGCCCATCCGAGCCAAGCTCTGAGCGCCTCTGCTACAAATGTGAGAATGTCAATACAGACAGTGGTTACGTATGCTAAACGCAATTCAGGCAAGCAACCAGGACATCTCCAGTCCGCTTGCCCTGCCTAAATGGCTTGGGCTGAAGCTCCGACAAAATCTCTTTTCCTTTCTTACCGATATCACAAAAGCACGGTCCCATGGATGCTCGATGATGAGAACGTGTTCTCGAACATCATGATGACATGACAATACGGCATTCAACAATTACTGATAGTTTCAAATTCTTTATCAACGGCGAATGGACGACTATCCTGGGTACCACATGTGATTTGGTGAAAGGCTTTCTTGAAACCAGATGGATATGGACTTGATTTCGAATGGTTTTTGCAATGCAGGATAAGACGGGAGAAGATGAAGAGCTGTACGAGAATATCATGCGTGGCATTCCTGCTGGAAACGACCAAGAGTACTATGCATCTGGGTGATCATGGTAACTTGAAGTGGCTTCAGGCGGTTTTACAAATGTCAACATGGAATATGCAAGTCGAGGCGATGCGAGGAGCTGAAATTGAAGACACAGTCTGGCAATCACATACTTAGGTAGTTGTGGCTTGCCAGAGAGCACCAAAAGTCAAAAATTGTTGCGTTTGATCATTGCTTTCCATTCCAGTCATTCGGTATCATTACATAAAAGTGCCCCGTACCAGGACCTCACATAGTCGACGTGCTGAAATAGTAATTACTCCAAAGATACTCGTACTCCTCGACGACCGTGCCCGCCAAATCGATCAGCGGCCTACCCTTCAAGGACTCCGCGACACCATGAATCCATGTCTTCGTGACATTCTCGTAGAACGCTCCTCTCATACCCCACCACGCCAGACTCCAGCCTCGCTTCTTCAACTCGTCCCTCTCGAGTGCGGACAAACCGTTCCTCGCACCGCCGGGCACACGAGCTGCGAGATCGGCCTTGGCCATCTGTCTCGCGAAATACTCCATCGCGAAGCCCACGAGCCAGGGCGTCCAGTGACGCTTCCACTTTGTGCCTTCGTACCCATAACTCCGTGCCACTCGCTGCATCATGAGCGCGTACACGACAGGCCGGAGAATGTACATTATCTCAGCGGCCTGGCCACGCAGCGTCGTGAGTTGGTGGAGCAGTTGTTTCGCGGGCTTGACGTCGTCAGCTGTAAGCACATGATTGAGCAGATAGCTTGAGACGGTTTCTGGCGTCGGTAGTGTTGGAAGTGTAAATCCCGTGCGCGGCATACTGTACGGTTCGGATATGGAGAGTGAGGATGGGGGTTTGCCATTGCCGGAGTCAGACAGTGGTGGTGTTGGGACGCCGGCTTCGCCCAGGGCGGCCTTGACGTCGAAGGAATCGCCGTTGTCGGCACGCAGTGCTTGGAGTTCGTCTTCTTCTTCATCTTCTGCCTCGACGGGCGCAAAGTCCTCACGGAGAGGCATCGGCGGGCTGACTAGTGGTCGCGAATTGGTGAGTCGCATTAAGAGTAAGCGGCATATCGCTTTGAAGGATTCCAGTAGGACGACTACGCGCCATCGGGTCTTCTCTCCGCCGCGCCGGCGCGCAACCATCTCCCAAAGTAGTTCTGTGTATTGTGCGATCTTCATGAGTGTAGCGATTTTGGAGTATAGTGATGATGAGGTCGTCCAGAATGTGGTGTATCTTGCATGGAGGGAGGGTTTGGGAGTTTGGAATTTGAGAGTCTTGGATTTCAAGACTGTGGGTGACAGTGCCAGGAGGGATGCGCGCTTTTTGAGGAGATGATCGTGGTAAATGGAGAGGAGTTGGACGAAGGTGTGGACGGACTCAGAGGCGATTTCGGCATCGTGGAAGCGTGCGCCGGGGAGAAGATAGGTGAGGGAACGGAGACTCTGTTCTACATTGGATACGGCCGATGCGTTGTGTGCGACGTAGTTTGCGTATGTGGAGGGAAGGCTGAGGGCAGCGGAGGATGCGCTGGAGAGAGCATTCATGGTCGCGTGTGCGGAACGGCGAAGCGTCGAAGACGCCATCGCTATAGGGTCTGGATTGTCGTTTCCAGACGACTATCGCAGGGAGATGACGGCACCCTCAATATGCTGATGATGTCGACTCTTGCGGATTGGAATAAAGGATAACGGAACAGATTGATGTCGAGATGCAGATGTGTCAGGGAGGTTGGTGGACGTCAAGCGTGAGATGCGGTGCGGTGGTCTGTCATGATTGGCTGTTTCAAAGTGCCGAGGCATGTCTTTATCAAATCGACCTCCATGATGTATCATCGACCATCAACAACGAGTGCGGCTCCGGTCTCAACGGCACACATATCGATCTGATCGATTTGCTGAAGGACACTGTCTTGCATAGGCGGCACGAGGCTGGCCCTTGTCAGGGAGAAAATGTGCCTGCCCTAACAAAAACAGCCGCAAGGTGAGACAAGTCGGGTATCTTTCCGTCTTTTCCCATCAGCACAATGGACCTCCTATATCCAGGAGTTGAATGAACACCGCCTCAGGTGTCTGTACGGCAATTTTATTGTCTGCTCGCGCCGCACCCATCCATCGGAGTCGGTTACACCTGCCTCTGGCGGGTGGGAAAGTCCAGGAAAAGGTCAAACCGATCTTTCCCTGCGACTCTTCCCTTCAAACCACCTTGTGAAAGCAACATCTTCAAAACAGCGACAACAAGACTCTCAATCACGACGCTGTGTCCTTTCAAGACATCACAAAGCCTCAGTCCTGATCAGTCGGCGAAGAATCTATCTCGTCGTCCTCTACAGCATCAACACAGCTTCTTCTTCTCGTCTAGTCCTGTCAGACCTTCTCTCACACTACAAACCGATCTATCCAAGCCTAGAAGTCACGATGGCACCAAGAAAATCCACCAGAAATACCACGAAGACCTCAAAAACCTCAAAGAGCACCACCACCAAGCCTGCCAGCACTCCTAGCGGTCCATGGTCTGCTGCTCGCGTCCTGAACGGTTCTTCCCCTATTCCGAAGAAAGACATACACGCATTCCTCGTCGCTGCGATCTCTGGCTGGTCTACCAACTACACTGAAGCCGAGAAACGCACAATCATCGATTCTCTTCCTCCACGTCTTCGCAAATACAATGAAGACATCTACGGCGCTCTGATGTGTCCTATCACCGCAGATTACGTCCAAAACGATCCCTACATCAAAGCCGCAGTCCCCACGTTCAAGCAGGCTGTGGCAGACGGTTTCTACGAGCAGGGATGGCAGAATAAGGCCAGGAAGGCCATGCAGGAGCGTCAAGATGGCAGATTTGACGAGTATTTGGAGGAGTTGGTGGAAGCAGCATTTGGCGAGGCTGAGGTGGCCGGTGAGGCTGAGGAGGGCGACAGCGAGGATGGGGAGTGGGAGGCCTGATAAGGCGGGAGTGAACAATGAGCACAATAGCAGATAATTCGAGCATCGTGAGTGAAGGGCTCCTAGAGTCAATAAGATGACTTTCCACCTCTGTCCAGGGCGCACTTTCTAGTTCCATTGACTTCGCTTTCCTCAATGACTCCCAGGAGTGCTTCGGGCCACATAACCTAGTAACCCTCGTTAGCATAGGCGCGCTTCATATATCCAGTGCTATAATTCTTCTTGATGAGTTCTCGGAGTGCTTCGCACTTAAAGAACTCATATCACTCGTTAGCACGGGCGTTTTTCAGATATCCAGTGCCATAGTTTTTTCCAATAGTCTTCAAGAGTGCCCCGTACTCAATGGGCCAGCATACCTCGTCTGATAAGGTGCCCTCCACAATACTGATTGTCTTGTCACCTCCTTTGCAACGGGTGTACTTCATAGACTCAAATCTTCGATCCCCCTGGTTGTAGCCAGAGGTATCCAGCATCACATGTAACGACCTTACCACCTTGCAACTGGAGTTCCGCTCGTTTCTAAAGCATTGCAGATACCCATTGTAGGTAGTGTACCACAGCATTGACAGGTGACCAACCTGGGGTTGGAAACTGGTCCAACGTGATGCAAACCACGCTGACAACGGACATGCTTCAGGCCGACGGCAAGGCAACAAAGCAGGAAATGCACATCAATGTGCTGGTAGAGGGAGACTGCCCCAAAGGAGGTGCATGCAGATGATGAGAGATCGTGGAACGCCAGATGCTAGGACAACCACTGCGGGAAAGGAGTCCGCCTGCGTCAAAGACAGGTTGCATAGCATAACGGTACTGCGGGAACCCGGGCCATCAAGCCAGCCTGTGTGACGGAAGGCCGACCGTACCACAGTACAAGAGATCTTCGAATCATGGCACACCCACTCATATTGACACGGACTCACAGCAAAACAATCCTGTTGTGATGTCTGCCTCGTATCCAAATTCTCGTCGACACCAGTGTATCGGATATTTGCTTCATGCGATGTGACGTGTCGAGCACGAGAAAATCGACCGATCGACCTGATCATGGGTAAGCCCGGCGGGCCTGTTGCCATGCATGTATGGAGACCCCGGGAAACATAGCGCCCCAAGCGATCACCAGGCTCGATCAGGGTCGATATTCTAGGCAGGCTCAACACCGATTGAGAGCAGTATACTGGGATTAGGTGAGCAGACCGACCAAGGCAGGTTACGAGACAACTGGATGTTTTCCGAGAAGGTCAAGACTGCCCTCCGCCAGGTAGGTAGAAAGGGACGGCTAGCACGACGTTGACGACTTCACATCGTTACTGCGGCGAGAACATTTAACCACCTCGAAGGCCTGACTTGGGCTCAAGGACTGAAGGGAGTAAGTTTATGAGCAATCAATTGCGGAACGAGTTTCGTACGTTAACACTGTCCCAATTCAAACTGGCCAGGGGCGGTGTGTAGTAAACAGCGCAAATCATCTGCTTCAAAGAAGCTGGTGTTCCTGTCTCAAACGTTGGTCTCAGCCTGGTCAGCGACTAAGAAACAAGCGAGTGTGCGCCAGGACGACTCGGCCCGCGAAAAGGCCCGCGACAGGCTAGTCGTCCGAGCCTTACTGGCTTTTCGAGTACAGGAAAGATTCATCCGAAAGAAATTCGCTCTCATGGGTAAGAAAAATGGCCATAGGGGTGAACTGTGTCTTCTCCCGGTTGGGTTGCAATACCAGCGACGGGGAAGCAGGTAGTCAGGCCGTTTAAACGGCTGTGGCGTCGAATGGTGTTTCCAGAACCTCGCCAAACAGGTTGGTCCAGCTGGATACGGGATAGACAGCAGCTCTCTCTTACCAGGATGAACATCCAGTATCCATCAGTCTTCGAGGGGACAGAGCTGCTATGTCCGAATAGTATCATTGTAACAACACAGCAGTCGACATTCGAACAATAAGGATAAAGACAGCCCAAGTTGTCAACTCGTTTCGCTGGTGAACTGTCAGAAATGATTGCATCAACAAAATTGGGGGTTTGAACCGATTTGCCCGAACTTGCCAACCCCAGCCCACCCGCTTCCACCATTATCACATTGAAATCCTCCGACGGAGCCTCCATCTACCGATATTTCTCGCCAAAATGATCCATAGGTCAATAACTGCGCGCTTGTCAATTAAGGCGATCGAAGTCCCAGCGATCCTTTGAGGTCTGCGGTACACTCCCTGTTTCAGCTTGGCTTGAAACAGCGCAACGATCTTTGGACGTCCTAAAAAGTCCAATGGTATGCCTGGCCTCTTGGCTTTTCATGCGACGGCCGACTGCTTGCATGCTGCAGCAGTCAAGCACATGACTTGTCAGGAAAAGCACAACAAAATGAAACTCCAACCGTTTTTCTTGGCCTTAGTTGTGGCGCTTGTCAAAGTGCAGCTGCGGATGTTGAGTCGTCCTCATCCGAAGTGTGTTATGTGCCTTTTTGTGAGAACCATCAGTTTGTGAACAATCCCCATGGCCCGTCATGGCAAATTCAAACACCTCTGCGGCGCAAATGCATGCCAGAGTAACCGGCGAGCGGCATCTCTCTGTGGCTTTTCTCCGGTACCCAAGGAAAGTCCCATCCTTGATTAGTGCCTGGCACCACGTGTATTCTGCGCATCATGCTTGTTTTCCCAGAGTAGGAATAGTCGGTGTGTACACCGCTTCTCACCGCCTTCCATTGAGGCTTCTAGTTTGCATGGTTTCGACTGTGATCAGTATGAATGAGGCATTGTTGTCGTCACAGCCAGCTTCGCACTGTTTCCCCTTGGTAAGTGCGGTTGATGGTCAATGTTCTCACATGTTTGATGGCGGGCTGCGTCTGACACTACAGTATCACAGCAGAAAATCCACGATTCCTGCCATGCTGCAGTTCCGAATGCCGAACTACCTTGAGACTTTGTCTACACGTCCCCTGCCGTGTCCTGTACGTCAACAGTCTTCTTTCGATTGATGGGGGTGTTCGAACCAGACTTGTAGGAGATGAGACCGGCAGGCGTATGGTCCTTTCGTTTCTGCACCTAAGGAGAACTGTCAATTGCAGGATTGACATGGCGCCTGACAACGCAGGGGATGGTGGATCATTTGAAAGGTGGAGTTCCTTGCTAACTAGGTCCTGCAAACGGTCTGTCCCCCTTCCCTTCTTGCTTTAAAACCTCGTATCAGTCCCTGAGAGTGCACGGTGAAGAGGACACGGAGCAATAACGTGAATGCAGTGGGCCGGGGCGGGATAAAGGCGTCATAGTGTTGAACTCAAGAACAGAAGCATATTGTTTCCAAGGCATTATTGTTGTCTGCCCTGTGAACCATCTTTTGTTGTTCCATCCTCCCACGACGAGCGGATCCAGCAAACTTTATTCCGAGTTCCCCGAGAAGGCTAAAGAAAGCGGGACGAGTACGATGGGTGTTGGCTCCTTAGGGGTGCCTTGAAAAGTATGTGAACGTGGAACATTTCGAGGCTTGCGTAGGCCGGATAACTAGAGCGAAGGATGTTGTCACTATAATGCTTGACGAGATGGTGGGAGGGTAGACCGCTTTGTTGGCTTGGGCTCAAGTTCAGTTCGACTTCTCGGCGCGGTGTCCCGTGGTTAATCTTCATCGCGACTGTCAATCTTTCCAGAGTGGCTCAGATCATTAATGGGTCGTGCATATCATTGATTTGCGGGGTCAACGACGGCAGAATACGAAGAAGAAAACTTTCCTTGTAAATCGATGAAGAAAAGTAACATGTACTGTATCATATCCGAAGAATCGTAGAGAACTGTCCTGGGGAAAGAAGACCTCATTTCACGTAATAGTAGGAAGTGCATCCCACATCATCATCATGCCTTCCAAGGCATCCAGTAGGAACTTCCTTCCCCCATACGTAATAAAACGAATACTAAGAAAGAAGAACACTTCCGCAAGATCTTATGAACTTAATCTCATCTTCATCATCCTGTCAAAAAGTGTGCTCAGAGTCTATCAAAAGCTCGCTTTCGCTTAGCTTCTGGCACTGGCAGGTCTTGCTTTGACGCCATCGATGCTCCGCCCCCTGTTGCTAGATGCAGATGCTCCTGCAAGCCGCTCCCTTTCAAACTTCAAAACGGTGAACCCCGGTCAGAATACGTACCAGGCACAGGGGTTGAGCACTCCCTCCTCTGGGTCGATATGCAGCCTCCCCTATCATTAGGGCTAAGAGGCCGCCACAAAGGAAAATGGATCCTTCTGACTCTGTTTGTGACGATATCTTGCTTGATGTTCTCCCGGTGCATCCAAGACCGTGCTAAACGACGAACGCTGCAGGGGCGACCTGGTGCAGAACGCGTGCAGCCGTCCGCTGCCCGCTGGTATTCGGATGACCATAATAGAGACAAAGTACATACCGCCAACTCCGCTCTCTAAGCTTGTTTGCGCCGTCGTTCTGTCAGGTTGCCAATACCAGCGTGCAAGTGCCAGGCTGTGGTGGGCTCGCTCACAGGGCTGTCCACCTCCTGCCAGCTGCCACGATGGCTGATGCAAAGGAAAAGAGCAATCTATGGCAGACTGCTGCCGAATTGGCCCGCTCATTCAGACCGCACTTTCGAACATCCTCCATCATACTGCTGACCACTGAGTACTGAGCACTTCTTAAACAATAGTTCCTGTCTATGAGAAAAGATTCCCTGAGTCCGCCCCTTTCTCCTTCTCGACAAGTTGGCATATCTCTGGAGTCTCGCGTATTCTCTCATCCGTATCCCTGGAACATTGCGTGGAAACACCGGCGCCCTGCTCAGTCCTCGTTGGTTATCGCCCTGATGCAAGAAAGAACGCTACCTTTCCCCTGGTAACTTATTAGGACTCAACCTTCTTGGCTTATTTTCAGCCTCACGCATTCACGACAATCAACATTCTCATGCTGGTTCTTCCTCATGTGTATGGCACCATCCACACACCGTGTGCGGCGTCTATCACTCCACCCCATTCCAGTCAGGAAACAATCTCACCACCCATCGTGGATATCTCATCGCTGCTCAAGTCAGCCGAAGACGACGAAAACCAGTCCATCAGCTCTCCTGCTTCGGTCTCTCGCTCAGGATCGGTGCCATCGAGTGTCACAACGAGCGTGGCACCCTTGCCACCTCAGCCGCGCTCCGCGGTACCAGCCAAAAGACTCTTGTCAAGCCAGGACCATCCCATCCAGTCACCGGCCAAGAAGCAGTCCAAATGGTCTCCCGAAGAAGACACGAAGATCATCCAACTCCGTCAGGACGGTATGAAATGGGAGGACATCAGCAAACATTTGCCTGGTCGTAGCGCCATCAGCTGCAGGTTGCATTACCAGAACTACCTGGAGAGAAGGAGTGAGTGGGACGAGGACCGCAAAAACAAGCTCGCAAGGTTGTACGAGAGGTATGTTGAGAAACGTCGCACCAGATCGCGCCACGCAGAGCTGTCCAATCTTGTCTCACCCGCATCCACCCAAACGTTACAACGAGTCACTAATTCGTGCTTGTGATTATAGGTTCCGCGCGGAAATGTGGTCGAGAGTCGCCGAAGAAATGGCGATGCCCTGGAGAGCAGTCGAAGCCATGCATTGGCAGATGGGCGAGCACGAAATGGCGAAGCGTGCCGGCGTGACGCCTTTCTCCCTCAGCAACCCTACCACTACCTTCGATTCGATGACCTTACCTCCAAGAGCACAGTTCCGACACGGCCCTCCTCCACGACTGCAGCGCGCATCAACACTAAACGATCTATCGTTGCCAGGACCACTGCCAGGCCCCCAGCAGTTGCCCTCGTTAGCAGAACTCACAGCAGGACTACCAGCGCTCACGAGCCCTCCATACCAGAGCACAGATCCTTTCCATCACCTGTACAGTAACTCCAGGGACCGGCAGTCCCCTTTTCGATGACATTTTTTGGTTGGCATCGTACTCTGAGCGTATTTTTATGAAAGGCGGGCGTGAGGATTGAAGTTTCGGCTGATCATGATTGTCTTTTGGTCGAATTTTGCGCATACATGGTCCTCTATAATACGCAGGCCGGACCTGTAATAGTATTGATGTGACGGTCGAGCAGACGAGCATCGAAGCAATGGCATATTGCATCTGAGAGATCTCACTTTTGTCGAGCAATAATGATCCACCAGTTGTCGCGGTCGTACCCTGACTTGACTATCCGGGAACCAGCAGTCTCTGCGTCGTTCTCAAGTTCACCTTCGTGATACAAGTGGTAGTATCGGTGGTAAGTGGTGGGTGCACTATCTGGCTTGGTGTTATGCATCGGCTTCAATACCCAGGGGACCAACTGATCTTGCTGGTCCCCTCTATCCCACCCTCGTCGACTATTTTTCTGTTCGAGAGCCCATACAAAAATCAATGCTTGTCCTCCTTCGTTTCCTTTCGAAGGCGGTCTGAGAGTCTCAAGAATCACCCTAATGGCATCGATCCTACGATCCCTCGACGAGAGATGGTGTATAACAGCGATCGATATGGCAAAATCGAAGACACCCCTGGGATGAGGCAGGCTCAGCGTATCAGCGACAACAGCACTATGAGGCTGCCGTTGCCTCGCGATCTCCACGAGCGCCTTGGACCTACACTCGTAGTCTCTGTCAGTAAAATCCCATCTTACCTAACATGGCAAAGAAATGCGCTGTAACATGGAAAACAAATGCGCTGCACGGTCTTACCTGTCCGACGCCACGATAAAAACATCCTTGTTGACACTCAGATACTTGCCGTTCCCACAGCCAATGTCCAAACCCACGGCTCCAGCCGGTAACGCCCTCAGAAACTCGTCGACCACGGGCCACGGCTGTCAAAGCTCGAACTCGTCAGCTCACGCCCACACAAACGGCTCAAAGTATAAGAGGAGGAAATCATCGACACAAACTTTACCTTGTACCGAGTCTCGGAGAAGTGAGTCGCAATCTCCTCGTAGACCGCGTGGACATGTTTTTCCTCGTACTTTCGTGGCTCTACGTCCGTGTCCGCGTTATCGGTCTTGGCGTTGGCCATTGCAAAAGTACTAGATGTACTAGATGGCAATTAAGAATCGCATCAGTACCGAAATGGTAGTGGCTGATGAAGCATGGTTTATGAAGCGGTTCCGGTCGCGACGACAGTGTAATATTCAGAAAGTGGTGTGATATATCAGTCGACATCGTGAAGATGTGACTGTTTGAGTTTGGGGGAAAAGTCGTCGATGGCTAATGTTCGGCATTGAAAAGTATCACAGATGTCGGAGACACAGCCTTGCCCCTCGCGAGGCTGCCAGAGACTTTCCCACTACTGTAGAAGGCCACATGAGGCAGGCCAGAATCGTCACGTACGAACACGCAAATGGTTACAGAATGCAAGACCTTGTATTATCCAAATGGCTCACCATTGAGCCATGAACCAAGAAGCTGCACGCATGAAGATGGCCGCGAAATATGTACGGCTGTAAATTTCCCATATTGCCCTGCCTCGGTGCTCATATGCAAAAAGGCCGCTTATATCAATCATAATACCTCCACAACTTGCCCTTGCACTGTCGGGCGTATATCGGTCGAAGATTGAAAGATGCTCAGGATACCCGAGCTTCTGATCATTAATGCCAGTACAATCAAAGCGAATGGAATCTGTAACGTAAGTTAGCCGAAAGAACATAGTAAATCCTTCACCAACTTACCCAGAAGAAGAACAATTTTCTGTCACGACTCAGCGCAACCCTTTCCACTTCCTGCACAAGGTCTAATCGACCAGCCTTTGTCGGTGATGAACTGGCGGCATGTTGGTCATCTGAACGTCTCTCAAAGTGGAGGTCTGCTGCTGCATCCGTGGCCGCTTGAAGTGCAGAAGACTTTTTCAGGGCCCAATCCTCGTTGTTGCCCTCATTTTCCGGGTATAGGTCTCCGTAGGCAGGAGGCGGAGATGAGGCAGAGGACGAGGAACCGGTCAATGTCTCCCACCAGCCCTCACGAGGGCTGGTCTGCTGTCTCGAGCTCGGCCGCTGTGGGAAGAGAGAGCTCACCCGGCGGACCATTGGTTCTCGGTAGTCCTGCAAGGCCGCTAATGGCCCATTGAGGTTGCCGAGATTGGGCATAACCGACTGAGCACTCTCATTGAACTGGTGCAGTTGCGCAACGAGATGATCACGCCATGCCAGCATATAAGCTGAAGGCGCCGCAGCAGGCACCTCACTGGCACCATCCGTCCGTGGAAGAAGAGGTGGTTGAGCTGTATTATGCTGTGCACTGTTCCTCCGCGAATGCTGAACGCTTGCCACAGCCCTACCGATAGGACGTGCGAGTGGCAGTGGTAATTCTAGATCACCACTGTGCAACTCTGTGGGTGTCTCTTCTTCGTCTTCGCTATCGTCTGAGTTGTCCGAGTCAGTGATCGTATACTGATCTGAGGTTGTATCCCAGAATGATCTGAGGGAAGAAGAGCTTCTGCTGTGTAGCCGCATAGGAGTTCCACCGGTACTCCGGGAGCGATAATGAGCCACCGGATTCATAGTAGCTTGATATGCGAGTAGTGAGGTCGCCAGATCTGCAGGTGTAAAGTGGCGGATGCTTCGTGCCTTGTGATTGCCACCCGCTAGCCGGAGTCGATGGATTGCATGCGTGTGTCCATTCATGGCAGCATGATGCATGGGTGTATGACCGTTGTTATCGACCACATTGGGATCAGCACCTCTAGACAGCAAGCCGGCCACGAAGCGAGTCAGGCCTAGAGATGAAGCCAGATGGAGCAAGGTGAGGCCTGACGGTCGGCGGAGGTCGAATCTGGGTTCCTTGAGATGTCTCTGCTCATCCATACGCTCCAGAACATTAAGCATGGTGGCTTCCAATTCAAGCGTATCAAGCGGCACGCCGCTGGAATAGCCTGCGCTGCGCTGGTGTCCCCCATTCATGCCGTAAGCGCTGTGGGATGGCCACATCGAATGTGATTGTCCTTGTAAGAGCTGCTGGGCGGCCGAGTACGGGTCATCTGTCGGATGTTGCAGTTGCTTCCCAAGAGTCCTCAACGCAAGACGGAACATCTCCAGTTCTCGATCATCAACGTAGGTGAACAGGGAAGGTCGAGTTTGAGACTGTGGCTGCATCGTAGAGTATTGGGGATGATCATGCTTGAAGACAACAGCCACGACACCAGGCTGCAGAGCCGGTGGCGCAATGCAGTTCAAGCACTTCTCTCCCCAGAATGTGGTCGTGGTCGCCTCGGTGTCTCCGAACATGACTTCAAGACCTTGATAAAATCCATTTCCGAGCAGGGTCACTTCAGTGCCGCCCGTAACAGAACCTTCCGCGGGCACCAGTTTGTGTATCAGAGGAGGTGGACGTCGAGCTGGTTGTTGCATAAGCTGGTTGTTAACTGCTTGCCCGAATGCAGCATCAGAGGCACCAAAGCTATTCCTTGCGGAGCCTGGACTACCAGGTCGGCTCGGTTGACGGGAGGGTGGCGCAGACATCATCGCCTGCCGGGGGATGTTTTCTAGACTGAAAGAGCGGTTGATGCTGGAACCAAATGTGGGGTCGTTGCCGCTGGGAGTAGGCGGACTCGTTCCGTAGGGCCCGGAGCGTGATGGAGGCATTGCAAATGGACGATCATGAGGGCCCATATATGATGGCATGTTGTGGGCGTATGGAGAGGAAGCCGCAGTATTGGGCATTGTTGAAGGCCCATGGGCCATCGGTTGGGTGGTGTCCAGGCGTGTCATTGTCAGGCCTGTTGGCACCTTTCCAGAGCCGCTTTGCTTCCTCCTCTTTGTCGTTGGGCCAGTAGGTCCAGTGGGAGATGCAGGCCTGGAAAGATTTCGCGCAGTCATAGTGCTTGCGGTGTGGTTTGACATGGTAGATGGTATAGCAAACGGGTTGGAGGCCGGTGCCATAGGAAAGTTGGGGTTGAAATTGTTTTGCAATCCCTGCAAATCTGTCGTGGAGAAGGATTGCTTGAACGATTTAGAGTTCACAGCAGCTGGCTGATTTTGCTCAGGCCCTCCGGTCGAGAAGACACCAGCACCTGGTACCTGCGGCGTCGTAGTCGGCGCAGGTACAGAAGGATTCGATGCGGTAGTGGGAGCAGTGTGGGTTTTGTGGTCGTCAGTGATCATGATAGAGTTGGTCATGGCTTGAGCAATGACCTTGTCTTTGGAGTCCTTGATCGTGAAAATAACTTGAAACCCCAGCTTTTCATTTTGATGGCGACAGTAACAAGCGATGCGCATGGGAAGCTCGACTTGCATTGCACTAGGCGGCGTAGCGTTGCGTGCAGACGCCGCCTGGGCTTCGTGAGGCACTTCAGTCCATTCTTTCACTTCATTTGTGTTGAAAACAACCACTCTTCTTTCCTCATCTTTTGAAAACATCTCTTCTTCCTCCGGTTTTTTCTGCTTCTTCCTCGAGGCTCGTTTTCTTTCCCGCTGTATGCATCCCAGACAGATGCGTACTTCCCCGCCGTTCAACGGCCTGTCTTCATCATCTTTCGAGGTGGACGATTCGGCGGAGGAAGCTGGACTAGGGCGAGTATATGGTGACGTATCTTCTCCTCGCGCACGCGCCCAGGCCCTTTGCAACTTGACAGGATCTTGCATGGCGCTTGTGCACACCAAGGACGTATGAAGCTCCAGAACCTCCGGGGAGCGGTGAACTTCAGGCTTGGCCAAGAATTTGGGTTTGGATACGGTATACCTAGGGAGCCTGAGCTTCTTCACTCCTGAGGGAAGTGCAGCAAGAGTCAATTTGATTGGAATCTGAGTTTCGACTCGAGACTTCAATGAAGTTGGGTGGACCGTCAAGAGCTGCACACCTTCAGCGGACGTGATTGTGGATGGCGGGGATGAGATGTCTTTGGTGAAAGTAGACGGAGTCGCAGAGGACTCTGGATCAAAGGTGAATGCGGCGGTCGAGAATTGGGCGTTTGGGGAAAAAGTTGCATTTCCTGGAGAATCGCCGTTCATCGTGATATGATTGAATGTCTCTTCTAGTCCAGAGGATGGCGAATGCTTACTCCACGGAGACTGGCCTTGCGCAGAGGGGAGCATCGCATTCAACGGCGATTCTTCTCTAGAGCCAGGGAAGAAGAATTGAGCTTGTGCATTGGACGGGAAGGGAGCAGCAGACTTCTGCTTTGCGTAAGGCGCGAAAGTGCCCTGTCTGCTGAAGGGCTGAGCAACCACGGCGCGCTTCATAGGATTGGCACTGATGGCGTCAAATCCACTCGGCGTGCTCGCAGCGGTCTCGAAGTCGAAGGCTGAGTCCATTTCTTGGTTACTCGTCTCAAAATCCTGCTCCATACCCACCATTGGCGCGTCTTCGAACATTTGCTCATTTGATGATATCGAGTACCCATTGATACCACTTGACCAAACACCTTGTGCGGTTTCACCCGCTGGAGGAGATGCGGTGGAGTTGGCTGACATGTTGCGCTTCTGATCTGAGGGAGATTCTGAGGAGGACGTACTGGAGCCAGAGGCGGAGCCTCGAGGTGACCTTGCAAAAGAAGCACTGTTCGGGCGAGGACTGTAGTCATTCGACTCGCGCTTGATGGACAAATCGCTCGGATTGAGGTAGCCCGCAGAAGCCGTCGAAGTGTCGCCATCAGGAACCGGGGTGTCCAAGAACGCATCGAAATCCTGACCTGCAAAGCCCGGCGCTTGACTCAGTGATCCCCCAAACAAGTACATATCCTCATCCTGTATCGACGCCATGTTGCTGCAACTCCTGCTCTTTTGACCCGAGTGTGCCGGAACTACTTCGACTTTACGACATCATGTTTCTCAATGGACAATACCGTATAGCCGCGCAAGAGGGGTCGAGCAAAGATTCCTTGCGCAGGTGGTGGTGGGGTGTGACAACCAGCTCTATAATCCAGAGGTTGCTTGGTGCTGACTCGTACGTTCTTCGTGGGATTCGAGGCCGGCCAAGTGGCACGCTCTTAGCAACGATTTCGTTTGATCGGTGCGATATGAACAGAGTCTGTCGGTGAGGTCGAGAGATGGTCAAGCGAAGAAACTCGGTGGAGATTATTGAGTGACGTGCCTTTCAGACGATCCAAAAAAGGGCGAAGGTAATATGCCGACGAAGGACCCGTGTTGTAATGCAAGAGAGTATGAGGTCGCAAAGATGAGTGTAAGAGAGTAACCTGGCTTAGTGTGTGGAGGAGGAATAATGGATGGCACTCTGCCTGCAAAAGGAATGATGAGCTTTCGCCCGCGTGGGCCGCGCCAACTAGCCTTGTCTGGCTCGCAGGTTCCCCAGAACTTCGAGCACTGTGATCAACCCACCAACTACGGCTTTTGAATAATAATATTTTGCCTGGTTGTCCTCCTAACTCAAGGCCTCGACTAATCACCATCGGTCGCCTATCTTACTCACAACTCACAGGCTCACAGCCACCTGTTCTTATTCTTCTGCCACCGCCAAACTCTGGACAGCTTGTTTAGTTGAAAGCGACCGCCCTTTCAGACTGACCATTGAGGGTCTCTTCTCGTCCCTGAAGCGCTAAAATATCATTATATCTTCGACCATGAGAATTATGACGGGGCATTCAGTCGCCCTGCGATGATGACCTGCCAAACACCTCGTGCTGCCGTTCCCGTGGTCGCTCCGACTATTGATGATCTTCCCGTCTTGATACGTCGACGCGTCTCGGGCACCTGGCAAGCGAATTCAACGCCACACGCATGTCGGACCGACTGGTCAATTTTGAGAGATTTAGCACACCATGCTAATGCATGAAAGCAGTCCCCGCTAACAGATAGGCGGCCCATAGAGCACGATATACTTTGATGCGATGTTCTCATGCTTTACAAAAGCAAGGAATGGCCCCTCGAGGTCCGTTTTGTGGCACTGCTTTGTCTTGATTATGATGTTGTATAGTCCCGGCACAGACTCCCAATTCATTTGACTCTACTGCGGCTTCCCATAAAGGCACACCATGCTGCAGGGCTATCTCGAGTACATTTCCACCAAGTCCTTTTTCCTCGGGTCTCACGCCACCGTGTTAACAATCATGCTTGCATGGTCCAGCATTGGTCGTCGTCACAACATAGTAGTGTATCCTCTCGACACTGTCCTCACCCTGCTGCTGACACTACTGCACTGTGGCGCGATGCATCTTCGAGATTTCCACACTTTATCTGCATACTCACCACAGAGAATACGACATACGGTATTCACGCCCGCCATTGGGCTCTGAAGATGCATTCACGGCCATCTCATGTCCATCCCCAGGAATGGTATGTGGACCATCTCTCATGTTTATGTGTCCTTCCGTCGGCACTCCCACCGGGTTTTTGCCTTTCGAACTCCGACTTACGAAATATGGGGGAACCAAACCAAAATCTATCGCCTGGTCGTCAGAGGTAAGAGCCTTATCGTCGCCCAACCCCGAATCTTCACCATTCCCGAAGACTGAAAGACCCCTAATGTCGAGATGAAAACGCCCAGCTGTTGGCTCTGACGCCGCTGAGACTCGAGACATCATGTCCGACCAGGATTGACGAACGCAAACGGCTCCAGCCCTCTGACGTGTGCGAAGCTCGCCCCAGATCCTTCAAGTGTCGTATGTTACAGGGGTGTGAGGTGCCGCTTTACTGAATGGTGTTGCCAGATTTTGCATGCGTCACTGGGTGAGAAACATGCGATCTCGGACAGGTGCCTCCCCTGGAAGCCAATGCAAGCTTCCGCTCTTTCCAGAGTCAACAGGCAGCACCTGGCCCGTTATGTTTCCTGCAAATCTGTCGCTCGCAAGAAACAAACACGCCCTCGCGACGCTTTCTATTGCAACTGGTTTCCCTGAAGCTACCGTTGCTTCGGCCTCTCGCCACCTGGCATGTTCGTCCTCCTCACATTCTCGTCTAAATTGGGGAGTATCCACAGGCCCTGGCGCGACCGCATTGACACGACAGCCAGGGTGTATATCCACGGCGTCCCGTGCAAGAGACTTGACCAGACCGTATTGGATTGCTGCTTTGGAGGTCGCGTATACGGCGGAGGCGGACACTCCAAACCGCCCGGCTTCAGAACCAAAAATCACAGCAGAGATATTTCTGGTCTGGGGCGTTGCATGATCTCGTATTCCTCGAAGCCACGCTCGGCATGTTAAGAAGGTGCCGTCGACGTTGACGGTCATTATTCGTTGCCAGTCCACAAGAGGCATATCTGCGAGAGAACCGTGGGGAAGATAAGATAGATCCAACCCAGCTACGGCAATGCATGTTGATATCACTCCGAATTTCTGCCTTGCTGTTTCCATGGCCTGTCCTAGACCCACGTCGTTAGTGGTGTCGACTAATTGCGAATGCAGACGTCTATGTGGCCCTGTCTTAGACTCAACAATGTCGAAGGCCGAGACGAAGCATCCGGCACTGAGGAAGGCGCTGACGACCACGGAGCCTATTGCGCCACTCGAGCCTGTGACCAAAACATGCGTGTCTTCAAGGCCCAAACCGATGTCGAAGGCTGTGTCGGCCATTGTGTTTTGCTGTGTGGTACTATGAAATTGAACGTCTTTCCAACGCAACAAGTGTTGGAGAGCTTAAGTATGGTCAACGTTGCGGAGAAGACCGCGGAGCCAGTCTCCAGGAAATGTGGCAATGTTCACCGTAGAGGCCGTTACCTTAAATTGAATACAAGAGTAGTCACTCTCTGACATTTCGACTCTTTCGGACATAACGCAGCACTAGCCATTGATGCCGGGAATGCCATCGACTTCATCACTTCAGTTCCAGTGATCGACGTGCCGTTCTTGAACCTGAACTGCAGGCTTCCCGAACTTTCTCCAATCACCCATCCTCATCTGCAAGTTCTTATCGGACGCCCACGACCTCGATCTCACCATGGCCGATGACAAACCTTTTGATATGATTGCCCGAGGCCAAAGAGGTAACAATCTCTTGGGCAGCGCCATCTTCATCGGCCTACGCGCTGCCGACCCATTCCTCCAACGCCAACTCCTTCTCAACTCTCCCCTGCCCGCTCTCGCACGCATTCTCGGTCTACGTCCTCCACGCCCTCCGCCAACAGGTGGCCTTCCACTGGCCGGATCAGGCATGACTCCTTACCAAACCCTGCTCTGGGCATTCTCCATCGGCTCAGCAGCCAAGCACATCTTCTGGATCACAGTATTGGGCAACGAACCTGTTGGTCCTGCTGCGGCCGTCGCCGTTGGACTCTTCAACACGACCTTCAACACGCTCAATACACTTGCATTCAACCTTGCGGGGGAAAATCCGACCTTCTTCCCACCATGGAGCGTCTGGGTGGGCACGGCGCTGTACGTCACGGGCATCCTGGTCGAGACTGTGGGCGAGATTCAGCGTAAGTGGTTCAAGGACGACCCGCGGAACGAAGGGAAAGTTTTCACGGGCGGTCTCTTCTCGGTCGTCCGTCATGCTTCGTACCTGGGCTACACAATGTGGCGGACTGGATATGCGACAGCTTCTGGTGGTCCAGTATTGGGTGCGGCAGTTGCAGCATTCTTTATCTCGACTTTTGCCAATCGCTCAATACCCGCATTGGACAATTACATGAGTAAGAAATATGTTGAACAATGGGCCAGGGTCAAGCGAAACGTGCCGTACGCTTTGATTCCAGGCGTATGGTGAAAATGGCTGATGGATTTGTCATGTTACCATTACACTATTCATTCACATTGTGGTCGTTAAGCATCATTAATCAGGCTATGAAAAGTCCATTCGCAAACTCCTGGAACTCACGGTCCTGCCCTCGCCAGGGCATCATGAAGATCGGGTGCTGCGTCCAACCGATTCCTCACTCTCATCGTATGTGGGCAACGTGTCTTTAGTAGCCATGGCTTGTCTGTTGCGCTGCTGTTGTCGAAGGTGGCGGGCTCGTCGGATCTCAAATGCAACAACGCAAAATAGATACAACACCACCATGACGGCTGCAACCGAGCCATAAGCGATACCCGCTTTCCTGGTCTGCGAGTCTGTCTGAAACGGGCTGCTAGACGCCAGTCTGATCCCGAGGCCGCCGTTGATTATGGCCAAGAAGATCAACATGCGACCGACCCAGAGATGGATGCGTCCAATGGCTGTCCGACCGGGTGCCTTAGTGGCCTTGCCTGCTGCCTTCTCCAGGGCCCGCTTCTTGTAGATGCGGTGATGGACGAAGCCAAAGATGGGCTGGAAAAAGGCAATGGTGAGGATGGCTAGACCCAGGCGAGGATGAGGATTATCCCAGATGCCGTATGCTGAGGACTTTTGGGCGAGCCAAATGCCCATTCCAGCAGCGACGACGAAGATGATATAACTGAGGACTTGCCCGACTGCGTGGATGCGTAGGACAACCGGGTTCTGGATATCGAGTCGCAGTAGAATTGCCAGAGATGGGATGAATATGACCCAGACAAGCGAGGCCAGGACGGCGTGGGCTATGAGAATCTGCTTTGCCCGGTTGAACTCAGCCGTGGAACCAAACATATTCGCGCCGTATTGTGAATTGTCGGAGGACGATGAGCCGCTGTTGCCACTGCTACTGCCGCCATTTCCATTGCCGTTTCCACCATCAAAGGGATTGCCGTTGCCGCCGCCGAAACCTCCTCCAAACCCTCCAAATTGAGCATTGGTAGTGGCGAACAGCAGAGCCGTCGAGACGAGAGCGAGAGTCGTGCTTCGGGCCATTGATGCCGGATATTGATCTTGTTATTCGAAACAAGGACGTTGTCTTCACAGCAAAGGGTGTGGAAGAGAAAGAGAGAGCAGGAGGGCGGACCACATGTTCATGAAGATATTCTGGGGTAATACCAAACTCCGACGATCTACAAAGGGGCTGGAGGATGTGTAGGTTGCGGAAAACCAGATTTAGCGACGTGTTCACCAAGAATAGCCAAACTGTGGCGGCGTGCAGAGGAGTCAGCGAATCATCATAGGCGCAGTGCATAGTGATTGGGATGCCTCACCGGGGTGGGTTTGAGAGGAGACGCGTCTCCCAAGGGCCTCGACTGGGGGATGTCCAGAGACAGGTTTAGAGGCCTTTAACGGCAACGTTACTGGACACCGGCCACCTGCTGGCCGATTCTCCGATAACTTTATCCCTGCTGAATGCATCACTGCCACCCTTTCTGCTCCCTGCCAAATACCTTTTAAAGGACTGGTCTTTGCCTAGACACTGATGCAGTTGTGCTCCTGCATGTACTGTTTCATCAGGTCGGTCATCATTCAATAGGAAGCCTACGGTTGAAAGTTGCCTGAAAGGCATGACGTGGTCCAACGTCTCTGCATGTTCTACTGAGAATCCTTCTTTGATATGAGAGTGCAGGAGCAGGCAAGTCATTCGATGCGACAGAGCAGGGTCTCTGGATCAGTGATGCTCTTGCACCCTTTCCGAGCATCTCATCGTAGATTCGCGTTATAACATTGACTGTTTATCACATTTCAGAAAACCAGGCCGCGGAAAGACTCACTGACTTTCCAGGAGCAGGTGGCGGACTATTTGGTTGCAATGACACAGATATGTCCCACATTGCGCAGCAAATCGAGGTCTGGCAGAAACGTTATTGACTGGACTTCACTTCAACTTTTGCATCCGAACTCTATTCACAATCTCAGCGAGATTACTGACTTCTGGTCCAATTATGACACGACGAGATTTGGTTCCAACAGAATATGCAACCATTTTGGCTGACCCTAAGACATTGCTTACCCAGAACACATTTGGATACATCGCCAGCTAACTTCTCCCTGTAATCTGAACCGCATCATCCTCGTGCTTCTGCTGCAAGTGGTCCACCTTGTGAAAATCTGTTCTATTACAGGGTGATGATCTTGACGCCTGGTCGATCTGTCTGCCATGTCCGAGAACAGACGCCGTTCAGCTCGGCAACGAAAGGTCAACCCGAAATATGCAAACGACGGCTGGGATAAAGGCACTTTACGCCTTTTGCGAGAGTCTTCCGAATCCTCTGGCTCGAGTCCAGACGAGAATGCGGAAGCAGCAGAGCTGGATGTCGGCGTTGAGGTCAGAACGATCAAGACCAGCGGTGGTGGTGATGCCTCTTCAGTTGATGGCGACGATGTCTCCATGGCATCAGATGCAGTGTCGAAGTCTTCGGACGTTGAAACTCCTGACGAAGATGACGAAGAACACGGAACGCTCGCTTCGGATGAGGATGCTCCTGCTGGAAACGCACCACGTCGACGCAATCCGCGTCTCCCTCGCAGTGCTGCCAGTACGACGGCACACTCACGGGGCCTCCCATCTGGTCACCAACGCAGCGGAAAATCTTCGATTTATCATCTCACGTTTGGCCCCGACGTCGAAGATTTACATGATGTCCTGCAGGCTCGCGACACCTGGTTGAACGGACGTGACATTACGCTTCCTAGCCGTGCAACCCTGTCTGCTGCTCACGCGAGTCAAACCCCGGATGGCGCCGCAGAAAAAGCGTCCAAGTTCGCCCATTCACAATCTGACCCGATCATGGAGAACCAGATCTTCACTAAAATTGAGGACAATGAACTCTATGCCAGATATCTACTACACGACAAACCATCTCACTCTGTCGTTCTTGGACCTCTTGGTCGACAACAACAATTTCCCCTGGAATACTGTTCACCCTTAGACTTCGGTCAAGCGTTGCCAAAAGCTTTCGGTCTCGAACAAGGTCAGACGTCCCCTTCTCAGGAACGTTATCATGAGGGATGGTTGCTCAACGTAGGTGAAAAGGTACAATGTCTTGCGTGGGCTCCGGGAGATGATGGAGTACAATACCTGGCCATCGTCGCAAGATGCACATCGGCTCAGAGACAGCTTGCACTGGGTGAGGAAGACATCCGTCCGGCATTCCATCCTTCGCCACCATACCAATCCGCGATCCAGATCTGGGCATTTGAGACCCAGCCGACCGGAGTCAAAGGTATTCTAACCTTGTCCATGCAGACAAAACCCCGACCTGCCATCGTTATCGGCACAGACTGGGGCAACATCCGCCATATCAAGTGGCGTCCTCCACCCAAATATTCAAACAATCACGAGACTTCAAACCTTATAGGGCATCTAGGCGTCCTCTCGACCGACGGCTCCGTTCGCATCCTCGCCATCCCTGTCTCATCAAGCACATCTCCGCTGACCTTGAAAGCCGAGCACGCAGGCCTGACCATCCCACCACCACCCGATACACTCTTCACGACCCTGACATTCGCAAGCCCAACAGACCTCATTCTCGGCGCAACCGACGGCTCAGTCCACCTCTTCGACCTGAGCAACCCGTCAACAACCCCATATCTCACCCACAACCAGCACAACACATACATCCTATCTCTATGCGCCGCAACGCCATCCTCCTTACCTTTTCTTGCCAGCACCTCGGCAACAGGCGAACTAACGCTCACCGACCTCCGCAGCCCCGAGCAAGACACTGTCTCCGTTCCAAGAGCCTGCTTCCCAGCCAAAGACCTAGTCTTCGCACCTTTCACACGTACATTCATAACGACGCTCGACCGCGCGGGAAATACACACACCGAGACCTCCTCAGCAACCTTCATCGTCGCTCACCACCTCCGCCATTTCACGACAACCCACCGCGTTGCCAAACTTCCCGAGCACACTGGAGCGGCGACCGCGCTTGCTGGAAGCCCCGGAGGTCTTCATCCGTTCATTCTGGTCGGTAATGCCAAAGGTCAGGTCTTCGCGACGAATTACCTGCGGAAAATCATGCCTCATCGCAGAAACGATCCACGCAGCAAAATTGGTGCAATCGCCTGGATGCAGAAGATTTGCGAGTATGATTGGCGGCCTTTGACACCACCTGCCACGGCAGATGGGAGCTCAGGGGTGGAGATAGACCTGTACCACGGCCGCGACACCAGAAAGGGAGTATCGCGCTTTCACGAGGGCTTCAAGCCGGAGAAAGTGGATTTGGGAATAACGGCCAACCCCAAGAAGAAAACGCCCAAGAAGGATTTGGGCGCCGCGGAGCCTATCTTCGAAGAAGAGAACGCCGTCACCGCACTCGAATGGAATCCAAACCATTCATGTGCTGGGTTCGCAGCTATGGGCTGGGGAAGTGGGATTGTCAGGGTCCAAGATCTGGCTCATGACATGTAAGGATGGACTCCAATATCGTATGAGGCACTATTAGCAGACACAGGGTTGGATGTAGACTACAGATAGGACGAACAAAGAAGACAGCAAAGATGAGATCATCTTGCAACTAAGGGCCAGTAGGCCGTATTCAACAGCCAGCTACCTGCAACTGTATCATCTCTTTCGGTCGTACTTCCACACATCTGCGATCGTTATCACCAGACTTGTCCAGAGCAGCTCTGCTTTGCTTCAATTCTGCTGGTCCTTTCTTAGAGGTACATTGCACGATGCCCGAGATAGAAACATGCTTTTTGCCGACTCCCATGCAGTGGTGTGTACATGATCCATCAAAAATCCATCGCTTGCTCGCGCATTTTGTTTTGAAAATCCCGCTGGACCTTACGCAATGCTAGACAACCACGAAAGATTTGAGAAGCAAACAGTTGCTGAGCTTGCAACATATCGATGCGAGCCCAGTAAGTCCGAGATCCAAGGTGTAGCTTGCAAGCATGCATACAAGATGTGTGTTCTCGTGCCAGCTGAAACGCGCTCGATCAGATCTAGCTCTTGTCGCCTCGTGGCCCACCACCACGGCCTCTTGACTGTCCTCCGCGGCCGCCACGGTGACCATCACCACGACCACCTCGTCCTCTTCCTCGGAACTCTCCACGGCCGCCTCGTCCACCTCGGCCACGACCTCCTCGTTCACGACGCACTTGCTCGAAACCATCGTTCTCAGCAGCAGTCTTTTCTTCCGCGGCAGCAGCGGCACCGACTTCCTCAGCCCAGTTGCTTGATCCGTGTATGGCAGCAGGGGTGGCAGCTAGACCAGTGTCGGTCTCAGCAGGGTCACGAGGCACCTGCACCCATTCATCATTGTTTGCACTTGTGTCAGTGATGGCCGATGCTTGAGGATCCCAAGAAGATTCGGCGGCCGCGTTAGCAGCATCATCTCCAGTGGCAGCCTGCTCTGGAATAGCCACAACTTCGGGCTCTGCGGACTCGGTCTCGATGGCTTTTGTCTGGATAGCAGTAGTGTCCTCAAGCTCGGTCAAACCAGCATTGGCCACGGTGTTGTCGGTCTGGATTCCCTCTGCAGCCGGAATAGTATCGTTGACTTGGGCTTCATCAACTTCTTCACTTGCTTGTGGGGCCGAGTCTTGTGCTCCTTGCAGCGAGGTTTCTTTGACCTGAGCGAAGGTGTAGTCAAGAGGCTCGCCCTGAACATCGAGGACCTTCTCTTCCGTGCCATAAATCAAGCTCTTCAAGGTCGTCAGAGAAGCGTCGTTTCCTTGGTAAACCAGCAGTAGAGCACCCTCGAAGGCGCGAGCCTCCTCAGACTCAATATCCTCGGACTGGCGCTTGGAGGCTGCGGCATGCAGGAAATGTGTGATGACTCGCAGACCTTCCTCGACCGCCTTCGTCTTGATATCTTCCGCCTCCTGAGATACCTCCTTCTTGACACGAGCAATCTCAGCTTCGTGTGCTTCAGTCAGACCGGCCTTGTCTTTTGCGAACTTCTCCTCAAGCTCATGAGAGAAACTTCTGAAGGTGTGCAGTTGTTCTTCCAATTGTGCAACTTGAGCTTGAAGACCCGGTTTCTTAAGGATTTGTGCCTTTTGATCTGCATTGAGCTTCTTCTGGGCGACCAAATCATCGAGTGGAACATCGGGGTTTTCGCTTATGACTGCATCAGCTTTGTGAGACGCTGCGAGTTTCTTGTTGATGTTGCGGATGTTTCTGGGGTTATTGTTAGCCGAGCTCATAAACTTCTGCAGGCGTTAATTCGTACCTCTGGAGATCTTTGATGAACGAGCTCTCGCCAGGAATATCAGGACCGCCATTAGCAGTGGGATGGGCTTCGGTCGTGGGTGTTTCAATTGATGGACTGGCGGTACCGTTTGTGGAAGGAGCAGTCTCTCCCTTCGCCTTGCGCTTCTTCGCCGACTTTGACTCAACCGGGACAGGACTAGCAGTGGCCATGGTGTGAGGACGAGCGGAGACCGATTGTTTGATTTGGGGTCAAAATCCGGGGTCGAGCGCAGGACGCAATTGGAGTATGTCTGTGTGACAGGATGGATCTTGGTTGAAGAGAGTAGGATGGAAGAATATGGTGAAGTTCAATCTGTACTTAGGGAACCCTGAGAATGAGCTGTAATGATCGTAAAGATGAGATGGAAACGGAGTGATTGTGTTTGTGCTAGTTTGCTCGCGTGAGACTCTGAGCAAATGAAATAATTTGTACCACGCTCCGGTCGGCATGGAGAAGCTTCCCGCCAAGCCTCTCAGCCTCGTCCTCACAAGGCTGATTACTACCTACGAACGTATAGGTACTCACGACTTACTCGCTTCTCACCATCTTCTTATTCATATCTTATCTTTACCCTTTTTCATATCTACGATTTCCATATCAGGTGTGGTAGAGATTGCTTGACTATCGTTTTGAATAGAATATACGCTCATCAGGTCCAAGGTGCCGTATTGTCGGTACCCGTCATTTCTCCGAGCAGCGCCTTCTCAAGCCGAGCTTTTCTCTCAATGTTTGCCAGTAGGCGTAAGGCTGATCGCTGCATCGACAGGTACTTTTATTTTTAGACCCTTGGAGTCTTTAGACCCTTGCATGGATCATAGTCTCATTGCTCAGGGAAGGATATAGATATGCCTGATCTTGGTGCTGGGATATTGATTCATCAGCGTCGCTTTCTTGACGAATGCAGATTCGTGTGCTTCAAAGAATTCCTTGCTGATTGGCGAGTTGTAATTCACAGAGGAATACTGGTGCCGCAGGACAAGCGTGAAGTTACAGCTCCGTAGAGGCTGTGAGATGCTGGGATGAACTTTGCGGTAGTGCGAGTCTCTTCGACTGACCAGATTCGCTTAAAACAGTATTGGCCAAATCGTCCAAGAGTCGCCGTAATCGACCAGTATGTTTTCAAGCAGAAGAGCCTAAATTGGTAAAACTCTGGGTTGCGAATGACGATATCAACCTTTGAATCTTCTCAGAGTGGTCTGCACAAAACATCAGTAAAGGTTGCTAGGACATCATGAGTTTGGAGCAATGATTCACCATGGTGACTTTTCTGATATCCTTTGCAGCGACAACCTTCTCTCCGTCCCTGCGCGCTTTGCGAGTGGCATTATCCATGAGTCTGCAAGTGCTGGGTCAGCATAGTCGCTTGCATAAGAGGGGTTACGCGTCATACTGCTCAATAAACAGGATATAGTTGAGGTAAACGAGTGAGTCAACGCTTTTGCCGACGTTCTTTCTCGAGTGGCCCTTCACTATCTTGCGAAGTGTAGGTCGGGGATAGCCATTCTTTGCTGATGCCATTGTGTCAAAGTTCTCATCTATTCACGAGTATGGCTGAATGAGTAACGCAATATCTTGGAAATGACAAAAGTAAACAAAGGGTCGGTGCCCAAAGTCCGACTACCGAGGCTAACCAAAGTTGGCCCCGGGGAATTTTACTGTTTTTACACCGACCTTCAGCCTTGCATGATAATCAAAGGCAGCACTCATTCAACTGATAACTAGGAAACTAGACTAGTAGAATAAACGGCAAAAGCCGATGTCTGTCCAGTGTTCCAGTGCGAAAGGAGGTGGGGGCCTTTTACCGTGTCAAGTTGTGAAAGTATTGATACATGACTAACATTGGTGACACAAGATACTGGATTTCTGAAGTACCATGCTGTTGCTGTCTCATTGCGCTTTGCATAAGATCTACTCAGACTGAGAACGTGGTCTGCCATTACATCGAGATGGCAGCGCCTATGAAGCCATCAATTTTGACATAAGATGCATGGCCGACTTGGCCCGTTCCCTCACATTCAAATCAGGATCGCTCTCAAGCTTCCTGAGCTGCGCAACGAACCCCAATTTCTGGAGTTCAACGGCCCGAAGCTTGCAGGCTGCCCGATCGCTGGCATCGTCCTCATACGTCAGATTGATCGCGATCCAGCAACACTGTGCCCGAACCTCGCGGTCAGCGTGATTGCAAAAGGTCAAAACCTGCTTCATCAATGTGGTTTGCGAGGCAATCACGTTCCTCCACTTTGGCTCACAAGCGCCAATATGAACGAGTATGTACAGCACTTTGACCACGATGACGGCCGGTGCAGGTGCCGTGTAGTTCTCCTTGCGTGTCGGACCTGCCAATGTTCTGGGTCGCAGTCGATCCAGCATAATCCGGAAGAAATCGTCCTGCCCCATCTCGTCAAAGACGTACTTGACCAGATCTGACGCGTTCTCCCCACAAAACAGGTTCCGGAGGAGATCAAGCAGTTGAGCTTGAATCTCTATATCGTCTTTGGTTGTGTGTGTGGTGTCGAAGCTGTTCTGATCGAGGCCTGCTCCTCCTGCAACAGGCCCGCCGGTAAGTTGGCTTTCTTCTGCTTCTTCACTCATGACAACGTCCTGTGCGGATTGTCGGGACGAGTTTGTCGTGGGAGGGTATTCCCGCTCCACGAGACCAATGACTTCGCCTTCCGGTATGTCAACAGGATCGGTCTTGATAAGCAACTTTATCCAACTCGTCCCAAGCTCGTCGACCACGTCTTGTTTCAGCTTCCTGCTTGCATTCAGCACTAACTGTTTCAAAGCCCACAAGGACTCCAGCCGAAGCCGTGCATTGGCGGAATGTGCTTGCTCGCACAGCTTCTTCACCACACTCGATTCGCCCACGCTTTCTTTGACCGGACTAAAGTCGATGGCCAGATTGGCGAGTACCCTAGTGGCAGCAATTCTGACCTCTGGGTTTGTCGAGCTCATGAGCTTGATGATCGGTTTTGCGACCTCGGCCTCAATCAACTTCGTCCTCAGCGCCTTGACAGATCTCGTCAGCACTCTTACTGCTCCACATGCGGCAAGGATAACGGGAGCAGAATTTCCTATGATATCAACCTGTTGGCCAGTACTCCGTTGTATTTGGTACGGTTCTAGAGCTTGCATGATATGGACCAAAACACCTTGGTCGCATATTTCCTTACGGTAATCGTCGTCGAAGGGGGCAATTGCCGCGAGCGCCTGCAAACATCCCTCACGGTAATCCATCTCACGCCTGATCGTCGACGTCGGACCACTTAGGCCGATCCTAGTACCCGGCACAGAGTTGTCAGTTGAAGGCTCGTCAATTTTGTGCGGCTGCCAGGGTGCAGCCTTATGCCCAGCAGGACTCTCGAAGGTCGACTTGAGACCTGCGGACAGGTTGATAATGGCATGGCTGTCAACAGCCACGCTTTGCATCTCAGCATCGTCCATTATGAGCCTCGCTAGGACAGCTGGAACGGCTTTAGAATAGTGCAAACCATTGCAAAGGATTGAGCTGTTACTTTGTTGTGATGTATCCTGTCGCATTGCTTCGGGCTCGAGCATTCGAGTGAGGAGCGGCACCAGTAAGGCGGCGAAAGAAGGTCCTCGTTCTTGTTTGACATAAGTCAAGCTGTAGAGGTTGACCAGAAACTTGGCCGCCAGAAGACGCCTCTTCCCACGGGAGTTGCGCACAACATACAGAAGCCATGAAACGAAAGAGCTCTCACCCGTTTCGTCTGCGAAGCCTTGCATCATGGGCGTGTGGGCAACGTCAGACGGGGCCGATAGATATGATGGTCTCCGTTTGGGCATAGACACGGCGGATCCCAGCGATGGAAAGCTCATCTGCGTGGCCGAATTCGCCTTCTCAGCCACGAGTGTTGAAGGTAACAGAGAGTCAAAAGGGCCATAGAGGCGTGAGCGTGGGACGGCCCCTCCGGAGAAATAGCTCGTTCCCCAGGGAGCCCGGCGGATGTCCGAAGGTGAGAAGTCTTCTTTAATATCAGGTAGGACTGCTCTGATTGCTGGGTCGCCGAGAAACAATGCCGTCCGTGTTCTCGACTGCTCGGTCAAGACGCAAAGCGCTTCCAACACAGGCGACAGATCGGCGAAGAATGGTGCCGGTTCTGGAAGACTGAAGATAACAGCGAGATCGCTGTTCACACCCTCTGCGGCAGGAGGGACAAGACCTTCTGCTACCACAAACGATGCTAATCGAACAGCCAGCATTGTCAAAAGCCCTTCCTGGACCAGGGCACGTTTGTGCAGCTCCCGAGTGACGGTCTTGCACAGCAAGGCTAACATGGCATCGCAGGCCTGCTGAGATACCACGGTATTGCCGGCGCTGCCGACGATCTTTGTGATGCATTTTATGTACTCTTTCGAATATAATAACTCGGCAAGACTGCCATCTTGCGACCACTGACCGGGGCGGGCGGCTGGGAGGTTATCGGCGATGGCATTGAGGCATCTCAATATTGCGATAGTCGTCTTTGAAGATAGTGCTAATAGTAGATAGGAGACCAGGCCTTGCAAAACATCCGTCTCCAGAATTGGTTGTACGAAAGCCGGTCCTTCATGAGCTATCACGCATAGGATCTGCGCGACTTGTGTGCAACCCAACTCTTCATCCTGGCCCGGTTGTGAGTCAGCGTGTCGTGTGGAAAGATTGAGGAGCGTCTGTGCGAGCGACGGAATGAGGCCGTGAGAAATGTATTCGATCTTGCGAGAAAGATGCCCACTAAGTTCATACTTTACTTTCTTCAACGCAGCCGACTGCGCAGAAATGTCGGACGCACCACGCAGCGCCTCCAGAGGCTGCAACACTGCTGTTGCACGCCTGGAAGAGAACGCCATGCGAGGTGGGAATCCGGATCTGGTGTCATCAAAATATCAAAATAAATGTGGATGATGATGATGTTGATGGCCGCAGTCGTGTGCTTTCGGGTCACTCCGTAATAATGATCAGGATTGGCACTGTAATTAGCTTCCACCAAAACAGTGGACAGGCTTGTTGCCACTTAATAAGCCCTGAATGCCTAAATGGCGTAAAATCGGCCTGGAGATGTTTTCCATTGGGGCGCCGACAAATCAGCGACCTGGGGAATTCCAGCCCGATCCGGGGGCACGATTGGAAGCCACAAGCGAGTCAAAGTGGTGGAAGCGAGAGCGTGGTACCAAAAATTGCGGCGCGCCACCGAGAAAACGCAGGCTTTTGCGTGCTCTCGACAAATTGCGAGGCTCGCTCACACCACGAGGCTTGTCAGTCCTCGGTCTGTGTGCCGACACCTTCTTTTTTGCTGGGAGACTTTAGGTCCTGTTCCTCCTCTTCCTCTACCTTCCTCTACCACTTGTCCTTGTATACTATACTGGAGCAACTTACCTCACTATTGAGATTTTCACGCCAATATTCGTTACGTATTTCCCTTCCGGCAAACCCTATCCGAATCGTCTCTAAACGACCCTCTTCCCCCGCCGTAATCCAACCCTACAACCTCTTCTCCTCCTCCTCCGCGGGGACGAAAAGAGAGCCACATGGGCGCGACCGCACCATCCTTCCCTCGCTTCATATCCCTACGGTGATGACCTATCTCTCCACAGCACGAGCGGCTTGCGGCCCTGGTGAAGGCATCCGACGCTAAATATGCTAGCGACCTCGCCGTCCCCAAGCATATCTGCGCGACATTTCGAGTCCGCAACATCACACTACCCTCAGCAACGGCCTCAGTATGATCATTCGCCGAAGCCTGCCAGTCAACCTCGCGACAACCCGGCCCGCAGGTCTAACCTTTCCCCAGACATACCATACAAGCCCCCGCGCAACCCCAGCTCAAGATCTCTTGATAGTTACAAGTCCTCATCATCAGCTCCACCAAAACCCAAGATGGTAGACGCTGCCACCCAATACTCACCACCAAATCAAAAAGTCCCCTCGCCACCCAGCTCCACGCCCAGCTCGAACATACCTACCTCCACAATAGCAGGACTCAATCTGTCAGAGCACAAAGACGTGCAATCAAATACCAAAGCAGCAAATGATGAGCTCAAATCCAGAGCAGCAGGGCTGGATAGGGCGGCGCAGCAAAGCCCAAACATAGCTCGATCAACCGACCTGGTTCGTCCTGCCAGAGCGGAGGGCGCTCGCGTCCAATCCACGCAAGCGAAGAGAAGCGCCGATGAGCCTGCAGCAATAACCCCTCCCCATGAGGCTGAGGACGGAACAGAATTACCGCCACAGGCCCTTCAATCACCAGTGAAGAAGGCGCGCCCCGACACACCGCCCGTCCGCCTGATGCCGATGCTATATGAGAACTGCAACACGAGGGACCTGGTCGTGTTGATCTCATCTATGCTTATGGAACTTATTAGATATAACGACGCCATCCCGCTAAGAGAAGGCCAGCTCACCAGATTTCACTCCCGCGCACCCCCGGGAATTTCAGTCCTCGACTATCTCCAGCGGTTGACCACGCATGCTACGCTATCCCCACCCATATTACTAAGCGTGGTGTACTACATCGATCGTCTCTGTGCCCTCTACCCTGCTTTTACTATCAGCAGTCTGACGGTGCATCGATTTTTGATAACTAGCGCCACGGTGGCAAGTAAAGGGCTGAGTGATTCATTCTGGACGAACAAGACCTACGCTAGGGTTGGTGGTGTCAGTATGAAGGAATTGGCGCTCCTGGAGTTGGAATTTCTGCAAAGGATGGACTGGCGGATAGTGCCCAAACCAGAGGTGTTGGTGGATTATTACAAATCTCTGATAGAGAGGAATGACCAGTACCAGCTGGAAGAGGAGTGAACCAGACTCGTTTTTTCGTCTGGACACAGGCTGATACACGTCCGGAATGCTGGAGATCCTGAAGACAGAAGAGGCGGTTGTGGGATTCGAAGCCAACTTGGTGCTAGAACTTCGATGCACGCAGGCCTCTCTGGCCAGGCTCGCCGTGACTCTGAAATAGCGGCCACGGCCCCTGACCATACTTCCAGGGCCAGAATGGATTTTGGAAAGGAACTGCAGAAGTCTCGAACGAAACATCGTACCAGTCACGAGCCAGCAAGACTTGCCGGATCATTTCTCGACGCATGTAAAGTACTTCGCAAATTAGTCAGTTTGCACATAGCAGAATACCCTGACACGATTATTATGATATTGAATTGTGAATACACCGTTCCGTCGTCCATGTTCTGTCGCAAAAGATATGGCTCCCCGGGTTCCCCTCTCCGTAGAGTCGTGTGTTGGTTGCTCAACTCGTGTGTTTCAGTGACTCGACAAAGGCCATGGGCTTCCTAAAAGCAACATGCCACGAATGCGGAGTCATCTCGTTTGTCTGGTGGTCGTCCAAAAGGTCGAAGCTTCTGTACTTGTTGACTCTGAGGGCGGCCCAGCCACAAAAGTATTGTATAAGGGTGCAGTCACGCGTAGCGACATTCTTCGTATCCATCGTCAATGACCCGACATTAGCATACCCCGGAAGCTGAGGCACCGACAGAAGGACCCCATCCTCGTCGCCGGGCTTTTCGCCAGTAACATATCGATCTGGATCAGCGTCGCGCAGGCTGCCGTGCCAAGCGTTCAAAGTCTGGGTCTCGAATCGGTAAATCAACCTCAACATACCAAGGTAGCTAGGAAAGAGTCAGCTATCGTCTATGCCAATCAGAACCTTAGAGGCACATACGTTTCCTGGATGTGTTTGTCACAGACCAAAGCTCTGCTGAGGATCCATTCTTTGACATTTGGAACCAAACCCAGCTTACGAGTCTTTTCCTTGCCGCGAGATTGCTCCTCGAACCATCTCATGGCGATCAACACTTCTTCTGGGAACTCCATCATGGTATACTCGGTGATGAACAAAACCATACCTCTGGGAAAGAGCCTAGATATTGAGCTACTCATAAAGCTTCCTGGCTGTGGGAGAGATATACTGAAGCAAGCGAGCTTTTTCACCCATTTGGCAAGATATCTCAGGTCACAGTAAGCCTGAGTACCTTCGAGGAATAGCACGATTCCAGACTTGGTCTTTGAGAGGTTTGTCTCGTCCCTCATGTCTGACCAGGCGGTCTTCTCTGCATCAGTGTAGATATACCGTGCACTAACAGCTTGGTCTTCAGTGAGCCACTTGGTGATCGCCTGTGCCTCTGCAGGATGTGACTGAGCAAATGCTATGTAGAATATGGGTCGTTTCTTCTCACGATCCGGATTCACCAACTGCTTGAAGTTTGCTGAAAAGGTAACTTGAGTCTGGAAAGATGGACCCATTGCAGCCTGATCTGACAAGCCATGTGGAAGTGGTGAGTCTTGTTGCGCCGGCGAGCCAGGCGTTATGGGTGTTATCGGCGATCGTGTCGAGTTCGATCGATCCTTGTTCATAGTGAGTGTCTCAGAAGGACTACCGACATATGCGCCCAGATGTTTTGACATGGCGTTCCTTTCTGTGACAAGACGTTGCAGAGTGTCGCGTTGGTTGACCGGGTCTCTCGGTCGCATCGCTGCCTCCCACTGCATAGTCGAACCATTACTTGTCGTTCCTGTGTCTGCTTCGACAGTCGAGTCTTTGGACGAAGTCGCCGCTTCTAGTTCGGAGACCCAGTCTTCCACATGGAAGCCAGGCAGTTTATTGCGGACCATGATATGTAACCGTGATTCAGATCCCGGTACCTCTCTTTGGCCATGTCCACTCCATGCTGGGGCTTTACATGAATACAGGACCATAACATACCCTTCTGTAGCATTTTCCCATACAGCACCCAGGTTATTGGTTTCAAGGTGCTCTGCCAAACTCGCGATTGGCTGTCTGGTGTCCTCATACGGCTCGATAGCACCAAGAGCAACGGGATATCTGTCCAGCTTCCTCAATCAGCATCCGGCCTCAGTATGTGTATTTCGACTTACATTTAGCAGGAACTGGCTGAACACGCCACGATTCATAACATAACGCTCTTGAAAGTGAATGTTCAGTGTGAGGTCTCCAAGGGCTTTAAGCGATATCGTTTTCGAAATTAGCCACCAAGGGAAATGTAGAATCTTGACATCCCCAACTGGGTGATCACCATAGCTGAGTGCACAAGTAATTCTCCCCGATTCCAAGCACGGCCATTCTTGGCAACGACGTGAGGTCGAGTGTTTGGGGGGATTCGGTCACGAGAGTTCCTTTCACCATCTGTATGCTCTGATGGTGTGTAGGAGCTGTTGCGTCTTACCACATCCGATTGAGCCAGGCTCCTTGATTGCGAAACACTCCTAGACAGACCGGAAGTCACCTTTGAAGGCTCGAGGGACGTCCGTCTCGTTATAGGTGGTATAGACAGAGGTTGGATGGGCATGTTCTTTAGTTTCTCGGGAGGTTCCTCCGTTGACGAGTTTGTGGGCATGGGCACTGGCTTTGCTGGTCCTTCGAGGGGTAATCCTTCAGGCGGTATAGGTGCTGACCCTGTTGGACGTAGTGATGATGGCTCTGCTGTTCGCTCGAGCTTTGGTTCCTTTGGACGGACGGGTACTGACTCTGTGGGACGTATGGGTACTGGCTCTGCCGGGGGCTCGAGGGGTGGCTCCATTGGAAGCACCCGTGCTGGCTCTGTTGGACGCTCAAGCGATGGTCCTATTGGGGGCTCTGAATTAGATATGAGTGACCGATTTCCAAATTCGTGTGTGGGGACAGGCGTCATTTCAGGCATGAAAAGAGGCGAGTCATCCCGATCGTTTGGCCGTGTCTCTTGAGTTTTTAGTATCGTCGAAGACTTCTTGAGAAAGTCGTCAGGGGTTTTCAAGTCAAGTTTGGAAATATCTGGCGCAGGTTCTTGACGGGATCGTTTTGCGAAGTTGTTCTGATGCTTCAGATTCTTGAACCTCGCGCCCGCGAGTGCTGGATGAGTGGTCGACCGGGCGCTGGATTTCTTTACTATTGCTGCAGTCCCCTTTTTACGAAAAGAACTTGGTGTTCTCGATATTAGACTGCTAGCCTTTGTGTCGGATGCTGGTAGAGTTGAAAGTGATGGGTCCTGAAGCCGCGGACGCTTCGAAGGGTGTTCTGTGGAAGCTGAAGAGGCTATGCCTGGTTGAGGTATACGAGGTACGCGCGATGACCCCTGGAACCGTGCCGGTGGACTCTCTTCTTCTGACTCTTGTTCCTCCTGCTCTTGTCGAGCAAGCACCCACGCGTTCATGCGAGCCTGTAAAGCTTTGACTTGTTCATCGTCAAGAAAATCACCTATGTCGTACTGCCGTTTCCATTCGCTTAGCGTGTCTGGGGTGGAAAAGTGGTCGGCAGGCTCCCAAGTACATTGCTCCTCCGGATATCCTCGCCACTTGACAAGATACAAAGTTTGTCCGTCATCGTTGACCTCTTGCGCCAAGATTCTCTCAACTTCATACGTGGCATCCTCCTCCTCAGAGAAGGATTCTTCGCTATCAGTTGGCATGTCGACAAGTCAAACACAGAATCAGATGTGGCATGGCTGACAGCAGATGGATAAGACTCAAAGACTAGAGGGTAAGCTGAACTCAAGGAGGACAAGTGTCATCGAATTGGCAATGGGTATGCATGCGAAAGACCTGCGATTACAATTCAGACTGCGTGGTCAAAATTTGAGCTTTCACACCCTGGTGATGGCTGATTGACATGTGTTCGAGACAGCGAAGAACAGGCAATGGTACCACGGGTGTCCATACTTGTACCAGTCGTTACTGTGGCCCGCCTCATTAATAGCGTAGTGGCAGTCTGTAGACCGCCTTCGTCTTGATGAAAGTTGTCCTAGTCAAGAAATAGCGCGCGGCTCTTGCCATTTGTCCAGAAAAGGCCAAGAAGGAGCGGCACGTGACTGGGTATGGGGTGAATCGGATGGGACTGAACATCTCATCCCGCAATCAATCCTGAAGGCCACTCTACACGACTTGCACCCGATCTCACTCTGTTTCAGCCTTTCTCTAATCACTCTGTGGTCCGATTTCAAGAACCACCACATTCAACGACACCACCTGCCACGCTAAACCCCGTCGTCGACACCGCTCGCCTCTTAGTGTTTATTGCCTGATACCCCTTCTCGCATCACCGAATATGGCGAACGACGAATACGATTTCCTCTTCAAAGTCGTTCTTATAGGAGACTCGGGCGTCGGTAAATCCAATCTATTGAGCCGATTCACGCGAAACGAATTCAACCTCGACTCAAAGTCCACGATTGGCGTTGAGTTCGCAACCCGATCAATCCAGGTGGACACGAAAACAATCAAGGCACAGATCTGGGATACCGCAGGACAAGAAAGATACCGAGCCATCACATCCGCCTACTATCGTGGTGCCGTAGGCGCCCTACTTGTCTACGATATCAGCAAGCACCAGACATACGACAACGTTACGAGATGGTTGAAAGAGCTTCGGGATCATGCGGACGCCAATATCGTGATCATGCTGGTCGGGAACAAGAGCGATTTGCGACACTTGCGGGCTGTGCCTACTGAGGAAGCAAAGCAGTTTGCGAGTATGTCCCCCAAACATTGACTTGTGGTGGTCGTCTGATTGACATTCCTCTACAGGCGAGAACAACCTATCATTCATCGAGACATCTGCGCTTGATGCCAGCAACGTCGAACTGGCCTTCCAAAACATCTTGACAGGTTTGATTTGCTTCATCCAGTCTCACTCAATTCCTACTAACGCAGCCTAGAAATCTACCGAATCGTCTCGAGCAAGGCACTGGACAGCGGAGATGCGGCGCAGGCACCAACTGGCGGTGTGAAGATTGACATGACTCCCTCAGGGGCTCCGGATGCCAAAAGCAACAAATGCTGTTAGATTCTGGTCGAACTTTGTGGTGAAACCTAGGAGCTGGGGGCGTTGCCAGACTTGTTTATGCATGAGTTTGGTCATGTACCGACATGATCATGACTTGTATGGTTCAATGCCAATGAAATGGGGAGTGGGTTAATATGGGCAATGATAAGGGTATGCTTCGATTTCAATGCAAGGCTAGCTGCAAGGCAGACAGTCATCCACAGGGCACTGGATCGCATGGGATGATCACCAGATATATGCATCCGGCATGGTAGTCAAGTCATTCCAGACTGCGCTAATTCGCAGACAACATGGCTTGATGTGGGTTTCTCATTGCATACTATCCACGAAAACCGTTCCAGTCGCGTTATTCATCTAACACAATTCCCGCCTGGCCATCCCAGATCGCCTCTCTCGCTCGCTGTACGTCGACGCCGCGCGCAAGCAGGACAGTCACCCAATCGGCAAAAAGCATCGAACCAGACTCCAAGAAGCATGGGTCGTATGTTTGAGACTGGATGAATTTCTCCACGTCCGCTTTTGACACAGCATTGTCGTACAACCAGAGAATTTGAGCAGGCGAGAACTTGAGGAATGACTGGATCACGTAGAAGTTCTGGAGATCGCTTCCCCACCCCTGCATGTGCTTGTACCGCTGCTCCTGAACCGAAGGCTTCGTCCGATCCACAGCGAGCGCATCGCGAGAACTGTGAAACACATCCTGCAACATCGGCACGTGGCTTGCAAACGTGTGTTGGAGCGAGAGCGGCACGTGCCTCGCCTCTTCAGGCATTCTACACCAAACATCGCCGTCCGTCGGACAGATTTCCGTAGCGAGCAACTGCTCCAGAGTGCAACGCAGGTCCTCCAACTCATAAAGCTCTTCAGTCGACCAAGACCTGAGCAAAGGCAGTCGTTCCCCGGCCGGAGACGTGTCGGACCGCGCGAGACGAGAGATCAAGGATGCCGACTTCCCATGGAAAGCCTGCGTATAGCTCCAAAGCCTGTAAATAGCACGCCGCATCCGCCGGGCCTCAACATCGTCTAGAAACCGGCGAGACACGCTCTCTGGCCCGGTCCATCGGAACCCAGGGTACAACTGTACAAAACGTTCCGCCACCCGGCCCACGCCAGCGGCCTGTGTGAGCAAAGCGAATGACAGAGGCGGCGTCCTGCGGACATGAAGCATCTGATTGTCATTCTGGGTCAGAAGCTGCAAGATATCGTCCAGCGGTCCCATCTCTTTATCCAGCGCGGCGAAAAACAGGACCAATTTCTGCGCCTTAGGCAGAAGTTCGTGAAAGTATCGACATGTAAGGCTGAGGCTGATGATGTCGGAAACTGAAGAAAGGGATTCGTAGATGTGCACCATGATCTCGGGGGCAAGATCTTGCATCGCCATGGTCTATCCATTCGTTAGCATGTCGAGTTTGATCGAACCTCACACGAGCGGCTTACCACAGGTAGATTTGATTCGCTAAACAAACGAGAACAAGTACAAGCAGATCGGTCTCGTTAAAAAGTAGTAGTCGAAAATGATTGCGCAGCTTCGACGCTGCGCACGCTCTAGATGATCTCAAAGAGTAGAGACCCCGACATTGGGGCTATCAAGGACAGAGATGACTCGAATACGCATGTTGTTTGTGGTGGAGGTGAGCTCGCCCTCGAACAGAGGGCACGGCGTTCTGAGTGCCTCCATCGCGATGGCCTTCAATGAAAGACTCGCCGCAACTGAGGATGGATGAAATGATGAACCAGAGGAGGCAGGATAGAGATGCTTTATGGTTTCCACACCGCTACGAAGGCGGGCGACCACCGGCCCAGCCAATCAGACATACCAATATTACCGCGGCACGTGAGCTGGCGAGGCTGAAATTCATGGGCTCTACGATCAGATTTACAGGACTTTAGATCTGGTACAGCATGGATGACGGCTATTACGAGTGTGATAATACACTTGCGATACCGCATAGTACCAATTATAGCCATTCTCTGTCTGCCGTCCTTGTGACGGGCATGACCGTAGCGGACTTTCTCCAGAGCCAATTCTCAGTCTTTGCCTCTGACCTAACTTGATCACCAACCAAAGTGAAGAGCCCCAGGCACCATATCGTCATCCGAGGACGAATGGAGCCGCCACCACAATGCGACTTTTCACCTACAACCTGCAGAAGCTGGTTGACCTGAACATCGTCGGTTGAAAACGTCGATATGACTGGGGCATTCGCCATACTCTGACGCGAGTCGAGGCGCCGGATATTCTGAGATTGCTGGTGGTTTTGGCTCACGTGCGACATAGGGACATCTTCGCCTTGAAGTGTCGGTCCCAGGTTGTTCGCGGTTTTTCGTCCAAGTAGACGCTGGATTTGGCCTTGATCATTTCTAAGTCGAATATTCGACAAGCCCGCTTCTTTTCAGCCGAACAGTTGCGCGTTGTCGAGAGCAGAGGCCTTCCTCTTCACTCCTGTCTTGATACCCAATTCCCTCCGCTTGACAGCGATTTCCTCCGCGCCTGCTCTTCGGCTGGCATATCTTCCGGCCTTTCGGGTTTTCTGGTCAGCTCGTAACTGGTTCGGACTGACGAACTGTTTGTTTTCAAAGATCACCGGACCGCCGAAACTGCCTTCCAGGATGACCACTGGCGTGAGCACAAATCGCGGGCCAATCTCGACCAGCGATATATCAGCACCTTTGCTGCCAGATTCTTTGCTCTCCTTGTCTGGCTCAGATTCGCAGATCTCATAAACTCGTACCCATATCTTCCCATCAAGACCGTATATGCCAATAATTCGATCAATGAACGGCTTCATGCCTCTCACGCCTTTCGGTGGCACGCAAAAGACGCCTCGGAGCATCTCGCGGATCAATGATCGGTGTTCTTGGCCTGCTATCTCCTCGTCGAAGCTCTTGTCGAAAACGACTACACCTCTTCCACCCTTGAGACAGTTTCCACCGAACCCTAGTTCCGCCATGGTGTGCACATTTGTCACGTTGAATTTGATCGTAGGTCCGTTGGGGGCACGTGCCAACCACAGGTACAGATCTTGTCCGTGTTTTCGGGCTTCAAGATAGAAGACGTAGTTGCAAGAATGCAGATCAGCGAGCCCATTGAGTGCCGAGTTGTAGTTGTTGTTCGATTTAGTGTCCAGCTTGGTATCTTTGTATGTATGTGGGAGGAGTGAGTGTAGGTCGCTCAAGAGATGCCGGTGCCTGCGAATGTCAGCTTCTCTATGAGATGTTCAACAATGGTCTCAAGCTTACCTGTATGAGACGCCGCGAGAGGTCAACATCAACACGCGGTTCCTGATTTCGACAGGGATCTGGGAGGCATCGTCACGCTTCGTCTTCGCAACGGGATTTTCTTTCTCGTCAGCAGACTCGTTGGGTAGAGTGTTGCTGCTCTGTTCCGACGCATCTGAGTCGGACTCTGACATGTCGCCGCCGCGCATTGCTGACTTGTACGCAGACGCCATGATTCCTGAAGTTCGAGGGGATAGAATGGGTAGAAGTGTAGATGTGGAATCGAAAGATCAGAAAATCCCCAGGAAATTTTGATCGCAGCCGATAAGAAACTTTCCCGGAGATTAACCGCTTATCGAAACCTTCAAGATTGAGGCGGGGATTTCATCAACACCATGATCTCCACGAAGTCATAATATGACAACCATTACATGATATTGATACTAATTTCTGATCTTTGGGACGGGCCACGCTATGTGCCACCGGTCACGGTCTCCTGCTGGTGATATCTCTACCTTTATCCCCGTCATCTCTTTCTTCTCGAGAGCCTTGCTTAGTGTGCTGATTGCTATCCCCGTACCTATGCAAGACTTCATCATGTTGCGCACATCTTTCGTCCGTTCCCTCTCGACCACAGATTCAGTCGAAAGACTGTCGTTATTTCGCGCACGACTTTGCGATTTGTCTTCGGAAAGAGGCTGGGTATTCCAAGGCTCTCGAAGGACTTCTTCCCATGCTTTCCGTGCCATTTGATTAAGCTGCGAAGCTTGATCGAGTATCACCCCATCTGAGATACCTTCTAGGGAGGACACACGCTGAGCGGCCTCGAGACTGATGGGCTCTGGAAGCGACAAGTGCAGAAACGGGCGCATCCGGAGCTCATACCTCAGCCTGTCCGATGCGTATGTTGGAGTAGGTCTCGATAGCAGTTTGTGTCGGTGAAGAACGACAAAAACTCGGTGCAGTGCTTTGGCTAATGCTTCGGTAGCCTTAAGCCACGTATATTGCCGATATAGGCAATGCAGAGTCTTCTGCACGGCCTCCTGCTGCGAACCAGGCAGACCGGGACGGGACGATATAAAGTGGCTGATCCTCTCTAAATGCGAAAGATGGGTGCTGCAGAGAAAGGTAAGGTACCAATACATGTCGCAGAACTCATGTGGCGCGTAGATGGAAAGCTCGAACCCCATTTCCACAATAGTCCGAAGCTGCATCAACTTGTAGTGGTACACCCAACTGCTGATACTGTAGGAGAATGTTATGTCCTCTCCTTCTGGGTACGGAATAGCCCGTTCGTTGAAAGCGGACTGTATGAGACCATCCAAATCTTCCGCTTCGGCCTGGATTTGGTCCCAGTCCATCGCAGCGTGGCACATTGTACGGCGCACTCGACATCGATTGAGACAAAATGTACGAAAAAGGTTTAGGAATGACTCGCCGTACCGGTCCACAAACAAATCAAGTTGCGTTGAGACTTGGAACTGTTGATCCGTAAATATCTCGCCAGTCTTGTTGTCATGAGGTAAAGGTCCTGTTGGAAGGACAAGCATGCGCATATCCTGGTAAACGAAGTCCTTGATGCTGGATTTCCCCAAAACACCGTTATTGACAAATAAGAATGACTGTAAAAGCGCGCGAACATAGACAGCCGGCTGTTTTGCTTGAGCCATAAAATGCTGATATGCAACTAACAAGTCTCCGCTGAATGATACATCCACGACTTGGAAGGCCGTGATGGTATCGATGAACAGCTGACGGAGGAAAGGGAATGCCTTATCTCGCTCAATGACAACCATAGGCCTCGGGGGAACGCTGCTTGCAAGTCGGCGCTGTATTTTCAGAGTGAATGCTTCGGAAGTGACTGGGCGACCATTGCTAGTCGTAGCCTCGATGCGGTCTAATAGTGCAATGCATTCGTCCAAATGCTTCGGCTTTGGTCTTTCACCAATCGCACAGCGCTGAAGCAGCTTTAGAAAATCGTGTCTGACATCTATCCTGGTCATCAGAGCCTCCTTCAGGTGTGTAGGAAGGTCGCTCTGTGTTAACCAGACTTGGGCGCTTCGCAGCTCGGCCAATATGTCGTTAGCAGGAAAGACATGCAAAAGCGGTCTGTTGAATATCTGTGTCGCGAAGTCTTCCTCCTGGTATGCGTCAGCTGAAAAAGTTCAGATTGCTGCACCGACGTAGATTCTTGCCTCATAATAATGCTGACTTGTGATCATCGAGAGGACGAAATCACAGCATTTCACCAGACCAAGACAGAAAGGTCGGAGAACATCCTCAAGTAGCGAGGACTTATGGACGATCGCAGAAGCGCTGCGACCAAACTTCGAGTCAGAAAGCCGCTTTGGCTCCGGCCACAGCAGACGTTCAAGATGTACTGAAGTGAAGAGCGTCTGGGATAGCGGGTAACCCATTTGCCATGCAACCTGCACAAAGTTCAATGCGTGTACCTGGGGTCAAAGGTAGGAGCACCCACCTCCCTACATAGCAGTTCATCCATCAACCATATGGTCTCTTCAGGAGAGATCGTGGCTGTAAAGTCGAATTCAACCTCGGTATCTGGGTCAAACGCGACTGAACCACTGTCCATCTTAGGATCTCCAATCTACAACTCATAAGCCGTCGTCCTCTCAAAGCAGGTGCTTGTTCTTCTCACCTCCAAGGCGCTGACAGCCTCAAACAGAGTAAAGTGTTCATCTTTGACGAGCTTCCCGGGTTGAAGCGCTGCACATCACGGTCAGCATCAATCAGGCAGTACACTTGTCGAGTACTGACTCGATGCAGCAGTGCGAAATTGTCTTGTTATATCATTGACTTGGATGTTTGGGTGGATGATTCGAGGTTGGACCATGGCCTTGGGCGCCTGGGGTTATCCGCTAGGTCTTCTGCGTCAAAACCCCGAACAGTTTTCATGAACAAACAGCATCTGAATGCAGATGATAGGGATATCAGGCTCTTTACGGAATCTTGCGCTCGACTTGGTCCGTGTTATACAGAGTCGTGTCACATTGCACAAGTCGTAACTACCATTGAAGAAGAAACAGGCATGAAAGAGAAAAGTTGAGGTGCACGTAGTCGGCCAAAATGTCATGTGCGCATTCCCGCTAACAAGTGACTTCAGTGAACTCATTTGGTCCCCATTTCTTATGTACAGATTTTGAAGTAGCAACCAGTCTTCTACTGCGTTTTGACCTGTGGTGCAGCCTTCAGATAACACCTTATTTGGCCTCTCCAGTCGCGTGTTCCGCCATGGCCTCAGCGTTGGCTGAACCCAAGCTCTTCATGTCTCCCTGTTTTCCACCCTACCGTTTCATATTAGCTGTGATCTTTCTGGGCTGTTTCTGGGGCCACGAACCTGCCACTTTGCGAATCTCAGGTCCATCTCTCCTCTTCGTTCAGCTTGAAGTCTGGGGCCTTCCTTGAGGGATCTTCGGACGACTCTTGCGGCGACGGCTAGATATCGGTTGTAGCTGCGGAAGTTAGTGCTAAGACTGTGGGCGGAAGTTGATCTGGACGTACGTGAGGCCGGAAGCCTTCCACGCGAAAGCCATGTTGGTCTGTTGTGGTTTGAATGGCCGAGAGTGAGTGACTTGAACGTTTCAATGGCACAGGGACTGCGCAAGTCTCCAGCTGCGACTGACCTTCTTGCCGGAGCTCACAACGCCAAGCAAAACTCTCCGAAGATTGGCCGGAGCAGTTTTCTAAAAGCAGCGTCTTTTGCTTCACAACGATCGATCCTTGAGGTAACTCGGTGGGTAAGTACCTCAGTGACGGCGATGAATTTCAATGGCTAATAGTCTGTTGTGAACGCCCCATGGTATCTGGTAAGTAAATCATGATTCACACCACAAAATGCCATGACTATGACAATCATCGCTCCGATCAACATTAGCTGAATGGATGACGCCGCGCTTGCTTCTATGCCAATCATATCCATGAAACGCTGAGACCTGTGTCTGAAAATCAAAGATCCCGCAGCATGGCAACAGAGTCGTCGAGACGGTCGAGCTCCGCTGTAAACCACATCTCCCTCTCCCTCCACTCCGACAACAACCGGAACTCCCCAGCAGGCAGGATTTCTTCTTCACTCCCCTGCACATCGGTCCGCTCGATCTTGCTTAGTGTTGATGAGAGTCTGTTTCTTTCCAATTGCAGCCGCTGGTAAAGCCGTGCCATCGTCTTGAAAAGATGCCCCAGAAAGACTTTCCGGACTCTTTCGGCATCGTAGAACCAGAGAAAGATTGTGCGATTAGGCTGGCGCTGTGCTTCCCGAGGGACTTCCTGCAGCTCAAGAAACCCTTTCATTTGCAGTTGGGCAAGACATTGCCGCAAGTCTTTGGCACTCAACAGTCCCACCTCTTGAAGAGACTTCTCGTCGAGTTTGCCCTTATTCGCCAGCATGCGGATGATCCTTAGCGCTGGGCCATCTACCTGCTCACCCATGAGCCGCAATAGTTCCTGGTCACGGAGATAGTTGCTCAACTGCTTTCTATCCGCTAGGAAAGAGCCACTGAATTCTTGTGAGATGAAGTGAAATGGTCCTTCTGCGAGCATAGCCAGACGCTGGCTAATGAGCGGATCATTTCTGGTACCGTTGGTGCGGGGAGTATGGTAGCCATTTGCAGGGTATCCGTCGACCAGCCAGCCGTCTTCTGCATCCTCAGCTCTTGATAAGGCAGATACATCAGCAGTGAGCAGTGACGTGTCTAGTCGCTGCTTTGAGGCCATTGGATTATTTTGAGACCGAATCTTAAATAGATTGGAGTCAAGCTCGATTTGTGAACAAACTGCTTGCGTGACTGATGCAAACTCTCTGCCGAGTAGTCTTTCTGCCGCATCCGCTAGTCTCTCGGTTCGTATTGACTTAACGACGTTTGAATAATCAACGCATAGCAAAGTCCTCCCCTGTTGAGGTCAGCTCGCGCCTTTTTTGCGAAGGGGCAGCAATACCTGAGCAGCGTTGGTGTTAGGGCCATCCGGATTGTTGGAGACCAGCTCGTGCATAATGGATGCTGCCGAGATGGTTGGGTCTAGCCGCTTTTCCAGCTCAAAGTCCACCTTCTCATCCATTTCAAGCTGTGACTTTTTGGTTTTGTTTGTTGGCATGAGTCCGAGGCCTCGATACTGTCGCTCGATATCCTGGCGAGCATCAAAGAGTGATTGAAAATGGGCATCACGCATAGCAACGATATAGTGATTTTCAATCAACACTTTCAGCACCTTGATGAAACGGTCACGTCGATTCAAATCTCCGTTCACCTGTCTCTCGGTCCCTGCATGTCCGTTGATGCGTGGGGTAGGACTTTCCTGGTCAGCGCGAATGTGTGCCTCGAGATCTTCCGCAGTAGCATAACCGAGGGTGGCTAGATGTTCCATAAGAGTCGCTGCCGCATGACCATAGCTATGCTCTACAAGTGCAAGCAGTTTTCCAAGCCGCACGAGATTGTAAGCATTATGAGTATTGGCTTGGTATGTTGACAGAGTGCCGTCGGAAGTGGTATGGTGATAGACCAGACGTAGTTGAATCAGAGTAGCAAGACCCGTCCTGACCTGTCGCAGGGGTAGACGACATTTTTGCGCTACTTGCGTAGCAGAAAGGCGCCCCAGTTGAGTCAAGATTTTGAAGATTTGCTGTTCGAGGTGTTAGCCTGGCGCTACACAATCGCTAACGAGAGTCTAACAGCAAGGAACCCGCCGTAGACATCCTCTACGATCAGACAGCAGAGCCTCGAGAATTCCTGTTCATTGTTTAGTGCCTGTGAGATATAGGAGATCCTGATAGTTCACTACCTCCATTCTACTCCAGTCGTCACGTGACGGAGAGAAAGCGCGACGTAAATGTGTGTTGCGACCGAAGCGCTGGAGATTGAACCAGTCTCATCGCTTGATTAAGATGTGACCGCAGTAGCGATGATTATTTTCCAACGAGTCACATCAAATGAAGTGCGGCTTTTGCAGGTCGGAAGAATGAAAGAGTGCGTAGGTAAGAAAAAGAACTTGTGAAGGTGGAATGAATGGGTCTGCAAAGTCCATGCAACTTCTTCTTTTCCGGGGCTCGGCTTGGCAACGTGCAACCAATCACCGCCCAGCCAAAACGCAGTCTGATCATTGATGAAGCTCGTAGCTCCTGTCGTTGAACTGCACTTTTTGACCTCCTGCGACGAATCCCGATCCTCACCCTGCCTTCGCAATGGCTTCTCCAGCTTCGCTAGGCTCCAGAGCCTTGCGAGCCAGCCGCCGTCAACTATCTGCACCCATTTTACAGAAGAGAGGTCTCGCCGCACCAGCTTCCGGGAGCTTTGGATATGAGACTGGTGAAGCCAATGGCGTCAAGTTTGCAAGCAGAGATTTGCCCAACCCTACCACAACCTTGACCGTTGTCGCCAAAGCCGGCACGAGGTACCAGCCGCTGCCGGGCTTGACGGACGCACTTGAGAAATTCGCCTTCCTGGTCCGTCATTGCAATCAACTACAAGCCCGAAGAGACGCAGACTAACACGATTTATAGTCCACTGAGAAACGATCAGCCCTACGAATCACTCGAGAAGTCGAGCTTCTCGGTGGCGAGACGTCTGCATCCCATTCGCGCGAGAATCTCGTCCTCAGAGCCAAGTTCCTTAGAGACGATCTGCCTTATTTCGCTGAGCTGTTGGGGGAGGTCGTTTCGAAAACGCGTTATACAAGTCGGTATACTCGATCCTGTAGTTGAGGAATGATCTAACAATATCCAGCCCATGAACTTAACGAAGACGTGCTTCGTGTCATGAAAATAGCCCAACACCAACTGCTTGCCAGTCCAGCCGCACTCGCCCTAAACTCTGTCCATGGCGTTGCCTTTCACCGTGGCCTCGGGGAACCACTCTACGCTACCTCTTCAACTCCCCTTGCGAAGTACGTCGACGCCGAGAATGTCTTCGAGTTTAGCCAGGCTGCCTACCAAGCCTCCAACATTGCCGTTGTCGCCAATGGCGCAAGTCATTCCGAAGTCTCGAAATGGGTGAAGGAATTCTTCAGCGACATGAACACCGGTTCCTCCAGATTCGACGTCAAAAGCCCCGCATCTAAATACTACGGAGGAGAAGAAAGAATCGCACATGGGTCTGGAAATGTCCTAATCCTAGGCTTCCCGGGCTCTAGCTCCTTCACTACTGGTTCGTCATACAAGCCAGAAATCTCAGTCCTTGCCGCCCTGCTCGGAGGAGAGTCATCCATCAAATGGTCTCCCGGATTCTCTTTATTGTCAAAGGCAGCGAAGGACTTCCCTGGTGCTCATGTATCGACTACAAATGATGCCTATTCGGACGCCGGTCTGCTGTACGTTACCATCAAAGGTAGTGCAGAACAGGTTGGCAAGGCGAGCAAGGGCGTTGTCGATGCGCTCAAGAAGGTTGCATCCGGCGACGTGGCCGAGGAGGATATCAAGAAAGCAACGGTTCTTGCCAAATACCGAGCACTCGAAGCTGGACAGCAGACCTCATCCGGTCTCGAAGCCACTGGTACAGGTCTCATTGCCGGTGGAAAGCCCACAAACTTTGAGGAAATAGCCTCATCGATCGACAAAGTGTCTTCAGACAAGGTCAAAGCGGTAAGTACTTCAGGTTCTCGTATCGGATCCAAGCTAACTCCTATTCCAGGCCGCCAAGGGCTTATTAGAATCAAAGGCTTCGGTTTCAGCCGTGGGAGATCTGTTTGCTCTGCCTTTCGCCGAAGAGATTGGATTGAAGGTTTGAAAGAGATAACATATGTCTCGGCGCGGGGCTTGGGCAGTGTAAAACTTGTAGATATCAGGACAATCGGACTGCATTGCAATGACGATCATATCACTTTCAGTTGACTCTGCTGGAATGTTTCTAACATATTAACATTAATCATTGTCTAAGGAGCCACCTTGGTAAGATAAGCCAGCAATCATCGTACATGCACGGATTACCCAACCCATATCAGGACAACCCGCAGTTCCAGCCAAAAGAGCCACGATGGTTCAGGAAGATCACCCACGGTGCCAAATACACAGTTTGTAGGCCATGACAGATCACCAAGCATATCCGCTTGACCTCGGCTGTTGATCGCGGCCATTCCATTCCTCATCGTCACTGGGCTCATCATCCAAGAAGTCATCCTCGCGAAATTGATCCTGAGCAGGCCTTTGGTCGGAAATCACAAGATTGACGACGTCGCATCGTCCCTGCACAGCTACTGCAGGACCGGTGTCACTATCATCGGTGTTCTCGGCAGTACTTTGACCTTTGCTGGCAATGCGAGTGCTCTGTCGCTGAGACGACTGTGAAGAGTGTTTGGAAGACTTCTCTTGATGATCAAGCGGCTTGTCCGTGTTTAGAAAGACTGCCTGGAGCTTGGGTAGCCAGTCTTTTCTCAGCTGCGCGCGATCCCGCCAACCAGCCATCTTCAAGATCATCTTGATGTTGATTCTTTTGAGACGCGGCAGCTGATCCGATGATTCAACAAGCGACTCCAAGAACTCGTGCGCTTCGTCAGCTATCTTGTGACGGATGTTTTCGAGAGACAGGTTGACAAGACTCGCTGGCCAGGTTGGGGGACCGTCTGGCAGGAGCGCCAGGAACAGAGGCTCCCGATCCGCATAAGATGTTGGGTCAATGAAGAACATGTCCACCACAAAATCCTGTAAGCAAGGGCATAAAGTCTTAAGCTCCGCCGTGAAACCCAGGGACAGAGATTGACAGCCGATCAACTTTATCGTTCGTAATGTGCTACCGCCCACGGCCAGGTATTGTGCCAGTGCTGATGAAGTCAACTGAGAACATTGCACAACCTCTAGATATTCCAGCCCGATCGGCAGCATTGGCGTGGTGACGTCGTCCAAGATGCCGCAATTCTTGACTGTAAGGTGTTTCAACTCGTGGAGGTCTTTAAGTGAACCCGTAAACAGACTCTGTGCCATCGCCACATCACCATCGGTTGTCTTCTCCGGCAATGTCATGTTCAGGAAAGATACTTCACGTAGTCTGCTGAATGCTGGCCGGCAATGAGCAGTTAGAGCAGTCTGCAGCGCTTCTTTTGGATTAGGAAACCTTCCGTTCCATTCAAAAAGTGACATGAACATGTTTTCTCGGTCGAGATGGTCGAACATCTCTTCAGGATATGACCAGTTCATTCTTCTCTGAACTGTTGCCTGAGCCCCTAAGACTGTCGGCATATCATCATAGTTTGAATACAGACGCAAGCCTTGCAGCAAAGGTGTTCGCGATACCAAGTCCATCAACGAAATGCCAGCTTTCTTGTACAGAAGTTGCTTGACTTCGATTTCGAGGTAGTGTATCTTCGCGCGATAATCCGTTATCAGGTCTTTCGGGTCCTGCTTGAGGAGGTTTATCAAGCCGTGAGCCCGCCAAGCGGGAAACAATGGGGGATTGTCGAGTAATGCTGCCATGCAGGCTTCGTGGAATGACCGACATAGAGTCGACATCTCTTGCAGCCAAGGTAACGAGGCGGTAGGTTGTGACACTTGCCCATAGAGCGGATAGGCCGCATGTTTCATCACGCTCACCAACACATGGTATGGAAGATCTTGCCATGGAGGAATTCGTCCGCTAGGAGGTGGTGGGATAATGATGGAGACTTGTGTTTCCTGCTTGCGAGGAATTGTGGAAGACCGAGTCTTTTGTCGCTTGTAGGCGCTGAAGGAGTTCGCAACAGCAGGCTTTGTCCCAGGCCGCACCTTGCGTTTCCGGGACGTTGAAGAAGCAGTAGTTTCCTGTAATCTTGGCCGCGATCTTGTTCCTTGTTGGGGCTGAACCTCTATCGATGAGTCGGACTGGACATTAGGATCGTCGTCACTCGACTCTCGATACGTTTGTACTTGTCGGCGGGAACGTCGGGGAGGCTGAGGTCGGGTTTCGAATTCGGAGAGGTCAAGAGAGTCAGTGTCATCCTCTGCGTATTGGATGCGAGGAGCGCGGCGGGGTCGCGACTGGCGAATGGAGGACGGAGTAGCCATGTCGACAAGTGCGAGCGGGAGGGCAACGTAAACAGGCGAGTCAAAGTCGGGTGACAAGGGAGTGGCGGCTTGCGCGAAGCGGCAGAGGCAGATGCAGATGAAACGCTATCACGAGGCTTGTGGTATCGTCAACAACCCCATGCGGAGTTCGTAATATTTGAGAGAACGACAGTGATGGATGGACTCCGTGATGAGTCAAATCGAAGTGCAGTATGAACGGTGACTGTGACTGTTGTCAAGATCTCGACGACATCATGGCGCATGGTTTTTACACCCGATTGCGCTAGTAGGTAAGCTTAACCTTATTCTCGCACTGCAAAAATGTGGCCTCACGTGCACTCGCAGGTTTCGATGCCCCATGCTACCTGCATGTACCCTTGTGGAATCGCCGATGTGTTTGCATCCGGTTACTCAGGATCAAGTACCTAGGTATCAAAAAGAGACACATTAAGAGCGAGCTTAACATCTGACAGTATCAGAGACTGACCACTGGGCAATTCTCTGGAGAAGAAAATCTTTTATGTTTTGTACAGAATACTCGTACCTGAATGGTAAACTACCCTTCGCAGCGGCCCCATCGGATCGTGTCTCGTAAATCTTATTTTCTGCAAGATTACCTGCATCAGGTGAACAAGCATGTGTTTCGGCCTTTGTCAGCGGCAATGCTCTCCCTGTGGCCAATAGCTGGGAAGTGCCGGGTGACTCGTCGAGCCGTATTCAGGGGAACTGTGCACAAACAATATGCCACAGCCTTGTCAAAGACACAGTGACGATGCAGTACACCTAATCGATGATCTCACAGTGGATTGCATCCAGAGTACTGGCAGCATACTGGGCGCATGACCTGTGACGACGACATGTAAGTTACACTGCAGGCGCACCGTTCTTGACGGCGGAAAAATGGGCAGGAACAATTCCAGCACAGTATCAAAGTAAAGTAGAGAAGCGCACTTGAAGCGGCAATATTGAGCCTGACCAAAAGAGAGAGCAAGGATTATGGAGGGTTCGGCGAGCGTCTATGAAGCAGCTAGAAGAGCATAAAACCTGGCTGCTCAGGCCTTACCTCGTACCTGCAGCAGCATCACGAGTCCTTAATTCCCACAGCTCCACCACCGAAAGAAGTTGAATCGATGCCATCATGCACTGCAGTTATCCGTCCCGCACCTGGGTCACTTATTTCCAGGCAACGGCGTTGAGAGACCAGTGTTCAGAGTAAATTGTCGTTATCCACGAAAATGGCTATCTTTCCACGTGTTCTCGGGATGAAACGAATCCCTCACTCGAAGCATCGATCCTTATCCAGATTATTGAAACGAAGCCATCGGGCGGCGTCGTGAGGGTGGGAAACCCTAAAGCGACCATGACCTGCCATAGCGACCTTCAATCTCCGCCCGCAGCTCCCACCCACAATGCTCGTGCTGCCCTGCCCACCCCAACCCAGTTTGAACTGGGACTCGCACAGAGCCTTTTCTCTGCTAATCACGGTCCTCGAGTCCTCTCTACAATTTGCCTTTGTACAAACTCCCAAAATCGTCTATCCTGCTCGCTTGCTTACCCTCCCTGTCTCATTGATTCTCGCCTACAAAAGAATCAGTTGCTAGTCGACGGATAAGAGCTCCTGATCCCCATCTCTCTCCACCAAGGAAACAAGGTTTCCTGCCACCCTGTTCGAGCGAATTGCCTGCGTCGAGTCCACTCCATCATTTCCCTGCCAACTTCCTGTTTCCTGCAGCAAGCTGCAGCCAATCTTGCATTCCAGCTTGCTTGCGCCTCAAAGATCGTCGTCGAAAAAAATAGCATCACTATTTTCCTCGAGTTCTACGAAGCAAGCAACCTTCCACATTCACCTCCGAGCTCGGTCCAGCATCGTGAGACACACAAACCCGGTTAACACACCTCAGACACACGAGCGCATGGTGTCGCGAACGTGACAGGCACACTTGATTGCGAGACGAGACAATCAGTACAGCCACCATTCGCCGTCGAGGTCTTCAGAGGCCTCTCAGTATAGATGGGGAATACACAGTTCGGGAAGTTTCAAGTAAGGCAGTTCACACTATATTGTAACACCAGGTGATTAACACATGTCTGCAGGACTTTTGTCGCGATTCAACACTCCCTATATGTAATGTAGGTCTTGCTCAAACATGACCTCATATTCACTTCCATTGACCGATATCTAGATCCTGACGACGAACAATCAACCACCCGGGAGCGGATACACTGGTGTCGATGGAGCAGGATGCGTCTTGAACGGAATATCACTTAGCCATGGAAGACATCTCGCAAACGTGGGGTCCATCATTTTCGCGGGCCTTGCGATACTGGTCACATTCTTCCTACTATGGCGGGCGAATCGAAAAGCAGCTGCAGTGGGACGGCGGGAGATGCAGCTGTTTCTGCTGGGATACCTTGTGATCGAAATTTGCGAAATCTTCACGATCGGTGGTATCCCGCTGCACAACGATGTCAGGAAAGGATTTACGGCTGTTCACATAGCAGCCATCGCGGCAACCTCGTGGATCTTGCTCATGAATGCGTTTGTGGGATATCAAATACTCGATGATGGCACACCCTTGTCCATGGGCTTGATATTTGGAAGTGCTCTGGCCATATTTGTCGGCACCGGCTACATTTCTCTCGACACCGCCTTCTCTTGGACCGGGTACTGGGATTCTTCTCTGCAGCCACCTCACCGCAATATCGCGCTCTACGTGCTCTATCAGCTACTACCGCTGGTCTGCATGTTTCTATTCTTCGTCCTCGAGTCTCTCCTCGTCTTGAGAGTACTGGGAGAGACGAAACCGATGCTCTACCTGATTGCAGCGGCACTGCTGTTCGCCATTGGCCAAGTCTTCATGTATGTGATCTCGGTTCACATATGCAATCCGACACATGGGAAAGTTGATGGGGCACTCTTTGAAACCTTTTTTACGCTGCTAAGCGTGGTGGCGGTTTTTACTTTCTGGTCGTCTATCACAGAAGACGACTGGCCTATTCAATGACAGCCGGAGGATGGATAGACACTAGTACACGAATTTTGGTCGAAGACCATCAGCATGCCTGTCGTCTGCCCACCTTATTGGGAGACTTGTTTCGTTCGGAACAATCAGTCTCATGTTTGGGCACGGCGACTGGCGCTGAGTAATTATGGGATGCCTTGACGATCCGAGAATTTGGAAGACGCAAGGCCTGAGGTTCACGACTTTCACGCAGCGTTTGTCATTTTGGAGTGGTGCGATAATGGCATTTTGTCCAAAGGCTTAGCGCCATCTAGTCGTTCTCGACATGGGGCATGCGACGGCCGAACATCTTGCCTGCAGACGTGGCCGTAATCTTGTGTCACAGCAGGCTATTTGACCTATATTAGTCAATAGTACAATATTTACCTCACGTGGTATGAGTGTGCTCGCGTTCAAACGATCAATTCTTCCTTAGCATCGATCACAACGAAGGTGGTCTTTAGTGATGGAACCATAGTAGAATGGCCCCAACCAGTGAATGCGTGCTTATTTCGAATCATTATTCACAATTGCCGTCCCAACCGTCCCAACGCCATGCTTGATCATCACATTCATGCTCATAACACCACCTTGACACCAACGCAAGGCAACGTCCATTCTGATCTGCCAATCAAGTATTTCAGCCAATGCGTACCGACACCCGCATCTGTCACTGACGAAGGCGTGGTAGACGTCACTTTTTGACGCGCTCCCTCCAGCATTCCAGACGCAGAGTCTTTGAGGGCGCGAGACATGCCTGCTACCGTACTGTTGGCAACATCCGCGAGAAATTCTCCCATATCAGATGTGTTGTTTGCCTGCCCAGTCGAAGCACTTGTGTAGAGACGCGGAATGAACCATGCTGCGATCGACGACGTCTCCTCGCCGTGCTGACTGAAGTCGATGAAACAACGATTCGACCAGTGACAGGAACTAGCTAGGAGAATAACCAGCAGGAACGAGCAGTATATGCAAGGTCGGTTCAGGACGTAGGTTAAGACGATCAATAGAATGAGGTGGACTGGCGAGAGTGACAGTGGTAGAGGGAGCAACAGCAAGGGAAGGTAACTGCATACTGTATTAGTATACAAGGTCTGACATTCCGCGCTGAGTGTGCTTGCGACAGACCTCCGCAGGCAGTACATCATTGGAAGTACTTTTTTGGAACCGACTTCAGATGGCTGGATCGTGGAGCGGACCGAGGCAAGGCTTGTTTGGTCTGCACGTGTCGCGCAAGGCTTTCTTGCAGACTCAATGAGAAAAAGTTTAACTGGGCGACAAATCCGATAAGTATGTTTCAATTGAACAACATGCGCTGGAACAGGATTCGGTACGGTTATGAAAGAATGAGGGATCAAGTTGCAAATGGAGGAGAGAGGTGGAGTAATGCCTAGAATGTCGGCATCGGCGCTTGGACAATAAATGGAGGCGATCAAATAAATGTTTTAGCGTCGATCTGTAGATGTCACGATTTTTGGAGGCTTGAGGCCCAACTGGCAACGCAACCTCATTCTCCCCGGCTCACCTTTATGTGAATCACTTCACCCTCTTGCTTGATATCTCTATCAATTCTGAGCTGCGTTCGCAAGCTCATACCCGCACATTTTTCGTGCTGCCATTCATTCCGCTTTGACTTTCATTTCTCCTGGTGTGACATCCTGGAGAAGGAAAGACTCATCTGTCCGCACTTTTCTTAGCTTTGTCTTGAAATCCCGAGGCCTTTGTGAGCATTTAGAGCTCGTCATCTGCAAATTGACTGGAAAAATGTCGACCAACGATCTACAAGCACTCTTTGCGAACCTCAAGCCAAAAGCCCGAGACTCAGCTACGCCGTCCCAAGCCTCCAATCGCCCTGGCTCTAGCGGGCTTGCCTCTCACCCACTACCCTCAGCTACTCAACCACCCTTTTCATCCATCACGAACGGATCCTCATCTGCGCACATGGCACCTCAAGCCGGCCCTGCTCCTACCGTCACTGCTCAATCCCTCCTCAATCTACTCAATTTTGGTACCTCAATCCAGTCCGGTGGCGATGCTGGAGCCAATGCCCTCCCTGCTGCTGTCAACGTTCCAGATGAGGACAAAAATGGAGTTCAAGACACGAATGGAAAGGAGAATACAAGCCACGGACCCTCATTGTCAGCTTCAGATTTGGTAGCGAAGTTCATGAGTCCTCCACCTTCAGGATATCGAGCTGGGTCGAAGTCGCCTTTCAACCTGGAAGACCAAGGCGGAGGTGGTGACCAGCCACAAGCTACTGCTGCTCGAGACGCCTCTCAAGATGCTCTCCTGAAGCTTCTCAACAAGGCTCACCCGGGGACTGCGACACTGGGACGACAATCTTCTGTAGAGAGAGTCCGACCACAGCCGGCCGACACTGAGACCAAGGACGAAGGCCACTCGGCTCCAGCCTCGACTGATCTTCCAGTTCGTATCTTTGGCGCAAATTCAAGCAGAGAACCGGGCCCAACTGAAGTTGCTACGAAAGCCGAAACTAAACAGCCAGCTCAAGACAAACCGCTCTTCACCTACGTCAATCCGTTCGAAGCTCTGAAGAACTCTCGTCCGCAAACTCCAAAAGCGGAAGCTGCTCCTCCGGTCCAAGATCCCAATGATGTACCGGTTCAAAGCATCGAGGCGGATAATGATCAACACTGGGAGGGTGCGTCACCTGTCGCGAGAGCCGAGCAGGTTGCTAGGAGAAAGATTCTTACGCCTCGGTTGGCGTCTGCAAGCAGACAAGGCACAATCTCTCGTGAAGCTTCAGTCGCTGTCCCAGAGAAGGAGGAAAAGCCTGTCACCTTGGACTCTGTCCTCGATAAGTTGACTGCTGCAGCTTCGAAGCCCGTGTCGGTAACAGCACCAAAAGCCAGCAACGGCAAAGTCTCGCCTGAGCCAGCCAGCCAAAAAGAGCCTGCGCAAGATGTGGACGTAGCAAAGGCAGCCGAGGAAGATCCTGATGGCGCAGATGAATGGGAAGATACAGAGGAGTCCCCCAATAAAGCTTCAACAGAGCGGGTTGTTACTGTCTACAACTTCCCCATCAAACCATTCGTCTCCCTCACACTGCAACTCGGCGAGAGTTCTGACATTGGCATTCGGGATGACGGTGTCATGGAGATATCAAGGCTAAAGAAAGAGTTCGATCAGCTGGACCGTGCCCTGGCGGCGGCCACTTCAAAATATATCGGCTACGCTCTTGTCAAGAATGGCGGTATGCGGATTATACGACAGGAGGATGGAACTGATCGACAAGTTTTCAGGAACTCACATGACCGTATCTTTAACATCGCATTTTGCACCACCTCACCCAATGGTACTCCTTCGGACGACCAAGCAATCCTCGGCACAGGAGTGACTGGCGCTGTGTATTACGCGACCATCAGGAAGGACAGCAACGACCTTTTCGAGAAGAATGAGCTCGACTCAGACAGTCTGATCTTCCCTCCCTATCCTCCAGCCGATGAGAACACCGCAGGTGGTGTGCTGAAGACCCGAGCCAAGCGAAGCTCGCGGCACCCCGAGTTTTTTGCGATCGGCAGAGGAAAAGCCATCCACATCATTTGGCCTACTACGGCTCTTTCTTCGCGTTACGGAATCACTGAGGAGAACCGTAAGGTCGATGTGGAGAAGTTTTTCCAAGAACGAGCGTTCCAAATATCAACAGGAAAGGCTGGCAAAGACTTCACTTTCAGCGAGGATGACAGCGCTATTGTCTCCCTTGACAAGACCGGAAGACTTCGGTTTTGGGATATTCGCAAGCTCATTGAAGAGTCCAATGCTACAGCTGCGCATGTTGCGGGCATGACGGTCGAGACCCCTCTGCTGTCGCTCTCGACTGCGTCCCCAACAGAAAAGTCCTGGCCAACCTCTGTTCTTTTTGTTGACAAAGCACGCCCGTATGCGAGGGGAGGCGCCTTGCGATACGTGCTTGTTGGATTGAGACAAAACCATACTCTCCAGCTCTGGGATATCGCTCTGGGAAAAGCCGTTCAGGAGATCAACTTCCCTCATGAAAATGAGACTGATGGCATCTGTAGCGTCAACTACCATCCCGCCAGTGGTATTATTGTCGTCGGCCATCCTACGCGGAATTCCCTTTTCTTCATCCACCTGTCCGCTCCACGGTATACTCTGAGCTCGTCATATTCTCAAGCGGCATATGTTCAACGAATCGCGGCAAAAGACCCCGAGCTTCCCAAGCCAGATTCCACCGCATGCATGAGCGGCATTCGTGAAATTGCTTTCACCGGCAGAGGTCAGCTTAGAAGCGTCGAGCTTCTTCCTATTCATCGATCGGCGGAGGAGCAGAAGGCCATCGACGCGAAGTCTCCACTTTTTGAGCTATACATTGTGCACTCGAAAGGTGTCACTTGCTTGAGCATTGCCAAAGAAGATCTAGGCTGGGATGCTGAGAGTAAGGTTGTTCATCCTATTGACGCTGCCAAGGAAGGCATTGTTGCTTTGAAAGAATTGAGACTCGGAAGTGTCATCGAAGAGCCACAACAGAGTAAGAGTCCTGTCGAAGAGGTACAGCAGCCGATAAAAGCATCGAAGAAGAAGGCTGCAAAGAAGTCCGATACTGCTGCTGAGCGCGCCGAACCCGAACAAGTCGAGATGCAAGAAGCTGAGCCCATTGCGTCGGCTCAGGCCCCTATCGCCGAACCTGAAGCCGAGGTAGCAACATCTGAGATGCCGCCAACAAAGCAGAGCAAGAAGAGCAAGAAGAAAGCCACACAAGCCGGCGAAGCGCCTGCCCCAGAAAAGGCTTCTTCACGCACCACCTCACCAACTAAGGCCTTGCCCACAGCAACACATGAGCCTACCGTCGCAAATACTAACGGCATAGAAGCTACTGCTCCAAAGCAGCCTGTTGCAGCTCCAGCTGAAGAGCCTCCGACCAAAGCAGACTCTGTGAGTATTGGTATCTCCGGAGATTGGCTTGATGAAGAGCTCAAAAAAGTGGAACGTGGAGTTTCAAACGAATTCCGGAAAGAATTGAACAGCTTATATCAGAGCATTCAGAATGATCGCGTGGTGCAGGACTCGGCATCTGTTGCTCGTCAAGAAGCAGTCCTCCGACTCGTATCTACCACTCTTACGAATAACGTTGAGAAGGCTCTGTCACGAATCCTGGCTGCGCAAATGCATCAATCGATGGTTCCCGCGCTTACTGAGGCCACTGTACAAGCTGTCAGCGGTCAGGTTGGAGTTGCTGTTCAGAAGTCGCTTCATTCAATGATGCCTCAAGAACTGAGTCTCCAGCTGCCAGTTGCCATCAACACGGCACTACAAAGCCCTCAGATGAGTCGACTTATCGCGGATACTATCTCACAGAAGATTTCGAAACAGACCGAGGCGCAGTTGGCAGACGCACTACAGAAGCAGATCGTACCTGCGTTCAAGACCTTGGCAGTTTCAGCTGCTGAGAAAGCCGCCACTGAGGTTGAGGTTCGACTCCGTAGTGAGATCAACCAGCTAGCGGCTGATAGGAAACATGACCTGAACAGGCTTGAAAAGCTCGGTCAAGTCCTTCAAGCGACGTCGGAAACCCTTCAGCAGATGTCTAACACACAGGTTGCGTTCCAGGGTCAGATCCTCAAAGATCGTCGTCAGTTGGCCCTACTTGGAGACGGCAGTACACCTTCCGGCTCACGTCAAGTATCGACAGCTCGAATGACGCCTTCTCCACAAAGTTTTGGACGGCAATTGGTGCCACGCCAGAAGTCGAAGGAGGAAGTAGAGCTCGAGGAGATCACGGAATTGATGAACGAGGGTCGCTATGAGGAGGGCTCAATCAAGTGGCTACAATCAAGCCAGCCTGTGGAGCTGTTCGACAAGCTTTTCATCCATTTCACTCCAGAATACCTTGCTACGGATGTCTCGCCTCTCATTGCCTTCTCTATCGCCGTTACAATTGGCAACTCTCTGACGACCAATACTGCTCGCAGATTGGAATGGGTACTTGCTGCTTTCAACGCTGTTGATCTTTCTGTAAGTGGTGTTTGATCAGCTTTGTCATGATTGACGTTGACTAACAATCTTTTTAGGATCCAGAAATCGCCGATCTTGCTGAACATGCGCCAGCATTGTTGAGTTCGTTCATTCAAAAGCTCGAGAGTCTCTACATGACGATCGCGGAGCGTGATCCAAGAGATCCCGCGTTGCAGCTAATGCCGCTGGTCTCCAAGAGAGCGAAGGATATGAGAGCCGCTCTGCTCAGCATGGCATGACATGCTGGGCCTAGTTTGACTACTTGAGGTTGTGGTCGCTAATGAACCGCAAGAGATGGCGATGATGTGGCCGGATGTGTGCCTCGGAGAAAGTGGTGCTTGATGGGTTGTTGTGAATGGGAAATGCGAGTGCTTTCGATTGGTTCTGATATCGAGAAAGGAAGTTGAGATAGCTGTAGCCGTGGCTCGTTGTGGCCACGCCGACCCAAAGCAGACATGCCGAACAGCCTGCGTTCAGTCAGGCAATGGTAGTCAAGCGTATCATCTATACTAGGGCTGCTGTTTGTCATACACTCCAAGGGCACCGAATACAGGGCGCTCTTTGCCATACCTTGATACTTATCAACCCTTGAGGGCGCGGGACTGATTCTGTCAGACTACCCCACTTCTACCAAAGTACGGAGATCACATGGACGCTCACCATGACTGCACACCAACCGGTGCCTCCTTTGGGAAAAGCCTCCTGTCTAACATTAACAGATTACCACTTTGGTGCAGACAGACCACAGGGGCGCAACCCGAATTGGCTGAAGTGGTCAGCAGTGTTTCTGCTTTGAGGTAAGCATATCGAGTGTCATTCAGCTGTCCCTACAAAAGCTCGCGAACACTCGCGACTGGATCGCTACATTGGAGCACTTGCTCGTGGTCAGCGACTGTCCTTTAGCGAGATTATGGCTCAGCCGCCTCTCATCAAGTGGAAGTGCAGTCTTACAACAATGAGCGACCATTGACTAGGAAGCAGATTTATTGCTAATTCTAGCTTATGATTCTACACTTATTCATCGGTCAGAGCTGAAATGTTACTGTCGTTCCACGTGCTTGATGGGAGACTGCGAGGAGGATGAGAGATACATAATCAGCCAAGGGCCCATCATGTGAAAGAAGAGCATGCAAGCAATCGTTCTATCCTCACCCTACAAAAAGTCAATTCCTAACCACAGCAAAGATGTCGAACGACCCTGTTCCTACTCCCACCCCGTACCTTGACCCGCAATGCGTTGCATTCGGAGAACAGGCTGCGAAGCTTTCGAATGGTGCCTCCTTATCGAGCTTGTCACTTAGAGAGTTTCGACGACTGTTCCGGCAATTCCAGACACCGACGCCAAAGGACCCAGGTATCTCTACGTCGAGCTTCGAGGTGAAGACGTCCTTTGGAGACGTGAAGACTTTCATCGTCAAGCCTACGGATGCGGAGCAAGACCTGCCAGTCATATTCTATGGTAAGTCTACTTGGAATATTCGAGATACTCAACTCGGACTTGCCCATGCTTCTGTTGTTATCCTTTACGGCATGCTGACCGGAGGCACAGTGCATGGTGGAGGGTGGTTTGGTGGATCCGAGTTCGACTTTGAGAGCTTGCTGTTCGATTTGGTCCACCGCACGGGATTTGCCATTGTATTTCCGCAGTACACTCTTGCACCGGAGGAACAATTTCCTGCACAACAGGAACAATGCCTAGAGGTGCTGCAATGGGTGGTAAAGCATGGCCACACCAAAGGCTTGAAGAACGATAAGTTCGCCCTTGCTGCTGACAGTGCAGGTGGTATGTTCAACTGGAAACAACCTCAATACGAGACCCAAATTAATATAACACAGGGCAAATAGTGACAGCAATCAGTATCCTAAATCATCAGCGCGACCTCGGCCTGCCAATTGTGCATCAGATATTGATGTTCCCATTCGTCAACAGCGTTTCACTCACATCGACATTCTCCCAATTTTTGTTTCAGGACGGTCCATTGATCAACGTTGCCTTCGCCGCAGAATCCTTCAAGGACTACTACGGTGACAAGATCAAGGAACGATCGAGCATTACGGCTTCGCCCATCCTGATGACTCCCGCTCAAGCCAAGGAGTTCATGCCATCCACCACTATCGTGGTTGCACAGAACGACTTCCTTCGTGACCAAGGTGAAGATTTCGCCAAGCTGCTGCAGACCGCTGGTGTCGACTGCGGCGTGGTGCAAGGTGTGGCCATCCTTCATGATGCGGTGGTGTTCAACCTTTCACGCACGAGCCCCACCGTCGAGCTGATCATGATTATGGTCGCCGGGAAGTTGAGGGAGGTGCTTACTCCGGGAGTTGGAACCGATTTGTCGACGAATGTCCATGCGGAGGGTGAAGAGAATGGGCATTCTCATAAGAGAAAGAAGAGGTCGTGAGGAGGGCTAGCGAGACTTTGATGACAGGACGTCATGCCGGACAGGAGAACTCGCCACTTGGATTGAGCCACCGTTGAATACCTACTTACATGAATCGCATTGCGTTGACGGTGCTTGACGATGCACCGCTGTCGAGGGGAGACCAGAAAGGAGCTGATATATCCAATGTGTAAGATAATGAGAGTTTTCGTGCTAATATGTTCAAAAAGCCTCGCTCATAACACTACAGTCTCTGCATCATTCACACCGAAGAACAATTGCATCGGATCCTTGTAGTCGACAAATCCACAGAAAGGCGGACTGACACCGTACCCCAGTAAGCGTTGCGCCTGGGGTGACAAAGCTTTTGCTTTTTCAGGGGGAACCATGAAGTACTGGTTCTCCACCTGCCGGTACATGCCTTTGCACAAGAAGATACCGACCGTTTCGCGTGCTTCATCTACTGTGGTATTCGCGCCACCAGCATGATAAGTCGATTCCAAGAAAATCGTCGCATCTCCCGGCTCGAGTGCCGCAGGTACAGCCTCGTGGTCGTAGGGACACCGGTCGTCCTTCCATTTGTGACTGCCTGGGATAACGACGGTAGCGCCGTTGGCCTTTGTAGTTCGGGTAAGCGCGGTCACGCAGCCTAGTAGCATTGGCGAGTCCGTGTCGCGGATATGGTAGTCAATCTCGTCGCGGTGCAACCCTTGCTGCTTGCTGCCCGGGTTGACTTGGAAGCCTACTGTGCTGGAGATGGTGGGTTTTGAGACCGCGGTGTGGCGCTCCTGGCCGACCCAGTATGTGAATTTGGAGGTGAGTAAGAGCGCAGCCACTTCGTTGAAGAGTGGGTTGAGGGCCAGGTCAACGCAGCCCCGGGATATGCCGAGGAGGCCTAGGGCGCGGCGGGTGGTGCTGGGGAAGAAGCCGGATTTGTCGCCGCTGTCGGCGGCAAAGGTTGGGGCGAGGTCAGAGTGGATTTGAGCTGCTGTTTCTCGGGGGATGAGTTCTGTGACTATTACGGCGCCGTCGCGTTCGAGGATGGATTGTAGCTTTTCGGGGGTTGTGCTAGGGTCGTGGGCGTTGAGGCGCACGAGGGATGGTGGTGCTGGTGTTGGGTTGTTATTGGTGTCCGCCATGTTTACGCTTCGGAGTGCTGGGTGGCGTTGATGGGTGGAGAGGGTTGATGTGAGGTGGATGAGATATGTCAATGTATATATCCCTTTACTTACACGCACAAGGTTGGATGCTGCTTACGAGCACATCTGGTAGCAGCGAAGCATATCTCGCCAGTCCGTGGACCTAGAATTGGTGTAGAGATGGAATGTTGTTAGCTTTGACCTTCACGTGCATTGGATCTGGATATTCAGGATCAGTACGATGACCCATCTTATCGTGTGGTTGCAAGAAGATATGATGCCAGTGCCTCCCAAGAGATGGGATGTGATAGGTGAGGAAAAGTGAGCCCCTTTAGGTAAGACGTGAGATCGCCCGTGATTGGGAATGGTCTTGGAGAGGGAGGAGATCCTCCACCAACCCCGGGTTGATGAGATGGCAGATCTGCGAAGGATGGAGCTGGACATACTCGGAGGAGAAGTTCGGGTCCGGTAGGCCCATCATTGATAGCGACGATTTTACCCATGACCTATCTGAGCACTACAGCCGTAATTTGGAAAGGACTTACAAAAAGCCAGTCTGAACGAGCGAGTGACAGACATGGGGAACTAGATCTGAATTTCGGTGTTGCCGTCATATGCCATACAAACCACCTAGCTGACATTAATCTGGAGATCTAGGTATTGGGCATATCAATAATGACCACCCAGACCCTGCCACTCTTCGTCCCTGAGCGTCTCCTCACTGTCCATGCTGCTCATACTAGTATTCCTACTCCTCATATAGTCCTTCAAACACAACTTGTCGCCGCGCTGTAGGCGTGCTTCCAATTCTCGTCGTCGCTTCTTACTAAACTTACAGTGCGCCGTGTAGGTGCATTTTCTCCTTTCTTTCGGACAAAATCCACCGGTCCAGAACTTGTCACCCTCACAAGAGTTGCCATACAGATCCAGGCAGAGAACGAGAAAGACCAACGATGTCGTGATGGCGATCAGGGACAACGACGAAAGCGAGTCCGCAAGTGGAAGACAGATGATAACAATCGCGACACAAACCCTGATGACGAGTCTCGGTTGTTTGCGGAGTCGCGTTTTAGCGAGTCGTTTGTGAATATGGCAGAAGGATATGATGGCCATGCAGATCAACGCAACACCAAGGCCGCCGCAGTAGAACCATCGAAGTGCTTTGGCTACTTCTGGCGCACTTTTCGATTGATAACTTTCACCGAGATCCTCGGGATTGGCGTCGCGACAGTCATGTGCCAGGACGAGTTCCGAGAGTGTTGATGCTGCGAGTACGTAGCCCATGATGAATGGGAGGTGAGCAGATACCCACACGGTGCTGCTTAGCCAGTGTCGTCGGATTGCGTGGACGTGTACATGATATGCATCTATTTCGAAGTAGATCCTGAGTGTTTATGAGCCTGCTTTCCCTGATAGAACGACCGAGCCAGGGCTTCTTACCAGTTGAAAGTGAAGGCTTGGATCAACCCAAGCGCACCCTTGCCAAAGAATGCATTTATACCGAAGGAGGATCGCGATTGAAACAGAATCGTGAGAACGGAATAGCCCAGCACCTAGCAAAGCATGTTAACCACTTGTAAGTGCCGAAAATAAGTGCACTACTTACCAATGAAACAAATGCGTTGTTCCGGTCGACACGGTGCTCTATGTTGATCGCTGGGAAGAATTCAAAGTGCTTCGCGAGCGGTTTGAGAAACCGAACCTTTTCCGTGTTACGCATGAAATAGATCAGCATAGCGTAACCGAATATGTCAAGAACCAGAGCTATCCAGATCACGATCAATTGATTAGGCCATGCGACATGTATGCTGGTTATCCAAAGCGCACTCGAAAAGACCATCATGGCACTCCAGCAGACCATGGTTCCTCTGATGTTCGGAAGGAGTATGGCTACTCCAAGGTACCATATCCCTCCGAATAGTCTTTGCGTTATATAGAAGCTGATCGCAGACGTGTAGGTGGAATCGAATGCGTAGGCAATGTTGGTCGTGAAGCCGAACAGGCAGACAAGGTAGAACATGACATTGAGCCTCTGAAAGATGTCGTCGATCTCGAAATGATTGATGATCATGGTAAGGTCTGCCCAAATCTTCCACCCGATACAGAATATGATGGAGAACTGGAGCAGCGAGAGCCCACTTGGATGCTCGATGGCTTTCTCGCCTATGATGTCAATGACGCCCACGTAGACCAAATCAACGAACAGTTCGAATGACCCGACTTCGCCGGCTTTCGCAGATCTCCATAGCAGACCCTTGTGAAAGTACTGCCTTACAGTAGGTCTTTTGATGAATTTGATAGCCTCGGTGGAGCGGTCTTTGTGTCGGTCGAGGGCTGACGGGTGGTCGCTGTGCGTGGAAGCGTTTTCAGAATCTTCGTCCTTTGTTCTGAGACGTGCCGAGTATCCGTAGCGGTCGAATGAAGCGTCTAGCGAGACTGAGTGGTCACTGATGCGGTGCAGCTCCGCGCTGAGTTCGTCCAATTCTGACTTGACGTTCTCGATGTCGGAGTATAGGTCACCATGTCGCTGCTTGAGTTCGTCTCTCTTCGACTGGTGATGAGCGTGTAATTGTCTCACCGCTTCAAGATGCTCAGCAGAGCCATGGAGGATGACTTCGAACTCTTCGAAGGACTTTTCGCGGAGAAGTTCATTTCGCTTCTCCTCTGCAAATCTGGTTGGCCAATAACCATGATGCCCCCATGTAGTCACTCACCTAGATGCTCCGGGCTTTGACAGACATGTAAGGTCTTGCCTGTTTGAGGGTGGATGATCTCATGGAAGCGTCTCCGTGATGATTGACCAAGGTGCAAGTGATGGTGATGGGCTTCCTTTGGTTTTGGAGTGGCCTGCCCGCTCTTAGGGTCCAATTCGGGCGTGTCCATCGTGCAAGCAGAAGTGCTCCTCTAACTTATTAACGCCCGGCGCACGCCTCGTCTCACTAGGAACAGCAAGGGAGCCTTCCCTCCGCACTATCGGGGTTCATATCGACACGATCTCTTCCAGGGAGAGGAGGGAGGCTCGTGAATCATGATTTTTACATCAAAAGAACCTTAGGTCTGGGCGGCAAGGGGCGAACGTTTGTTGGGCTGGGGGCCTCGTGTTTCCGTTGCTGATTAGACATGAAGTTTGATAGGGGCTATCCCTAAAATGGAATACACCAAGGCTCTGTCAGCAGAACCCCCACACCGTACGCCATTATCACGAACACGGGAGCAAGAGAGTCACAGCCACCTGCAGATGTGCTGCAGTCAACAACGCGGAATGTGCCCCTTCATCGAGAGCAGCACTCGGTGGTCGTATTACATATACATGGGTATCATCGTACTATACACAAAACGCACACAATCGCCACCACCACGAACGGCCATAACATCCAGACACCAGCACAATGTGTTCTAAAGCGAGTCTCCAAGACTCTCAAAAGAGTACTGCATCATGCATCGAAGTAAGATGTCGTCTCATCTTCTGCCTCTCCGCCGAGACCTACTCGGCGCCTCGTCATCAGATTCAGCAATGATGGGCTCTTCAGAGTTATCCCTGTCAGATCGTTTTCTTTTTGTAGTCGATCGTCCTGTACTATCCTCTCTAGAAGTATGACTTGAGCTCGTCGTTGGTCGTTTGAACTTTTCAAGTAGTGCAGATGCCTCCACCTCGTCAGGAAATTCGTCGCCACTTGCTTCATCTTCCACAGTGCCATTGGACCTCGCATTCAGAGACGTCGGCTGCTCGGGTTTCGGTTGTTCCTGAGGCGTCCTCCGAGAGAGCCTAGACGAAGCCTGACTTCGACCCTTAATGCTGAAGCCAGTCAAGTCGGAATCGGGAGTTCCTCTCTTAGTGCCGCCAGTCTGCGAGATTGCTTGGCGCAAGTCGTTAATTTGAACCTGAATCTCCTTCAACTTGGTCTTTGTCGTATCACGATAACTTGATTCATCATTCGCTGATTTCATGCGCGCAACAAGGATTTCGTGAATCTCTTCCTTGATTTTGTCACGACCTTCACGAAACTCTTTGGCCAACGACTCTAGTTGAGTCTTCTGCTCTGTAAGTGTTTCCTCGACCACCTCAGATTTTCTGGCTTGCTCAACCCCTGTGTCCGGTTTCGGTTCGGCATGTTCAATCTTGCGCTCGATCTCTTCCACTTTCTCCGTCATTTTGACCAGTCTTTGCTCAAACTTGGGCAAAGACGGAGCTACCACCTGCAGGATTCGCTGATGAAGTTTCACGGTATCGAGATTATTGAACCGATGATCGAGCGATTGGAAATGGTGCCTCTGGATTTCCAGGCCCTTTTGCAAATCAATGATATGGCCTTCTAGCACACCAAGCTTTTGTGTAAGAGCAGCGATGGTCTCTTCTGAAGAGGCTGTGGACACTGTTGGTTGTGTTATAGATGTCTCTGCCACTTTCTTGACATCTTGCTGCAGGTTTTCGAATTTAGTGCGGAAGTCCCTTTCGATACCCTGTACCTCGTTGAAAATATTGGTATGTCGCCGATCGGATTCAATAGATACTTGCGCGATCCGATCGTCCACCTGTTGAGCTAGATCATTCAAAGACTTGGCTTTGTGGTCGACCAGCGACTTCGCCACCTCTCCTTTAAGGTCGGCGATATCGCTGCGCAGATCTTTCAAATCTGTGAGCTGCTTGATATAGTCTTGGTGTAGAGACGCAATGGCCTTGGACCGTCCTTCGTCCGATTTCCTGAGTTTCGCTATTTCATCCCTAAGAACACCGAGTTTAGAGAGCTCCTCTTGGACGAGGCTCACGGTAGCGTCCTGGCCTGAGACGTTATGCTGTAGTAAAGATAGCTTTCCCTCGACAGCTTCCAACCCGTCTTGAGTATTCTTCGCCTTAAGTTGAATACTCTTTCTGAAGGCTTCAAAGTCTGAGATTTGCTCCTTCGATTTGGTAGACTCCTGTGCTTCTTTTCGTTCATTGAGTTCTTTTCGTAGGGCCTCGATCTGCTGCTGGGTGGGCTTTAGAATCCTCAAGTCCTCTTCCTGTCTTTTAACCGTGTTTTCTAACTCGGTTACGCGATTGATCAGGTCGCTGTTCTGCGCAGACACTTTAGTCAGGGCCTGATCCGTTTCTTCAGCACGCTTCCGTCCTGAAGATTGGCTCGCCTGGACGGTCTTCACTTCTTGTTTCAATGCGCGGATTTCAGCAGTCAAGGTTTCAACTGCAGGGTTCGCCGAAAGACCGACGAAAAGACGCAGGACGGCGTCCGCAACGGTGCTTTCCTTTACTTCATACTCATCCGCCTCTTGCTTAGTGGAGTTATATGATGTCTCGATCCGCTTAATCTCTTGCTCTGCTTGCTCAATCACAACCGGAAACTGTTTCGACTCACGTTGAGTGCGTTCATAATGGTCACGGGCGGACTTCAGCTCCCGCTCAAAATATTCTTGTTTTCTTTTGAGAAGTCCTCCATTGACGGCGCTTGAAATAAGAGTGCGCAGAGACTTCACCGAGTCGTTCTGCTCAATCTCCTGAACAGAAGGCCGGAAGGCACTGCCATCACTCCTCTGTTGTGCATTTGACCGCCCTGAAGCACCTTCTCTTGCGATCAGTGGATCCCTCTTCTCGTTTATATGGCTGGAAGTGGTTTCGGGTGTGTGGTAAGAAGTAGTCCTCCTCAGTCTGGGATCCTTTGATACGTTTGACGCCTCGAAGGAGATACGACGTGGCTCAGTCATTTCTGATCCCTGCGCATCGCGAAGATCGCCTCACCGAGGCATATTGACCGGCCAGAAAGTTTCAAGCCAAATGTTGCGCATGACAAGGCATAAATGGCAGACGGTGAATTGCGGCGCAATGGGCTGTGAGAAGCTATGCGAATACTGACTGAGCAATTGGCCGGTTCAGGCCGTGAAAGTCGAACTTTGCCGACCTTTCATGGAGAGTGGGCTTTGAGGGACGGCGTAGACCTCGAAACCTTTTGACTAGATGAGCCGCGACTGAATTTCTCGTGACGTTCCTGCTTTAGTGAGGCGGCGAGGCGGGCTGCTGCAACGCGGTCGCGGTAAAGTGGATTAACTCAGGCAAGTTTGCCGGCTGCGCGAATGCACGAAATTTACACAGTACAGTACATCTGGCGGAACGAACATCATAACCTCTCTTCTAGTATCTGCCTCACATTTGCACAGGCTTTTCTTTGTACCGTTCAGCAGGCCGTGAATACTTCAAAATGGCTGCCGTAAGTTTTCGGACACAAAAGACGCGAATGCGCTAACTCATACCAGGCCATAACGACCGTGTCCGAGAGCCGTGAGGTTCGGGGACTCAATCTTATAGCTGCGCATTCTCATATCCGAGGCCTTGGGGTGGACTTAGCAACATTAGAGCCACGCGGGTCTTCACAAGGCCTCATCGGGCAACAGAAGGCACGAAAAGCAGCAGCAGTCATTCTGCAGATGGTCAAAGAAGGCAAGATCGCAGGGAGAGCCGTTTTGGTCGCCGGTCCACCAAGCACAGGAAAGACCGCGCTCGCCATGGCTATGGCACAGTCCTTGGGCCCCGATGTCCCCTTTACAATGCTCGCATCCTCAGAGATCTTCTCCCTGGAAATGTCGAAAACAGAAGCCTTGACGCAAGCGTTCCGAAAGTCGATAGGGGTGAGAATAAAAGAAGAGAGCGAGATTATCGAAGGCGAGGTGGTAGAGATACAGATCGATAGGAGTGTCTCAGGGGGCAACAAGCAGGGCAAACTCACCATCAAGACGACTGATATGGAAACGGTCTACGACATGGGTACGAAAATGATCGATTCAATGACCAAGGAAAGAGTCATGGCTGGCGATGTGATATCAATTGACAAATCTTCGGGAAAGATTACAAAGCTAGGCAGATCCTACACGAGGTCAAGGGACTACGATGCCATGGGTGCGGATACCAAGTTCGTTCAGTGTCCGGAAGGAGAACTGCAAGTACGCAAAGAGGTTGTGCACACGGTGAGCTTACATGAGATCGATGTTATCAATTCAAGGACGCAAGGATTTCTGGCCTTATTCTCTGGTGACACTGGCGAAATCCGCAGCGAAGTACGAGATCAAATCAACACAAAGGTCGGAGAGTGGAAAGAAGAAGGCAAGGCTGAAATCATCCCCGGTGTGCTGTTCATCGATGAGGTGCATATGTTGGACATCGAATGTTACTCCTACATCAACCGCGCGTTGGAGGCGGACCTAGCACCCATTGTTATCATGGCAAGCAACAGAGGCAATACTCGCATACGGGGCACGACTTACAACTCGCCGCACGGCCTTCCTCTGGATTTTCTGGACCGCGTCGTTATCATCACCACACAGTCATATTCAGCTGACGAAATTTCTCAAATCCTTGCCATACGTGCTCAAGAAGAAGAGGTGGATCTTTCTGCGGATGCCCTGGCCCTTCTGACAAAGATTGGACAGGAGTCGGGACTAAGGTATGCCAGCAACATCATTACGACTTCCACCTTGCTCAGCCAGAAACGCAAAGCCAAGGAGGTTGGTGTTGATGATGTCCAACGGAGCTTTCAGCTATTCTATGACCCAGCGCGTTCCATCAAGCTCGTACATGACTTTGAAAAACAGTTCATCAGCGACAAAGGAGATGTGACTTTCGCTGTCAACGGCTCCAATGGGACTAATGGCGATGCCATGGACACTGCTTGAGTCACGATATCTGAAGCAGAACTTACCAGCACGCAGAACATTCCACGATTCGCTGACATGGGGCGAATTCGAGAGTCTTGAGGCCGTTAGCGAACTTGGTCTGAGCCTGGTATTACACTGTATCATTGGACACTGGCCCATTAAGATGACCACCGATCATGACAAGGATGCGAAGCCCCACGGCTGAACCACCCAGCCGGAACCATGGGAGAATTCGTTTTTCTCTGAAGCCACATGGCTCTTTTGATGCACGACGCAGCAGTGATCCACTTCAAGTCGGATGTCGGGGGACATTATGAGTACCGATTTGCAGCCAAAAAATGTACACTAGAGCGCCGAAGGAGGAACTGGAGTAAGCCACCTCGCGAGTACCGAGTACCTACGGAGAATACTGGGCATGCTGAATTACAACCTGGTGCCATCGTTCATCTGTTGGCTTCGACATTGCCATGTCACCGTCATTCTTCTGGACGTTTGCCCTCGATGCTTGTCTTGACAGTGCACTATACAGGCGTTGCTCATAAGTGCACCTGCTTGTACGCTTTGTTCTGGTCATACTCTGCGCGAGTATACGCGGGGTACCCCGGAGTGCCCGGATGCAGCGCCCGCAATGGTGGGGCTATCAGGTCAAGGGCGTTTCTGACACTCTTTCGGTACTTTTTCAATAAACGCATTATTCAAACACTTTACTTCGAAGCTTCTGTCGGCCATAGTTCTATTGCCTTCCACTAAGATAGCCGTCGACAAAGAACTATAACGCCCATAAGCTTTCCAAGCAGCCAGTATCTCTTCAGTGCTGGAGAAGACCTTATTCAGGATAGAGTCAAGCAGGTGCCATATGGCCCAGGAGAAGGTTGAGGTCACGTAGCCAAGGCTGCGACAAGCGAAAAAGCCGTGTCCAGACCTTGTGCAGAAAGTCTACCTTCATGCCCCCACCAGAAGGGTGGCAGAAAGTCTACCTTCATGCCCCCACCAGAAGGGTGGCAGGAAGGTTTTGGCGACGACAACCGGCGCAGGGGTGTCATGTTCTAGATCACTGGTCAAAGGGACAAGTTTCTCACTGTCCTCAACGCTCTGGATGCAGAGATACCAGCATACGTTCCTGCTCGTGCTATCTGCTATGGCAATCGGCTCCCCCAGCTTGTGGACGAGGTCCGATGATCATTGCATATTAGTCCCGGAGCCACCGCTATTGATATGTTGTCCTCCTCCCCTGGTTAACATTCGGTTTTCTTCATGACCTTTCCTGGATTCTCGATCACCAGCATTATTGCATCTGCCCTCTGTGATCAAGATATCTACCTCTCCCTGCCCATGTTACGGACATTTGTTTTTGACCGAGCCAAGGGCGCTACTTAGACGAGCGTTGGGTATTTACCGGTGGAATGATAAGAAGCCAAGCAGGAAAAGTCCCAGATAACTCTAAAACCAAGGTTGACTTTTTCTTCACTCAAGTCTGGGGCTGGGCCTTATATGCCCTGTCAGATGTGGAGCTCTCTTCAACAAAGAACACTGACTGGGGCCCCAGACTTCATTGCTGTGTCCACTTGCAAGTGGTGGAGGCACAGACAATATCAGCGTGGGGAGTCCCTCGAGTCAAACCAACTTCCCTTTCTACCATCGTCTCTGCCACATCCGTAGGCATCTTGTACACGACCATTTGCCCCAAACAGATCCGTTCACCATGTCTCATCACCTTGGAGAGAAGCCTCGTGGCCAGGAAGTCGAGGTCAGGGAGCCTTCGCACTTGGAGTCCCGCCATGTGCCCGTTGTCGAAATCCCCCTCGACTTTGAGGACCCCCATCGGGCTGCTCTCGAAGACAACCCAGAGAAAGCGGAGACGTTAACTTGGAGGACCTTGCTTGCAGTTCTGGTGAGTAACAGTCACTCTCCATGATTGCCTGCCGCTAGGAGATAAGCCTTGCTGATCAGCTGTGTCCCATCAGTCTCTCTCATTCTCATACGTCTGCCCAATTTCATGTGGGTTCGTGCTCATCACGGGTATCCTCGAGCAAGTGGGCACAGATCTCGGAGACACGGACAACATCACATGGATCGTGGGTGGCTGGTCCATCGCTTCTTCAGTCAGCTTTTCCATTGCGGGATCTCTGTCGGACATCTTCGGCCGCCGCTATACGATAGTTTCAGGTGAAATCCTTGCAATGGTTGGATCGGTATGTCTCGCCTACTCCCCCCTCGTTTCATAACCGCTAACGGGATCTCAAGATCGTGGCTTGCACGGCGAAGACCACTCTTACTCTCGCGGCTGGATCCACTGTCATCGGCTTCGGATGCGGTATTATTTTTGTCTCTTACGCCGGTATCCAGGAGCTGGTACCCAACAAATGGCGTGGACTGTTGGGCCTGACCGAATGTGCCATGACCATCCCATGGGCAGCTGCGGGAACACTTATCGCTACGACACTCAATGCAAATACGGCCCAAGGCTGGAGATGGTGCTACTACATTGGTCTGATATATGGCGTCCTCAGCATGATCGGAACTCTGGTGTTCTACTGGCCACCAGAACGCCCGCAGTACGACTTTCAAAAATCTCGATGGCAAGAGATCAAGGAGATTGATTACATCGGCTTCCTGCTCTATACTGGTGGTCTAACTATCTTCCTCATCGGGCTTACCTGGGCTGGAACTGCGGGTCATGCCTGGAAGTCGGCTACAGTGATTGCACCAATAGTCGTCGGCATTTTGACTCTGGCTGCCTGTTTCGTATACGACTTTACCCTGGCTAAACAGCCGTTCTTTCCGTTGCACCTCTTCCGCCAGGTGCGCGAGTTCACTGTACTCTTGGTCGTCGTCTTCGTCGCTGGTAAGTTTCCTGCGTGGCGTGCTTTCCAACATAACTAACATTGCTAAGGTGCCGTATTCTATTCCTTTGCCGGACTATTACCTCAGGGGTCTCTCTACATGTACACGAGTGACCCCATTCAAATTGGTATCATTGCATTGCCAAACGGTATCGCACAAGTCCTCTTTGGCGGCCTTGCTACTATCGCTATGGGTCACGTCGGCCACCTCAAGCTACAGGTCATCATCATGTTGACCATTCAGACCGTTTTTGTGGCCGCCTACTCCGGTGTGGTTCCTTACAATCGAGCTGGTTGGATGGCCTTTCAGTTCTTTGCACAGGGTGCGTTCGCACTGATCACACTGCTTTGCTATGTCATTGCTGGTCTGAACGTGCCTTTGAAACATCTGGGTTTGGCATCTGGTTTGATCGGCACTTTCCGCAGTGGTGGCGGAAGTGTGGGTAATGCAGTCTTTAACACTATCTTGACCGGTGTCAAGAATGAGCAGATCCCGAAGCGCATTGCTGCTGTTGCTGTTGCACACAACATGTCCTCTGATGCGCTCGCCCTCCTGATACCCGCCACAATCGAAAATGCAGTCGGTGTGCCTGGAGCCTTTAAGACCGTGCCAGGCATCACACCCGCGATTGAACAGGCGGCTGCCATTGCTTTCAAGGAGGCTTACGCATATGCATTCAAGAGAGTGTTCTGGGCTTCGATACCATTCGGCGTCCTTGCCATCGGTTGTGCGATGCTCATCAAGGATCCTTCGCAATATCTGACGAATCATACGGCTATTCATATGACTAAGGGGTCGTCGAAAGCTCAGCCTACTGTTACTCATACCGAGGAGAAGCATGCATGAGGAGGTGAGAGTGGTGGATTGGGTGGTCACTTCAGGCAATATTGGTAGAGGGCATAGAGATTTGTTGAGTGGTGAACTGATTATGTTCGAGCAATTGTTGAGAGGGTATTGTGGAGGAAGACGAACCCAGGGCAACAATGTGCGAAGTTCAGGAATGTTGACATCTAAATATCTACATTAGTGGAGTGATCTATCGTGCAATATATCCTGTATGATTGAATGACTGAATGATTGGACCGGCAAGCATCCACTGAATCAGAGATCTGGTGGACTTCCCTTGCAAGCGGGTAGATTCCCCGAGCAATTCACGACAAGACAACAGGCTGAACTTGACTATATGGAGCAGCATTTGCCGTGCTGGGGCAATGGTAAGAAAGACCGATAACAATAGATAGTCGGCGACATCACTGTCATCGCTTCCTCCATCACGGTCACAGCCGTAATCGGATATGATCGGAACGGAACAATATTGATGCGGCTATGTCTGGATTTGAAGGGTGACTCGATCTGGAAAAAAAAAGATGCTTCATATCAATTGATATGAACCCATCGTCCTTGTCACAACGTCACTGACCACTTTCCTTGATTTCTTTCATTGTATATAAGTTCAGTTCTGCTTAAGAGTGAGCGTTGTTCTTGTCGACGTTTGCAACCATCGCCGTCGGTCCTACTTGCACGGGTGAAGTCTAATAATTATAATTACTCTTACAATTCCCTCGACTGTCCGCCTTTGAGCGCCAGGCTCTTGCCGTTGTTTGTACTCTGGCGCGTTTATCCTGCAAGAACGAGTTAAGAGTCTCTTCAAACACGTCTCACGCCTTCTGCGTTCTTTCATTAACCTTTCTTCTTCCGATTCTCGGTTGTCTTCTCTCTCTACCATACCATGCCGCGAGATTTCGACAGCATACAAAGCCATGGCGGAACAACCTGAATTCCTGGAGCCTCTGAAGACTCTGCATGAGACACGCTCTAGTGAAGTCTTTGGTGAGTATTGCTTTCTTTGAGATCGACTTGTTGAAAGAAGACTGATATCTTCTGTCCAGTCCGTGCATTCGTGATCGAGATTCCTGCGAAGTTGACGAGCAAGGCACTCAGGTATTGTCCCTCATGCCTGACTCATAGTACCTAGCTGACCATAGCCATCAGCATCGTCAAGCCCATCATCCCAAGCGGCGGAAAGCATCCTTCCTTTGGCCACCTTCGACGACTGTGCACTCTCTCACATTTGCCAACCGATCTGACATGGCGTCGTGATTACGACTCGCGGGGACTTCAGACAACCTTTCTGCTTGTTCCAAACACCGTCGTATCATGGGAGGACATACGGGATACGCTCCTGCCACATATCGACGTTGAAGGTCTTCCTCGCTGCTTCGATGCCGTGGTTCCACGTTTTGCTCCTTTGAATGCTGAACAAGCTGCTCTTTGGACAGAACGATACTGGCCAGCCATTTACAATCCTGCATCACAGGTCATTCAGGATGCTCCACCACTGAATCACCTTCGACGAGTCCGCACTGCACTCGAGGTCCCAGCTGCAGACAAGTACATGAGACTAGCGATGCTGGCAGGTGCCGAAGCTCGAGCACAAGGCCATGGACGAGGCATCGGTGCTGTGGTGGTAGACCCCGAGAACGGAGCTGTTCTGGCCGTCGCTGGTGACGCTCGTTGGTACTCCGACAACGCAGACACCCAGAAAGCTCTCAAGGCGGACCACGGAGAAGGAAGACCGGAATGGCATGCGATCATGCGCGCCATCGCAATGGTGGCCAACAAGGAGCTTCGACGACGCATCAGCGCGGGCGGTCACCTAAAGTTCCTTGCGACCTGCTCCGAAACTCCCTCTGGACAAGCTCTGACACCCACTGAAGCCCACTACGAAGACGATGGTAAAGCTCTTATCGACCTCACTGCCCGACTCGGCAATGTGGTCCTCACAGACACAAGCATCGACAGCGATGCCTTGCCAGAGAAGGTGGCGGCTTCCTCGAAAGAAGGCTACTTGTGCAGCGGCCTGGACATCTACGTCACCCACGAGCCTTGCGTCTGCTGTGGCATGGCCATGATCCATTCAAGATTCAGAGCATGTGTCCTCGGTCGAGAGATGCCCGGAAGTGGTGGTCTGTCTGCCGAACATGGTGCTCAGAGACTAGGTTATGGTCTTTTCTGGCGTCGAGAGCTGAATTGGAGGGTCATGACCTTCTTACACAATCGTGCAACGGCTTTGGACGGCGAAGGTCGAATTGAAACGGGAATATTCCATGCTTAGGAAGTCGATTATTCGGAATGTCGAAGGACGGTATCATCAGGTGAACTCGGCTATCCTAGTCCAGTCTCCTCCGTCCCTTCTACGAAATTCAACACCCTCACCAAAATAGCCAGCATCATTCCATTGCCGCATGGTATCAGCATCATAAGGGCCATTGATGGCTCCACCATCTCTGGCATCAGTCCACCTGTACTCCCACATTTCCATAGAGCCAGCATCGAGAGCATCATCAGTAGGTTGAGGAGGATCAACCCATGCTTCACCAGTTTCTCTTTGATATTGTCGCATAAGTATCTCTCTTTCACTGTCGTAGACCTCGGGTTGACCCCGAGTCAGTAGGATGTCAGCGGCGCCAGTAATAGCCTCGACTTTCTCCTTTCGGGCCTTTTCTGCAGGATCATCTTGTGAACTAGCAGGGTCAGCTGATGAATCGTTCTGCTTCTTGTTCTTATTCTTCTGCCATTTCGGCTTTCGATCTTTTGATTTCCCAAGTCGTGCGAGAGCTTCAAGTATGGTTTCACCACGTTCTAGAAGGGGAATCAGCTGAGAGAGGACGTCTGCTTTCGACTTTGCATCATCCTCGATAGCCCGCTGCCTCCGTTCTTCTTCGCGCTTGTCGGCTGCCTCCTTTGCTTGCCGCATCTGCTTTTTGGAAACTCCTTCTAGCCAAACATCATGAATTGCATCGGGATCTGCTGCTTTTCGAACATAATTCTGTTGCTCGTCAAACCGTCCCTCTTCCAACTCTGATCGCATATTAAAGGCGTCCAACTTGGGTGCGTGGGTCTTCTTGCTCCCAGCACCCAATTCAGGATCAAGTTCACCAGCGTCGGCTCGAGTCTCGTCGTCGATTTCCTCCTCACTGCTGCTCTCTACCTCATCGTCCACTTCCCGACTCTTTCCTTTGCCGTCACCGTTGAGCCCAAAATCTGCTGAGACATGTCCGCCACTCTTTGAATTCTGTACTTGGCCTTCGATCTCGTCTGCGTCCAAGAACCGTACGGCTTTCTTCTTGTCCCCTCGTCTGCCGGCATCGCCTTCGGAGTCGTCGCCATCTTTGAAGTCTTCTTCTAGGTCGGCGAACATGTCATTCTCGTCTTCCTCTTTGGATTTTGCTGCTGAGTTCTTCTCTTTCGTCTTTGCATCTGCCCGCGCATTGAAATTGTCGTTGTCGGAGTCCGAGTCGTAGCCATCGATGTTAACTGCGCCGCGACGTACTTGCTGACCTCGACTTCCGATGACATCGGCATCGAGGATTGCATCTTCCTCCAAAGCATCAGGAGCTAATGCGGATGGGTTGCGCACGTCGAACCGTGGCTTCTTCGTAGGCTGGCCGTAAAATTCTTCCTGATCGCGTGTCCGTACGTAGTCTTCAGCGGCTCGCTTGGGGCGTGAAGTATTGTAAGACATTGTCGCCGGCGTCTAGCCTTGACAAAACGGCTAAGACTGGTATGCTAGCTGCACAGATGCAATACTGTCCACGACGGTGAATTGAAGACAGACAAAAAGTCCGGGGAGGTTCTGCGAACAAATGGCCGGTTAATCTACGGATAATCTCCACAGTACGTCACAATCTGGTAGCCTTTAAGTCCGAGGCCTGCAAACCGCGTTAATTCTAAGCGTCGTGATCAGATTCCTTTGCTTCTGGTGTTGGTCATTCATCTTGCCTTTGCAGAACCCTCATTGGTGGCGCAAGAACCTTTTTGTGGTCACTATCAGTCCCTTCGCACCTTATCGGTGGTTCGCACTGCCCTGAAGACTGTCACTTCTTGTCCATACAGCAGGACTCCACACGGTTCTCACTTGACTAGTACTTCACCACATTGCCTCAACTTCTGATATATCGGGACTCGGGACACTGTTGCCATGGTGAGCTAAGGCCTACCTCCTCTCTGATGTATACTCACCGGGTTCAGGCGTACTATCAAGGCGATCCTATGATGGGCTTCCCGTCGTTCCTGCGAGGTGGCGCGCCCCCAGTGGGCATGTCCATGAGACGTTTCGACGAGTACTATCGATGCTATCCTGTTGTCATGATGAGCGGTCCGGACAGAAGTCATGTAAATCATGGCGGCAAAGTCTTTTTGCCGCCCTCTGCGCTCGACAAGCTCACAAGGCTTCACATCGCCTATCCTATGCTTTTCGAACTCATCAACGGAAACGCTGGCAAGACCACACATGCGGGTGTCCTTGAATTTATCGCCGAAGAGGGAAGGATATATCTGCCGCAATGGGTACGAATACTCGGAGGTCCTGGAGACGCTATATACTGATATTTGTGACAGTTGATGAACACACTTGACCTTGATCCTGGCGACCTTCTCCAGATTCGATCCACCGACCTACCGCCGGGGAAGTTCATCAAACTGCAACCTCAATCACCCGCCTTCCTGAACATCTCCGATCCGCGAGCCGTCCTAGAAAACGCGTTTCGAAACTTCTCTTGCCTCACTAAGGGCGACATCTTCACGTTCGAGTACAACGATGAAACATTCGATGTTGCGGTGCTGGAAGTCAAGCCTGACACGGATTCGCATGCTATCGTGACAATGGAGACAGATTTGGAGGTGGATTTCGCAACTCCGGTTGGATACGTACCTCCAGAGCGAACTAGTGGAGCAAGCACACCCAGAAGTACTCTTGGAAAGCCGCATGGAGGTCCGGTCCATTTCCAGGGCACGATGGCACAATCTATCAACTACGCAAGCATTGCACCCTCATCGAACTCGGCGGAAGCGGGCGCCAGAGCTGTTTCGTCACATTTTCTCAGTGGCGGCCACAAGCTGAGTTCCAAGAAGAGTTCGAAAGCTCCGACACCGAGTCCATCAACACCAGTTGCAGGTACATCCACGAATGAGGCCAAACCAGCTACCAAGCGCACAAACGGTCCACAACCACTCAGGCTACCACCAGGAAAGCTCTTCTTCGGCTATGAGGTCATTCCTTTGCGCAAAAAGGATGACAATGAGGAGCCAGTGACGGGTGATGAGGTCAAGCCACGATTCCAAGGGCAAGGACAGACGCTAAGAGCGAAAAAGCGAGCTGCCGGGACTGACAGTGGCACTGGTAGTGGTGTCAACAGCGATGCGGAGGGCAAAGCTAAGGGCAAGGCACAGCCTAGAAAGTGAAGCGGCACAGGTCGAAGAATTGTTTACTAACATCCGGAATTGCATAGCGAAGGCGTTTCACATTGGCCTGGGGAGCGAGATCGGGATATGGAGCATGGCGGGACACTACTTTCAATGCAATGAGTGGACATGCTACAACGGGATATTCATGAGCTTTCTGTCACAGCATGTTGATTACTAGGAGCTCAAAAACATAGCGGGTTGAGATAGACTTCATTCATTGATATCAGGCCGGCGAACATTGTCCCGAACCTCGAATTACGTCACCGTCAACTACTTCGGCTTTATTCATTTACGTCCGTACATCGTATGTGTGTTAAAGAATGCTCTATCAAGACATGTGAAGCTGCTGATTGCTGTCTGCCGAATGTCTCGACAGTACACTTGAAAGATCACTAACGACGATATGCCTTATGCAATCGACCCAGCCATACTCCGCGCCTTGTCACTAGACTCATCCGCAAAGATATCCACACATGGAAGCTCAGGCTTTGCATCGACCTTCCGGATCACGACGCCTTCAGCCTCAGTCTTCGTCAAGACATCCTCATCCAATGGGGCTCAAGTGATGTTCGAAGGTGAACACGCTTCACTCAATGCCATTCATGACGCCGTGCCGAGTCTGTGTGCTAAGTCATTTGCCTGGGCTAAATTAGAGAAAGGTGGATACTTTCTCGCCACGGAGTTTCTGGACCTGTCAAGGACGAGGGCCGGAAGTTCTGGTGGTGGCAGCGGCATGAGCCTCGCTCAGAAACTGGCGAAGTTACATTCTACGCCTGCCCCTATACCTCAGGGTCATGACTCTTCACAATTCGGATTTCCTGTGACTACATGCTGCGGGGACACGCCGCAGGATAATACGTTCAGCTCGTCGTGGGCAGATTTCTTCGCTAAGAGACGCCTGCTCGCGATCCTGGAGCGGGGCGAGAAGAACAACGGACGGGAGGAGGAGTTGCGGCGCACGGTGGAAAGGACTGTCAATGAGGTCGTGCCTAGACTGCTTGGCGATGGGCACCTCGGTGGGAAAGAAGGGATCAAACCTGTCGTTGTCCATGGAGATCTGTGGTCCGGAAATAAGAGTCGTGGAAGTTTCGTGGGGCGGGACACCACAAGTCCTGATGAGCCTGGGGCGCTTGAGGACGTGATATTTGATCCCTCGGCTTGCTATGCGCATAATGAGTACGACTTTGGCATTATGAGTATGTTTGGCGGGTTTGGGGGAAGTTTCTGGAAGGAGTATCATGATATCCTGCCGAAGACGGAGCCCGAGAGTGAGTATGAAGACCGGGTGGCGCTGTACGAGAGCTATCACCACTTGAACCACTATGCCATATTCGGGGGTGGGTATAAGTCGGGGGCGATGAGGATATTGAAGGGGTTGTTAAGGAAGTATGGCGAGAAATGAGTCGCTGCAGACCATGGGAAGTGCACGAAAGAAGGGTCGGATCAAATTGAATGCAGATGAGCCCGGCTTTGGCTGCGGGCTTGCATCGCGGGCGGCTGGATAGGACGTGTAGGGCCCACCTACACGACTTGACTCTCGAGCCAGGTAAGCGCCTTGGGTTCAGGCATCACTTCATCAGGGATCCGAACAAGGATTCACGAATTCAACGGAGATGACTCGGCAAGGCTGGCGCCTCCAGCCATGACGAACGTGCCCTGGCCACCGTGCAGTTATGTGATGTCTCGGGCCAGCAGTGGACGAGCACAAGCGAGGCACCGACTGGCCTCTGTGGAGCTTGTAGAAAGCTCAAGGCAGGTTTCTTTGAGGTATCTACTCACTAAAGCATTCTCCGGTGCGACGGCTGGTGAGGAGAGTACCGAGTACTGTCACTGTATAGAGTTAGGTGAGATTGGCGTGATTGACGAAGTTTGTCATCAAGCCTGTGCCATGAGTCCCATGACGTGAAGTTGGAGTCAAAGGCTCCATGTCCTCCTCCACCTCTTATATATTTGGGCTAGTGCAGTCTCTCACTTCCGTACAACCAACACATGTGAAAGAGTATACACACAATGGCGGCCACTTCTGCTCCACGTGTCCTGCTCTTGGGAGGGCATGGCAAAGTCTCCCTGCTGCTGTCACCACTACTACTCGCCAAGCACTGGAACATTACCAGCGTCGTCAGGAATAAAGACTACGAAGCAGAAATCCTAGCTCTCGGTGGGGACCAGCCTGGCAAGATCGAGGTTCTGGTTGACAGCTTGGACGATGTAAAAGAAGCGTCCCAGGCACAAAAGGTCATAGATCAGGTTAAGCCCGACTATGTGGTCTGGTCGGCAGGTGAGTGAAACCCTATGCCGGCCAGCGAGTCTGCTGTCTAACAAAGGTATAGGTGCCGGCGGAAAAGGGGGACCTTCGCGAACCAAGGCTGTGGACGAAATCGCTGCTAAAGCGTACATCTCGGCTTCGCTCGCAACACCCAGTGTCTCGAAGTTCATGATGGTCAGTTACATTGCTTCGCGCAAGGGCACTCCTCCGTGGTGGTCGGAGGAGGATAAGAAAGCTGCAGACCATGCCAACACCAACATTCTACCTCACTACTACAAGGCCAAGGTGGAAGCGGACGAGCATCTAGAAGCATTGGCAAAGAAAAGAGTAGATTCTGGCGACAAGAAGTTTCAGGCGATCAATCTGAGGCCCGGCTCTTTGACAGATGCGCCAGGCACCGGCAAGGTGACACTGGGAAAGACTGCTGCGCGTGGAAGTGTGAGTCGTGAGGATGTGGCTAGGGTTGGTGCGGCGCTTTTGGCACGAGATGATACGCGAGGCTGGTTTGACTTGCTTGAGGGCAAGGACGATATCGAAGATGCCATTGACGAGCTTTTACGATCGGGGCACAATGGCCTTGAAGGCGAAGACCTGGACAGGATATATGCGCGGGCTTAATGAAAGGCCGACGCCAGAAGTCGTAGGAATTGATATGGTTCCTCAACTAATTCTGTATTCGACCATGTTTTGCGGTCGAAAGGGTTCATAAGTGAGAAAGGTGCTGACCGTGTAGTGCACGGAGGAGACCGGCTTTCTATGCGTCGCCCATTGCCCACTATCCCCGCCCGATGGCGTCAGTATTCAATAGTGGAGGAGGCCCCTTGTGCCTTACTAATTATCTTTGACCTCATCCTATCTTCGACATATGTCTTGTAGGAGGCTAAATAGCAGAGACTCTTGAGGATCGAACAAGTCTATTTTTCTGGCCACTCATCACTGCTCCAATACCGATCGCGTCGTATCTCAACAATTCAACATGGGCTCGTCTCACCCTGACTCCGATATCCACCCTGAAGCGACTGGTCTCGCCGCTCATATTGTCGCCGAGCACAAAAAGGAAGAACCTATCACACTGTATTCTGGTTGGTTCTGCCCTTTTGTCCAACGGTCATGGATCACCCTCGAAGAAAAGAAGATACCATACAAATATGTCGAGATTAATCCTTACAACAAAGATCCTAGGTATGCATACTCCCAAAGTCCGATTGGCCGTTCCTAACCATATCAGCTTCCTGAAACTCAACCCAAGAGGGCTTGTTCCGACATTGGGCGCTCCGCAGAAGGATGGATCGCAGAAGCCGTTGATCGAATCGAACATCATCTCGGAATATCTGGATGCATCGTTCCCCACGCAGGGACCCAAACTTTTCCCGCAAGACCCCTTCGAAAATGCCTATATGAAGATTTGGGTCGATCACGTTACCACCAGGATCCTGCCAGCTTACCATAGATTCCTTCAGTGGACAGAGAAGAGCCCGTACAGCTTGGAAAAGGCCAAGGCGGAGTTCTTGAATGCTCTCAAGACCTGGATCAGTGCGGCAGACCCGGAGGGACCATACTTCCTGGGCAAGGAATTTAGTTTTGGAGATGTATGCCTTGCTCCTTGGGCTGTGCGGATGTGGGTTTTGGATCATTATAAAGGAGGTGCTGGAATCCCGGGTCCTGGTGAAGGAGGCGAAGACCAGCAGGCGTGGAACCGATGGCACAAATGGGTCGAAGCTATAGAAGCGAGAAAGTCGGTGACCGAGACCTTGAGTGAGCGCGAGCATTACCTGCCCATCTATCAGCGATATGCCGAAGATAGGGCTCAGTCGGAAATGGCCAAGGCAACAAGGGAGGGTAGAGGAGTTCCATAGGAGAGTCGTAGCACGAACTTTCACTCCTGGAGAGACAGATGAATTATGAGAGGAACAGGAAATAAGGCGAAGAATCAACAGTATCAGTGGTTTCCTAAGCTCGTTGCACAATAGTCGGGATATGACTGGAAGGCTATGTACTGTACCTTATAACAAAAGGAGGTTTCAGCCTTGTCCGCCCTGTCGGGGATGACGATGGAGCTGACGCGGGGCAAGATTTGGCGCGTTTTTTAAGGGCCCTGGCGCAGGTACAGTAAACATCCAACACGATTATTTGTGACTGGGGCCCAGGACATCTTTACAGCAGCCTTCCCTTACTGCTGCTGGGCGGCATCTGGAGAATGGCAAAGCGTTTTTCGAAAGCCTTAATTTCTTTTACTTGTGGCTGAGGGTCTCACCTGGTACTTTCCTACAGGTTCACAGCAATGCCTCGAGGGCCTCGTACTGGTGGAAGAAACCCACAAACCCAGCATGCCCGCGATATCGTTGGCGATACAGTCACGACCACTCCGACCCGTCCAACTACCACGAATGCACTTACAGCTGCTATCCCGCCATTTATGCTAGACACTCCACCGCACGCTCCTTTCCTGACAACTCCAATTCCTCCATCCAATAATCCAGGCAACTCGATCGTACCGGAAGCGAACGCGCCTCGACGTCAACGCGGTCGACATAACCAAACTCCAGCCGACCTTGAACCCGCACAGAATGAAGCAGTTGAGCACTCTCAGGTCTCACATAATGCATTGGGCTCAGCGGCGTCCGAGCAGGTAGACGAACAATCATACTTGGAATCCGTTCACCATGAGGTGGAAGATGCAAAACAACTCAAAGGCTTGAGAGACATCTCATCGCTCGCGACATGGACATTGTCCTCGGCAAAACCTGGCTGTGCTCTGTCACAGCTGCGAAATCCCAGTCCTACACTATTCTGGCAGAGTGATGGACCACAACCGCATACTCTGACATTGCACTTTTTCAAGCTGGTTGCTATTGTTAAAATGAGAATATACTTGGACTTCGAACTGGACGAATCTTATACGCCGACCAAGATGAAGTTCTTTGCAGGCATGTCTGAGGGTGCCTTGGTCGAGTTCGGCTCATGGGAGGTCGTGGAGACTACAGATCCTGAGACTGGGGAGACGCATAGTAGCATTGAAGGAGTGCGAGGCTGGATCGATGTACCGCTGAAAGGAGTGGGAGGAAGAGAAACTCGGTATCACGACAATGAGGACATGATTGCCAACGGAGGGCCCGACGACCAATTTGACAGAAGGGACGTTTTGGGAGGAGATGTACTGAAAGCTATGGTGGTTCAAGTCCGAATTTGCGAAAACCATCAAAACGGCAAAGACACGCACGTGCGAGGATTCCAGCTATTCGCGAGGGATCATACCACTCCGGGTGCGGTCAAATCAAGAGCAAAGGGGAGAGGCAAAGAAGAGATGGCCGAAGGAGAAGAGGATTCGGAGGAAGTTGTTGGGCTGCAACTGGCAGACTGGATGGGCGAGCCCGAGATTCGATAGAGATGAATGAGCTTGACTATCGCTATCCAAAGCAGCTATCGTTAGTGGGAGCTCGGTCTTCTCTAATGGTAGCACGCATACGTGGGGCTGAGGCATGAACGTGAGCATGATGGGATCAGAGGCTGTGGCATTCGAGTAAGTTCTCAACAACTGCTATTTAGAGCACGTTCCAAATGGCAGTGTTCGTGACACCGGTGGTTACAAGTTGTAATCGTGTTGTTGGCGTGCCGATTCTTCACCAGGACCGCACCTCAACTGCCTCCATTCACACTTTTCTCCTAACAATCTCACCAAATCACCCCTCTGGCAACGCTACAACACAATGCGTACCTTGCTGATGCTCTCGCGGGTTCTGCTCAGTCTCCTCTTCTGCCAGCCAGTTTGGTTTGGATTGAAGAGTATTCCTCACGGTCAGCCAGACTCATCTCAAAAGTTCATCGCTCGATGATGCTGACTCTTCTTCAGAATGCTTGGTTGACAGACGATGCGACGCTCTCCTGAACGATGGCCACTGGGCAGAATCATTGCTATCAAAAGATGTGGATCACACTTGGATACCCTCAAACTGCATGCTTCACATATACAATTCGTCAGATGCCAGGAGATGTCTTTCCACAAGGAGCTTAACATTCCTGGGTGATTCGACTGCTCGCCAATTGTTCTGGGCTATTGCAAAACAGTTGGACTTCGAACGAACAATCAATGCTAGCGCCATCACAGAAAAACACACGAACATTACATTTGCTGCCGAGGGAGCAGATATTGTCTTCATCTGGGACCCCTTCCTCAATGAGACGAGCATCTCGAACGGAAGCCGAGTGACAAATACAATCAGATCGAAGTTCACACCTGACGTGGTCGCAATCGCAAGCGGAATGTCGACCACGAATTCATTCAGGTCCAAGTACAAATGTGACGTGCTCGTAATTGGCGCCGGGCTTTGGCATGTCAAATATTTCAACGACTCATACCTACCTCACTTGAGGGAGGGCATAGGGAGCAAGTCCATTTCACGGTCTTCCAGCCCCGAGCTGAACTGGACTGTCAATCATGGCCTTGAAACAATCCTCTTGCCAATCGCTATTTCTGACAAGGCCAGCGGCGATCTCAGTCGGTCACAAACACTGACCCAGGAACGAATCACCGCTGCTAATGCCGCCATAGTCGGTGCGGGCACCTCTCTTAGCCATAAAGTCTTGCTGGGCAATCTCAACATGGTCGATAAGATGCCGTCGGCATTCATGGCAGATGGGATCCATCTCCAGGATAGGATTGCCTCCACCCAGGCACAGGTCTTGCTCAACTACATGTGCAATGACATAATCGACATGCCACGAAAGCAATCTCAAGCATATTGCTGCAGTGCTTACATTGCGCCGAATCCTCTGCAGCATGCGATCGTTCTGGGCGGGATATACTTGATCGTGTATTATTTGCTATCATTACTCTTCCGATACTGCTTCCACGATTCGAAGGCGCTCCTTAGTTCAAGAACTCAGCGAGTGGTTGGCGGGCTCGCTACGATCTCATTTGGGGTAGTCTGTTGCTTTGTAGCTGACAGGACTGCTCTCTTCGGGAAAGAACCGAAACCAGTCGACCAAACCATGTTCCTGTGTTTGACAGCGCTTTCGTTGCTTGCAGGGTTTGCCACTTTCAAGCCGGCGTCGGACACAATCACCATTCCAAAAGATGGCACAACTGCGCAATTCACCGAGTCATCCGAATGGCAAATATTGTCCAGAGATCAGACGGAAGAGTGGAAAGGCTGGATGCAGATTATCATCCTCCTTTACCACTACTTCAGCATGTCAAAAGTTCTGTGGGTTTACCAGTTTGTGCGGCAGTTGGTCGCCGCCTATATCTTCATAACGGCCTGGGGCCACACCATGTACTTCATCCGTACCAACGACTTTTCACTCCGGAGAGTGGTCAATGTGCTGATGAGGACTAACCTGCTGAACGTCATTCTGGCATACGTCATGGGAACGCAGTACGACTTGTACTACTTCCCAGTACTTGCGAGTGGGTGGTTCTTGATCGTCTGGATCATTGTTCCGAGGGCATCATCTTCGGGGGCGAGGGTGCGTCCATTTCTCCTCCGCCTGGCGCTATCCATAACGATCGTCAGTATCATCAGATCGAAAAGTGCTGCCCTCGAAGGCTGGCTGAACGGTCTTGACAGTCTAGGCCCGGGGGTATTCAACATCAATGCACGTGAGTTCCTCTTTCGATTCTCACTTGATGCCTACATTGCATACTTTGGCATGGTGGTGGCCTTTTTCTACTCACTATTCGGAGCCACTAGTGGGCAAGAGTCGTTCGGTGTGGCCCACTGGTCCTTCTCGCCAACCAAGCTCATTGTGCTGGTAGCGGCATGCAATCTGGTCGGCTACATGCTATTCTGTGGTCGATTCTCGAACAAGTACGATTACAATAGGTGGCATCCTTTCATATCACCTTTACCAGTCATGGCGTTTGTGGTCTTGAGAAACTCAACCGCCAGGCTCTCGACATCTTACAGCCGTCTTTTCGCCTGGTTCGGACGCTGTTCATTGGAAACTTTTGTGCTGCAATACCATATCTGGCTCGCTGCAGACACGCATGGACTGCTTCGACTCGGGTTGGCTGATTTGCTGTTACACCGCTATGGGATCAAACACACCTACTGCTATGATATACTCGACACCCTGATCATCTCTGTGACCTTCCTTGGGATAAGCCATTCTGTTTCGAAGGCAATGCCCGTGGTTGTGACAAGCTTTGTTGGTGGCAGTGATGACAGGACTTTTCTAAAACGATGGAAAGACCCAATCAAGGACAACATGACCATGCGCACGTCGATTTGGGGCAGTCTCAGCTTACAGCACAAGGTCATGCTAGCTCTCGCTACGTTGTGGGTTCTCAACTGCACCTGGAATCTTTGGGATTGAGTACCGTTCAGCGAGACGCACGTTCAAGACTGACCCAAGGACCGAGCAATGCTGATACTTTGTAATTTATGTAACTTCGGGTTCCCGGACATTCGCGTCTGCCACCAGAAAGCCGCATCTTCCCTGGATGGCACGAACTCGGCACGCATATGCGCACTGACACCATACCGAGATCAGAATGAGATTTCTTCTCCGCATTTTCATCGAAAAAAACTTTGCCCTAACCTCCACCACGGAGATGCACGCTTTTTTCTTTTAGCGATTAGTTCGATACCTCAGTTGTGAGTTTCACGAGGTGCACGTCGCTGTTGACCAAGAAACATTGGTCATGTCTGGCACCAGTCCTTTGCTGACTGACCGCGTCGCATACCCACCGACACTATATTGCTTGTCGAAGCACATTGTGACGACGACGTACCTTTGCTTTACTTTGTGCCGAACTTCCGTCTGTGGAGGTTACGAGATCGTGATGTGGTAATAAAATGGATCGTCTCCACCTCTGACTCCGCGTTATATGGCTTCTCTTCGCGCCTTTCATTTTTCTCACCTCAGAAAGCCTGTTCCCTTAAGGTTGTTCCCGTGACATTATTTTTTCCTTACCCCTTCGCAAGACGCCTAATGGACTCGAGACGCAGCGCACACAAACGTTAGGAGTTACTCCGACATGGCCGAAGAAGGGTCAAAAGAAACGTGCGAAGTGGCAGTTCCCATTGCACCTGGGGTGCCAGCCATATCCTATGATCCCGACGAGGAACCGGCCTACGGATGGGTTGTTTGCGGCGCACTGTCCTCTATCAATGGTTTTACCTGGGGTATCTTGGCTGTAAAGTGCACTCAATTGTCTTGAAAGAGGGACAGACGTGCTAACATACCGTTTCCAGAGCTTCGGAGTCTACCTGTCTTACTACATCGACCATGAAACTTTTTCCGGTGCCTCTGACCTGGATTATACGTTTGTGGGCGGAGTCAATTTCGCGACGGCCTTGTTTTGCGCGCCCCTGGTCAACCTAAGCACGCGAAAGTTTGGGACTAATATCCCAATGTACTGCGGTGCTTGCATGTTCGGAGGCGGATTCGTGGCAGCTTCCTTCGCTACCGAGTTCTGGCACCTCGTCTTGAGTCAGGGTATTCTGGTTGGTATGGGCGTCGGCTTCGTGTGGCAACCAGCTACGCCCATCCTGCCCCAATGGTTCAACAGAAACAGAAGTCTGGCACAGGGTATTGCTGCCGCGGGCTCAGGCGTTGGCGGAATCATCTTTTCGTCCTCAACGACACCGATGATTGACAATTTGTCCCTGGCGTGGTCGTTGCGCATCACAGGAATGATTGCGTTCGTGGTGCTGATGATCGCAAGCTTTTTGATACGAGATCGACATGCTACGCTCCGTCCACGCATCAGGCTTTTCGACTCGAACTTGTTGGGAAGGTTTCGGGTCTGGCTGTTGATGGGCTACTCCTTCTTCACCATTTTAGGGTACATTGTCGCGATCTACTCACTCTCAGCGTTCGCCGTTTCGATCGGGCTCACTCAGCAACAAGGTGGAGTCGTGATTACTGTGATGAATGTTGGTACTGCAATTGCAAGACCGTTCGTCGGTGTGCTCAGCGACCGTTATGGCAGGATAACGGTCGCGGGGATTTTGACAGCGAGCAACGTGCTGTTCATCTATGCGATCTGGATACCGACAAACTCTTATAGTCTACTTCTATTTTTCGCCCTCCTCCTTGGCGCAACAAGTGGTATATATTGGGGAACAATTGCACCGCTCTGTGCAGAAGTGGTTGACCTCAAGGAGCTGCCATCGACCCTCAGCTTGATATGGTTGACCGATGCCTTACCTTCACTGTTTTCCGAGGCTATCGCTCTCGAAATCCGTCGACCAAATTCTCACCGACCATACTTGTGGCCGGAGATATACACTGGATTGGCTTACTTGATCTCCAGTCTCTTTCTGCTTGAACTGCGGCGGCGGATATGGGGTTGGGGCAGCGAAAGGCACAGGTGATGTACTTCTGAACAGCCGTAAGCAACTCGATGTTCTGTGTACCTCGTCTTCACCCATGGGAAAGTCTAGCACCGCGCATTGAAAGGCATTATTTGATTACTGAACACGTGGCTAGCCGACGTGCTCGGAAAACATCTATGACGATACCATGCGTGCCGGAAGTTAGGTGGGTTCCGGGCCACGAGGCGCTGCTATCGACAACCCATCATACGCACGGATAGAAGTTCTAACGCTACCTGGAAAGTCGACGACTCGACGAGTTGTGGTGTTCGGGATCGCAACAGTTGCCATGTCCGGTGGATATGCCTATGATACACCGCTCTGACGGGTTTCCGCGCCGCTCCACCATACTCTCAACTAAAGTCTCAGATCCACCAATCCCACTGCTGCATCAGAGCACTCCGGCCCAACCAAAATTCTGAACTCCATTGAGGTTCACATCCTAGACTCCTAGTGAGCCCCATACAGGTGCTCGGTGCCTCGGCGAGAGGTATCTATACGGAATATATTTGGACCGACCAAGGCACTGTCCATGGCGCACATAAGACTGTCCAACGAAAATCAAAACGACACCTCCGCCTAACTGTCGATTACAACAACATCAAACGACATTAATCCAATCTGTCTGAGCTGACTACAACGGCAGCTTCTGGAAGCTTGTGTCCAGTGTCAGGCTACGGCTACGACTTCAATATGTTGTCGTACCTGAATCCGTTTCCAAGTCTTCCAGACTATACTGGTCCTCACAAGGTCGGCTCCACGGAATATGAGATATCTTTGGCCTCGCTAGGGCTCCAACCTCTGCCGGAGGACATTGAGTTGTCGACGGTGAAATTTCGATTGTTCTATCCCGCCACTGCTGCGGCGTCTACTCGTTATGGCGTACCTTGGCTGCAAGAGCCTCAGACAGAATACCTCGACGGCTACCTAAGGCTGGCACGGGCCAAACCTTGGCTACGGAATATCGTCCAGTCGATACCCTACTATCTGCGCTCGACACGAATACCGGCTTATGAAAATGCACCGCTTTCAAGCAGTAATGCTCCCCTGCCTGTCGTCATCTTCTCTCATGGCATAATCGGTAACATGAACACACATAGCGCCATTCTCGGAGAGCTTGCGTCCTATGGTGTCTTCTGTGCTGCAATTGAACACCGTGATGGAAGTGGTGCATTGTCTATAGTCCGAAATGACGACGACGCGAAAAAAGCACCGGCACCAACCGAGATCACATCGATAGGATTCAGGCAGGTATCGCTCAAGATCAAACCAGGAGTGTATGAGCAGCGAGATGAGCAATTGCAGATTCGACTTTTCGAGCTCATGGCAACGTTTCGAGCTTTGGAAATGCTCAACGAAGGTCTGTCCGTCAGGAACCTTGCCAGCAGTGCTGACGATGAGTGTGCCATCCCCAAAGGAGCGTTGAATCTTACGCCGAGCTCCGTCACATGGGCTGGTCACTCGTTTGGTGGCACAACTCTCATACAGTTCATGAAGTCGATCTACTATAACGACCGAAAGGAAGACAACAACTACTCTTTGTTGATGCAATCGCCTTCTCCAACTCTCAAAGCACAAATCACACCGACCAGCCCACTTGTCCTCCTGGATCCCTGGTATTTGCCGCTCAAGTCCACGCAAACTCGATGGCTGTACGAGAGACCTCTACCATGTCATCACTCGGATAGAAAGGCAAGCGACAATGACCCCGCCAGAACCGTGGTCATAAGCTGCGAAGAATTTGCCCACCACTGGCCAGAATGCCACTCACATCTACCGGCTATCATTGCACAAGACCCTACAAGCGTCAAAGTGCAGACCGACGAGGAATATCACAAAGAGTATGCCCTGTATACGAGTCCGAGAGACTATGTAAACAAGAGCAAGAAAGCGAAGGCTCAAGCAGCGTTGAATGCTGCAGTGAAGGGCTCCTCGGAGAATGAGGCCTCGGAGAAAGAGGTAGATGAAAACGCGAAGCCTATTTCGATGGTCGTGCTGCATGACACGACTCATATCACGCACTCGGATTTTGGCGTCATGTTTTCGTGGTTTGTCTGGTGGTTTACAGGACAGAAGGCGCCTGAGCTGGCTGTTCAGAACACTGCTCGTTGTATCTTAGAGGCAGGTGGACTGCCGGCCGCGGATGATGCGGCGAGAATGTTGGGGCGTCAAGGGACAGGCGCAACTTGAGCGAGTTTTATGAGAAAAGTAGACTTTGAGATGCGTGTAGTAGGATAGTTAGACCGAAGCGAAGAACAAAGCACTATACATCCCCTAAGACTGGTTTGCAATGGTCAATACCAAGTGGGAATCTCTCATGATAGAACCAGCCTGTGTGCAAGTGATTTAGGTGGTATTGACGAGGCTGACAACCTCGGCACAAAGCCGACGAACTTTTGCGACTCTTTCCCCGATATTTTGCTGGCACTCTCTACATGCATCTCGCAGTGTCTCTTTGCTCATCATGTCACGATAGCAGCATGCCTGTCAAAGAAATCCTCCTACTCAGGCACGGCCATCGCCTAGCGTGGACACTGAACCCAGTCACTGGAGAGTACTCGTCCAACCATCCGTTTCCTACACGTTTACCTGCCGATCCTCCCCTGGCTTCGCATGGCGTCAGACAGGCGCAAGAGACAGGACAATATCTCCGCGAGACTCTAGGTGAATTGGCAAGGCAGGACAGAGTGCGTATATACTCGAGCCTCTTCTACCGGTGCCTCGAGACGTTACGACCGACCGTCGAGGCGCTCATTGATGCTACCACCCCGGACTCGATCGCCCGGAAGAACCTACGTGTGCGAGGGGAGCGAGGGATAGGAGAATGGTTCGGACGCGCCTGGTTCGAGCAGCCCAAACCTGCGGAACCATCGGTGCTACACAGAGATTTCTTCCCCTGGCTAGACGACACATACGAATCCAGAGTGACACCAGCGAAGCATGGAGAGAGGATAGACCCTCTGCACGACCGCATTGCGCTGGCGCTGGCACTGATCGTCCAAGACGTCGACAGGGAGTACGCACGCGCCGGTCGGGGTGACGAGGAGGTGACACTCCTGCTGTGTGGGCATGCTGCGCAGATTATATCCTCGGGACGAGCGTTGACGGGACAGGTTCCTGATGATCACGACGAGGAGGATTTTCAGTGCTACACTTGTGGACTGAGCAAATTTGTGCGCAGGCAGGTTCCTGCGTCGGACAATGCTTACTACGATCCTGGCTGGCGAAATAGTGGAGGCGTTGCTGGTGGGTGGGATTGTATATCGAATAGCGATTGCAGTCATTTGTCGCAGGGTGAGGAGAGGGGTTGGCATTTCCATGGAGATGAGAGCTTCGATTCATATGGGGCAGCGTCGGGGATGGGCATCAAGACTTCTGACGGGAGTGTTCAGCCCCCAAAGCTGTGAGATTTTGCTGTCACTAGGAGACAAGAAGGCATTAGATGATAGAGATGATGTCCTATGTTAGACCTGGAGGAGCAGAAACTCACAAACGCCACAATGCTCCCACACGCCCACCCATGGGCCCCCCATTTCCAGGGTGGAGTTTGGTTCGGGGGTGCCCCAAGATCCAAACCAAAATCTCAACATCTATCGTCACCTTCTGGTCTTTGCAAACCAAACCTGGTATTTGATCACTCTGCCCTAAGATCACCTCATTTGTAGTCTGGCGGCCCCTTCTTTTATTCTTAGATTTGCATAAAGAATGGTCGTCTATTGTACAGAATCTTACAGGCGTCTGTTATGATTCTGTAATATGGCGAGCTTGAAAAGCTCCCACGTCAGCCATGTCCCACGGCAGACGATTGCTACGTCCTCCTGCCGAGTCCTATTATGGTACTTCCAGATCCTGATGGTTATCTAAGCTCTACTGATCAAGATAGACCTCTTGTCGACCTTGATACGACAGTTACGTCCACCGCCGTATGCTAGACAGCACAATGCGCAACAGAGACGACAGTTCCACGATTACTTCGTCACCCATCTGCCTTCCTCTTCGCTGCACCCCGACTCGCGCAAATCGACCAACCTGGCTCACAAGTTCCCCAGGAATCAGTCAAAACCCCACACTCCGGACGGCAAATCCACTCCCGCAAGTCATCCTTCCGCTCTGAGAGACACTACAGTTGTCCGCATACCTCTTCGAAGTGCGAAACACCACTTCGGTGCAGCAGTCTCTCGGGGTAGCCGACCATACAATGAAGATTCACATCAAGCAGGCGTGATTGAACTGCCAGCCTTTGCGAAACGGCCGCCGCCTTCGATAACAGCGAAGTCGCGGCCGGGAGAAGGCACATCCGCAGAAGGCGCGTCTGGTGATCCACAGGTCTTCTACTTTGGTGTGTTTGATGGACATGGCGGAGCAGAATGCAGCGACTTCCTGAGAGAAAAGCTGCACGACTACATTGAAAAGTCTGCGCAGGTGTTTGAGTTCCAGTCCAGCTTGCAGAAACCGGGTCAGAGAAAGAAAGAAGTGGCTGCGCCGACAGGGGAAGAAGTTGACGTTTCCGAAGAAGACCAAGGAGATTCTGAGTCCGCGGAGGCGTATGGTCATGAGCCTCCTCAATCAGGCGACGGACAGTCTGGTGGGGGTGCCGCATCAGATTCTAAGAGGGGTAGACATCAACCGTATCCCGGTGACCCGCCTCTCATTCAGAGCGCGAATAAAAGTCGCATCCAAGCCCTCGAAAAGGAATTGACAAGGGGCTGGAAAGAACTCGTGGGAGGGTATTTTCGACGCTTCAAACCAGCTTACTTCTCCATCTACAGTGGATATCAGAAGTTGGGCGAGGAATCTGATGCACTGACCGAGGCAGGAGAGGACGTCGACCATGGAGCCGCCATCGAAGAAGTCATCAGCTATGCTTTTCTGAAAGCAGATTACGATTTTGTCGCGGCACAAGCAGCCAAAGACTCGGAGAACAGGGACAATACTAGAGCTGATCGACCCCTTAACGAGGGGGATATCCTGGGTGAACCTACCAGATCTGCACGCGATATTGGCGGACCGAAGAGGTTCAGTGGTGGCAGTACTTGCAGCATTGCCATGATATCCACGCCTTCGGCTACGCCGTTTTGGAATCCTTCGACGACATCCTCGATGCTGGTGGCGCATGTGGGAGACACGAGGATTCTGCTATGCTCGACGGACAATGGCAGGGCTGTGCCGCTGACCACGAACCACCATCCGTCGTCACCTATCGAGAGCAGCAGATTGCGTAGATATGCCGGCATCTTCGTCACGGACTCGTTTGGCGAGGAAAGAATCTCTGGGCTCGCCAATACCCGCGCTTTTGGAGATATCGCCTCGAAACGAGTTGGTGTCAGTGCTGAACCAGAGATCAAGAGGGTAGAACTAGGCCCGGCGGAGTACTCTTTTATGGTGCTGATGTCGGATGGGATATCTGGCACTCTGGAAGATCAGGAAGTGGTCGATATTGTCAAGGAGGCCAAGACGCCTGAACAGGCCAGCAGAGAGGTGGTCAACTTTGCGACCGAGGTCTCTACGGAAGGAGACAACGCCACTTGTCTTGTTGTAAGGATGGGTGGATGGGAGAGACGGCAGGAAGGAGGTTATGGAAGTCTAGGCACGAAGGAAAGTCGTGATTACAAGCGACAGAGTGCCTCTGATCCTCGGGCTCGACGCCAATAGTCGACATTGGCCTGGATAGATTCGATACAGATCGTACGAGTCACTTAGGTTGTCACGGAACAGATGCATAGAACAACTATATGGTTGAGTGGATTCATGGCCACGGGCAGCTAATCCGATAAACGATTGCGATACTGTAATGATCTGCTCAGCCGTTCCACATTGGTCCCGGAAAAGCGTGGATGCGAATGTGGATTGGCAGCAGGAGCCAGGGGGAGGACCCTGAAGCTTAGGCAAGCCTGTGGACAGCTTAATGTCCCGAGCCAGCGATGCGTTGAGGTCGCATAATAAAATAATACTTTTGTCGGCCTCTCCGGATGTCGAGGTTCTGCAATAATCCTCGACTCACCGCGTCTTCAACTGTTGAAAATCACCTGCTTCTGATTGCGATTCTTCGGAAACCGTCTCCCGTTCCCTTCGCAAACGCGACCGAATCAATCTCTCAGCTCAGCCCCTGGAAAACGAAGCAGCCTTCGAACTAACGTTAAACAAGCCAAAGCCAACGCTTGATCAGCGGATCAGGCATCCTTTATCAGCAGCACTTTCCTGCGCGATCCGGCCTTATCATATCGGCTCCCTGACCTTCCGAAGCCTTTCGAAGGTGTGCCTGATACAGAAGTTGCTCACGAGACTGTTCTCTTCTACCTACAACACCAGGTCCGCCGTATTTCCAAGAGAAATATATCTTGCTCCGTTTTGGTCCTGCAACTCGAACATCGTCGGAGACCATGGCGGAGGAACAAGAAGAGGTCGGTCACTTGCTGGCCAAAGCAAACGGTCATGCACAGAAAAAGATAAACGGCACGGTTCAGCAGAGACCGGTCGAGTCAGATATCTACGAGGAGGAGAATATCTTCTTGTTTATCCCTAATCTCATCGGTATGCTGGCCCTGTGTTGAGCTCTTAAGAAAGAGGAGCGCAGGCAGACTGACAATGGGTCTACAGGATATGCCCGGATTATTTTGGCGGTCGCATCCCTCTATTACATGCCTCTCCACCCGCGGACGTGCTCGGGACTGTACAGTTTCTCCTGTATTCTCGATGCTGCGGATGGTATGGCCGCCCGACGGTACAATCAGGGGACTACATTCGGAGCGGTGCTGGACATGGTGACGGATCGGTGCACCACGTCGTGTCTGCTGGTGTTTCTTGCCTCTGCGTTTCCAAGATGGGCTATCGTCTTTCAGGGGTTGATCAGTCTCGACCTGGCTAGTCACTACATCCATATGTATGCGACATTGACGATGACCGGGCAGAGCCACAAGAACGTGGATTCGAGCAGGAGTTATATCCTGCATCTATATTATACGAACAGGGTATGTTGAACTCAAAGAACTAGGCTGATGGTGTTTGGCTGACATTCATATGCACAGGTCGTGTTGTTCATGTTCTGCGCGTTGAACGAGACATTCTTCATCGCGCTGTATTTGCTGTCGTTCTCATCGCCGCTACTGTCGCCATCCCTACTCGTCACAAACGAGAACGGCTTGACTTCCGCCCAGCCTGGCTCGCCGGCACATCCCAAGCATTCTACGCTGTTTGCCAATCCTTGGAGTGCGGCGGCGTTGGAGATGGCGCGCGCGAATAAGATGGACAGCACGATACCTTGGATCGTTGCGGGAGTCAGCGCCCCCGTCATGTTCGGCAAGCAGGTGATCAATGTCATCCAGCTGGTCAAGGCTAGTAAATGGTTGAGCGAGGGTGATGTGACTGCGCGAAAGAAGGCGGGGATTGCCCCGAAGAAGAAGAGGACTTGACCGATATGAGAAGGAAGTGGCGCTTCTAGTAAGTCTGAGTCTGACTGGCGGGAAGGTCGTCAGGATTGGTAGGCAATTTTGAAGCATACGCGGAGAGTGCTATCTCTGGCAGGAAGGTTGACTGCGGACGTTGCGAGTCAAGAGCATTGGAGTTTGGCGCAGCGTGGGTTGCCTTGGAGTCAATCCATTTACGAAGTGCACAACCACGGTCGTTCGACCAGTGGGTATGGGTTCATGTTGGCACGCAGCTTCCCCGATCTGGGATAAAGATAAAGGGATTCCCTCGGCATATTGTGGAAGGAGATTCCTGGCACAGTGGCATGATGTGGGCGCATCTGTTCGAGAAGCCCTTCATATTCGACTCGTTACAGGAGTCATGATAGAGTTACTTAGTACCTAATTAATCATCTGTATTATCTTTCTAACTAATTGAAATGTCACATTGACGCCTTTGCGGTGTTCATGGGAATACCAAGTCAGACCCAAGCTTCAGCTAGACTTAGCGTAAGTGCAAATCAGTGGAACGCGTCGAGACGCGTTAAATCCTACCCCAACTACACAGACAATTTGTTTTCGAGAAGTCACCCAGATATAGCCCGGCGTTCGTAGCACGAGCCAGTGACGCTGTATGGGCAACGACCTTTCCATAGAGGGTAGTTCTCCGCCTAACACCTCGAACTACAAGTTGCCCTCTCACAAGAATCCTTCAGTGGTCCTGCAGGGCCTGACCTTCAGCGATACACTCGACCGCACCGCATCGGAGCCAACGATGCCCGCATACCGTCTACCGCTGAGCAAGCAGCAGAGAGACGCCTGGCAAGAGCAGGATCCGATTGCATACAGAGAGTGGAAGAATCAGCAGAACAGAAAAACAGCTTCTTCGAGGAGAAGACCCCGGAGAAAGCCAGCAAGGCACATCCACGACCCGTCTGCTGCTGATCGGCGAGTCATGAGTACAAACGTTGAACATGATATGGTCCGGCCTCTTACTGTGAAAAGAGATGTAGCAGAGGCCGGTATCGACGCACAAGCACCGGCTGCAGTTTTGAGCGGTATGATCCAAATTCTTCGAGATGATGAGCTGGTGGACGAAGAGAAGCAGCAAGAACTGGAAGAGGCTCTGGAGGCAGCAAGTCAGATGGACAGACAGCCACTGAAGGAGCTGCAGAACTCGCAGCGGCCTAGAGCTATTGTCGACGGAACATGCAACTACCCTTATTGCACGGCCGTGCATGAAGTACTCGAGGATCTATTTCCAGGCACCGATGGTATGGATGACGCCGAACATGCTGCGATTGTGGAGGCCGCGACTCAGTATCATGAATCAGGTTCAATAGATGAAGGTTTGCTGCAGAAGATGCAGAACGTGCTGAATCGTCACGCTAGACTCGATGACAAAGGCGACAAAGCAAACGTGGACCAGCGTTTACCAGCGCAACTCAATGGACTCTGGGACTATGTCCGTGACGAGGACGACGAGGTCAAGCAAGACGAAGGGGAGGAAGAAGAAGAGGAGGAGGAGGAGGAGGAGGAGGAGGAGGAGGAGGAGGGGGATGAATTTGGCAAGATACTTATCGATCGGCTCCAAGAGACATTAGACAAAAGTGTGGAGATGGACGAGGACGACGGCTATAATGACAACGAGAATGAATGGGAACAGAACGAGGTCGGGGAGAATGACGACGACGACGAGGTTGATGATGACCACCAAGTGGAAGAACAAGTTGAAGGCAGGACCAACGAGCAAGGAGAGCAGACCCTTGCGCGCGCTCACGATTCGCTAGCAGCCCTTGCACAAGCCGCCGACGATGAAGGCCACGATGTCGCCTTCAAAGACGTACCTATGGGAAAGAGACCGAGAGACGATGACGATATTCCGAAAATCGGTCAACAGGATCATCGAAACGCCAGAAGACGCTGGTCTACGGCGAGCAAGCAAATCTGACCGAAATGTTGAGCACACAAAAGACCACGGCGCCTCCGAATTCAACTCTTGCGCGGTCCAGGTCCACAAAAGCAGCGCTTCCAAAGGGCGACTGGCCACATCTACGCTCCGCAAAGACGTTCTCGGGCTTTTCGCTTGTCGAACAATCACAGACGCTGAAAGACTGGATGTCAGACATCGAAGGCTATGTCGAATCAATCCAAGCTGGCGCAATCCCGGCAGCGAAAGTCCTTGCTTTCTTTCAACGTGTCCACGTCCATCTCAATTCTGTTACGGAAACACTTGATGACATTGCACTCGGCAATGAACGCCTTACTGCTCATCACGCAATCGTCCAAGAGGAAATGAGAAAGGCTGACCTCGAGAAGCGTGAGATGGGTGAGTTGCTGGGCAGGTTCACTCTACCTAGTGTGGAATGAGACAGGCTACACCTTGGCTGCCATGCGCTGCTGGTAGTGCTAGGCGGGATGCAGCACTGCTCTTTAGCGGCGTATTCCAGCGACTCTCATCGAAGGCCATTGGCACGATGAGCAGAGCGAATCTGAACCGGATATGGCGGCATATCACTTGATGCAAGTTGATTGCTTGATGATCGTCCGGTAGGATCGCGTTGTGCCAGGCCTCCGGCACAGGAGTAAACAAGTGGGACCAGCCTTTCTCCGCACTCAACCCTCCTCCGTTGTACTATCCCGTGTTTCCTCGGCACCACTGACTAGAAACGGGACCCTTACACGGGGGCATATGGAGAGTCTGCCAGACGCGCCTCCACTTCATAGAGCCAGGCCGGCCACCGCGGCAGTTGCGTAACCCAGCGCCACATACACTCTACAGCAGCTGGAGTTCCTCAAACCCAGGTGCAGTTGCCGATGACCAGCACAAAATATCCGCTGGTTACTCGCGATACCGAATACGAAAGCAACAAATGTTTTAGTCGGTCTCACATCATTCTCTCCTTCTTACTCTATCGCAGTAGTGTTTCCGCATACTAATCTATCGTACGTGCCAACCTTCTGCGAGGCCAAGTGGTGCAAGAGCGTCATTCCCTCGCTCGCCTTTTGTCTCGACGGAGCACCCTTCGCTACATGAAGTCACTAGGCAATTCAGGAGAACGACAGTGATTTTATGCACTGGCAGCACTGAATTTGAGTCTCAGTCGTTCTCCAGTCACAATGGGAGAAGCTGTGGAAGTTGGTACTGCTCCGTATGCACCTCGCAGTGTGCTCGAGACGCTTCCTTGCAGTCTTCCCATATCGCACTTCGACTCAGGCCTTGACTACGAAGCCATTGCCGGTCCACTTATCAACAGCCTGAGCGATCTGACCAGAGACGACCTATCACCGGCCTCAATATGGCGAGACGTTTTTGCGCTTACTGGTTCCATGCGAACCATATACTCAGCTGAATCAATCTCCAAAGCCTGGTCGGAAACCTGTGCCAGTCGCCAAGCGGAGGATTTCACTCTTATCCCAGGCGCCGCAACCCCTGTACGTCTAGACAAAGACGTTGGTTGGGTGAATATCTCGTTTAGTTTTCGCAATCGAGGAACTCCGGCCGCACGATGTCTGGGCTTCCTATCCCTGATACTTGATCAATCCGGAGTGTGGAAGATCTGGCTCATCAGGACCGTCCTTGAGCAACTCGACGACTGCGACGATGTTGACAAGCTTCAAGCTGGCCATGAAATGTCCAGTGGAGACCATATTTCCAACGGTCATACAAATGGCATCCATGGTGCAGATGCCACGACAAATGGTTCGCATCACTCGCCAAAGCACTTCGATTGTGTGATAGTCGGAGCAGGTCAAGCAGGGCTTTCCACTGCCGGACGTCTCCAAGCTCTTGGTATTTCATACCTGGTATTGGACAAGAACGCCCAGATCGGAGACAATTGGATGACCCGCTACGATTCAGCCAGATTGCATACTGCGCGGGAATATAATCATCTGCCCTTTGACAGGACATTTCCATTGCCTTATCAGGAATATCTCACCAAATACGACCTGGCCCGTGGCTACAAAGACTGGGTTGAGAAGTTTGCCATCGACAAGAATATATCATTCAATACCACCCTTGAGTCGGGCTCCTGGGACGAAGGTCAAAAGACATGGACGCTCAATCTGCATCGACAAGGCTCGGCACAACCACTGACCTGTCGCTATGTGGTTATGGCCACAGGTGGAGGTGGCCAGATTCCCATCATGCCAGCCTACCCTGGCCAGGAAGATTTCCAGGGAACAGTACTACACTCGGTGGACTACAAATCAGCAGAACCCTGGCGAGGAAAAGCGGGGATCGTGATCGGGACTGCCAACACTGCCCACGACGTCGCGGAAGATATGGTCGAGGCAGGTCTATCCACCACCACCATGGTCCAGCGAACGCGTACCTACGTGCTTCCGGCCGAGTACTTCAAGGTCATCAGCGATAGGTCGTACAATGCCAACATGTCGACTGTGGACGCGGACAGAGAGTCATACTCAATGCCCTACGCAATCACGAGGCACATGAGTCGCAAGGCTCTACACGCAGCGGCAGCAAAGGAGCCTGAGCGGTTCGACGCATTAGAAAGAGCTGGTTTCAAAGTCGAGCCATATGGGGACATCATGTACCATATTTGCGAAAAACTTGGCGGGCATTATATGGACGTCGGCTGCTCCGACAAGATCGCCAAGGGCCTGGTATGTGTCTTGCCGACTTCTTGCGTTTGTTCTTGACTGACGTGCGGCTTAAACTAGATCAAGATGAAAGCCGGTGCTCTACCCACCCACTATACACGAACCGGCCTCGCCTTCAGCGATGGTACAGAAATAGCCGCCGACGTGATTATCTTTAGCACCGGGTTCGTGGGCAACATGCGGACGGAGGTAGCCCAGATTTTCGGCAAAGATGTCGCTGCCCGTGCTGACGACTTCTGGGGTCTGGATGAAGAAGGTGAATTGAAAGGGGTGTTTAAGAGGACTACTCGTACGAATCCCTTCATCCATCTTGATCGATACGTTTGAGCTGACGAAACGTTGCAGATCCCAATCTATTTTACATGGGCGGAACGATCGGCCATAGCAGATATTTTTCGCGCTTTCCGGCGCTGCTGATGAAAGCCGACTTGATGGGCACGCCGTTGCCGGTGTATGACGGTGAGAGGCGCGGCCTCGAGTCTAGCTGAATGTTCAGCGATCGCACAGAAAAGAGCCACAATCAGCAATATTGATTCATTCATTCATGCCTCAAAACTCCGTACGCCTTTTGAATTGAGTGGGTGCTGCTGCTCTTCATTCCAGAAATCCCCAGAGATTGTTTAAACTCTCCGACAGACACGGATGTGCAAACATGGCATTCTCCAACTCATCGTAAGTCAGACCACCCATCATTGCTAGTTGGACCATCGACATGATCTCACCTCCTTCGATACCCAAGCACGCGAATCCCAAGATTTCCTTCGTGTCTGCGTCCACCACAGCCTTCATCAGCCCTTTCGTCTCGTCCATTTCCAACGCCCGAGCCACATACGCCATGGGCATGCTAGCGACTTTGATGTTTCGTGCTGGCGTTAAGGCGCGTGCTTCTTTCTCCGTCATCCCAACGCGCCCGAGCTGCGGGTCGATGAAGACGGTGTACGGGATGAGCCTGTTCTCGATGGACGCCCTCCCTGTGGCGTCAACATTGGTGATCAAATTATCTCGAAGAATCCGGAAGTCGTCGTACGAGACGTGCGTCTGTGCGGCTCCGCCTTTGATATCTCCCAGCGCGTAAACGCCTGGCGCCGTCGTCTGGAGGTGCTCATCGACCTTGATGAAGCCGTGCTTGTCGACGTCTATGCCCGCCGTCGAGAGATGCAGGCTGGCGGTGTTGGGGCCTCGGCCCGTCGCGGCAAGGACGTGCGAGCACAAGAGAGACTTGACGCTCCCATCGCTCAAGCCCAGGGACACAACGATCTGGCCGAGCGTCACGTTGGAGACTTCGCGCGTCTCGGCACCCAGATAGCACTCTATGCCCTCTCCGGTGAAGACCTTGTGGATTTCCTCCGAGATCTCAGGGTCTTCACGCGGTAGGAGGTGAGAGGCGCGTTGGACCAGGCTTACTCGCGCGCCGAAGCGTTTCATTATCTGTGCGAATTCGCAGCCTACGGCGCCGCCGCCGATCACGACTAAGTGTCGGGGCACTTCGCCTAGTTCCATTATTGACGTTGAGTCCAAGAGATTGCCTGTGATGCTCTCGGCGTTCTTGACGTTGAGTGTTGCTGGTGAGCACCCGGCGTTGACGAAGATCTGGTTTGCTGTGAGAGTCTCGCTCATCCCGCTGTCAGTGACGGCGACTTCGACGGTCTTGGAGGCGGTGAACCGTGCTTTACCCATGATCACATCTAGGTTTGGGACGTCTTTGAGGCGGTTCTCGCTGCCTGTGCGGAAACTGTCGACTATCTAAACGGCCGTCAGATGGGGTTCTTCGTCATTGTGGGACAAAGGGGCAACGTACATCGCGCTTTCTTTTGCGCACCGTCTCCATGTTCAGGGCCAGACTGCTCTTTTTGAATTGCACGCCGTAGGTTCCCGCGCGGCAGGCTAGATGGGCGATGCGTGCAGAGGCTACCATCGTCTTGGTCGGCGTGCAGCCTTCGTTGATACATGTGCCGCCTATGTGCTTTGATTCTATAAGTGCGGTTCGCCGGCCGGCTTGGGCGAGGGCTTTGGCTAAGGGACTGCCGCCCTGGCCGGAACCGATTACTATTGCGTCGTACTTTGTTGGTGCTGACATTGCCATGAGTCTTCGCTTGGTGTGTTGTGGCTGCCCGAGGACAAGGGTTGAGTGTATAGAACGATGGAGATGGATGTGGTGCGTCACGGGTTTGGCTGTAAGAACGGCGAACATCAAGGGATCATTGCTACCAGAGCGGAGGGTAGTTGGAGATAGCCTACCTTGCGAGAATGTACCTCATGTCTATCTGGGAGAGCTCGAGAGCCAGGTTGTATCCGGAGGCAATGGTGCCATGAGTACTCCGTATGCATGGCGCTTAGTCACGAGCGAGAAGTATGACTGTCTCAATGCGGAAAGCGCGATATGCATGTATATCACTTAAGAGGATTGACGTGACCAAGAGACGAAGGCAGAAGGCAGAAGATCGGTGGGACGGGACAATCTTGAAAATTGCGAAGCAGAGATACGTTTCCGATATTCAAACATCAGGGAAGAAAGTGTGGAATACTGCAAGGAGCCGATCCGATGATAACCTAGATATTACCCGAATGTCCAGCTTTTGCCTTCGATCCATATAGTTCTTCCTGCTAAATCCATCGCTTGCACAACGTTAGACGCTACTAAATCCATGCCATTGCTGTTATTACTCATGCCGTGTCCTCCATCTCATGGTCGTCGTCCACACCGTTCGTTGCAGCCATAGCACTATGCTCGATATCCGCCTTGATACCTGGAGCACCAGTCTCGCCAGCGAGCTGGTCAGATTGATCCCTCCACAGTCCCTCGTGGTGGACTTTAAGAGCTGTAGCACATAGATTAGTACTGGGAATGAGCATATCTTTGAGGGGCGATACGACTCACTCGTTGGGAACGGATACCATGAACTCCAATCCTCCAGCATAAACGCTGCGACACTTCCAGGATTAGGCTTCGGGTCACTGCTAAAAGGATTGGGGACTGGAATGGTCTTCTTGAGATGGCCCTGCAGACCGGGCGCACGCCGGAGATTCTTCAACTTTGCAAAGACTTTGAGCTGTGCGGCCATGGCGACTTCGACAATGGGCCGGCCGAGACACGAGTGCGGACCCCAGCCGTGATGTACGTACAGCGAGCGATCACGGGTTGGATCGATTTTGTGCGGATCCTTCCATACTTTCTCATCGAGACCAGCGGTGATGAAGTCGGTATAGATCTGATCGTCGGTCTTGATCTGAACCTTTGTGCCGTCATCGTCAATGGTGGTGTCGACGTTGGACTTGCGAAGCAGACCGAATGCGGCCGGCGCCAGCCTGTTGGCCTCGAGGGCGTAGCCTTTGAGCTTCTCAAAGTCTTCAGGTTTGTTGGACCATGCACATCGTTGTATCTCGGGCCAATGCTCGTCATAATATTTCTCTTGCAGGTAAATGTCCAGCATCTGTGTGAAATGCTGCGCTTGTGTGGCAACCGCGGCTGCTGCTGTCGGAATGATGGTCCAGACGACCTCGTCAACTGACTTTCCGCCTTCGAAAAGGCGACTCAGCAGTTTCGTGCCGTAATCTGCCAGAAGTTCACCAGATTTGCCCATAGGGAACAGCGAGGAGAGGTGGAGGAACTCGCCGGCCTTGACTGCTTCACAGACAAGTTTGACAAGCTTGGCAAGCTGGTCTGTGGCTGTCTTCGCACCTGCTCGGAGTTTGAACGAGCTGGCGGTATCACCGTCCAGGAAGACGTAGGCGAACAGCACCGACAATGCCAGGTACAACTGGTCAACCTCGACGGCCGCAGGGTTCAAATCTCCATGCTTCTTGAGTGGCAGGTGAAACATGCGGGCAACGAAGATGGCGTGCGATGGATTGGCAACATCTCGACAAGCGTCCAGCTGGTACCACTCACCACGGAGTCTCTCAGACCGGGCAACAACCAGCTGCGTGGTGAGATCTTCGTAGAATGTTTGGACTTCTTTCAAGCCGTTCACTGGACAGTATATATCCTTTTGAACCTCCTCTCGCTCGGCAGTGTTGGCTGGTTTGTCTCCACTCAGCATATAGTCATGATGAGTAAGGTAGTAGGTGTGCGCAGCCCATGGTACGCCGAAAGATGCCTGATCTCCAAGGATATCAGTCACGGCTTTCCATGACCTTATTGATGTAGGGGGCCCAATATACTTAGGACGGTCGAAGTTGTAGTCCTTTTCTTGACCGAGTTTTTCAAAGATAAGTTGGTTCGTTTTAGGGACCGTGAACGGATACATGGCGTAGGCAGAGTTCCCGCGGTACCAGAACGGGAAGGCGCGCATCAGGAGTATATACATACAGCCACCCTGGGCCACGGTCGGATCAGATTTTACTGTAGACCAACCCCAGTTTGTCAAGTTGGCTGGCGTGTAGTCGACGGTATAGAACCTATCACCTCGTGTAAGGGCGACTGCATCTGCAAGAATTGTTCGCGAGATTGTAAAGCCAGGGCACAGGCCGGAGCCTGGCTCCAGTGGTTCCTTTGCATCTTCAGCAACAAGACCTGGATATAATTCCACGTAGTCAGGATGTCCATAGAGCGCTTTGAGTGAACGGGCAACTTCCTCGTCCTTGGTAATGTCGGAGAAGTCCTTGTGAGGTTCAAGCTTGAAGAATTTCCGGAACTCGTTTAGCGTGGCGACATTCCATTGCCTAGCTTGCTTTATGCCCAATGTCTCGATGAGCTTCATCGCCACTGGAACATTTCGCGGTCCAAAGGCACCGGCGACATCTTCAGTGGCGTCACTCAGGATTTGCATCAGATCTTCATCTCGGAAAGTGCCTCGCTCAGTTCTTTTGTATTTGCCCATGTCCAATTCCCATTTGGAAGGGTCGGGATTCAGATCATTGAGCCAGCCATACAGAGTCATCACGAACTCTCGTTCCGTGACCTGGGATATGTCTTTTCCTGGAAACAAAGACTTCATGAGGTCATTCGTCCACTTCTCGTCCTTGACGCTGGTGGCTGAGTGCCATCGATAGATGAGGTTGAACTCAACACTGACCTGATTACCGATGCCGGACGGAACACCGGCGTCGTCAAACACGTCGGTGAAATTCTTGCGTGGATCAAGGGTCCAAGTCGACTTGGTGCGATTGAGGTTTAGGATCGTCCTGACATAGTCATTGAGGATGATGTTGACGTATAACCCGCACGTGACAAGCCGAGCAGTCTGGAACAGGTCATTGTCGAGCTTAGCAATTGCCTTGGTGTCGTTTTCGTCCTTGGGAATCTGGAACCGACCACCCTCGTTGATCTCTTTGAGCTGCATGGCAACATAATTGTGGAAACGATTGAAACAGATCACAAGCGCGCAGACGCCGGGAGGGAAACCCAGAATGCGATTTTCAGAGAAGGTATCCGGCTTCAGCAGGCCATCCTTGAAAGTCCTGATCTTCTTTTGGTCGTTGTCGCTGCTTCCGTAGAGGGGAGCTAAGTCCAGGTAGGAGGACGTCTGCACAGTTGCGCTATCTTGGCCAGTATGGAAGCAATCGTGAATGATGATGGTGGCAAGATAGAACAGCATACTGGAAATCTGGTTCGGATGCTCTCTAGGCTTGTCACCACGTGCAAAAACAGCATCAAAAATGACTCCAGGATCCGGGAGCACGCCAGGCTTGAGTGTCTGGGGAGTGACTGTCCTTGCATAGTTCGAGCCAGCTTTGCCGAGGTGAGGGTACAAGATGTTGTTGTTAGAACCATCAGCTGTGCGATATTTGTAATCATCCCCTTGATATGACAATGGAGGATGTTCCAGGTTGTCCCAGAGCAACTTGATAAATTGGTCGGTCAACTCGTCCAATGCCACCGTATTAGGAGGCAGCGAAGCCGCCAGTTGCAGGACTTTCTCCATCTAGAATGAGAGGTTAGGCATGACTTGTAGCTTGGGTACGTGGAGAAGAGCATAAGAAACATACTTGATACTTGCGATCGTCCACGATACCGCCATCGAATAGTGTCGTATCAGCTAAAGAATGGATCAAAGATATGTCCCCTCCCAACCGAGGTACCTGAGATGCGATATCAGCAAGCATCCTTGCGAGGAACGGCCTCGATTGGATGGTCGCTCCATTGATGACAGTATTAGTCGGATCGGAACCTGTGCCAGCTATGCTCTCAAAGAAGGCTTTGACTGTGCTGGCAACCTTCACACCCACACCATTGTGGTCCGAAGCAAATTGCAACTCGCGAGAGCCCTCCATGGCATCTATGGAAGTCGCTGAGATCTTTCTCTTTCGTGCCATTTTGTCGAGTAGGATAGGCAAGGCTATATATGACCGAAGCTCAGCAGGATCGGAAGGACGAGACAAGCCAAAAGCCCGTAGGCAGCGAAGCGAGGCAGCAGAGTCACAAATCACAAGGGACGCGAGCGAATGATCAACTGGAGGAGGTCAGTAGGCAACAGGCAGGGAAAGCAAAGGGCAACGATGCTGCAGAAACATGCTGGCGAAAGCGCGATGGCTTAGGGCTGAGCTCTCGAGCTGAGGTTCGCACTCCTTGCACAAGGACGCGAGACCAGGGGCTTGATGGGGGCCCTGAAGATCCGGTTGACAAAGTTAGCATCGTGATTGGTGATCAGTGGCCGGAGGTCGTCGTCACATTCAGCCCGCCGCATGCTAGCTTCGGCAGCGAACTCAGGGTTGTGGCTATCATCTCGATTGTGGAAGCTTTTGAGTGGAGAGGCTGAGAATAATGTGGGCATTCGAATTCTGCTTTAAGGCAAGTTTGCGGCGATACACCGGGAGACTCGGCTCTGATGAGAGACGTGATAGGGGCCATCTTACTGCGTATCGGCATTGAAGGAAGGCCTTGTTTCTATGGTCAAATGGTTTGCAGGTGTCAGAGACAGAGGGTTTGAACCCGAGAGACTGGGAACAATGTCCATTGTGTGCGGACTTCCATGGGAAACGGAAAAGACACGGCTGTTTCTTAGAGGCGGGCGGGCGGCCTCAGGCCTCACTAGCCCGAGCGGACGCTGCGATAGGGGCCCAATCGAACGCTGCACCAGTCTCAGCCACAAATACCCCATACCCAAGGTACGAGCAAGACATGAACTATTTGGATCAGTTTTATCGACTATTCGCTGCCTGTGTGACCGTTTGTGACAGGTCAGTTCCGAACCGGCCTTGACGGGGAGATATGATTGTGCGTGCCATCATGTCACGAAGCAAAGGTCCGCATAATGTGCCGTTCATTAACGGTTGCTCTTTTGTTGGCAAGCTGCCGAAGTGCCTGCAAAGAAAGCGACACTGTAGATTTGGCCGTGGGTATGTGATACCATCAGACCATGCAGGTCTCAGAGTCAGCCCATAAATCCAGCCATGCCAGTGATGGAGCTGTACAATCGCAGAAAGGCGACAACTGTGACAGAGATCACTATGCGAAGAAAATGCACGTGGCCATTCTTATCTACGTCCGCTTGGACTCTCCAGAAAGTGCCGCGGTTGTATGTACAGCGACACTGGCCTGGCTGTTGGATCAGCCGTTGACACGAACTCATTCAAAGAAGTCGAACACTCTTGTGTCCAAGTCTGCATCGATCGAAACTGAATAATAGGTGAACGCCCTCGAGTCCTCCAGCTGCATCTCATTCTTACTTGATGAACTCCGTGGCGATCCACCCGGTCAAGCTTAATGCGGCAATCGTTCGAGGAGACGAGGCTGAAAAGGTTGTCAGTAGCCCATCACAATGCAGCTGAGCTCTTCTTCGTGTCGCAAGTCATTGTAGCTGACCTAAGAGCTGCGAAGCCTTTGCGCGAATGCGGGGAAGGAGCCACCTCAATTGCGATAACGGTTTCCTTAATGGTCCTTGACACGCACGCGCACCTTTTCAGAATCACTGCGCTCTCATGCATGTACGCCTCGGGACGCCATCTTCTGCGTGTTCGGGAATAACATCAGCTTTGGAGGAGGAAGGAAAGGGTGGAAATTGTAACAGACAGACAAACATGAAGTGAAACAAAACACCAGCCAATGTCACGTGCTTGCCAAGATTTCCCTGCGGCTTGGCATCACACTGATTTTTGGCCGGTGTTGGGACTGACTGCGAGCCAACGACTTCTGGCTCGACTCGACCACCAGTCTTTTACAAGTTCTTCACAATCAGCGCACTCATTAAATTACCGTCAAGATGTCTAAGCGAGGGTATGTGTCCTAAGTAATGCCTGGGGAACTGGTCTACGAAACCGAAAACCCATACTTTTCCGAGATCAGAGTGCTAACGAAGTTTTCAATGTAGTCGTGGTGGTGCCTCTGGCAACAAACTGAAGATGACCCTCGGTCTTCCAGTGTACGTCTACCCGAATCCGATATCGTTTACCCAATGCTTCATTCCCGCAATCGCGCAACCGAATGTTGGAACGCCTCTACGTGCGAGTGCTTGCGAGTGGATCATCCCTAGGGCTGGTCGAGACACAAAAGATGAGGACATGGAATACTGACAGCGACACATAGGGGAGCCGTCATGTCATGCGCAGACAACTCGGGAGCCCGAAACTTGTACATCATCTCCGTCAAGGGTATCGGTGCACGATTGAACAGACTGCCTGCTGCTGGTGTTGGTGATATGGTTATGGCAACTGTGAAGAAGGGAAAGCCTGAGCTGAGAAAGAAAGGTATGACTCTGCGAATACGTCTTTGCGAAAACAGATGCTGATGCTCGGTTTAGTCATGCCAGCTGTGGTTGTGCGACAATCGAAACCTTGGAGACGGTCCGACGGAATTTACCTCTACTTCGAAGACAACGCCGGTGTCATTGTCAATCCCAAGGGTGAAATGAAGGGCAGTGCTATCACAGGACCCGTAGGAAAGGAGGCGGCTGAGTTATGGCCCAGAATAGCCAGCAACAGTGGTGTGGTGATGTAAGAGGGTGACTGAAGTTTTTCTGGGGAAGTCTCTGTGTCTATCAGCGAACCAGCACAGTTTATTACGGCACCGCAAATGTCGGCGCGGCAAAAGCTGTCTTGCGTCGATCAATATCGATGATACCATGAATCAATCCATGCTCGATTTCCTCAAATGTGGTACACTTTTGCTGGTTGGTACAGGGATGGCTTTTCGCTGGCGAGTTGACCAAATTCGACGTCTACGCTTGTCTGAGTCCAGGCAAGACTGTCATCTTAGCCGGATTGATTGGTGCTGCAAGCAGAGATATGCTTGTCGAGGACACCAAAATCAATATTGCTACGCACCATAACCTGGTGGCTTACCTGAAGAAGGCTAGAATGGGACGAAGCCATGGTCGTGTCAATTTCATCCCCGTCCTGGACGACAGTTAGATCCCCAGAAGGGCTCTCTCGGCAAGCCATACTCTATGTCTGGCCCGCGAGGCATAGACCATCGCCAGCTTGCCCACTTGTGGGATGCGTTTCGTCAACCCACTTTTACCTCCAGACCTTTCTCGTATTCATCCTTCGCACGTGGCAGCCGCAACCCCTCGTAACCCCTTGCAATCGCGAACCGTGAACCACAGTAAGTACGATAGGGCTGGAATATGCACGCTTCTGCCGGAATGCACGGCGAACCTTTTCGCACCGAGCGCAAAATGCGGGCTGTAGGTTCTGAATGAGACTTTTGCAGCGTCGAAGGCCTACCGTCTGCAAAAGGTAACCAGCTTGACCGACCCTTTCATAGGCTGTTGTTGTGGACTTCTGTGGGCAAGCTTCTGATTGCTGCGTACTGCCGCTACGTGCGAGAAATCCGACCAATACCAGATTTGACTATCGTCACAAATCAAAATGGCACCAACAGGCTGGGTCACAAGATACTGCTTGCAGTAGCACCATGTCCTGGTTTAGGGATGTCCAAGCTCTGCAGAACCAGAACTCAGAACAGCCCGTGGGAGGGGCACGCAAGGGCTATTTGACTTAGTCAAGCACTTAAAACTCATTGGCACTTTCCAGCTTCCACACGCTGGCGAGCAGCAGTATTAGTCCTCTTGGATTCTTGGGCCCTCAAGCCTTAGAATCCACTTGTCGCTTGTTGGTGTCATGCACTCCTATGGCTGTTTTAAGCAATTGCAGAAGTACACAGCCAAAGTGTATCGCTAAGCTAAGTTTTGAAAGCACGGTTGATCGATCAAAATGCCTGACATTCGGAGCCTCTTTGATTGCCACGAGCAGCATTTGGGTTTGACCAATGTCTTTGGCTAACATTACGGACACACATGAGACCTACATGGCTACTCCGCAAGTTTGCCAATTTCATGATGGAGAAGGTCTCCTTACCGACAAGGATACGGTAACATGTGAGAGCACGACAACTTCTCCCTCATCATCTTCACTCCAGACTTGCTTTTTGCTTATCCACTCACCCGTAACGCTGGAGATGTCACGAGCGATAGCTGGTAGGTACCGAGATTTTGGAGCCGAAGCTTGATCCGCTGGAACTTGGATCGGCGGGCGATCTCATGGTTTAGCGAGGTTGAAGCTTCAGATCCACACTAATAAAGAGATTCTTGACAAGCGAGAGAGGCCAGGATTCTATGTCAATAATACTATGCACGCTGCGTCATGTCTCTGGATCACCAAGTCTTCGGTGAAACAACGTCGGAAATGTCAAATTGACGGCTCCTGGAAGCTCTGGTTCCATCGGGACAGCAAGATGAGATGGTACCTGGAGACCCCCAAGTCTTCATGCCAACCATGTTCAGCAAGACAGTTCGAAATGTTCTTCAGCGAGACTCGCTCAGTGGTTAAGGGTCCTGTAAGGTCGACATCTGCAAGTTGCAGCTTTCCAGACAGCCTGATCGATCACGGGGAAAGAATAGGCGGGCCCATTGAATGCAAGGACCACCACTTTTCATGATTTACGGAGTACTTGGCGCGCTGAAGACTACCTGGTACTGTTGTCGGCTCAGGGCGTGGTACCTCATAAGATGATTCTGCCTCTGCGACCGTCACCTATTGCCATGGATTACTCACACCATGCATCATACCATAGTACCTTGACGTAACAAGATTGGACGCCACTTCCTGCGAAACGTTCAATCGGCTGCTGCAGGGATAGTTTAGGCCAGCAAAAGACAAATTGAGAAACCAAAGCGACGGGACCAAAGTCGGGAGGATCCAATCAGACAAGTTCATCCATGCGACTGAGAGATCCATCAGCTGCTGCCATTCCAGTCGGTGTTTTAGTTTGCCCTGTAAGAGCACCCACCTATGCCTCCTTCAGCTGGCGACTTGGCAGCCACCACTCTCAATGATTTCTTGTTCTTGTGGCTTTCCCAAACTACTGAAAAGAAACCTTCGTTTTGTGTTGTCAAGGTTGTTACGATCGAATTTGTTGGTGGTCCATGCACCCACGAAGCTAGTTGTTTTACAGGAATACACATTCCCTGAGTTCGCTGCTATCAGTCATCGTGCATGTGCAGTCGTCCCCGGTCAGGCTGCCGCCTTGTTATTCCTCATCTATTTGGGCAAGAGGTAAGCAGGACTTGGCCCACCGATCTGGTGAACCAAAGATGAGGAAACCCGCCATATTTGGCGTTCGGCAACGAATGGACATCCCCGCCGGAGTGGAAAGAAATGATGGCTAAACCTGGGGCTTGAGATCCATTCATGAATGACCACAACTTCATGGACTAACTTCCTTAAGCATACGCTTGCCGGTTCCCAAAGCTTTGGCGCCCAGGCTTTTTCCCATATCCCTGTCAACAGCGTAGTTCGTCTCTTCTGACCTAAACCTCGGCGCACCCTGCCGTCGGAGATGCTGACCAGAGGATGACTCCATCCACCTCCTTTGTTGGGTTGTCTGCCTGGTACTAGTCTTCCCGCAGGTATGGGTCACGTACTCGCATCGATTCGCGCGGCTGGGCGAAAGGAAAGGCCTCACCAGAAGAAGGTCTTCTTAGTCACATCAGGCCAAGCCACAGAAAAACGCCAAAACAGCACGGCGAGCTGCGGCATGCTTCTTACGCCTTCCACCATGGCAAGCGACCAGCAGCCAGTAATAGCTGGTTGCCTCTTGGTCTGTGATCTACTTGTCCACAAGTGTCTTCAAACGCCAATCATTGGAGGCATAACATTCCGATTTCCATCCTCTGTTCGAGCTCCAACCTGAACAGACTACCACGATTCATAGCACAAAGCACGAAACACCTGGAATCTACCGCCTCTAACAGATAGAGGCTGAAAGGTCTGCCTCCTATTGCACGAACCTGCTTGAGTGCCCCTCCCTCGCCCAAAGCTTGGATCTTGATTTGTCTCGAGCTGCATGCATATAGTGGCCAGGTTTGCCATTCCACGAGTTATACTTACACACGGCGAAAGAACATTTGCGCCGTTCGACTTCGACTTCCCCTTTCACATTTCCACCTGCTACGTTGAGGCTGTGTTTCTGCCATGACAGATTTCACATGTGGTCATCTGCTTACGATAGGACTGTGGATAAGAAAGGTCGACTGACGCTCTCAGTCATACATTTTCTGGCCTCTTATCCCGCTAGATTACCACTGACGTTCCTTCGCCGTACTTTTCTCGCTAGAGTCTGGTGTGGTGTAACTATCATTCAGCCTTAACATCAATACGAGCTGCCTCCGTCACTGTCCCGGTCTCTCTTCTCGAACCAGGATTGTCCTCATCTGTACCGAGCCTGACCATGTGGCACATTGCACCCACTTAAGGCACAAATTGTGGACTATCTCTGTTCGACTTCACCATTTCTCCTAATAGCTCGTCCCAGACCAACCATCCTTCATCTACCCCAGTCGACTCTGGACGGCTATAACGGTCAATAAAGCTCTTCTCAACTATAGCCTCTCCAGCTTGTTGCGAAACATGGCTGGAGCTGGCGGCCCTCCCCGCAAAAGCCACACCAAGTCACGCAAGGGCTGTAGGACTTGCAAACGCCGACACATCCGCTGCGATGAGAACTTTCCCCAATGTCGAAATTGCACCAAGCACAACTGTCGCTGCGACTATATGGACATTCCGGCGGCTGGAGAAGAGCCTTTGAAGGGCTCCAAACCACCAGACCTTCTCATGTCGCCCGAGCTTCAGAGTAGGCTTGACAACTGGCGTATCACTGGAGAACCTCCTCTTTCGGAGTTGCAAACACGGGACAAAGTTTATTGGACTCGGTTCTCGACAATCGACCTTCGCCTAATACACCATATCGTCACACTATCGACGGACATGCACACCAGAGGCTACAGCAGCTGCACCGTATGGGGTTCGAAGATTGGCTCGTAAGGATGCTGAACTGTGCCCATGTATTCGATATACTGATACCTGTACAGACTCATCTCTGCCGCTTTGTCGTACGACTTTGCGATGAGTGCCTTACTGGCACTGTCTGCGTCGCATCTCGCGTGGCAGACGAAGAATGGAGATACAGACAACTTAGCATACCACCACCGCGGAGTCGCCCTGAAAGGACTACATGAAGCGATAGGAGCGTTCTCCAGGGACAATTCTGAAGCCATACTTGCGGCGTCTATTCTCCTATCCTGGCAAACCATTGACTGGTATGATCCATCTTCAGCCTGGTTGACAGTATCTAATTTTCAGTAGGCGTGGTTGGGCTTCACTGCAACAAGGAGTATCTACGGTAAGCCTACATTTGCTCTTTGCGACACAGACATTGACAGGTCGCAGGTCATGAGCGCCATGAGACCTTGGGTGCACGAATCCGAACTTGCGCGGTACATCCAGGACCAGCGAGCATTGGCGCGAACAGCGACACCCGCAACACCCACACTACCATATGCACAGGTCAATGTGCCTCAGGAAGATCTAAGCAGACTCGACCAGATTACAGCTGCTCTGCATAATCTGCAGATGCGACTTTCTAACAGTGAGGAACTCGCGGAACACGCCCGGCACTTGGTCGAATATCTTCAGCACGTACAGCAAGATATGCAAGTCCGAGGGCCAGAGCACGCTTTCACCAGATTACAACTTCTGAGAGATTTCATCTTCTGGCTGCCCCCTCTCATTTTACGCCCCGGAGAATCTGACCTGGCTCCATTAGCCTTGCTGTCGCATCTCTACGCCAGCGCTATCGTCATTGAGCCTCTATTTCCCGAGATTGGAGGGGCTTATTTGGGCAGCATGTCGGTCCTACCTCTTGAGTGCGTTCACGATGTTCTGAGGACGAGACGTACGACACAACCGCAGGATAGTGGCCTTCAAGTGGCGCTGTCATTGACAGATGTTCCTGCACAGATCCTGACATCATTCCGAATGAGACAGCGGCATAATAGCCAGGGCGGACAAGCAATGGAGATGTATCGATATTCACCCCAGGGGAGTCCATACATAACACCAAGCATGCCGATATCTTCGCCCACAGCAGAACTCACCACCGTCTATTCTCATTCACCTCTTCATGGCTCTGGGGCTCTTCAACAGGCGCCCTCGTCGGCGTACTATGCAAACACAGTTGGCTCAGGCGACCCTAGGCGTGATCCTTCCATCTCATCTTTGGTGCGGGCACACTCCATGAATGAGCGTAATATGAGCGCTGGAAGCCCGCACGCTATGGGTCTCGTGTACGGAGCTAGTACTGCGCAGTATCCACGCAGTAGTCACGAGATACCCGGGTCGAGGATGGACTATTTTGGACAAGTTCAAGCGCCGTACAATCAATATGGCGGCATGAACATGAATACTCGGTTCGTCGCTCCTTCACAACTTTGGACTTGACGAACGTCACGGCTGAGTATTCATGCACAGGACTCCACCACCGCCCAGCCCTGCCATGATGCAACAACAACGCGAAAGGCAGGACAGGTATCGATGACTATCAACGGTTTATGATGACGTGAGACATGGCAACTCTGAGTTTCAGCTTGTACTATCAGAGAGGCATTGGGCGCGGTGAATCAACGAATGGGACAGGGTGGAAGCAGTGCTTCAAATTCCATGGATCTGTCGTGCAGCAGCTGAAAAATTGGAGGGCAAAAGTACTCTTGTCGCACTGTCTGAAGGGGCAGTGCCCGGTTTGAGGTATCCTGTGTTTCTATGGCAGTCAATGCGAAGGCATTGTCCGTTCGCAAGAGTCTCGATGTTGTTGGTCGGGTGGTTTGCTATTGCTCCGGTCCTTCCGGCAATGTTTCGGCCATGTCATCTTCCAGAGCAAGTAAAGGATCGACCAATGATTGAAGGACGTACAGAAGTTGACCATATCGGGTGGTGCGTCAGATCCAGAATTCGGCTCTCTAACCCACATCATTGGCATTCTGTTGCCGTCTGACACATCCCCCCTGGGCAGGATCGAGCATACTGCACGTTTCGGCGGCGCGCCTGAATGTGCGATGAAAGATCCTTCGACAGGGGTATCTTGTTCCATCGTGCCCAAACGCCGCCTGTATGAGGCAAGCAGCGTTTCTGTATGTCCTCAGCCGCAGAAGAAGCTCTTTGTCCGTGTCTGCAAGCGTTGTAAGAGAGGAACTCTCGCTCCCTTTCTTAGGCATATTTTCGCGAAGCTGGGCGCAATATGTACCAATCATGGCGTACCAGGACACAGTCCAGGTCCTAAATAGGGAAGACATTTCTGGTTACAGCATGGCGGTGGCGGATTTTGACGATACTCAAGAGAGATATCTCTTGACTAAGCGGTATGGTAGATACCTACCTAACTTGCTCGAGCGAACACGCAACACCGGACTAAGTGTCTTGGATACCTCGGCGTGCCCAGGATGACAAGGGCAAGCGCAGACCGTTGTTAACCGCGGACGAGATCCCAAAATAACGCTCTTGGCCGAGCATCAGCAGGTTGCATCGCAAGAAACATGAAGAGAACAGCTGAAAGCGGCACCAAGCGATCGATACAAACACAAGCGACACTTTGCCTTAAAATTACCTACAGTAGGTACCATCGACAGGGCCGTCAGTCCCGATTTTTTTTTGAATAGTGATCCGGAGAATTATCTCCAGGTACGAAGGACCTTACCTATGTATTCGACGTCATATGCTTAGATAATCCGCTAAACCCACTACCGTGATTGATGCTAACTCATTCTGTCCAACCTCAGATTCCCGCCTGCGGTCGATTCTTGCATTATTGTCACGACGTTGCCAACCATTGACTGTGTTTGTTGCGGTGCCTGAGAAGAGGCCCACTTCCATACATCCTTTCGTGGTAATACGCATCGCAGATACCGGTCTTACAGGTGGCAGACGACCAACTGTACCTGACCGACCTCGTTCCCCATCAGCACATAGCCACACTACTGTATTCAAGCACATCAGTCTCAGGGCGCTCAGCCCTATTGCTCACCTTACAGATCGGAACACCCACCGAACGACGTCCCCTGCATCGTTTAGTTGTCAGCCATGGCGGAAGATGCGTCTAGTGGTGGTTGGAGCACGATTGAGTCGGATGAAGTAAGCCGATCTTAAGGCCTCGAAAATTGATCTAGGAGATCTTGGATCAGACAGCTGACTGTAATCATTTCTGCAGGGTGTCTTCACTTCCCTTATCGACCAGCTCGGAGTCAAGGATGTTCAGTTCGAGGAGCTGATATCGTTGGACGCTGATTCTATTCGTGCTTTGAGGTAACGTGAAGCTCGTGCGTAGTCCCTTTGCACTTTGGGAGTGGTTTCGGGTCAACCATCCTGCTAACACGCTGCTCTTATTTCTAGTCCTGTTTACGGCGTCATTTTCCTCTTCAAGTGGATTGGCTCGTCCTCGGGGGAGAAGGGGACACCACAAGACGGCACATACGATCCTGAGGCGGTCGAGGAGGACGGACTGTTCTTCGCAGCTCAAACCATCCAGAATGCCTGCGGCACACAAGCGATTCTCTCGGTCATTCTGAATAATGACAAGTCCAGCGAACCATCCACCTCAGGCGCGGACGCAAGCCAAACGAGGATTGACATTGGACCATCGTTGCAAGAGTTCAAGGATTTCACAACGGGGTTTGATGCTGGACTGAGAGGAGAGTCGCTGTCGAATTCGGACCTGATTCGGGAAACACATAACAGCTTTGCAAAGTCAAGCCCCTTCGCCGACGAGGTGCAACGCGACCCCAATGCTGGTACTGAGGATGTGTTCCATTTCATCGGCTACACGTGTCACCACGGCAAACTATACGAGCTGGATGGCCTGCAACCTTTGCCGATTTCGCATGGAGACTGCACGCCAGATGAGTTTCCGGAGAAGATCATCCCTGTGCTTCAAAGACGGATTGAGAGGTACCCCATGGGTGAGGTTCGGTTCAATTTGATGGCCGTTTGTCAGGATCGGAGAATCAAGGCGCAGGAGTTTCAAGACTATGAGGGTCTCGCCCGAGAGAGACGGAAACGAGCACAGTGGGACTGGGAGAATGCTTTGCGACGACACAACTTTGTGGGCTTCACTGGCGAAGTGCTTAAGGGGGTGGTTGCGATGAAGCTGAAGGATGGTACTTATGATGCTTGGGTGGCAGACGCCAAAAAGGCAACGGAAAAGAGGTTACGTGAGGGGGCAGCACGGGGAGATGAGGCAGCAGTATGATCATGTCAGTCTCCTGGCGTTGCTGGTAGGCATACACCCTGACATGGTGACTTTATGTTGCCCGGGTCACGACATGTACGAGAAAAGCTCATAGAAACCTTGGGTGGATTCCACTGGAGACTGGGGTACAATAGCCTGGCCCTGACATGAATTTGTACAACATCCCCAGGCTGTCAGCTGAATTCCGTGATTGAAAAGTGAAAAATGTCCGGAATGCTGCATCCTTCACCTGCATAAGTCAAGAAAAGGCCTTTGTTTGAGGCCAAGAAAATGTGGTTATAAGTATCCCATTTAGGACTAGCTCTTGCGCCACCGGATTGGGCTTGAATGGATAGTTTAGTTCCAAGGAAAGTAAGTGCTAAGTGGTAGACAATGGTCTTCCCATCTCGAAGACATCTCCTGCTAGAAGTCTTTCTGCATCTGACAGTTCAGATCATACTCCTTGCCTTGGTTTGGAATAGCTTCTGGTCTGTTTGACATCAGCTCTTGTTTGAGTGTCAGTGGTTGAGGAAGAGGGCTAGACTGCCTCCTACTCTTACCCTGGCACTTCCGTGACCACTCATTTTTTCTTACATCTACCAACCAGACATTCAAATATTTGCTGGAATATTCATTCATCGCATGTATGGACACGACAACAGGACAGCAGCATTGATATCAGCTTGTTTCCAACCATGTCTGCCATGGACATCGACACCCTGTGGCGGACAGCCTTCGGAGAGTCTACTCGCCCCGTACTATACTCTTCCGCAGAGCTAAACGAAGATGGCTTTCAACCGCTCAACGACCCACAAAGTTTCATAATGAACATCACGACTCTGAAACGCAAGCAGCTTTTCGCGGCAAGTGCCAATAATCAGATCGCCATGAAGTTAGCTCAAGACGAATACATCGAGCTTGAGCGACAAATTACCCGCCTAAAAGGAAAGGAGACATCCAAGAATCCCCAAGATCTCCCTGCTCCCGGTGTCTTTGAGGAACGAAAAGAATCCGCCCTCTATGGATACAAATACGAACCCAACAAACCAGCATTGCTGGGTGCCGGCATCCCAGGTTTGAGATCTGCTGATGATCTCTCCGAACGGGAGAAAAATGATGTGCGCCTTTTTCAGGAACCTTTCGAGCAAGGCGGGTTTGTACCAAAAGAGAGAGAGTACAAAGCCATGGTCGCACGAGCGAGGAACCCAAAGAACATTGATGGGTGGGACCCGGTCATCAAGAATGGCAAAGCACTTATTCCGAAACAACAAGTTCACCGCGACGAGTATTCCATCACATATGTTAAGCGCAATGTGAACGAAAATGGCGAAATCGAACGACCTCAATCGGCTGGCAGCGACGTGACTGGGCTTACACCGTCAAAGGTGGTTGACAAGCGCTTGACTCGAACCAGGTTTGATGGCCAAAAAGTTCCACCCACAAGGGATGTCTCAGAAGCACCATCTAGCGTTTCTACCACGCCTAGAAAGAGAGCAAACACACCAGCAGACAATGTTCGTGAAGAAACTCCGACAGCCAAGCGGCGAAAGGTCACTGAGGTAGTACCGGGTGTGGTACGACCCAAACATCCCAACCAGTATACTAAAGGCCTCCCTGGTTATGGAAAGGTCCCACCAGTTCAAGTACAAAGCCGACCTAAACACCCTAACCAGTATACCAAAGCCAAAGAGCTGGCCGCACGGAATGCTGCAGAAGCAACAGCAACAGCATCACAGACAGCATCACCAGCGGCGCGAGATTCCCCGAGACCTGTAGCACCGACATCGTCGTGGCGCGGCCTGTCACCTCAGTCATTGCGCAACCGCAAGTGGACAGACGAGGAACTCGTCGAAGCAGTCAAGCATGATCATTTATGGTTACATGATGACCCCAACAAGGCTGAAGACTGGAAGAACAAGATCATAAATGGGATCAACCCAGTGCGAAGCTTTAGCATGTTTAGGAAATGGGCATACTGGAGGGACGAGAACAAAGACAAAAGACCTCGCGCAAAGAAGAATCTACCCGATGACATGCCACAGGACGTTAAGGAGTCCACGGAGTCACCAAGGCCCAGACGAGCTGCCGCAGCCAAGCCCAGTAAAGCGGACAGTGCTAGGACGACGCCGGCAACTACGCCAGTCCCGGAAACCTTCGATGGAGGGTGGTCACAAGAGTCGAAGGCTGCAGGTGGAGGTAGTGGGAGGTCAGCGAGAAGAGGTGGCTTGGGAATCAATATGTTGATGAATCATGATAGTTCGCCAGATGAGCTACACGAAGATATAAACGTGGAAAGGGCCTCAGGACGATACGCCGCGACACCACCGCAATATGGCAGACAGGTCAGCAGTCCAATGTCGAAAGCGAGCTTGAAAAAGGAGGATACAGATAGCGACTCGATGATCGTCGTCAATGGGACACCTGATCCTCCGAGGAGGCGGTCTGTTCGGAACTTGAGGCGATCAAGTGGTTGACCGTCTCGAGAGAGGGCTATCACGGGTGAGGTACGTACTTGGCGGTTTCATGGAAGAGAGTGAAATGATCTAGGTCTGCCTTGAATGCAGAGTTTTGACGTCTTCACAGTGTGCATATCCTCAGCCGAGACAATGCATAGCTTGCGGTCATTGTAATCATTGTTCGATAGTATTCGAAGACATACAAAGATATGTTTTCTCCACGGTTGAAGATGAGGCGGAGGATGTTTCGGCGTTTGCAAGATAAAAACTCCGGGCTTGGCGAGGCAGTAGAATTCTGGCCAGCCACCGTGACCCTTACAGTAGTACTCGTTCCCTTTTGCTCCAACTGCGACTTTCACACTCATCTCATGCTCCTGTTTCCTCACACTCATCAGGCAAGAACGACCATTCACATTCCCGACAGATCAAATCCTAGCGATCATCCTCGTACAGATCTCCACGCCCAGTTCTATTTTTCTAGAAGATAGCTCCCCTTTCCAGGTCGCGCGATTCGGTCGTCCTAATCTGCATCCCTTGAATCAGCCACCCTACCCAGCTCAACATGACCAAGAAGAAGCGTAACCACCCCGACGTTGAAGAGATCCTGTCGCGACCATGGTGTTACTACTGCGAACGCGACTTTGACGACCTCAAGATCTTGATCAACCATCAGAAAGCAAAGCACTTCAAGTGCGAAAGATGTGGTCGACGCCTGAATACTGCCGGAGGTGAGTACAAGTCTCCGCGACACAGTGTACTGGTTTGTTAACATCAGCTTAGGCTTGAGCGTCCACATGAGTCAAGTGCATAAGGAAAACCTTACTGCTGTCGATAATGCCCTTCCTAACAGAGCTGGTTTGGATATCGAAATTTTTGGCATGGAGGGAATCCCTGAAGACATCGCTCAGCAACACACACAACGTGTCCTCACCAACTACCATCAAGCACAAGCAGACCGACAAGGAGGCGGTGGCGGTGCACCGGGATCAAATGCCAGTGCGCCCAAGAAGCCCAAGCTTGAGTCTGTGTCAGACCTCAAAAAACGTCTGGCAGAACACAAAGCCGCCAAACTGGCAGGAGAGAAGGAGAACGGTGGGAGTAGTGGAGGTACAACTCCCAGACCTGCCGCCTCTGTCCCGACCCAAGCACAACCTCAGGCGCCCTCGGTAAGTCTACTGAAACAGTGCAATTCTGAACCTTGGCTCATTTCAATTACAGGCTGCTTCTCCCGGTTATTCAGGGTACCAACAACCACCATATGCGGCACCACCAACAAATGGTTCGTACATTCAGTCTCCCTCTTACGCTCAGCCTCCAGCTGTAGCTGCTAGTGCTCCGTATCAAGCGCCTCCTGCCTACGCACCAGCAGTCTCACCACCCCAGATGGGCGGATATGGTCAGGCACCAACTCCTCAACCTGGTCAACCGGGCTACGGCCAAGTTCCTCCAGTGTCATATCCGCCACATCCTTATCCTCAGCCATCACAGTCTCCCTTTCAACCACACCAGCCCTCTATGGGTTATCCTCCTCAGCCGAGTTTCTCGCCTCCCCCATATCAAGTTCCGTACTCGGGACAATCATATCCCGGACAGGCAGGCATGCCTCCGCGTCCTTTCGGTCCCGGGTCTTCAGCTCCTGGCTTTGCTCAACAAATTCCAAATCATCGTGCTCATTCTCCTGCTACGAATGCAAATTTCCCTGCACCAGTGCGTACTGGCAGTGTAAGTCTTCCTAGTGCTCCGGGATTGCCACAGAGACCAGCATTTGGTGCTCCACCTGTGAATGCTTTTCAATTTCAACAGCTACATCAAGGTCAGATGCCTGCTCCGCAAGCCCATGCCCTGCCACCGCAATATCCTCCACAACAACTTCCACCCAGTGCAGCGCCGCAACCACCTCCACAAAGTAATGTGTCGGCTCCACCTCATGTGGGTGAATTTGAAAACGCGTCTACTCTTGACGATTTGATCAAGGACGCTCAAGACAAAGCTGCTGCCGACAACGCCCCAACGAACACAACCACGACAGCAACCCACCCTGCGCCGACACCCTCGGCCGCCCCTGCGCTGGCCAAAGAAGAGGTCGGTGAAGAAAAAGGCGCGAAGAAGGACAAAGAAAAGGAGAAACCAAAATCAACCAGGTTGGTGTATTCTGACAACGAGACAAGTCCTGAAGAGAAGATGGCAATGATGGCCAAGTACGCATTTACTCCTGCACAGAAGACTATCATGGTCTAGACGCAAAGTCATTCCATCCAACAATTCTTCGAGCTTTACCTTCCAAAGGTGCACCCAATATCGAATCATTCTGAGCGACCTTGATACGGACTCCAGCATACCATGATAAGCTAAGTGCTCCTAACTTGGCATCAGCTGACTATACCGTCCTGCTGCACTTCTTGCCTCTACTGTGCGGCACGTTTCTCGCCTGTAACGACGCCGAGTCACAATTGGAATGAATGGCGATCAGATGGTCACACTTGGCGTCCTTGGTGAGTCAAGGAACAAACGGTTCGCTCGACGGAGGATACACTGACTCAGCGACAATTCGTCGTTCGTCTTATCGAGCTGTGTAAGCGCTGAACGACAGAACACACATTCGGAGAAATTCGGACACACTAGGTCATCAGGAACATGGTTGGTCGAAGGACAGCATTAGCATTCTTGATACCAGGCTGTCTGCTTGTAAGTGCACGATGGTTGGTGTCTCCTTGAGTATTCTACAATTGTTCTTCCTCAATGCAAACTTGTACAGTCGAGCCGTCCTGTTGCTGTCATTTCTTTTTCGATGTTGACTGTCGAGATGTCGAACAGCATGCGCGCTGAGTGTATCGACCGAGGTCTTGCCATACTAGCGGACTGGACCGAACCTTGAGATCGGCTCCGAATATGTTTGCCACAGTTCTTCTTAGCGAACGTTCCATGGATCGACTACCCAAGTCATCAATTGTACACGTTGAGAATACTACCTAGTTCCTGGCCCATTGTGGAGCCCAGCTCTCGTCTCGAGGATTATTCTCTTTGGTCTGAATCTAGAGCAGACTGATCTCGTGACGACGAAAACTGGAGGAGTATCTATACGCATTCTCCGTCTAGCTCTAGGTGTTTGATGCAGATTCAAGCATTCCATTTAATCGGAGGTAAGGTTTTTGATTTTGGTTTGTTTGTCTTTGCCCCTGGTCTTGAAATGATGCAGAACGCTGTCGCTATGCTACGTACTGTGCGCCATGCTATCTAATCTAGCTACCTAGCTACCTAAAAACTGAATGGGTCTATCTACATTTTGTCGCTAGCCAAGTCACACTGAGAAAGGACAGCACAAGGAAAAGAGATGTCTTGATCCACAGCCCATCTTTTTGGAGAACTCAACGGACAAAAATCCCAAAATGCCTCCCAGGTTGATCGTGTATCGTGGATAGGTTGAACATACGTGCTTGGGAATAGAGCAAGACACATCGATGAGACTCCTCTTCTCTTTTCGCTTTTTGAATGTGAAGCTCTTTTCTTTCCCAAATGACCACTTTTGAACATGCAGCTCCTGTGACACGTGTGACCTGTCACGATCATCCCTCTCTTCCTAGTCAACTAAGTGGAAGGTGGTCCAACAGATTCCTTCGTCATGCTCTGTAGCTTTCGACCTGAAGACCAAGCCTGGATCACTTGCGTGGTCTCTTTCACAGCTCAAAAATCCTGCTTTTGATACCTTTCGACAAATGGTACCCGTCCGTCATAATCGTGCTCGTCCAGCCACGTCCTTGACTCTGCCTCTTCACTTCATGATTCCCGTGCTCTTCCTCAATTCCTCGTTTCCTAGAACGATCACGACCCAAGACCATACCCATCCCTGAGCTTAGCACGGACAGGCGTACTCAGGCCGTTCAAGAAGGTATTGAATCCATCATTCCCAATCAAGCCGACATAACCTTGAATGACTTGTGCAAAACTAGCCCGGACCTCGCCATATTCAGCACCCTGCTTGCCCTTCTGCGGGAACTGCGCGATAGCAGCAAAATAAAGTGCCAAACTGCTCTCCATGGCCTGCGGGTTGTTCTGGATGACATTATTAAATCCCAGAAACGCCGAAGCTTTCTCATTGGACGTGCTAATCTTCGACATGGACTGCAGAAACGGTTCGGCAAATTCGCTGAGGAACGGCGCGAGGTGTACCGGGCACGCGAGACCAAGTCTCCCGAGAGCGGTCGCTGCATTCTCGCTCGCCGGCTCGGGGACTTCCTCGTTCTTGATGATAGCCGTCAAACCGTTGTACAGGGGTTCGATGTAGGGCGACAAACGCTCAGTGGATGCGCGGGCGGCAATCTCACCTATCGACCAGCATACATTCGCTAATACGTTAAACCCATTCTCCGAATCGTCGTCTGGCATGGCATCGAGATCGAGCTGGCGGATCGAGATTGGCAGGAGTTTCTGGAGATACGGGTCCAGCGAGCCATATAGGGCGATAGCACAGTCTCCCAGCACGGCGTACGCGGACTGGCGGACGTCGGTTGTGGGATCTTCCATACAGAAAGACAACAGGTCAAAGAATTGTGGCTGCGAATTCTGGACCAGAGGAGCAGACTTTTCGGGCGAAATAGCTTGAATGATGGCCGACAACAAATCCAAGGCTGTTACGATGAAATCTTTGTCCGGCTGGTCGACGGTCTGGCCGGACATGAATGCCATGTGCTGCTGCAGATTGCCGTAGACGACTTTGATGCATCGGTCGAAGATGGGTGCGGCGAACTGCGCAAATGTGTCGCCGTACGCCATGGCAATGTATCCCAGACATCCTAGCAGGGGGAACATCTCCCTCGAGTCATCTTGGATCTTATTCCAGCGCTCGATCAGGACGGGCATCAGCAGGTTGACCAGGTCAGGCTTGGCCATGTCGGATCCTACGTTGTCGGCGAGAGTCTGCAGGCAGTCGTACAGGATGTACATGTTCTTGTCCTTGTACCGTTTGAAGCACTCGGTAAACTGCCGGAGAATGGGCTCGACGTACGGTTTCAGCTTGTCACCCGATTTCTCTTCGAGACTGGCGAAGGAACTAGCTCCCGCCTCTTGCACTTTCTTGTTCTGGTCCAGCATGCGTTGTAGGAGACCTTCCATCATCGGTTCGAAGAATCGTTGCTTGTCGGCCGGCGATTCTAGCCTGGATGCCCACTCCGAGTATCGGGCTAGGCACCAGCAAGTGATTTGTCGGACCACAGGTTCTTCGTCGGACAGGAGAGAGATCAGGAAGGGGACGAGTTCGGGGAGGTGAGGTGATACGACGTCCATGCATCCCTCTGCAATGGCGCCGAGGGCCAGAACTGCCGCTTCGCGCTTTGGCCAGAGAGTGTGTGACAGATTCTCTTTCAGGTAGGGCAGAATGATGTTAAAGACAGCGGAGCCATAGTTGACGGCGAAGACGTCCAATGCTGCCGCAGAGCACTTTCGTAGACTCCACGCATTCTCCGGGTCATCGTCGTCCCATTCATCCTCGTCTCCTTCTTCATCGTCCTCAATCTCACCGTCACTGAGATCGGCATTCTTGGACGTTCCGTTTGCCTGGGGGGTTCCGGGTGTTTCCTCCTTTTCTGAGGTCACACCTCTTCCAGCCTTTGTCTGTGCAAACTGAGGTTTGATGTCTTCAGCGCGATCTTCTTCATCGGCATTGTTTTCGTCGCCCCCCAGCCGGAAGACTTCGTCTTCCCCGTACACCATGCCCGCTAGTAAGACTGGTATGATCCTCTCTAGGTATGGCCCCATGCGATCTCGCAGTTGGTCCTGTTCGCCGATACTGAGCCAAAACTCGGCTGCGTCCAGAGCAAGGTCCGGACTTCCGGATGCCTGCTGTTGTGTCAGGATATAGTTGACCAGGCCATCGACATGGGGTGCAAGTGTATCAGGGCTGGATTCGACGAGCTGGACAATGGATTGACACACAATCCTCCGGACTTGCACATCGGGGTCTGTCGCGAGTTGAAAAATGGTCTGCAGATAGACATCCAGGGCGGAGAACAGAACCTGCGACTTCTGAGGGATGAATGACTTCAAGGTATTCAACGCGAACACTCTGATCTTCGGGTTTGTATGACTGGCGAACTCCAGCAATTTGGGGACCATGACAGCCATTGGTCTCTGGCCCTGGAATTCCTTGTCGAGCAGTTTCTTGTTATCCTCGCAGACCTTGGCCAATGCAGACATGGCGCCCTCCTGGGTTTCGGGCGGGACGTTGCCACCAGCATTGCTGACAAGCGCCAACAACTCTTGTAATATCTCGGGCCATTGGAGCAAGCCTCCCTGTGTTACCGTCTCCGTTATAACAGTTCCGGCGAAGCTTCTCAGCTGCGGATTCGGATCTCGAAGGACTGTGAGGGTCGAAGTCTTGATGTATGCCAGCTGATCTTTGGGAATATTTGTATAGAAGAGTTTGATGTGGTTCTTCAGGTTGATTGCGGCCGCATATCGGATGAGGAAGAGACTGGGAGCGTTTAGACTTAGTTGCTGTCCAATTTGCGGCGAACTGAAGATGTAGGTCAAATAGTTAACGTAATCTTGATTGCTTCGCGCATTCATGAGCATCTGTGAATGCGATCGTCAGCGCATTGTATGTCTCCATAGGTTTCCTGTTCGTACCAGCTCCGCCTCCTTTTGTTTGTTTCTGTCATGTCCGCTCAATGAGCTTTTTAGGAATTCTGACAACTGTCTCAAACCCTCCTCCTCCGGCTGCCACGCCATGGCGGGCACCGTCGTCCAAAGGGACGTCTACCAGATAAAGTGGCGGGTTTTGAAGCCGTGGACTGGTCGACTGACCGATGCTGCCAATACAGCACGTAGGGCTAGACTCTGTCGTGGGTCGCGCGCTGCGGATAATTATTATGTGAAGACAACGTCTAGTGCGCTTCGTTTTGGGTTGGTGACCTGGTTGTGAGTGGCCTCAGTAGTGGGTGGTATTGGATGGGAAATTTCTGTGAGCGGGCGCCGAGGAAAGCAGGTATTCGTCCAAGTCCGATCGCAAGGGTTTCACAGGATGAATCTGGATCCTAGAGAACGACAAGATGTGTGGGCATCAAAAGCTAAGTACAGCCGTTCTGGAGCGCTCGGTTTCTGCGATGGAAATGCTGCTCCGCATTGGTATGAAGATGTGGTCAAGATGGAAATCACAAACTTGCAACAGCCATGGACCCTGAATCAATGGATTCATTTTAGTGGGTCCCTTCGTATTCCTGTCCGCATAGGTATACATAAGTACCTACAGGGTACCTATATAGATGCTTTCATGCTAGAAACCATTTCATGATCGTCGTATAGATATAGTATGAAATCAGATACCCATTCTCCTTTTTGTCTCCATCTCATCTACAATGTGAGCATCTTCTGAGACGGACCAAGTCCTTGACCACCATGATCCTGCTCAACACTTTACGGTGAGTAACTTGTCACGAATGCTGTTTTCACCTGCTACGGTGCTCACGTCCAGACCATTTTCTTGATCGAATACCCCAGCTGTTCGAGATATCCAGTGCGCTTCTTGGCGTCTGCCACTGAGATGATGTCTGCATGTTCGACAAGGTCATCGCCACCTTCTTGCGTACTACCATCGCCAGAACTCTTGATGGCCCGTCGGATCTCTTCCACAATGTGTTCTGCCACACCCAAGGGTGTCCCAACGTTCTTCTGCTCTGGTATATCCAATTGACTCCCAGTTGCAGCAACAACCTTCATGGCGACTGACCTGGATGACGCCGGTGAAGAAGGGCTCAGCCATGACAATATCCCGGTTCCGCCATCGACTCGATTTTCGGAGTCTGCCGACTTGGGCTGCACATAATTCTGCAAAGATCGGGTGTTTGTTCGGATGATGCTCTCTTTGCCAGGCTTGTAGACAATGACCACTCCGGCATTGTATTCTTCACTCACTGCCCGCTCACCGAAGGTTGAGGTGATGTATGTTCCATACCTAATTTTGGAGATTGACCTGAGATCGACCTTTTCGAACGACCGCAACTTTTCAGTGGTCCAGTCAAACTTGCAACAGTAAAAAGCAGTATCGGTCAGCAGGATCACAGCTTCTTCAAACGGAATGGTGCGCAGGGTGTTCTCATGTGCAGGTGTCAACATTGTCCACCCCTGAATGAGATCTTCGTTATTGTCTTGGATCACTTGCTTTGAGCAATTCTCGATTGCTGTTTGACGGATCTGATCAATCGATATTCCAGGATCTGCGCTCATCATGTTGCTTTCGAAGTCCTCGAATATCTTCCACGACATATTTCCTAGCAGGACATCAATGACTGCTTGGGAGAAATAGTCATTAACCATGTTGTTGTAGTATCGCGTCAAGGTCAGACTGAAGTCGTTCAGTGCACCACGATAGTTACGATGTCTGGTACGGGTGAAGTCGCCCTTGAGTGCTGCGGTGGAGGCGTACTGTCGTGATATTGCGTCGCCATTGTCAGCCCATAGCGTATTGAACCAAGTCGTGCTTTGATCGGTAAGCAAGTCGATCTCGTACCCCTCCTTGGCTAGGTCTCTTTGCAGCATGTACTGCCCAAATGCACTTTGTGCTACGTTCGTCCTATCCAAACAATCCATGCAATTCGTGCGGATCACGCCCGACTGTCTTGTCTCGGTCCCTCCGCTCGAAATGGTGGTCTCGTCGAAGTTCTCAATGGTACTCCCAAGTTTGTCGACCAGCCTCGATACATTTTCGAATTTCATACCGCGACATTCTGCGTGGAAATCGAACCAATAGAACTGTACGTTCTCAAGTTGATCGGCCTCTTTGAGGGAACGCACCGCTTCTTCGTATGCTGATCCGATGCTAGCCTCAGTGCCATGCTTGTCAACCAGCGCTGCGATCTGGACACCCCCATACCGTTGCTTGAGGTCTTGAAAATGCTTCTTCATCGCGGCGTCATTCTTGGACGCAGAGTGCTGGATATTTGGGGCTGGCTTGAGTGAGTATGGTGACTGGGAGAAGTAAAGGGGTATAGAGCATCGTATCTGGACGAACGAGCGAATTCTCCTCGCTGGAGACCAGTCAGGAGATGACAGAATCTGTTCAGTCTCGACAGCATTTGCACAGTTCCCTTCATCGTCGATACCTCGTCGTAGATACCGTAACCCAGAGCGCTTAACTGAGCGTCGCGAAATCAGTGTAAGTAGGTAGGACTGGCTTTCCCCACTCATATTGGCAAGACCTTGCTTAGTCGACTCGATGGCATCGCCTAACGCACTAGAGTCTTTGTCATGCTCTGCCGAGACGATGCTGGCTGATTGAGGATCCTTCGGCTCCGGCTTGTTGACTGTGAAGGCTCTTTGCCCTACAAAGCCTTGTAGGATGGGCATCAGGAACGCACTCTGTTTAAAATCCATGAACGGTGCTGCAAGGCGTCTGTTCCAGAAATACTGTACTCGTCAGCATCATTGACTCTCGTGACAGCTCTCATGGCTTACCAGTGGATCCAAGGACTCTACGGACGGTGGCTTTGCACTGCCACCCAATAATGCGAGCCTACGAGTGAGGTCGAAATCGTACGAGAAGAAAAAGCTCCCGGAAGTTAAGATCATCCTTGTAGTCTTGACGATTCTTGGTAGGGCGTCTCGAACCGAGTTGCTGGCTAGTATCTGCTGGGTCTCTGCCGTTTGTGCCTCTTCGTGGCCTTCGCCCTGTAAATCCGCAGAATTCGCTGCTGCCGCAGCGTCTCCTTTCGTGGATGACTGGGTCGCCTCTGAACTTTGCTCTCGTGCTGATCGTCCGGACGACTTGTTCTCTGGCTTTGCGCCTCCCCAACCTTGCTTTGAGAACCATTGTGATGCGAATCGTGCATACTGGCCTCGATTAGCGATGACGTTCTTAACTATGCTCGTGGAGCTTGAGTTGTTGTGCTGGGTCAATCCATGTTCGATTGGCGTATCGGAGGACGGTGTGTCAGGTTCTGCATCCTTAGAAGTAGCCTCGTCATCTTCGCCAGTCTCGCTGAGGTCGGAGTCGGAGTCGTCGGCTGATGCAGCCGGTCCTCGTGAAGCTATAGCGGAGGTGATGGCCGTCTCAGCCTCACTTTGAGATGATAACGGCACCAACGCAACATCCCTAATTACGTAAACCGGCTTTCCAAAAATCTGTGCCACTTGTTCTCGCTGGGTTATGGCGATCAGAAAAGAGGACGATGCGATCGATAGAAGTCCTGCGAAGCATCAGACATTTGAAGTCAATGAGACCGGGACTTCAACAATACCTATGACACCGTGGGCCTCCAATGGCGTGCCTTGCTTCGTAGCCGCATCATAATCCCGAATCTCTTTGATCTGTGAACGCTTATAGTCGATCTGAACGGCTTTGTTTTGCTCGGCTGGACCGTGAGCTTGAAGAACCAGTCCGTCGACTGTTGCCCAAATCAAAAGTCTCCGGACAAGGGCGGGCATCTTGACTCATGCTTTGAAAGACGGATAATTCCAGAACTAGATTCGCAACATCAGCCTCAACCTGGAAGATAGAGCATACAGGTGTGAGCACTGAGGACTATTCAGATGTTGTCGGACTGTCGGTGTTGTGATACTGCTGCAGGTTCAAGTCGATGCTGGGAAGCCGGTGATGTCATCAGATCCTGAGGTCACCACGGTCACCTTCGACTAAGGATTTCTCAGATAGCTTGGAAGCAGTACGTCGCAGACGCAGGCAGGAACACGAATTCCTGGTCCTACCGCGCTCCTCTTACCAATCTAATTATTGCCGCAACAAGATAAGGCGAAAGGTGCGGCGAATGATAATCAAACCACTACTACTCGAAATGGAATCTGTGATAGATATAGACCGTCAAGATTGAATCAGGCCGTGGCTTTGGACAGTAATTTCTACTACCAACTGTATTGTCGTGTCTCGTTATTCGTTACACTTATCTCAGTGTCGTCATAACAGCTCATCGCAGGTCCTCCTCCATCATGGTGAAGCGAAATCCAGACCTTGCACTCTTGCTGCCAGCAAGTCCGGAGCATCCACTTCCACGGGCTCGTTCGCTACCGGGACCGGCAGGTTTCCTAGAATATCGCCCGCAGTTGCGTCTGCCTCTGATTTTGCCAGTAGAGGGCTCCCCGGGACGGCGTCGAGCGGCGCCTCGTGTAGCGCAGGTTTCTTGCTCACTGCCATTTTGCCTGCCTTCTTCCTTTCGAGGGCAGCTATCACCCACTTCGCTACCTCCTTGTCTGCCGTATCGGGAATGCCATTGTTAGAAAAGACTGATTCAATGCCAGACTCAGCCGCCTGTTCACCTTCTTCATCTTCTGATATCGTAGGAGGTTTCATGAGTGGTGCTAACCAACCATGTCGAAGGAGCATTGTGTAGGTCGGTCTTAATCTGGGGATCTTGTTAAGACATCCACGCACAAAATCGATTGCTGCTTCGGAAAATTTATCAGCTGGCAAATCAGGAGGATCGCCATCAACAATGGCCTGTTAATAAAATGTCAGTATTGCAATTGGAGTACGAAGTGAAATGTGTGCTTACACTCAGCTGGCTGAAGATGTTGTCGTAGGTTTCTGGCGGGTAAGGATACCTGCCGAGTGCACATTCGATGATGGTGAGACCCAACGACCAGATATCCGACTGGACGCTGTATGAGCCGCCACCCGCACCGACCTGTGCAATTCCACCACCTGATATCCTTTCTGGGGCCATATAGCTTTGACAGCCAATGTTTGTCTTTGCGATAGACGCAACCAGGTTGCCGCTGACGCCAAAGTCGCAAATCTTGACCTGTCCGCGAGTATTGACCAGAATGTTGGTGGGTTTGACATCTCGATGGATGATGTTGTGATCATCCTTCAAGCACTTGAGACCCATCACAGTCGACAATGTGATCTTTTTCAAGACGCCTTCAGGGACGCCATCACCGTAAAGCTTGTCGATCGAGCCTCCGTCCATATATTCAATACAGATGTAGACCGATCCTTCCTGGAAAAAGGCGCCATAGAAGTCGATGATGAAAGGCGACACGCAGCGATGTAGGATATCTAACTCCATGATGATCTGGGCAAACTTGGTATCGTCCAGCTCTAACCGGATTTCTTTCATCGCCATAACAAGCCCGCTCGTACCGGAGTCCTTGTTTGCCGAATCTAGGTCTGTTTCTCCATCTTCAAGTACGGCTGAAGCTGATGCTTGTCGCACCATGTTGCCTCGCAAACCGAGGCCAGGCCTTCGCATCCTGGGTCGAGCGTGTCGCACTTTGAAGACTGTCCCGTAGTTACCCTTTCCAAGCTCGGCGATGGTGTCCACCTCGTCCAACGAAATCGAGAAGGTGCTGCCTCCTGCAAAGTCGATCCCACTCCCGTGAATGACAGCCTTGTTTTGAAAGTTGAGTGTACCCGTCTTAGTATCTATTATGTTGGCAAACTTGTTGAACTGGGAACCAGTGTCTTGCTTCTCCGCTTCCTGGCCAGCTGGTTGTGGTTTCTGTGCGTCGGACAGCTTCAGGGCCCCTTTGAGACCACGCTTTGCTGCGAGTCCACCCATCGGTTTCGGGCTGTTCATTCTGGGTGTGCCAACTACAGGAGACGGTGTAGACCCGAAGCTAGGGGCACCTGGCCGACTGAGACCACCTGGTACTCGTAGCCCAGCCGAAGAAGAAGTTGGCGAAGTTGGGCTGGCTCCCGTAAGAGAGCCTCCAACCACACCCCCGGGACCGCCTGATTGTTGCGGGTTTCGCAGATTCTGTGTAGAAGGAGGAGGAGCACCTCGCCTAGATTGAGAAAATGCTTTCATCTTTGCCTGTATGTCGGAATTGAGGCCGCTTGCGCGACCTGGAAGCGGTCCTGGCCTCCTTGCAGCGTTGGTAGGACCCAAAGGAGCTGAGGACGGGCTCATTGTCGACGCCATACTGCTGCCTTGCGCGTTGAGTGACGGTGCTCTAGCTGTTGACTCTGGGGAAGAGGGTTGTGATGTGTTTTGTGGTGATTGAGATCCTTCTCTTTCAAGCCCGGACTCTACGGGAGAGGACGGTTGCTGAATTTGAGTGGTGTCCATGGTGACTAACGATGAGGGTGCGTATGTGTATGTGTGGTGTTCTGCTTGCGCAGCTGCGCCGGGCTAGGGCCGGTCAAGGCCACATGCGAGGATGCGCTGTGAGATGCGAGGGATTTGCCGGGTGCAGACGGGGGCCTGCAGGGTGGCTCGGAAGGTATGAGAGGGTAGAGATTGAAGGCAAAGAAAGTAAGGTCGATTAACAGCCAGTAGTGCTCATTCAAGCGGAAGTGAGGTGCTGATCAAGCACGGGCGTGGTGTGTCCAAAGCTGCTTGAGTTTGAGGAGAGGGGCGAAAACCGAGAAAGTTCTAGTGGTGTCCGTGGGAAGAAATTACCATCGCACAAAATCTCCAGGCCGCCAGTGTCAACGAGAGTTGGAGTATAGGTACGCAGTAACGACAAGGTGTTTTTGAATCAAGGAAATAGGAGAGGTCTCCACGAAATCGATTTGGGAGAGGAAAAGGCAGTCGAGATAGATATGGCCCGCGATTTCCGCAAAGGTATAGAGATGTGTCGATCAGCCGTTGATCGATGATATGATGATGACTGATTCAATGCGCACAATCTCTTGGAGAGGAGCAAGAACCACTCGTTAATAATGCAATCGAAGTGACGCCTTCTACGTAGCAAAGAATGCAACAGAGAGAAAGAGAAGACGTAGTTCGACTTCCTTTGAGTTTGATCTCATGTGGTTACGTAGACAGGTAAAGAGACGTGAAATTGGGCAGCCGCACCGAGTCTCTGGGCAGCAAGAGACGTCCGTTAAGTGGCTGCCAGTGCTTTTCTGGCCTATGGCATTTGCGAAATCCCATTGAATCAGGGTTAACTAAGGGGCACCGGGGAGACTCGTCATTGGATAAAGCAATGCCTACCGAGCCCTTACTTCGTCACGCAGGGTATACCGCCCGTAGCATGGCTGTTCAGGTATCCCTACAGATTCAAAATTTCAAAGTTGGTCCCCGGATGGAGTATTCAACTCTCGCTCCGATTACTTTTGGATGCCTACATGAAAAGAGAGCTAGGCTGCAAAATCAGTACAGTATCCTATCCACTATCACCGTACAGCTCGTACTCCGTACCCATAAGATGCAAATGCAGGATACGTCATATTTTTGCTGCTGCTGTCAGATGCCCGGCACATACGTATGAGGCTTTGGTCATATCCAACTTGGACTGAGGCGCCCATCACGGTTCCAAGATCCACCAGCAGCGCGCAAGAGTCTACTACTGTAAGAGCCTCACCAGTGGTATTGGAGAGAGTTTGCATCAGTGGCCGTGCTATGACCTGTGCACGCCTGGGGAATCCCGACATCCAGGCACAAGCCACAGTACCAACGCCATGACATATCCCTCCCCACATTTTCCAATTATTCTGATATTCTGAAACAGAGATCGACCCTGAGAATCATGAAGTCACTGCACGTGAAAGGAACGTGGGCAGATGAACCTTGCTCGGTGGGAGTGAGCAACTCAATCGTGTGCAGCACCTTTGAAAGTAGCTTTTCTGATCGAGCCTACGCAGTTACCACTTGTGTTGCCTGTAACCTGCTCCATGCAATTGACAATGACAACCTGCGCCGATGCTGTCCGTGAATATTCATGTAGATGGAAACTGAACGTCGAATTACGCAAAGTCTGACAATTCCCTATGTTCCGTGTTCCAGCATCTTAACAAAACGCCCCTTTGGAGCAACCAGATATGGTACACATTAAACTATTCTATAAAACTCCAAACTGTTCACACCGTCGCCCATTCGACGGTCTCCAATGCCAGCAGCACCAAGATTAATGTCGAGGGCAGGATCCAGATCACGTAGCTCTGGAACAGAATCCTGCTCATGAGACCAGGATAGACATTGTTCTGAGTGGTGATCTGCCCAATCTGAAGCGCGACGGGCGCCCCAGCGAGCAAGAATGCTACAATGACAAAGATCTTGTCATCCACAATACTCACTGGTACATACTTGGCAATTACGGCGAGTATGGGCGCCATGATCACGGTCGGAAGTACCATACGGGCAATCAGCGACGCGTAAAGGAGCTTTCTTTCCTCTTTCGGATCGGTAATGGCCCCCACGGTGATTTTTGGAACGGTGTTTTTTGCAAGATTGCCTCCCAGGACAACCAAGATGAGCGGAACTGCAACACCACCGCTTTGGTCGATGGCTCGCGTGACAGAGTTGCGTACAAACGTTCCATTGTCGTAAAAGAGATGCTGGAGTTTCGGGACTGATGCCACGACAATCGCAATGAGCATTGCCCAGAGGGGTGGGTTCATGAACTCCCAGAGGCCTCCGAGGAATCGACACATCCTATTCCACACCACCGTCATCGCCTTTTGGACTGGTGCTGGAAGCTTTTCGAAAGCAGCCTTGCAATTCGATCGGATCACATGGCCGGCATGGAATATGTGGTACCTGGCGATGTTTCTCGCCTTGTTCACCTTTCCTTTGATGCCACCACACTCCTCGTCGTATTTTTGGTTCTCTGGCGCCTTCAGCCATGCTGGGTAGTCAAGGCTATGATGTGGAGCCACCATTCCGTTTGTTGGCGTAGGCATGAGATCCGGGGCACCAGCCGAGCCATTGAGATTCCGTTGCGACGAGTTTCTAGAAGACTTTACGGATGCTTTGTTGCGAGGTGTCTTGTGACCGTCAGATTTGGACGTCGTTGGAGACTCGGTCCCTACCTGAGTTCGGTCATCCTCATACTCCTCAAAGTCATCGCTGCTGTCTCTACCCCCTTCATAATCTGGACTGATAAGTCTCGCTTGTTCGTGATCTGAATCCACCTCGTCTCGGTATTCGCCTCGCCCTCTTTCCGCATCGTCAATCTGTTTTGTGCCGCCTTCCGCCACAGTGTATGCCTCCGGTGGTGCCAGCAGTACGTTGTAACCCCAGCTCCAACGCAGCAGTTGACCCAATTGCTGGAAGACCAGGAGATATAATATTCCTCGCGCAGCCACCTCGTCATCGTTATCGTGGGGTACCTTGTCCCAGTGCAATCCCTTCAATGTCTTTGACAGTGCGAAAACCAGGGAGATGGGGAGAGAATTGGAGTTGCCAAATACACCCATAGCAATGAGGAAATTTTCCTGTCTCTTCTTGAATCTGCAGAATCGCGCAATGATTCGAGCCCCGATGTACGAGACTGTGGTCTGTACGATAAATATAACCGGGATGATAGCAAGATCAGCCAACTTCTCGGCGGTCAGCTGAGAAGCTAGTTTCTGAAAGATCAGGCATGGCGTAAACAGCATGACATTGAGGTTGGCCAGGAATTTTTGTGATTCTGCATCGAACATTCCCTGTCTTGCCACAATATAGCCCGGCAGACTGACGCACACGACTTCGAGAACAGCTTCGAAAACGAGGAGGGTGAGGTGGCCGAAGTTGGGATGGCCGGAATGAGGTGGAGCTGTGCTCTTGAGGATCTCGATGGCATTGTCAAGGAACGGTGTTTGGTCACGAGCAACCAAGCCTCCCAGAATTTGTCGGCCTTGAAAAGAGGTCGGACTGGTAAAGTAGTCGGAGAGAGGCATGTTTGGGGGCTGGCTCTGAGGCCCAGTGTAAGGATAGAGAACGCTCCGCAGAAACTGCGTGGTCACAGGTAGTTTATAGAGAGAAGATGAAGTTGCGTGTTCCCCAGATCAAGACGTTGTTGGAATATGGCGTTGTCAACTTGGTTCCTTCAATTGCGGGCCGCGTCGCTAGGTGGATTGGTGGATTTCGTCGCGGAAGCAGGGAAATGCAGGTCATCGACTGGGTTGTTGGACTGACCAGGGAGCAGGATTCGTCCCGCTGGACGGGAGTATTATTATTCGTTACCGCAGGGACGACCAGTAGGCATGGAATGATATGAAGAGTGAAGAGAAAGAATGAATAATGCTGTGGCTGGCTCTAACTCACTGATGGCCCAACCTCAAAACTGCGCTGTGGTTACTGACGATGACGGAGGTGTGGGCGGCGAATCGATTTTGGCACTTGGCTTTCCTCAGTATTTGGCATGGCATCGCGTCACCCCCAAGGCCGAGAGAGTCTCGACCCGCGGCAATCATCTCTTCGTGACTAACCAACAGGTTATCACCATTGCAACGGTTTGGCGCACCTACTGATAGGTTCTCGCAGCAAACTCTTCCTTGATTATATGGGTATAAAACTGAAAAAACAACTGCCAAAATACTGCAGGTGATACTGAGGACGATGAGATACAATAAGATCGGTGTCCCTCCAAAGCTAAGATTCTTGAAGTCGACCTGACTCGCCGTGCCTACCTATCGCTGTCCCGTTCAACTCACCTCATTTCCCGCGCACCAACATCCAGACTCCAGGTATCATTGCTGACTTTTGTTACACAGGCAGAAACACTGCCTAAGCATCATGCCACTGAATGCTCGAGCAGGATGTTTGAATTCTCAAAGTAAGCTCACAAGGTAACTTCCAAACGCCTTTTAAAGCTCGGCGTCTTGCGCTGCGTCATCCGTCTCAGCCTTTGCGACCGCTTCTGTTCGAGCTTCTCCTTCAGCGTTGGCGGCTTCTCTTTCGGTACGGCCTTCCTCCTGAGCCCTGGCCACCTCGTCATCACCAGTGACTTCTTGCTTGATCGCTGCCTCTTCCGCCGTTGCGCCCGTGGCTTCGGGCTCACTCGTAGCAGTTGCTGTGACCGGTACATTAACTGGATCCGAGGCAGCAACATCAGGGGCTGTTGCGCCACTCTCATCGGTCGTCGCTGCAGGCTGCTCGGGCTGCTGTGGCGGTGGTGGCGAGTCCGGGGGCGTCCGCTGCTGTTGTGGTTGGACTGTGATGGTTGACTCCTCCTCGCCAGGCTGAGCATCGTCCACGCCCGTCGCAGCTGCTCCGTCTGCATCTGCATCTCCCATCTCGACGTCGCCATCGGCGGGTAGATGTGTACTAGGTGACTGTGGATCTGAGGCGGCCGCAGACCCAGTAGCACCCGCATGTACCGGACTTGATAGTTGTGCGATCTTATCGTCCACCTCGTCCACGTTCATTTCATCCACGTCGTCCGGTACACTCGAAGCTTGTTGCGGTGTTCCGATTCCACTGCCTGTCTCCATACCCGAATCATTTCCTCCAACGTCCATGATATGTCGATAATTTCGGGCTGCCCGCTGTTTCCGGCTGTTTGGCCCTCCATTCATGCCGTCCATTGTTTCGTCCTCACTATCAGAAAGCTCGCCATTCTTCTCAACGTATTTATCTGCTTTACGCTGGGTGATTCGTTTATCAGGGTTTTCATCCTCGTCGAGGTCGTCCAGGGCTGCTTCGTCGTCATCATTCAAGCCCAGAGAGTCACGAGGTACATCAGTCAACTGCACTGACGGTGCATGCGCCGTCCTCTTCAGGTTTTCCAGTACTTGCGTGAGGATTTTCTCAAGGTATTCTTTCGAGTTGGCATTGTCCATATTGGAAGGTCGGACATCAAGCTCATAGTCAGGAGCGTAATACTGCAATTGATTAGACATAAAAACTTGTCATCTTCTGGTGTGGACTTACCTCGTAGTAGTCGTTGTATGGCAAGTTGGGCTGCATATTGTCACCCACGATACATCCAGTCTCGAATGCCCATGTTCTGGCAACATTTCTCATAGTATAACCGCCACCACCAAGGATCAGGGTAGGAAGATTGAACGATTTGACAAACTGTACGCAGTTTGCATGGCCTTTCATGCTGAGATTGAAACAACCGAGCCGATCTCCAGAAAGAGAGTCACCACCACATTGCAAGACGACCGCCGCCGGTTGATAGTACTCCATGGTGGCTCGTATGACAGGTTCAAAGATGCCCTTGTATGAAGAATCGTCGATTCCATCACGAAGAGGAAAGTTGACCGCGTAATTTTTGCCCAAACCAACGCCGATGTCTCGAAGCTCACCAGTACCTGGGAAATACTCTCCGTACTTGTGGAAAGATACGGTCATCACTCTGTCTGTAGTGTAAAAAGCTTCTTCCACTCCATCTCCGTGATGGACGTCGATATCGATGTAGAGAACCCGCTTGTGGAATCTCAGTAACTCGATGATTCCCAACACGATATCATTGACGTAGCAGAAACCACTCGCCTCGCTCTTCTTGGCGTGATGTAGGCCTCCTGCCCAGTTGATGGCAATGTCTGCCTTCTGTCGATTCAGTCTTGCAGCACCTTCCATGGATCCTCCAGCGCTGATTCCGCAGAACTCAAAGAGGCCGTCGAACACAGGACAATCGTCTCCGACGTTGTATTTCTGCTGCTCCTTTTGATAGGCATCCATGTTGTCTGGGGTCACTTTGGCAAGGAAGTCGATGTACTCATCGGTGTGAAATTGGGTCATTTCGTACTTTGATGCAGGCTTCGCCCGGTATATTTCCATCTTCTTGTACAAGCCATAGTTCATGACCAATGAATGGGCAAGCCGTATTCGATGAGGCTTCATAGGGTGCCCCGAGACATATGCATAGTTACCGACATCTGAATCGTAGAAGTATGCCACTCGTTTCTTGCTATCACCGTCCCGTAATTTCACGGGGTCGACCGGTGCGAACGACATCGTAAAGGCAGCCCCACGCCGCGCGCAGGAATGATTGATCGAAGGAAATTGGCGCACGAAGAGGAATAGAAGTGAATTCTTCCTGAGCAGTCTGTGTCTCCTCTGCCACAGTGGTCTTTAGAGTAACGGCTCCTCAAATACTCAACCTAGATCCTCCCTGGCTTTCAAGCGTAGCCAAGCTTCGAGGACCAGGATGGGCACCTTCTCAGTGAAACTGAGACTCTGTGAACACCAAGAGGATATCAGCAGCAGCTAAGCCGGTTGTGCGAGTTGAAAGGGTTGCTGTGCAATGGTAACGAATAATGGCAAACACCTATGTGCAAATGTCGCGAGTCGATACTGTACCTATGGAAACTGGACAATTCGATGGCCTCTTCTCCAACTTTGCGCGGAGCAGATGGCACTAGTGTTTAGCGGCTGAGCAGGCGCAGATGCAGGCGCAGGCGGCGAGTTACGCGCAGACAATCCAGCTCCAACTTTCGACTAAGCGATTCATTCACTGTTGTTGAGAAATCACGACCATCTTTCACAGCGCTGAATTTGTCAGTCGTAGCTGCATAGCTAAGATATTCTCTCCTTCCGACTCTTTATCCGAACATCCTTTGATCTGATATCGAGAGCTTTTCAGCTCACCTACTTAGCCGACGATATCGGCGTACCTACGCCCCAGACTCAATTTACGATCTCGTGCTCTACGCACATCCGAATAGTAACCCCCTCCTCCTTCAAATAACACAGCATGGATCGTTTCAATCGCATGCTCGCCGCGGCCTCCGGCATGGGCATGGGCGGAGGTGCTCCGGGGCAGGACACCAACCTTGTCGATAATTCCGAAACGGTCTACATATCGTCCCTTGCACTGTTGAAGATGCTCCGGCACGGTCGCGCAGGAGTGCCCATGGAAGTCATGGGATTGATGCTGGGTGAATTCGTCGATGATTTCACGGTGCGGGTGGTGGACGTTTTTGCCATGCCTCAGTCAGGAACATCTGTCAGTGTCGAGTCAGTCGACCCTGTATTTCAAACCAAGATGATGGACATGCTTCGTCAGACGGGAAGGCCAGAAACAGTCGTGGGCTGGTATCACTCTCATCCTGGTTTTGGTTGTTGGTTGTCGAGTGTCGATATCAACACACAACAATCTTTCGAACAACTCACCCCCAGAGCGGTTGCCGTGGTCGTCGATCCCATACAGTCCGTCAAAGGCAAAGTCGTGATCGATGCTTTCCGCCTCATCAACCCGCAGACTATGATGATGGGACAAGAACCACGCCAAACCACATCCAACTTGGGACACCTGAACAAACCCTCCATCCAAGCCCTCATTCACGGGTTGAACAGACACTACTACAGCATCGGCATTCAATACCGCAAAACAGGTCTGGAAGAGAATATGCTTATGAATCTACACAAAGAGGTCTGGACGGAAGGACTTGAACTACCACATAGCTTTGACAGCGAGCGGAAACGCAACGAAGAAGGCCTGAAGCAACTTGTTCATCTTGCCGAGGGCTATGAACGCAGAGTTCGAGAAGAGAATGAATTGACGCCCGAACAGCTCAAGACCCGATACGTGGGCAAGGTGGACCCCAAGAAGCACATTGAGGACGTTGGGCAGCGGTTAATCGAAGACAACATCGTTGCTGTCTCAAGACAGGCTATTGACAAGGAAGTTAGTGTGGCAAAGAAGGCGCAACAAGCCAATGGCCACGGACAGTCAAATGGCGGAGATAGCTCGATGGATGTGGACGAGCTGTAGGGACAGCTACGCAGATGGCCACGGCCAAGGCCAACAATCATACGGTTCGATGGTCCAGATATCCTAGACGATTCAGATAGCTCAAGTAGCTCGGATGGCTCAGATAACTCATATGAGCAAGATTCCTTTGACGAGGACGGCTTTCGGTGGGAGATGTGTTCAGATGACTCCGACAACTCGATGTGTTACTCAAACTGCAAAAAACACGGCTGGCATGGCATTGGGTCGTGCTAGACGGTCAGGCACGTACGAAGGATTCCCATCGGGAGTTCGAGATAGGCGACTTCAAGAGGTTCGATCATGAGGCCGTGGGCGACACGGCATTATGTATACTATTAGGTACCAATGAATAAAAATGCACGAATTCTTCCAGGAAGAACATCTTTCGTCGTAGAATAAACGTGGTTTCCAGGCATTATCATTTCACATTATAATTCATCTCATCCTCGGAAAACCATCTTCAGTCCTCCAGGAGTGGCAATGGCTTTCGTGGGTGCCAGGGTGCAAGTTTTGCCTTTCGCTTCTGCCTCAGCTAGCAAGCGAGATACCAACGGCCCAGCAACCTCAATATCGGGGTTGCCATCGAGCTCGATAAACTTGAGATGCGGCATCGTGGCAAGAACATCACGGAGCAACTCTCCGCAGAAGTCCGTGTAGAAGTCGAAGGAGATCCTCCATTTCTCATACATGGGTAGACTCGGGTCGGCTTGCACGAATATCTTCAGTGTCTGAACTGCCAATGATCTTCCCAAGCGTCGTGCCAGGAGTTTGCCAACCCGCCACGTCTTCGGCGGACTCGTCCAGCTGGAGCCTATCACCATTTCCAATGTAGTCACCACTGAACGGTACATCAGCCGTAAGTCTTGGTAGAGTGGTACGAATGTAAAATCCTGTATGTGGAAGATTCTGAAGCTCAACGAGCTGTAGAGAATATACGATCCCTCTTGATGCATCCGCTTGTTGACCAAAAGGAGCGAGGTGCGGCTTTTCTTCCGACCACTGACTCCTTTGGAACTGAACAGAGCCAGAGCATAGACCTTGTTACGGATCTCTGCGGGCAGTTGAAAGAAGGGGAATGGTCCGCCAATGCACGCGCTTTCATCCGCTTCCTCTGCAGTCTCGGACGTGTGTTCATTGTTATCCTGAATCTGCTTCCTTAAGCCCTTTTTCGAAGGCAGTCGATCTTCAGGTATCGGAAAGGCATTGACGAGTCCTGCTCGCCAAGATGGCGGCATGAGTGTCTCGATGGAGGCGGGTCAGAGGATGGGAAGATTGAGACCAGTTGCGCACCGAATCACGATCTGACCGATGCGGTTTTATGCACTCATCGCGACCAGCGGCGAAGGGAAAGTAGGAATGTTGCGTCCTTACGGGGCGATCTGGAGAACATAGGCTGGCCTCTCTTGCGCTCTTGAGGAGAACGACTGAAGTTTGATCTTCCCAGCTAATACAATCCCCCGAACATGTAGAATCGTGCTCGGCGCATCAAATTTTTCTGGGTGTAACTTTTCGATTTGTGAAAGAAGAAGAGAAAGACCATGAACTGAACCGAGGAATTAAGAAGAATAGAGAACGATGGGGGTGGCGGTCGCCAAGCAAGCCGAAGCAGATCTTTCTTTCACTGGCCGCAGTCGGGACTCGGTGGGTGCTGGCAGCGGAGTGCCTTCCAAATGACGCCGGGCTAGCGAATGATTTTTTGTTTGACCTTTCGCATCTCCAATTCGAGGATACCTTACATACCATACCCACGCCTACCTCACAAAAGAGCCATCTACTCTCTGCACCGTCTTTGCTCCCCTCGGCGTCTCTGGTGAGGACATGTCAGGATGTTGAAGCGTGCAGCATTGCCTCTGCTGAGGCCACGACATTTGCAGCCTCTTATTCGGCAGGCTTTGCCGCAACTGCGATACTACAGCCGCGATCAAGGTATCAAAGGCTCAGATTACAAGATCCCTGGCTCTCAGGGGGATACATCATCGCAGTCGAGAGAACCACTTCGAAAGATTCCGTTTACTCCCACGAACCCTGCCCCGAAAAATGAGCCGGCACCCGAAACGCCGCCTTTCGGCGAGGATCCGACTAAAGACGTGGACGATGTGTCTAATTCGGTTTCGAAAGCAACTAGAAGGTCGATGAGAGATCAACATCGAGAGGCGGCCTCACAAGAAGCCGGAGCTTCAGTTCAACCCGAATCCTCAGAATCCCGGAAGCCCCAACAGCCTTTGCCAGATTTAACTAAGGGAATACCATCAACGTTGGATGCAGAGCTTAGTCAAACCAAACCCAGTAAAGCAAAAGAAGAATCACATGCGCAGCGGTCGAGCCTCAACATCACAGAAGATCCAGAAGAGGAAGTTCCTGGTGGTGGAGGCCGATCTGATGGCGACGCTCCTCGCGAGCAGTACGTTTCGTCGAGCGACCGAAAGAGAAATGCGATTCTGAAATATATGTATTCTGTTCTGGGCGTGAGTGTTCTCGGCTACTCTTTATACCTAGGCCGAAACTGGGAGACCGAAGAGGAAGAGAAGAAATACGCCGACGCACCCTCGGGATGGGGTTTGGGCCTCTTCTACGACAGAGTCAAGGCTCGTCTAGGTTCTACCATGAGCTACTATCGCGATCCGGTATCGCCCAAGCTGCTGCCTGACGAAAACCCCGACCCGAATCTACGATACCCATTCACACTGGTGTTCAGCTTAGAAGACATGTTGATCCATTCTGAATGGACAAGAGAACATGGGTGGCGGACAGCCAAACGACCAGGACTGGATTACTTCCTACGCTATCTCGGTAGCTACTACGAGCTTGTTCTTTTTACCAGTCAGCCCATGGCCACGGCTGAGCTGATAATCAGGAAACTGGATCCTTACTCGACCATTCACTGGCCACTCTTCCGTGAGGCTACTCTCTACAAAGACGGTGGTTATGTCAAGGTGAGTTGAACTTGCCCTTTCGCTTCTCAGATTCGCTAACATGACTCAGGATCTGTCATACCTCAATCGCGACCTGAAGAAGGTGCTGATCATCGACACCGATTCCCATCACGTCAAAAACCAGCCCGAGAACGCCATCATCCTGCCAAAATGGACCGGCGATCCGAAAGATCAGACTCTCATCCAGCTGATTCCATTCCTCGAGTATCTGGCAACGATGGGTTTCGATGATGTAAGGGAAGTCCTGAAGTCGTTCGACGGAACCAATATCCCAGTGGAGTTCGCTCGGCGAGAGAAGATCCTTCGAGAGAAATTTGCGCAACAAGAGGCAGAGAAGAGGAAGGGCAAGAAGGGCAAGACCATTGGCGGCTTGGCATCAGCGTTGGGACTCTCCAAATCTAATCCCGATGAAGGATCTTCGGGAGAGGGCAAGATGCTCTGGGATGAGATCCGAGAACGTGGACAGAAACAATATATGGAATTCGAGAGGAAAATCAAGGAAGAGGGCGAGAAGTGGTTGGCTGACCGAGACGCGGAAGAAAAGAGATTGCAGGAGGAAGCCATGAAAAATATGAGGACGGGATGGTTCTCGGGATTCTTGGGCGGCGGGAAGGCTGTCGAAGAGCCGAAGAAGTGAGGCGGAATCGTCATCGGAGCGGAATGTACAAACAAAGGACGGGAATTCTGTGAATTCCTTTCATGGCGCACGAGAGTCTGCTCAGGGTCAGGGCGATATACAGCAGACTAACATCTCCCTTCATGTAATGGCTACAGATCCTTGGTGGTGTTTGACCTCGAGTGCCAGTCGGAGGCATTGTGGTAGGAGAATATGTACAAATTCGGAATGCTATCCTAAAGCAGCAAATGGTCCGGACAAGGGTGGCTTGACCTGGAGATTCCTGAGAGTAGGAGTTGACAGAGTAGATGTTTGAGCGTGAAGAGAAGGAAGGACAACTGCACGAGAGCAGAGAGATATGTCTCCAAGGGACAGCTCACCAAGAGATCGGCTCTACTCGAAACTGTCAGATGCTTCTTTAAGATTTACATTGATGTGGTGCGGAGTAGACTTTATGCAAGTTCTAAGAAAAGTAACCTTTGATGTACTATAATTCGGGCTGAAAACGAAAGGTGTTTTAACTGGACCGTCCCCATTTCATCTGCGGCTTTAGGGCCCTTTTTAAGGGACGCAATTGGTGACTGATCTCGCTTCGTACAGGTGGTGGCCACCTTAACTAAGCGTCGCATTCTCGAACCCATCTTACCCGTCTAAGGTAGAAAGGAGGGCTATGTTAGGCCGACCAACAGCTTCGAGTTCATCACTCTTAATAACAACCAGAATCAACCCTTTCCATCCAAGACAGCATCAGCATCGACAACATCGTCCAACACCGGAGCTGCCTTTCTCTCCTTAATCTCCATTGCCGTCCAGGGTATCTCGGTGATTAGCCTTGTCTTTGAAGGGAATGGGAAGCTTCCGTTCTCGCGACGCGTTGATGGAGGAGAAGCCACTGTGGGCGCCGTCCATCAGCCATGTCGTCTCATACAGCCTTGCATGAATGATTCTTGAAGACCACTGCCCTTTTCCCCTACCATGTCGCCGCATGTGGTCGTTCATACTCCATCCATCAAGACCGCGTCGATAATTTCCCACGATGATATTCCGCCTCAGCCACTTGACCCATATCAACATGAGGCTGGCCCCTTCCATCCATTACAGTCACATGACCCCAACCATGTCGACAACCATCTGCAGTCCTATCCAGCAGGAAACCATCCGAGAGTCGAAGCTGTTGCTATCCACAGACTGCCTTCAGCGGTCATACAAAGGTACGTGGCTTTGCGCCGTCAGGCTGCTTGCTTTTGTAGAGCTTCATCGCTTTTGTTCCTGCTGACCACATTTAGAATATTATGGATGGTCGACGCCGACAGCTTTGCGTCTCTTGCCATCCTGAATCGGGCCTGGTATGGAGCTGCCCAGAGTAAGGCGTTGTACGCGCATCACCTATCTCGCTGTCCTTCCTATGCTTTAGTCAATACTGTCATCACTGGACCATTTCGGAAAAATGACCTGTATCGACTGAAATCCAAGTTCGCAGCTGAGGTCCGTCGAAACCTGTTTAGAGCCTACCTTCGACCTCGGCAGACTCTCATCAACCTGATTTCCGTCAGTGCAAACTCATCTGCCGCCTTACCTGGTGCCGAGGCCTTCCGCTTCGCCTTCTCGCCCAACGGGCAAACCATTCTTGCCTTGAGCTCCTCTAGGATATATGTGATTGACGCAACAACTGAGCCAATCACGGTCCGAAATGAACTCAAGACTATAAGGCGACCACTAGCGGCTTCAGTCACTGATGATGGTACTGTATTGGCCGTGTTGTCTTCCAAGCATCAAGCCAATGTCTATAACCTGACATCCGAGGGAGTCAAGCATGTGCAGGTCATAGCCATGGAAACTCCACCCCGGACCATCGCATTAGCCCCTCAAGGCACGGTTCTGGCAGCCGCATACGAAGGTGGAGTAGAGGTATTCTCGCTCGCACCAACAGCACTGTCGACTGATCGCCGCGCCGTTCGGAGTGAAGGTGTCGATAGCTTGAACTTTTCCGGTGATGGATCCATGTTGGTGGGCAGTACACAAGATCTAGAAGAACCTTCCGCAGTGGTAATAACGGCGCCTTTCTATACTGAGAACGACCTACCACCAAAGGAGATTCATAGTCGAATGTGGACCACACAGATCCTCTTTCCACAGATCAGCAGTGTCTGTAGTCATGCAGAACTGCTTCAAGGTCATACAGAAGGCGACGCCAGTTGGCTGTTTGCCTATGATCATACACTCATGTCATACAGAGCGGTCCGGACAGATGACACGAGAACAGGTATCGCTTACTTCTTGAATCCACCCACAAGTCGTCGTTTCAGCATGCCAGCACCTTCAACAGCACCGGTCGCAACTGTGTGCGGAACTCTGGTGGTAGCTGGTTTTAGCGGAAGCGGGCTTTGGATCTATGGAGTTCCTGAAAAGCTGGACATAAGCCCTGATATGGGTTCTGTCATCGAAAGGCACGAAAAGCGCCTGCAAGCAAGGGGTCAACTCACATCTGCCACGGGGCATCTGGAACCGTTGATGGCCTATTCACCGTCAGTATCTGGCAGCAGCGAGGAGATCGAAGAAGATTCGTTAGCAGCTAAAGTTGATTGGAGAGAGAGTCTGTTTGTCAAGTGTCAGGAAATAAGAACCCTTGAAGGCTATACAGCGGCCAAGTGGGTGGAAAGGTGTGAAACAAGAGATTGTGAATTCCCGGGCAAGAGATTAGTTGTTGTCGCTCCTGGAGGTGTTGATCAATTTGTCGAAGAACTGGGAGACGAAACCATGCCTCTGGACGGATCTCGTGTTGCGATTCTCGATTTTGACTATGCACCATCTACTGGCCTGGATAGCGAGATCACAATCGAAGTTGGAGACAAGGCGCCCGAATTGTTGACCGAGCGGATCGGCGACATGGATATTGAGGTGGCTATGGAAAGACGACGAAGCGTGCGGGATCGGGGAAGAGTTGCTGCGCGAACGACGGCCTTGGGTCGTTCAATCACTACAGCATCTGCCACGCAGGGCCAACAGTGGAATCGCGGACGGACCACTAGTGCTTCTCAACCCTCATCACCACTCGATGTGGACGCACAGAGGGATCTAGACAATTCTCCAGTCCGTGGTTCCAGACCATCTGCGGCGGATTTGCAAAGGTCAGCCAGTGCTGCAGGCTTCGCAACGGCAAAATTTCCGCCAAGACCACCCCTAGCATCTCAGCAGCAAGAGGCAGGTCATATCGTCTATCACAGATCACCCACGCAGCCGTGGCCGTCGGGAGACGGGTGGGAGTCACCACCTCCACCATACACGACGAACAGTCAGGGTCGAATCCAGCCTGGCATTCCTTTGGGTTCGCCCCTGATGCAGCCGCGACCAATGGGTGCGCAACAGCCATTAGCTGGACCTTTGGCAGGGATTCCAGAGAACGGTCATGTACCTGGACAGCTTCATGGGCATTTCCAACAAGGCTTTCCGCCTGGTCATGTACAGCCAACAAACCACCACCCAGGTCCCTCTACCTCTCAAGCCGGCCGCCCGTCGCATCTACCCGCCCCTTTCATGGCTGAGAGCAGGCCTTTAGGAGCTGATGGGATGCAATATGTCGCTCCAGCTCCGACCATTGGGCCGACAGGACCATCGCCCGTCCCACTGAACGATCAGCACATCATCTCTCCTATTGCTCAGTTCTCGCCCCTGAATATGCCAATGGCTACACCAATATCTGCAGAGGGGTCTTCCAGACCAGGCTCCGGTGAAGGACATCGGATGTCAGCCCATCAACCGCCTGAGGTTGTGTCCCCCTTGAATATCGCTCAACCGGGCCAGCAATCGTCTGACTCGCCGTCTATAACCCAGCATGTCTCAAAGCCTTCATCATCTGGTTCTATCACCCTCACAGGTGCTAATCTACAAGCCCGATTAAATCATCCTACGCCCCCAACCCCAACAACATACGAGCAAATGTGGCAATCGCAATATGAAACTGCAGGACCGCCTACGCCTCCCAAAGCAGCACCTCCACCCACAGAATCGACCGTGCCTACCGCCACGCCCTACTCAGTTGCACCTCCCACATCTGATCAGATGGCCAATCTGAGTCGTCGAATATCCCAAGGAGCCTGGAAGCCTCTCCCATCTATCTCGACCAACGGTGGTGTACATCAGAGCCAGAACACTGCAGCGCGCGACTTCAGCGGTCGACCAGTCGTAGGACCTTCTCCACCTCGCAACTCATGGGATGCTGCTGGCAATACAGGCCCAGCTAATTTCAATAAGACGCTGGGACTTTTCAATGGTGCAGCGAGCAACAACTCTCCTGGAAGCGGCCGCTCAATACCCGTGTCCTCTTCAACCCCGAATTTACTCTCTACAAACCCACTATACACTCAAGATCGGCGTCCGCAAGTGGGTAGGCTCGATACCATCGAAAGTATATCGAGCTCTTATGGACCTGGCGAACCAGGGTTTAGGTCCCATAGCATAGGGCAGATGGGGATCCCCAACGCATATCAAAACCTCTACCCTCAGAATCCATCCGAGCTGCGGCATGCAGCCATGCAGCCTTCACATCAAAGTCAGCTGCAAACGGCCGATGCCAATACGCCCCCAAGCTCGGGCATGCTGAAATACTCCAGAACAAGGAGGGGAAGGAAAAACAAACCGGGCAGGGATCATGGACGTTCTCAAACCATGTCTTCAGTCCCTGACGGGAGTAAGAGGGAGAAGGGAAGTAGATGTGTTGTCATGTAAGTGGCAATATAGGGAGAGGTCTATATTTCACGATTTTCGTAAGAATAATATTGTCTGTAACGCAAACTGTAAGCGCCGCCGACGTCTGCGCGACTTGGGGCCATGAGATCTATTTCGAAACGTGCTGTCCGTCAGACTGCGAACGACGCTTTTCTCCAGATTACCGGCAACAGTAAGTTTGCGTGAACGGCGAGACGGCCACCTCAAAAACGATGACAACAATGACAGACTGTTTTTGTCTGACCGAAGGTTTTCCAACCACTCTCGCTTCCACGCCTTGGCATCAGCATCCCGTTCTCCTTCTTTCTTCCTTTCATCCCTTCATACTCAATCCATCACCGCAACATCTCGATTGTGAAGCCGTAGCGAGCATCTTCAAGGCTATGCGCGACAACCATAGCCCGGATCCGAATCCGGGCTTGCTGTGAACGGCGCAGCTTGTTCTCTCCCACCGCGTCAAGTGGCGGCTAGGGCGGAGTTGGACCTCTATTTTCGGGGAGCATACTGCAAGGGACCATTGAGATTTCGATCGTACGAGGCTTCTACGAAATCAGCATCCTAGTTAGCAAATATGCCAACATATCCCAAAATGCCACGTCACAGGCCGAGATTCTCCTTCACCGACATACAGACCAGGCTGGAAAATGTTTCCTTCATCCACCTGCACTATTTCTACTTCTGCGCCACTTGCATGTTGGCGAGCATCGTTTTCTGGGGGTCTTCCACGCCTGCAAGATCCGTTCGTTATATTGACAGCCTATATCTGTGCATTTCTGCCATGACTGAAGCTGGTAAGGACTGGCTCCGACTATACTTTCGCTTCGCTAACGAGCTTACAGGGCTCAATACTGTCAATCTATCAACGCTGTACGTTCCTATTCCATCCTGATGGCCCATGCTGACCACATCACCTAGGAACACGTGGCAGCAGGTCATCTTGTTTCTGCTCATCATTATGGGCTCGGCCATTTTTGTGTCCATCGCCATATTGCACGTCAGAAAGCGTGCTTTCGAGCAGAAGTTCGCCGAGCTCATTGAAAGACGCCGAAGACGACTACGACGCCCGCGCTCGCTGACTTTCTCTTGGTCAAAGCGAAAACAGGGTGCAGCGGATGACCATGAAGCTGCAATCGCCTCAGGTGCCGTCCGTGGCCGTGCAATCCAGGACCCACCACAAGATGTCTATGTTGCGGACGAGACTGCTCTAAATTCGCCTGAAAGGATGAAGTCACGGTCAAACGAGACAGAAGACGAAGCCCCAGTGGCATCAGATATGATTGAGGTCGGTGACGGCGATCGAAACAGCCACATTCGTTTTCCCGATGAACTGCCGGCTATCGACCATGGACGTAACCAAGTTCGATCCCGTAACCTGAGTCGTCGCCGCACAAGCTTCTTCGAGGGACGTGGTGTTGGCGCGCGCGCTTTGGACAACCATCCCCGTAATACAAGACCTAACGATGCGCCCTGGGTTGATGAGTCCGCAATCGAGGACGACATCAGGCCGTCAGGCAATGGTATATCCAAACTGGACAAGTATCTAGACACTGTCAACGGCTATCTCGGGCGGAATAGTCAATTTCATGGTCTCAGCGAAAAAGAACGAAAGAAACTCGGCGGGATAGAATACGACGCCATCTGCTTACTATCCTGGGTCGTGCCTCTTTATTTCGTTTTCTTTCAGCTCTTCGGAGCTCTTGGAGTCGGCGCCTGGATGCAGGTTAATCGACCAGGAACGGCGTTGAGAAATGGTGAGCTTGTGCACTATCGACCTGTAATGTGTTGCTGACGCCTCCAGGTATCAACCCGTTTTGGACTGGAGCCTTCTTTGCCATATCTGCTTTCAATAACTCTGGGATGGCATTGTTGGATGCCAATGCAACCGCCTTGCAAACGAGCTACTATTCTCTTCTGACTCTCAGTCTGCTGATTCTGGCCGGTAACACATGCTTCCCTCCGTTCCTAAGGCTCATTCTGTGGACAATGAAAAAGCTCATTCCAAAGAATTCCACTTCGCTGGCGTGGAGACGACGCCAACAGACCTTGGAGTTCTGCCTTGACCACCCGCGACGAGTTTACACCAACTTATTCCCAAGCGCCCAAAATTGGTGGTTAGTCTTCTCATTGGTCATGCTGAATGGCATTGATTGGATTGCTTTCGAACTCTTGAACATTGGAAATCCAACAACGGATGCATTAGCTCCCCATTTTAGGGTCCTGGATGGACTATTTCAAGCTTTTGCAGTGAGGAGTGGAGGCTTTTACGTCGTGAATATAGCCGGCCTTCGTTCAGGCCTTCTTGTTCTCTATGTGGTCATGATGTATATCTCAGCCTTTCCGATCGCATTGACAATACGAAACACCAACGTCTACGAAGAGCGCTCGTTGGGAATCTATGCCGAGGACATCAAAGAGCAAGAAAAAGAGAAGGAAGAAGCAGCAGAGAAGACTGCCAATGGCAGGGATGCAAATGGGCAGCCTGGGCGCAAATTCCTGTCGGACCTCGGTCGGACACTGACAATGACCCATGGACAAGCTAAACATCCTAGCAATCCTTCATGGACCCGTCAGGATTTTCTCCGCCAGCAACTCCGTGGTCAACTCGGCCACGACCTCTGGTGGCTTGTCCTGGCAGTTTTCATGATTACTGCCATCGAGACTGGGCAATTTGAACAGGATCCCGTGGTCTTCTCAACCTTCAACATCATCTTTGAAGTTGTGTCTGCTTATGGCTGTGTTGGAATATCTACCGGCGTGCCGTGGAATGCCTATTCGTTTTCTGGAGCGTGGCACACGGCCAGCAAGCTGGTCTTGTGTGCGGTGATGCTTCGTGGCAGGCATCGAGGACTTCCTGTCAGCATCGATCGAGCCATCTTACTGCCGGATGAAACCCTAGCGTGGGCAGAGGAAGAGGACGCGACAAAGCGGAGAGGGAGTTTTGGCAATGCAGCAACGGCCCCAAGAACAAGCAGGGAAGGACTACGGCGGCCCAGAACTGCGGACTCTGGCACACCTGGACCCAGTTTCCCTGATGGCGTTCCCGTACAGATGGTCTAGCCGTTATGGGCCAGCCCTGATCGGACCTTGCAGACCTCAGATCTCGAATTCGCCTCGATCTTGTTCTGGGGCGATCACTGGGTGTCATAACCTCTGAAAGCGACTGTACCATCGTCCCTATACACTGAGGGCTTTCTTCCCGTACACAGCGATCAAGCGCGGCGTTTTGCATGATTCGAGGACATACGTATGTGAAGGCGTTCAAGGATAATACATACTCATTTGGGCGCCGACCTTCCGGTGGATCGTGGATCCAGTTGCAGTTTACGAAGTCATTGCGCTCTAACTCCCACAAGTCCTGGTATTGTCAAGGTAAGCTGTTCTCTACAGTTTTCCTGCAGGTCGAGACAGGCCGCAACTTCTTTATGAAATGTGTCCATGGTGACGGGTTGTGGCGGTGGTCGCGTGCGTTGCCTTAAGGTCCTCGATCCACCACATATGGCCATGCTAACTTCCAGCCAACCACCTTTGCCAATTTTCCAATCAGGAGTGGGAGTGCAGTTCAACATGTTCTCTGTTCTGCTGTTTCTTGTTCTCTTTGTGCCTTGACTTTGGCTTTATTTCGAGAAAGATTGCAAATTGTTCTAATCATACCTACGGCATGGCGGTCATGACACGACAGAGGGCCAAGTCCGGCTCTGGGCCAGCTGACCGAGAGCCCATCCCAGTGACTCTGGTCTCTGGATTCCTGGGGAGCGGCAAAACGACGCTTTTAAGACATATTCTCACGTCAGACAAGCACAATCTGCGAGTCGCCGTCATCGTGAATGACATGGCTGCACTCAACATCGATGCTGCACTGATCAAGCGGCATGTGGTCTCGCAGACGCAAGAACGTCTGATACAGATGGAGAATGGATGCATCTGCTGTACGCTCCGTGGCGATTTGCTCGAGGAGTTGGCGAGGCTTGCTCGCAACCAGGAATGCGAGTATGTCCTGATCGAGAGCACCGGCATCAGCGAACCCATGCAAGTCGCGGAGACCTTCACCGAGGAATTCGCTCAGGCAATGATAGATGCTGCCAATGACGGCTCATTGGAGGGTCAGAAGGATGATGAGAGGGTGCTGAAAGAGATGTATGGACATTCAGCTCACGATCGATTTTCAAGTATCATCAAGCTGACCTGATCGTATGTTGATAGGGCCGAGTTGGGTGGCTTGCAAAAGGTTGCTAAGCTGGATACCTTGATCACCGTTGTGGACGCTTTCAACTTTTTCCTCAACTTTGCAAAAACAGACTTCATCACAGACCGATGGGGCAAGGAGGGTGTTGACCCTGAAGATGAGCGGACTGTGACTGATCTGATGGTCGACCAGATGTATGCTTTCCCTTTTCAAGATCCGTTGTTACCACAAGGTCCATCAGAACCAACTAATTCGCCGCCTGAATCACAGAGAATTCGCCAATAAGGCTGACAGCGTCGACAAGGCGACAAAGGCCAGGATTCGGGCCATCATCCAGCAGCTGAATCCTGCCGCAAAGGTGTTCGAATCCAACTTCTCCAAGGTCGATGTCAGGGAAGTCATTGGTACTAAGTCATTCACATTCGAGAAAGCAGCCACAAGCATGGGATGGCTACAGAGTCTGCATGACCTGAGCAAGCGTGAGATCAACGGGCAGATCAAGATTGCTCCCAAGCCCGAGACGGAAGAGTAAGTACATACTCATGCGGAAACAACTGGACTCTGAAGCCAGCAAATATCGGATTGTTGTGCTAACCAAGTCACCAGATATGGAATCTCCAGCTTCGTCTACCGCGCACGGCGGCCATTCAATCCACGACGACTGTACAAGCTGATACACGACAAATTCGTGATAATGGAAGGGCAGATGGAGGATGAGAACGAAGATGAAGAGGACGACAACGAAGACGATGCAATGGAGGACGTCGACAACGACACCGCCAACCCATCTTCAGGCTCTGACAGGAGTGTTACAACGCCGGACGCCAGCGCTGAGGAGGATGACGAGACTGATGACACATCGATGTCCGATGTCAGTGAGGCGGACAAACAAGACGAAAGTGATGACTTTGCCAAATCCATTGAACCAAAGGTGATTCCTTACCGACCCTCCCACAATCGAAGGAGTCGTCGAGCAACTGACTGTTTCAGGTGGTCGCCGAAAACAAGAAAGCAAACCCGATCTTTGCCGGCCTGTTACGCTCGAAGGGCTTCTTCTGGCTGGCGACACGCCCATCACTACACGGTGAGTGGAGCGAAGCTGGCACTATGCTGACGTTGCAAGGCGGTGGTCCTTGGTTTTGCACCCTTGATGATGGTAAGAAAGGTCTCCTCAACCCCACCAAAGCACCGGCCTTGTTGTTCGCACTGAGCACGAAGCATACATGGGCGGGCACACTCCTTTCGCATTGCTGACATAGCACTTTTCTCTACAGCCCAATGGCCTTCAGACACCGATACGCGCGCCAGCATACTGGCTGACTTCGCGGAGCCGTGGGGCGACCGACGACAAGAGGTTGTATTCATCGGCGAAAAGCTCAAGGCGGATGGTCTGAAGGCCGAGTTCGATGGCTGTCTGTTGACGGACCGCGAAATGCAGAAGTGGGAGAAGATCATGAAGTCTTCTGACGATATGGAGGTCGTCGACGAGAAATTGGCAGATGTTTTCGAAGGTGAGTGCAACTTCCTGACACATTTAAACATTGCCATGAAATAACAAGTGATATGTAGACGGTTTCGAGGATTGGCCGGAACTTGTGCATGATGAGGAGGAGGACGAACATGCCCATAACCATGCAACTCAACACCCCCATCAGCACCAGCATCCGCGCAAGATCGCTGCGAAATAAGATGGTACATGCATAATAGGGATCGCAGAGGTCACATTTTGGAGTTTTGTCGCTCCGCTTTCTGGGTCTCAATAGGCACCTTTTGCACCTGGTTGCACCTGGAAAGATTGCTATATGCTGTAGGTGGACAAAAGTTATGCACTCTTGAATGTCGGGCTTGCCGCAAAAGTAGCAGGAACGAGGCAGCATACTGCAAGTAGTAGACGAAATGCACACGTTCGTGATGTTCGAAGGGTCCGCCTATCAAATGAGGCTTGCCCTCTATGAAACGCCCTGGTCCAGATCCGGAGCATGCTCGCCTGCGTGTCGTACTGTTGATTGAACCAGGATTCATTGATGCATGACTGACATTACTGATATGGAGGTAGGTTACGTGAGGCATTCCCGAGTTGCTGCTCCACTTTTCTTGGGACGTCAGTCGTTGTCCTCACTTTAGCCTCACCTGTAACACCCCGACAAATTATGAGGACCTTAAGAGTGCAAAACAGTTGCATGATGACTGGCATAACCGCTTATACAATGGCCTCGCCTGGCGTCCAGTCTGTTTCGGTGGAGATGCCTGAATCAACTACTAATAGTTACCCTCGGTAATCTCGCCAACGACTCTCTACCAGGGTGTTTCCACCGAAAGTCGCTTTTCGAAGATGATATACGATGTGGCCATCATTGGAGCAGGCCCAGCTGGATTGGCCGTAGCAGCCAGATTGCGAGAAGCCACTCCTTCGGCACTGTTCACCGACGAAGAACACTCCCGATACTGGCGAAGATTCAATCGCCGCGAAACATTCGAAACCGAGGCAAAACGTCGCCGGAGATCGAACAATAGTGAGTCTGGAAGTGACTCATCCAAGGCTTTCAGCGAAAAGATCGATCGTTGTTCTCGATGCTCACTCCAGTGAATGGATGTCCTCATGGAAAGAGAAGTTCCGGAGACTGCAGATAGATCATCTTCGGAGCCCGCTGTTCTTTCATCCAGACCCGCGAGATAGAGATGCTCTGTTGGCGTATTCGCACTTCCACGGCCGTGCGGACGAGTTGCAGGAAATCAACAATGTGGTCGGCAAAGAGCTCAGTAAGCATCAGGCGAAGAAGAAGCGAGAGAAGTAAGACCCTTCTGAATCTTTGACTGTTGAAATGGTGGTAGCTGACGACTTATGAAGAAAGGTCATGCGACATCTGCGGATTGACGATAGAGACCGGGTAGATTATTACACACCGTCAACGGCAGTGTTCCATGATTTCTGCAGCGATATTGTGGACAGGTATGAGCTCGGAGACCTGATAATCCGAGCCAAGGTCGACAACATCGACTATGGCGATTTAGACGGGTTGACCAACGCTGAGGGCTTCACGCTATCCACAGATCAGGGTGTGATCTTCTCGAGAACCGTCGTCCTTGCGGTCGGCCCTGGATACAAACCTGCTATCCCGTTTGACAGTAATCTCCATTTGAAAAAGGGACGAGGTAGTGTCTGCCATTGCTTCGACGGCAATGTAGGCGAGCACTGTCTGCCCGAACAGGTTCTGCAGAAAATCGACAGAGGTCTCCATACATCGGTTGTGGTCGTCGGCGGCGGTCTCACAAGCGCTCAGATTGCTGACCTGGTCATTCGCCGTGGCGTTACCAAAGTCTGGCTTTTGCTAAGGCGAAAGTACAAACTGAAGCATTTCGACGTCGATCTCGAATGGGTTTCGAAGGTCCGAAATCAGCAAATGGCTGTCTTCTGGTCGGCAGATAGCGACGAAGGTAAGTTGACCGCTCAAAACGTTGTTTATGAAAAGTGAGTGACCGATGGTCCTGGCAGAACGCTTCGAGCTGTTAAAACAGGCTCGAGATGGTGGCAGTATAACCCCCAAATTCGACAAGATTCTCAAAAGGCATGCCGCCAATGACCGCGTGGCCATCCTGACTCACACTCACATAACGGATGGAGACTGGTGCGGTCACAGCCAAACATGGTCTCTTGTGTTGTCGCCAATGCAGGAGAATTTCCCGCCACGTATTGACCACATCATATACGCTACAGGAGCAGCGCCGAATATTGAAAAGGTTGCTTGCATGCAGCAGATGACGGCAAGTATCCGGTGCCTGCGATCAATGGGCTGCCCCGACTCACTGATGACTTGATGTGGCACGAAGACGTCCCATTGTTCTTGACAGGTGGTCTCGCAGGGTTAAGGTTAGGTCCTGGAGCTGCGAACCTTGCCGGAGCGCGACAAGGAGCCGAACGGGTTGCATGGAAGGTCGAGGAATTGTTAGGCGAGGGGCAGAGTTCATCAATCGACAGTGATAGTTCGGGCCAACGCGATATGGATGGTAGGCGTTATTCGCAGCGTGAGAATCTGCTCTCTGTTGAGGATAGGAGCGAGTATACCGGAGGCTTCGTCAACCAGTTCCAGGCCTTGGCGATGGATGACGATTGAACTGATTTTTCAGATGTGAAAAGAAAAATCGGAGTGCTGTGATGACGGGCTCCTGTGTGGCTGGCTGCCCACGTGGAGCAGCAAAGGGATAACATCAGCTCCAGTGTGATAGTGAGGTCAAGAAGCAGGCTTTTAACGTCGTAGGTAAACCTTGGTCGGAATGCGTTGGGGTGATCTGGCACATCGACACTCGTACCACACCTATGTTTGACTGATGAGCATTCCAGCCCATACCAGAGCATGACCGTCCTTGATGAATCCCATAGGCAGTTCATCGATGTCCTGGAAGAGCGTTAGCGAGTACATGGCTGCCATGTCAAGCCCACCGTCGGCCGAGGTAAGTATGTGTCTCACCTTAGCAAAGATAGCCGCCTGCCCGATGCCCATATGTGCAGCGATCCATGCAAGGCATTTTCGGAAGTATGCTCGCAAGTCCGGCGAGACCGTAGAGCGCTTTGAGGCGACACCGAGAGGATGCAGAAGGAGGAGACCACCGACGGACCTGCCAGGTGTGAATAGGGCAGCGGTTTCGCCCTGAGAGAATTGCCATGATTTTCCGGAGTTGGTGAGATGGAAGGGGACGGACGCAGCAATATCGATTGCGAGATCCTGAATCTGTGAGAATATCGGTTGCGTGGGGATCTCATTGGTAGGGTAATATGTCGGTAGGTCAGTCGGGTGAATATCAAATCTTCTGGCATCCTGTCGAAAATGTTCCTCGAACTGGATGACCCGGTCTAGGTACAACAGCCGTGCTTTGCGGTAGGAGTTCCATACGGCAGAGACATAGACTTGCAACAGTCAGCGATCAGTCACGTGTGGCCAACGTGCCCAGTTGGGGTAGGATACTCACGGTCAAAGTAGCCTTCCACTTTGCCTGGCCAGCAGATAGAGCTCGTATTCGAGCCCGGCTGGGTTGCGTCTGCGAAGCCGACTGTTTTCGGAGACCATTCAGAAGGCTGGTTCTGGGGCCATCGTGCGTATTCCTCTGCTATTAGCATTATCTCTTCTCTTACAGCGTGCACGTCATCGGCAGGAACAATTGTGGGGGCGTCCATCAGCCGCTGCATCGTTTCGTGGAGAGAGGATGCTTTCAAGAGTATGGAATCAAGTGTTTGCACAGGATGGGATGACACAGGAGCACACAGTATTCCGAAGCTGGAGGAAGACTAAGGTATCATCAGTCAGCACAGTCGACTCCTGGGGTCAAAGGCCGTACCTGCTGCAATTGCGCGGAATTGAGGCGAAGTGGATTTGCCATTTGGAACACTTGAGCGCCGGTATGTATGTCGAATGGTGAATGACTTGAGGATAACAAGGCACAGACACCCCTGGTGTGGGTGCTGTGTGCAGCTGAAGTTGAATCATGGGTCGATATGATCTGGCAACGTCAGATGTCCGAAGCTTACGACATCAAGATGTGCATGCTTACCTCGTATATCCCCAGCAGCACGGCAGTCATCAATGAAGCCACAATATTGGACGACCTCACGTCCAGAATGGATGAGCGGAACGACTGTAGAAGCTCAAAATAAAGTATCTTCGCTTTCTCTGCAATTTCGGGGCGTCGATATTTGTTACCATAGCTGGCAAAAGCGACAATTGTCAGCACCCGAGAGAGTTCGGATGAAGGTCCACAGTGCTCAAGAAGCCGCGGAAGGCCGTCCAGATATCCGCGGGATAGTGAAGGATCTGATGGGACGATGCAGTAGTCGTGGAGGAAGAAATCTCGAGCTGTTTGTTCGAACTCGATGGTGTGCCACTCGGCGAGTATAGGCGCAGGAGGACGTTGTGTGAGAACGGTTTCCCGATGACTGTTGTTTACGCTCAGCTGTTGAGCGACAGGGTGAGTGTGTCCTCGATCAAAACGTTGGGTTCGAAAGATCAAATCAGTGACGGGTTTGTAGCCAAGACAAGCGCGTCTGGCTTTGATGCATCTGTTGCAGATCTAGGAAACACGCGTCAGTCGTAGTTGAATGGTAACAACAAGTGGCGGTGTATGGGTGAGTCTACCGGCCGAGCTTCGTCACACTGAAAGATCGAATCAGCGAATGCCGACCCTGTAGGTTCGAATGCCCTCACCTTCTTGCGCCTCCGCTTACAGGTTTCACAGCCTCTAGAAACGCCATGGTAGACCATGATCGGGATCAAGACTTCTGAGCATAGATGCCCGTGCCACCAAGGTGCCTTAAGTCCGTTATTGTCCAAGATAGAGATGTGTGGATGAGTGATGATGGATTGAAGTGTAAGTGAGATGAGACGAGCGATTCTCGATTAATCAATTGGGCTAGTCTTGCGCTATCCGCATCCGATGGCCTAAGCCATTTCAAGTTAGCCTTGCGCCGAACATATCCCATCGCACTTCATTTTGCCTTGACTATCAAAACACACACTTGTGAACTCGTAAGCATCCTCAGGGCAACCCGTATGCGTCGATCTACCATTGATATAATGCTCGGAGTTGAGGTAAGTCCGTGATTCTCGTACTGGTGCAGTCCTGCCTCAGAAGTATAAAGTCGTCCGTGTACTGTTCCCAGATCCCATGCCTTTCCCATATTCACTGTCAAGCGCCCACCGTTAGAGGTACAAGTAACTTAGATCATGTCTGCAACTCTCAACAACCACATCTCAAAGGTCGCCCTTATCGGCGCAACCGGAACTTTAGGCTCAGAGATCCTGTCTGCTCTCCTCGCTCAGCCGTTCCCGCAATACCAAATCACCGTCATCACCCGGTCCAAGAACCCCGACATCGCCTCCCACCCACGCATCACCATCAAGGAAGGCTCATACGATGACCACGCTTTCCTTGTAGCCGCCCTCACAGGCCAGGATGCCCTAGTCATCACCCTTGGCTTCAGCGTCTGCCACATCCTCCAGCCTCTCATCATCCGCGCTGCATGCGAGGCTAAAGTCCCTTACATCCTGCCCTGCGAGTTCGGGAGCGACACCAGCAATCCCCGCCTCATCTCTGCAATCCCGGTCCATTCCAGCAAGGTCGATGCGCGAAAACTAGTCGAGGAGCTAGGCACTTCCACAGATGGCACTCGAACCAGTTCGTGGATCGGCGTTATCAACAACGCCTGGTTTGATTGGAGTCTAGCTGGAGGCTGGTTTGGCATCGACATCAAATCTCGGAAAGTCACACTTTTCGATGGCGACGGCATCAAGACATACACCTCAACGATCCGCATGTCAGGCCTGACCGTGGCACGGCTTTTCGCCCTTCCAATCACTGTCACAGGAAAGAACCTCACTAGTAGTGTCGCCAGCAACGATCCCAAGCCACAACGCACACTTGCTTCGTTCGCCAACAAAATGGTCTACGTGGCCAACTTCCGGCTCTCGCAACTCGACATATTCCAGGCCGTGCAACGAGCCACCCACACTACCGATGCAGACTGGGACGTTGCACACGTGCCCCTCGCTCAGTACATCCAAGACGGCTCCACGAAACTCGACGATGGTGACAATCTAGGCATCATGAATCTTTTGTATGGCAACCTCTTTGTGAAAGGCGTTGCGGATGCGTATTATCTTGATGGCTCGATGGAGGAAGTGGGTTTGAATAATGATCTGCTTGGCCTGGAAGATTGTGAGAATCTTGACGATGTGGTAAGAAGGGTGGTCGAGGAGGTCACTGAAGGGAAGTGAAGATATTCTAATGACAGATTTCAACTCATCCATCGAATAAAATCTATGCACGAGAGCATGTATTAATGCATACACTTGACATCATGTCTTTCGTAAACCATCGTTACTATGCATTACACCGTATTGTCTGTCCCGCAGATCTAGCCCGCACCCAGCATCTGGAGTACCCTAAACGCCTCGCAAGCATGCTATCCGTTCCAAGTCATCACAAGGCACCGTAATAATCATGCGCCTTCCAGCGCTCTCACCCCATCCCCTTCCGCTCCATCAATCACCCTCCTTACATGCCCCTGCTCTAGGCGCCTTGCCCTCTCTCGTCCCTCCTCCAGCCTCTCTACGCCCAGCCTAATATTCTCCACATGCACGCTAAGTGGGATCTCCTTATGATCCCTGAGCAGCTCAGCACTACCCACCCTCGTCCGAAGCTCTTCCAACTCCGCCCCCATAGCCTGCAACTTGAGGATCGTGCCCGAGACATGCGCCCACGCCACTTTTCTGTACCGTCCCACCTCCCTCAGCAGCCCAAGCTGGTTGTTGTACTTGCCCAGCTTCGCTCTGTTCCCGCCCAGCAGCGTCCACAAGTGAGACAGGATCTCGTCCTTGCCGGCTTGCGCGGCGATATTGTCCCGCATGGAAATCGAGTGGATGACATCAAGCCGGTCTTCAAGGTTCTGTAGCACTTGCAACAAAGCTTGCGCTTCCTCGATAAGCCGCTCGATCTCGTCGCTCACAATTCGCGTGTGCTGGATATATTGGTCCAGCAACCGCGCCTCTGTAAACTGCACTGGTGAAAATGGGGCAAGGATTTTGTCCTGAATGAAACTCGGAATGATGCCACGGGAGGATTGCTTCGTCGCCATGTCGTCGAGAACATGCTGCGTCCATCGGGCCGTACTAAGGACGATATCAACTCCTCGACCGACATGAGAATTGAACTTTTGTAGGTCGTAAGATGCCATGCGAGCCGTCTCGATGAAGCCGTCAAACTCCAAGACCAATTCATTGCGCGAAGACAGCTGCGAAAACCGCACGACCTGACGTAGATCGCGTATGGAGGTCTCGGAGCGTTTCATGTCCAGGGGCAGGGCGACTCCCTTGGCTGATTCTGACAGGATTTCTTCGAAGTGAGATTGTGTCTGCATCAAGGCGTCGAATTCGACAGGAGCGGACCTCCCGTCCGAAAGTGTAGGTGCGTCTGCGTCAGTGGAGGCATATTGGCATATCGGAAGACGGAGAAGCCAGACTCCTGGTATGCGACAAATAGGCGATAGTGCGGTGTAGATCGAGGTGGTGAGGAGGTTCTGCACGAGCATCAAGATGCCGGCGAACAGATAGGCTGCAAGGACCCATGAGATTGGCTTCTTTAAAGCCTTCAGAGTATGGCCGCAGACGTCCAAAGTCCATTCGAGGGTATGACCAAGGATTTCGAGGGCCTTGTTGGCAACAGTCGAGCCTACTGTCGTCTGCGGTTTCGCGACGGGCACCCGATTCGGCCCCAACCCATTCGTGGGGATTGCTTGTCTGGCTCGAGTAGACCTGACAGGTACAGGCGGCTTCCGTTGCTTGGCTAATCTTTCTGATGTGGCCATACTCATCGTCGGCATAATGAAGTCTGTTGCAGTGGTCTGCGTTTGTTGTGGTGGTTGGGCGGATCTGGTCGTCCTTGTTTGCTGGTGTTGGTCTGGAATGTTTGTGCCTGTTGCCTTAGAATCTTCTTCAGGGTATGAAGCAGCCGAACCCTCATCCCAGCTTATGCTTTCATCGCCTTGATCCTCAACGACCCATGAACCATCGAGAGATTTTGTACTTTGAGCCATCCTACTCACCGCTTGTAGTCGGCAGCGATGTAGAAGTTCCTTCACTTGAATATCCGGGATCTGAAAGTGAGGTAACTAGGCAGGATCCTCCAGCGATTCAGCCCTGTGGTGATAATGTTATAGTACAAACGACTTTGTCACCATTGTCACCACGTCCTGCGAGCGTGACAATGACCTTAAGACCTGCAAGTGCAATGTATTCCTTGTGGTAGTATGTATTCCTTGTGGTAGTTCTCTTTTGCCACTTAAAAGCAAGGCACATAAACAGGTCGCGTGGATGGTCAAGCAGGCGTGGTTACTGTTTACCCGAACGTCATACTCTTGGCGCCTCTTTTTATAGGCTTGAAAGGTGCCTGGGATAGCCCTGGCGGTTTACACAAGGACCAATATCTTCTATATCGCTTAGAGTGCAACCATCTGATCCCGCAGTTTACAAGACGTAGGGACAGATACACTGGTATCACACCTAGACCTCAGCCTGCGTCTAGCCGGTCTATCTCATCGTCACCAATTCTTCTGCGCTGGTCTACTCATCGTCAGCCATGTTGCAAATTCTTGCTCGGGGACACTTACCGGATGAATAGCGACACAGCTATCAAAGTCCTTCTTCGTGGCTCGCATCTTGACGGCAACGCTGGTAACATTAGCACTTTGCCGCCCGCCATATAGTCCTAGAACTCACCCAAAGCCTTGCATCATTTCATCGCAGCCCTTGCCCAAAATATGCAGTCCAACAATCTCTTCCTCCGGCAATTTGCAGACGAGCTTGAACTGAGTAGGCTCCTTCTTTTTCTCTTCCGGAGGGAATCTGATTGTGTGTGTTAGTTATTGGTCCGTCCCAGAGGCACAAAGGTACCTACACATCATAGTACATGGCCGAAAATTTGGTTTGGTAAATCTTGATGTTTTCCTTTCCATATTTCTCAATGGCTTGTGGTTCGGTCAATCCAGTCGCTCCACATTCTGGGTGCGAAAACACCACGGATGGTATCCTTTCGTAGTCTAGGTGATCATCTTTGTGCTCTGGTGGGCCAAATAAACGGTTGCCCAGCAGTCTCCCCGCGGCAATGGCTACGGGCGTAAGTTCGACCTGTGAAAGGATTAGTTGGGACACCCAAAAGACAATTAGTGACTGACCTGGCCCGAGACGTCACCCAGCGAATAGATCCCGTCAATATTCGTGTTCTGGTATTTATCCACCACGATATGGCCAGTCTCGTCGAGCTTGATGGGAATGTTCTCCAGACCTAATCCTCGGGTTTCGGCGCCCCGTCCAATGGCCCATAGCAACTCGTTGGTGACCATCTCACTGCCATCATTCATGATGAGCTTAAGTTCCTTCTCGCGAGGATCGGACTCGTCCTTTGCCGCCTTTACCTGAATAACTTCCTTGATACCCGGATGATTGCGGTGGACGTGGACACCCAGCTCTTCGTAGTGTTTCGTCAACGTCTCTTGAAGCATGGGATCAAACTTCCTCAAGAATGTGTTATGCCGAATGAATATATGCGACTCAACCCCAATGGCATTCATCACACCAGCAAGTTCCACCGCAATGTAGCCACCACCGACGAACACCATCTTCTTAGGTAGGTGCTTGATCGAGAAATACTCGTCAGACGTAATCCCGTACTCTGAGCCTTTGATGCCTTCAGGTTTCGTGGGATATGAGCCGGTCGCAATGGTGATGTGTGGTGCTGTGATCCGGAAAGGCTCGCCTCCATCTTTGGGCTTGACCTCCATTTCATGTTCGCTAATAAAAGTGGCTGTACCGTGGATCAAGTCGATTCCCTCTTTTGCCCAATTGTTCTCGTATGCCCCATTGAGGACCTTTATCCTAGCGTCTCTCTTCTCGACAAAGGACGTGAAATCAAAATCGGGCTCCCCGAATTTGTAACCGTAGTGCTTGCCGGCCTTCATGGCTTCAGCGATGGAGGCGAAATTCCAGGTCATCTTCTTGGGTACGCACCTGGAGAGAAGTCAGCACCGTGTTACGCCGTCACGCAGTTTATGTACCCAACGTTCACACAGCAGCCTCCTGATACTCCCGCATCGATGATGGCCGTCTTTGCGCCATACCAGCCACTGGCTCTTCTGGCCGCGCCACTTCCACCAGATCCTCCGCCGACGACAATGTAGTCATACTGCTTGGTCACTGGAGCCATGATCGATTGTGCGGAGGAGAACTGGCGGGACAGACCAGCTAGTCTTGCCACGGGCGTGGGAGGTGTACTGGAGGAATTAATGCTTGTAGGAGTGATGACTCTTGATCGCGTGGGTGCCAGTGTAAAAGTTTTAGAACGGAGCGATAAAGCAGACAACCGGACAAGTCTGCCAGGACCAACTGACATGTCACTAGGGCAAGTACAAGAAAGCAAGAAAGAGTGTTCGTGCAGAAAAGGCGAGGATGATTAATGCAGGCTAGATTGTGTTTAGGGCAAAAAGCATGCAGCGCATAGAGGCCGACGGGACAGCGTCAATGATTCAAAGATGATGTGATCAACTTTCGGGCTCGATAAACACCTCGCCAATCCCACCGAGAAGGGGCCGATAATCGCCAGATATCCGTGCATCCCGGTCAAAGCTTATCAAACCATGCATAGGTACAATCTACGAAAGCTCGTGCTTCATACCATCCTCCTCGTATTTCTGGCAGGGTTGGTATACACTTCAAGCCATGAGAAGCAAAGCTGGCCACATAAAACCATGCTCCCTGCAAGGCGCCCTTCTGCGCTGGAGATAAATACTGTTCATCACGCGGTATTGGGCTACCACAACGAGGCCATGAAGCAATCCAGATGCCAGCATCGTGCCAATGCTGCCTCAAGATTAGTGACCTCACTTCCATGACGCCGCAAGAAAGTCCAACTCAATAGCATCTAAAGTTTTGATTTCGGCGGTTGCATCTCCCCAGGTTTGTCGCCAATATCCACTTGCTGCCACCAAGGATACCCATCAGGAGCATCCTGGGGCACCTGGCCGCTGAAGTTGACTTGACTCTTTTGAAGAAAGCTCTCGACACCCTCAACATTATCCTTGCTGCCGAACATGCCATGAATGATCTTGGAATCAAGTAGGTGAGCTCCCTCAGCACTGTCAGGGCCTCGGTACATGAGCTCTCTCATCATCTTTGTGGAAACTGTTGAGGTGTTCTTCGCTACTTCGTCGGCAATTTCGAATGCTCGAGTTAACGTGGCCTCTGGGGTCGGGCAGGTCTCGGAAAATAGTGTGCCAAAGAGAGGATGTTCTGCTGGATAGACGCCACCTGTCGTGGTCAGGTGTAGAGCTCGTGAGTGTCCGATCAGTCGTGGGAGAAAGTAATGAGAGCATGCTTCCATGATGATTCCCCGTCTGCTAAATACGAAACCAACCTTGGCCTTGGAATATGCGACGCGAATACAGGCTGGTAAGCACATGGTGATACCCACGCCAACGGCAGCACCTTGGATTGCGGCAACAGTTGGCTTAGAACAGTGATGTATAGCCAGAGATATTCTCCCACCACTGTATTCTATCAGCAACGGCATTCTGGTCTTGTGATTGTACTCTTTACCCATCTCTGTGATCCACATCACGCTCTGTCTTCGGTCTCCTTATTTGGCCTGTTTCGTCTTTTGCTCCCAAGAAGCCAATCTCGAGGTCCGCGCCTGCGCAGAAGCTTCTCCCAGCACCTGTCAGGACTACCACCTTGACCCTAGGGTCAATGTCAATAAGCTCATAGACGCGCTCGAGGTCTTCGCGCATAACCTCTGTGAAGGCATTGTGTTTTGCTGGTCTGTTCAATGTGATCAAGATTACGGGCGTCGCGGTTGGAGACGATTCAGGAACGTGAGAGACTTTGATCTGTTGGAAGGGCAGAGCGCAATAGGACTCAGGGACTTTCAAGGGTGGGTGAGGTGCTCGAGGCATCTTGAAGGCAGTCTAAAGGACGTAGAGCAATGCGCTTCAGATGGGAGGGAAGGTCTCGATTTCTAAGTTGACATTGTCAGCACGTCTGCGTCCGAATGGTCATCTATCTCGGCTTTCGAAATTTCGATCGCGGTGCTCGTATTGAAACATTATCCTCGGTTCACCATTCAGGCACATCCGCGGTTTGGGGGACAAATCGCGCAGTTCGATGCGGGGAATCGGTGTCAGCAAGGCCTACGAGGTTTTGCAGGTGTTGCAACCGCCCTTTAGCCTCGGGAAAAGAAAGCTTCGGGCTTCCGTTGAGGATCACGGACCTTGCAAACCTGCTCGCGTGCTGGTCAGCCTATCGACTATGGCTGTAGGGACAACCCCTTGTGGTTGTCTTATCGCTTCACGATTGATTCGAGTCACAAGATCGAACGCGTCAAAAATAGGAGGGCAGATGGAAGAAATACAAAATTGCAGCTCCCGTGCTGCATTCCTACCCCCAGACGAGCTTCATAATAGCTGCCAACGACCACGAGTCTTCAATTCGTTCTAGGCTGGACACCATCCAAGCTAGATACTGTCTCTTCTCCAAAGCTTTGCTCAAGGCAAAACACATTGATGAAAAGGTAATTTGAGGGCCAAAAAATACGCGGATAAGAGCCCCGAAGGACACTTAACAAAAATTCCTACTCCGATGTGCAATGGAGTGGCATCTCTGTAGTCAGGCATCTTCTTGAGCATGCCGACTCCCACAAGGTAAGTATGAAGAAAGGAAAAGGGAGAATTGGAGGTGGAAGAGAAGAATATATAGGCACTCAGGCGTGCCAAGAAAATGAAATTGCTGTGGGTAAAAGCCCGTGATTGGAAAGTGAGCCGAAAGCAAACGGAAGGCACATGTAAGGCTGAACTGAGTCGACAGGTGTCCATTTCCTTCCAACAAGGAGACGAACTCCGACCAGTCCTAAAATCTATGGCTGTCATCTAGTTCTAGTCTTGATCGTCGTGAGAGCAACAACACTCACTCACGTCCATTTAGGCGCTTCTCGATTGCGAAGCACATCAACAGAGTGAAGCTTGCCGTCCCCTAGATCTTTCACCACCTTCAACAAGTCATAGCACACCGTCTCAGAAACAATGCTGTCTTGTTGATAGTCTTTATGGCTGTGCACGAACTGTCGCATCCATGTCGCAGGTGTCAGCATCTCACCGTTTGCTCTGCAACGAATAACTTCGAGGTACTTGGTGATCTGACCTTCCTCCTCGGGACTTATACCTTGTTCACGCATGTACAACTGTATCAAGGGAAGAAGTCCAGTGAAGTGACCGACCTGCGAGTTTCCTGTTCTTCCGTTTATGATCTCGTCCACCGTCATTAGTGTATACTCTTCTTTTATGTCGTCGTCAGACGTGTCTTCTCTTGTCTGCAAACGTCGTCGGAAGAAAAACTTCTCGTTGCGAACTGCATTGCGGGTGTGTGCCCGCTCCATGTTTTCGGCCACTTTCGACATTGGTGTATAGAGGTTCAGGTCGAAATGTAGAATGGCTCTTGAGCAAAGAACAATGAAGATCGCAAACGTGGCGTTGTCGAAATCTGATAGTTGAATCTCTGAAGGTCTGAACTCCACTCGCCAACCTGCTTTTCCGTCCTTTGACGGCAGCTTGAAATCGACATGTGGCCAGATCGCGGAATGAAGGATCTCGAAGAGCTCAACATCCTGATAGGACTTCACTTCATCCTTCGTCATCGCGATAGGGTCTCGGCTGATTATGTTGGCATAGTGCGAAGCCAGGAGGCTATCCATTCCTGCTTCCTCAAGGCGCTTCTTCCTTGAGGCGTTGATTTCGACGTCGTTCGAGTTGTAATCTGGTCGCATTCGCGGATCGCTCGATATGAACATTGGTGTTGAGGACCATCTGGGTCGAGTAACTGACCGCTTTACCTGAATCTCGGTCAACTCAATATACCATTGGACAGGACAGAACCTACTCCTGGCTGCAGTTCCTGAGGCGTTCTGTCTTCTATGGCAGAAGCGGCCTGGTTCCACCGCAAGTCCCAATCGGTCAAAAAGCCACGAAAGAAAGGAGTTGCTGCAGATAATGCCATGATGATCGGTGCAAGTACGCAGAGCTGATCGTGAATATACCGACATTGCGCGAGGTCGTTCATCTGCATAGTCACCTGGAGCCCGCACGCTGTCGGCCCAAAAGCCATCGAATCTCCGAAGATATGGTTCTCGGCTTGTTCGTGCTTCTTTGCGTCGCTCTACTGTGCCTCATTCTTGTGTGGGAATTGACGCGACTCCCTCCAGGGCCAAGGTGTCTTGGTGTCTTTGAAAATAGGCACTTTGACCCGTACCGGGCGCTTGCGCCGGCGGTGCAGCATGTTGTCGTGAATGGTTCCATAACGCTCATAGTCGCTCAACAGCCCATCTGGCATGAACTGTGACTGAAGAACGACACCGTCATTTGGTAGAGCTGGCTCAGTGTATATCCCTGGCGCGCCAATTCGCGGAAATTCAGGCATTGACAGTACTGCTTCATCGTTTTCAAGGCATGACTGAATCATTCGCCTCCTGGACGACGAGTCAGTCATGAAGCAGTATGATGATCTGGAAGTCTGCCTTGCCGATTGTGCATGTCTGCCTCAACACCCAGGAGACTTTTGAAAGCGCCGTCGTACGGTTCGCTGGGAATGGCCTCCACCATGAGACTCCCAAACTCTGGTTGGAAGTCGGGTTCCTGCTTTGTCCCCTTCGCAGTGCTTTGTGACTTCTGTACAGCCTTGAGAACTACACTCTGCTTGAGCAGCAACCTTACTGCACGTCCAGAGTGGTCAAAGGAGACCAGCTGAAACTCGAGCTGTTAATGACCATCAGTACCAGCCTTCACTCATGCCAGGGTTGTTCATGCCTCGTCTCCCCATAGCGGAGGCAGACCATGTAAGTCGCGGTGTTTATGGAAGATCTCGAGCAGTTGCTTTACAAGTCGTTAGCACCGTCCACCCTGCTCGTCGTGGCAGCGAGACAACTTACTTCCGTCGCACATAGTTTGACTTGTTCAGCCAGGGCCTGGACCTAATTCCAATGTGATTCACCATCGTCCATCCTGTACTTTTTCTGACCCCTAAGTGAGTGACTACCCTCCGATGCCCAAGCTTTTGTACCCAGTCTGATAAGATTCCAGTGCTTATGCGGCTTGGTGATACTTAGGTTATCATCGTCAATAATATTTTATTCGAGGAAAAAAGCCCTCTACTTGCAAATAATAGCAGCAAATGCTGCCTGGTTCTGTGGTTTTGCCAGAGTGAGGAGGGAAAGGAGAGCGAGCGTAGTTAAACGTCACAACTTCACGAACCATACTCCTCTGCGGCTGAAGATACCGTGGTGTTGACCTGTCAGGCGCATCTACGTCAGTGGTGGTGTTTGCCCTACCTTAGGTATGAAGCTTGCTAACTCCACGCACGACGATCCTCGAGACCTCTGAGGCCAGACATGTACGTAAAGATTGACTTCACGTTGACACACCAACAAATCTGACTAGTAAACAAGCCAACGGCAGACAGCATGCCAAGGCCACTGGGGCGAGAGACACCGAAAGACGGAGGCAGGACAGCATATATCTCTATTTATCCTGTGAAGAATGTTGTGGTATGACAGAGGTCAAACTTCTGCTGCACTCCCAATTTCGCCTAGTGTATGGCACAAGGCTTTGTACCTGTTGGTACCATATCAAGCCTTTCGTTTCGGAAGCTCGCTTGCAAAGTGAAGTGTTGCAAACCCAGTGCGACGGGTTGCGATAAATTCTCGGAGTTTCTTGTGCGCTGCACATTCCTTGTCATAGTATTCAACATCTTCCATCGAGTCGAAAGTTGTAATAGCGATGACCGTGAAGCCTTGGGCTCGTTCTTCCGAACTGTTGAGGACTCGAGAAGCCTCGTTTGAAAAAATGTAAGGTGCACCATTCTAAACATTGTCGCATACGGTCAGCAACGGTCAGAGCATATGGTCTTCATCCCATCAGTTCTTAAATTACCTTTTGAGCTGTGCTTCGCATTTCACCATACTTAGCAATGACAGCGTCGATATCTTCTTCCTTCGGCACTTTGAACATGGTAACTCTCTTTATGTATGGTCGAGACATGCTGGCAAAATCGATTATTCAATGGAATGAGACCAAGTCAATCAATGTAGACGTTCTTTGGTATTCAGGACAGGTCTAGAGGGCACGAGGAATGATTGCAACAGGCGACGGATGTTCAGCGTCTTTAAAGCACCACATATGGTGCTCTTTCCGCACTATGCGGAAACCCCGCGCATTGCAACGCGCCAACCCGACGGATAGAACGACCATACTTGCCTCCACACAGAAACTAGATTAAGGTCCTGTTGAGGCGTTGTGAAAATTGTCCCCTCTTCTGTGACTGGGGTTCGTGCTGAGACTAATTTGGGTGTACGTTGTCAGCAACGGAGTGTGACCACAACAGATATTCGTCGGTTGGAACAGCACGTAGTCGAGAAGATGACCAGTTTTACAGAAAGCGATTTGCTTTGAAGAAGTAGTGGATAGATCGTAGTTCCACGAGAACAAGTAGGTCGAGCATATGTGGAATTTTCCGCCATTCTGAAGGCAGACGAGTCGCTGTTCATAAGGAACCCTTACAATGGCATGGCGATGTCCGACACAAAACCGCGGAGCAGCATCGATCACAAGGTGTCAGGGAATGCGTAAACGTCAAAAAGCCGATACTTCCTCGAGAGATCTTGAACTTCGAATGAAATGGAGCAGTATGTGAGCCCTTATACTTTGGTTATGTCGTGATTGGGAATGAGAGAACCTGCATCATGTCGATAAACCCAGCGAGATGACCCGCAGCAGGGCTGGGCTTGGCAATGATGTTGAGTTTGCAGTGGCCTTGTGCCGTGTTGCAGTTTGCCGCCTTTTCGATGAACTCCGAATCTTGATCTTAGTCTTCCGACACCGCCATCACCTCATCACACGTCCCCCTCAGCCCATCGGCTCTATTCCTGGACAGCCCGTCCTTCCTCTCATTCTTGCATGCTTCGAGGACACATGTTTAACACCTCGTTGCGCCGGGTGGCGCGCACCTGCTCAAATGGCTCACCAGCACCCTCGCGGCCAACGACGCCCACGATAGCATCCTTCACGTCTCATGCCCATCAACGGCGGCATTCTTCCTCCAAGCCTCCTGTACCACCGAACAATGGCTCCTCCGCCATACCACCAGCTTCGGTCAAACAAGTTGGGGCCCTAAGATCCGAGACAAAGCGCTCGGGAGCCGAGTCACGCTTATCAAAGAGAAGAGTCTCTAAAGACAAGGTGGATGCTAAACAAGTGCCACACGACAACTGGACGTCCAAACTGCCGTCTGTGCCTAGTTTACAGCACCTAAATCCGAAGGGTATGTGTGACGAATCTGCATGGTAATACTTTCACATTTGCTGACTGCAGTGTTATCAGATATCTACGTAGCGTCCTTCTTTTCCACTCACCGACCACTCTCTATCACTGGACCTGTGCCTCAAGAAACTTCTATTGAAGCCATCGACAAGGTCTTCCAGCCGAAGCCTAAATCTAAACTGCGGAATGCCTCTCAAGAAGTCATTCTCACCCTTTCCTCGACCGTCGAACGGCTCGACGAACAGATAGCGCACAAGAGGGTAGAGGACAATTCCCAGCATACAGAGGCAAAAGCAGCCATAATGAAGGCCCTCATGCAGCGCAACGACACCTCTTCCGACCCGAATCGGACACATCATCTGGACGGTGCGCCGCAAACGATCACCGTCAATGGCGGTAATATCAAGCTCGTTATTCAAGAAATTGCAAAGCGATTCCGACCCTTCAACGTCCCTCCCGCTCCTGTGCCGATCAGTGATGCTGAAATCAGCGCTGCTGAAGCTGAAGCCGCTGCAGCCGAAGCCAATGAAGAAATGCAGGCCAAGAGCCTTGAGGTCGAAATCGAGAACCAAGAACATGACCCATATATTCAGCAGGTCGTCTTGAACGTCCACGAGCAAGGCGAAGCAGAGGATGGCGGGTTCTTCACCAGCCACACAGCACCATTGATGGAGATTGAAGAAGGGTCTGCTGGGCCAGAAATTCTAGATCCACGCCACAAGGGACGTGTCGGTCGTCGAAGGCATACTGGCATGTACGCCATTAGTGTCAAGCGGCAGAGGCGGTTAAAGATGAAGAAACACAAGTACAGGAAGTTGATGCGCAAAACAAGAAACATCCGGCGACGACTGGGACAGATATAATCTTTGCGCAGGTTCGACTGGTCATTGCATTTAGACGCACGTTGACGAAGGGTTCTGGCTGTTGCTTGTCAGATGCATACCAGGGTGCATATCCGGGGCGTTTGAAAGGTTCATCATGATCAAGCGTGCGGCAGTCTTTTCGAGGCTTGCTCGATATTTGCATACCTATATACTTAGGTTCTTCTAGTGAGCGCTGAACCATGCAAACCTTACTCGCCATAGTTCTTATCTTCACTCTTTGGTTCCCCCAAGTACCTACAGCCCAGCAAGTCATTAATGTCCAGGACATGGCTTGCCATTAGCATTTCTGACTTGCAATAGATATCTGATCGACGAAGGTGTATTTTATAAACGTATTATTTTTCAGTACCAAAACTGTACATATAATAAGGTAGAGCATACGCAGTGAACGGCAAGCAAAGCCTCCCATCATGACCATGCAAAGGGACCTCGACATGTCTGCCACAACATACCCCTCAGTCCTTCTGTAGATGCCCTGTCCTGCATGTTGCTCTAATTCACGCTGGTAAAACTGTATCATTCGTACATAAGGTCCGGGCAAATCTCATAGCCTTTGCCCATCCACTTAATTTGTGATCGACCCATCGATCGTGTTTTGAGTGCTGAGGTGGACCGTTGACTTGTACTTGCGCCCAACCACTCTGATGTTCTTTCCTACTCCTAGCTCGTCCCATAGTTCCATGTGCAACATCGCATCACTTTCACCGTCTTTTGTGCATGACGCTCCAGCGCAGCCGTCATATCCTTGTCCGCTCGTTCAGCAGTGGCACTTAACATGTCACATCGGTCGATGCCTTGGAGTTCATCAACAGAGCAACGATGAGACCGTAAAGACCCAAGACTTCAGCGAAAATGAGGATAAGAATCATGCCGACGAACAGACGAGGTTGTTGAGCGGTTCCTCGGACACCGGCATCACCAACGATGCCAATGGCGAAACCGGCTGCCAGACCGGACAGACCGACGGAAAGACCAGCGCCGAGTTGAATGAAGCCGGTGAAGAGAGGTTCTCTTTGCGAGAGGTTGTCTGAGATCAACACTGAGACGACGAGGCCGTAGATACCAATGATACCAGCCATAATGACGGGGACAATGTCTGTGGAGGCCATGTCAGCTATCTTTGCTTTGCGTGCTCCGCAAAGAGGGTAGCGTACTCTTGACAATCAGATCTGGTCGAAGAACACCCATAGCCGAGATACCAACACCGGACTTTGCAGTTCCATATGCTGCGCCAAAGCAGGTGAAGACGATGGCAGATGTGCAGCCCATGGCGCCAAAGAAGGGCTATCTATTTGTTAGTGCTTTCTTCCATGGCACAGGACAAGCTTCTTCGGGGAGCTGCAGAGGGAGTGCAATGCGTCATCGCACCGAAGAGGCGTGGAGGGGAAGTTCATACCGCATAGACGGGGCTATAAGCACACACAAGTCAGTACAAGACCATGGAGACAGTAAAGGAGTGCCGGCAATGTGAGAAACAGCTATAGCCTGCTTATCGAGTCGAGATGCAGGCTTCAACGACATGGGGGCAAACTGACCAAAGATCGGTAGACATCTTGAAGGTACTGATTTCCTTTGCGCGACTTGCGTGATTTATGAGAGTAGATAGAGGCCGACGAGGTGTTGTCGAGCGAAGTGAGCTTGGCTGAGAGATGGAGGCGAGCGATGTAGATGCTTCTGTGCTGGAAGAGTTGAACAGATTGATGATGTTTCGAAGGTCGAGAGGAGCTTCATTCAGCCTGCGCGCTTGGCACTGGCAGCAGATCGGGAAGGTCGGCCGGGATCTTGCTCCGCCTAAACTTTTATGAAGATTCACTTCCGCGGTTCACCAAATTTTTTTCTGCACAACAGCAATATCAGTTCATCGCAAATCAAGCAGAGGGCGAGCCAACGCAAGGAACCCTCTGAAAATCACTTCATCTTCTCTTTTCTTCTTCCGCTTTGATACCCCACCAGTTTAATATCACACCGATACCGCAAACATGGCCGATAACCCGTCTGCAGCATGGTGAGTTTCTGCCATTTTCATCGTTCTACGAACTCGTGGGAGGATTGTGTTGGAAGTCTGGGTAGTGTCTTGTACTGACCGAGTATTCAGGCCAGTCGCCGACTCTGCGCTTTCGCAAAAGATTCTCGATACGGTCCAGCAAGCATCACACTACAAGTAAGTAATATCGATCTCGTGATCAAATCAACTCAAATACTGACCTTCGTAGGCAACTGAAGAAAGGCGCCAACGAGGGTATGTCACGATCTCGGATATCCGTTTTCGCGCAGAAAAATACTGACCTTCTATAGCTACTAAGACCTTGAATCGCGGTACTTCGGAGTTGCTCGTTCTTGCCGCTGACACATCACCACTGGCGATCCTGCTTCATCTGCCTCTTCTGGCCGAAGACAAGAACGTTCCCTACGTCTATGTCCCATCAAAGGTCGCCTTGGGACGGGCCTGTGGCGTTTCAAGGGCAGTCATCGCAGCGAGCATCACCACCAACGAGTCTTCGGATTTGATGCCTCAAATTCGGGAATTGAAGAACCGTGTCGAGAGATTGATGATCTAAGGTTGGCAACGTGGCGTTGTTGGGCATGGGAGATGAGGCGGCGCAGCTGGTAGCGAACTGGAGAATCAGGTTAAAGAACCACTGTATTTGTTGCTAAGGATACTTGCTGGTGATGCAAGTACGTGTTGTACAGCAGCCACTGCTGGTCCAGCTAGCCCGTCAAAGAATATGATGCTGCAAAGCATAGAGACTGCTCAGTGTTCACTTCTATTCTCCCGCAACGTTTGCGTTGTTCCCGTGTCCAGACGCTCGTCCAGGCTCACTTTTAGCTCGACAACCACGTCGGCCCCCTCACAATGTGCGTCTGCTGTTTTTCAAGCCTGCTGGACGGACCAACGACTGGTCCCTTGGCCGTTCTGCTTTGGATACTGCGGCGGATTCGGATAGGGTGAGAGGTGAATGGCGTCTGCATTCTGTGAGTTTCCGTTCGAGTCAACAATGCGACTCGTCTCTCTGGTCATGGTGCGAATAAGAAGGGCAGCGCCAAAGCCGAAGAAGAGACTAAAAGTGAAATCCAGTCAGCAAATCATCGCCACTTCAGTACGATCCGGGACTGAGCATACAACTCATGGATGCTGATCAATGTGCTCGACACCATCTCTCCTACTGGCACCACTGCCCAACTCAAACGAACGCTGAATTCACATAGCAAAGTGAAGGCCACCAACCACATCCCCGCGGTAAGGAGGTCGAGAACCAAGATCCAGACAATAAGACTCGATCTTGGACGTGGCTTTGGTAGGAGAGCTGCACTGAGAGAGTATATCATGGTCCATACAGTCTATGTGATGTGAGTTATGCTTGTTTTGAGCTGCCCAGCAGAAGGGTAGATTGACTTACGAAGACCCAAACAACGGCAAATACTGGGTTGAAGTAGAACTGTACTCTATCAGTCAGGCTGCACAACGTTTCAGAGAATGAGGGTCCATCAATACAAGGAACAAAAACGAGCGCTCCGAAGAAATGATGGCGGCCGCCACTGCTGTCAAGATGAGTATTGAAGATGCCAGGAGACCTTGACAGAGCCGTAGGCCACGGGGGTAGCCTTGCGAGGGTCCGCCAGGAGCGTTGCGAGTCGTAGCCATGTTGATGTGGTGGAATTCAAATGAGTGTCAAAGTGATAGTGGAATGAGATCAAGTAGTGGTGTTGGCGAAGAGCACAACTCTCACGCAAGCAGCGGAAGACGAAAAGAGAGAATCTCTAGCCCAAGCAGCGGAAAGAGGTGACCACCATTTCGTGGCTACTTCATGCTGAGGCAGGGCAAGATCCATTGTCCGCTCTGAGCATTGGCGATGACAAGTGCTTGTACGAGGAAGGCGCAGACCTAACGTTTTCAGGAGCGACACGGCTTGAGGTCCCTGTGGTAGTGACTTCTCATCATGGAAGTCGAAGAGGTTTTGAAGTTCCAATCCTCGAAGATAGCCAGGCCATGTGCCCATCAGCCCGCCGGCTTCCATTATACTGTGAATGGAGCCATAGGAAACAGAGAGTCTTTGTGAGAGAGCCCTGCGCAGGCTTCATGAACGTTGCCGATATATCATGGTGTGCTCATCCATCGCAGAGAAGTTACCCAGCCACTGCAATGGACAGCTATGAGGAAAAAAGTGGTTGTTTACGACTCATCTGATATATGAGTTCAAGCTGCGTAAGCGAGCATCGGACGCATACCCCAGAGAATGAGAACGTGTCATTGACAACAACTGACAGAAGATCCAGAACATAACCAATAGTGGCTGATTTAGGTTTGAAGCAAGTTTGGGGTTGGTTTCCAGGTTTCCAGGTTTCACGGGTCAAGGGTGAAATCACTTTCAAGGGGCCTCGACCACGCAACGCACGCTCCCCTGTTTCACACGTCTACCCCATTGTAAGACTGCGCCACCCGACCACTCCCTTTGTTATGAGGACGTGTCTTTCGCATCCTTGGATATCATTGTTATACAAGGCACGACAAGGTCATTCCCTCCTCTGGTTAGAATCCAAATACACTCATCCATCCTTCACTTCGCCTCTCTCCAACAAGCACCCCTGCTCAGTCACCACAGTACCTCTCCGAAGAACTACCGGAGCAACGCTATAAACAAACACAATCATGCAGCTGTGGAAGAGAAAATGCGTGAATCCCAACAATGAGGACGATGTCTGCGAGAAATATACCACAGTTTTCCAGACTACTGGTATACCGCTCATCATTGGATTAACGTCAGTTTTCCTCTCTCCGTAAACCTCAAGTGTAAGAATACTGACGGTCATGTTAGCCTCTTTGCGATCCTGGCAGTCATTATGTTTGTGATTGTACGAAAGAACAGACGGAAGAGACATGCGGAGGAAGCGGCAAAGCACAGAGACATTGATGATGGTGTCGAGTTGGAATTCGCTGTTTCTCAGCAGAAACAAGGCCCATATGGACATGAGCAGCGGAGAGGATCAGACGTGGAAGATCCCTTCCAAGCGCCGCCGCCCAAATACTAGTACGAGGTATGGGTATTATTGTTCTCTACAACGATGGAGCGCCTTCTTCATGTTTTCCTAGCCCGACTTGGACTTCTCGATCTCCCGAATGATATCACTCTCGAGGCTTTCGGGCTTTGACAAACTGGCGTAGCGCTGGATCACCTTCCCATCGCGACCAATCAAGAACTTCTCAAAGTTCCACTTGATTCTCTTCAAACCCAGCATGCCTGGTTTCTCTGCCTTCATCCATTCGAAGACCGGTTCGGCTTTGTCGCCGTTGACGTCTGTCTTGCCTAGAACAGGAAATGTGACACCATAGTTGAGCTGGCAAAATTCCTGGATCTGCTCGTTTGAGCCAGGGTCCTGTCCACCGAATTGATTGCATGGGAACCCAATGATTACAAACTGGTCGGGATATTTCTCAGAAAGCTTCTTCCATAGCGATTCGAGGCCTCCGAATTGAGGAGTGAAGCCGCACTTGGAAGCGGTGTTGACGGCCAAGATGACTTTGTTCTTGTGTTGGGAGAGAGGATATTCTTGGGCGCGCTTATCTTTTGTCTTGAAATCGAAGAAGGTGGTAGCAGAAGCCATGTTTGGCGCAGGTGGAGGGGAGGTTGAAAGTGAACGAGAATCGACGGAAACTGCGGTGCTGGTAGTACTGAGTGGTATGCGAAGATGTGTGGTAGTAACAAGAGGCGAAGAAGATTTCAAAATGGTACTGACGCAGTGATGGCGATGGCGAGGTATTTGGAATCGGATCATCCAAGAGCCTGGCATGTGTGCAACTCACCGAAACATGAATCAAACCCTCCGTGCACTGACACGATCGCCATTATCTACCCGCAGCTTACCTAATTCTCCCTCCACGCCCTCATAGATCAACTCCACTCTTTTTATCATCTGCCATTTGTTCTCTTCCAGCAAAGGACTCGAAATGAGATGTCCATACGATAGAAGAGTATCCGTGGCGCTATAACGATAATAATATCATCTACCAGCAGTAGGGACTTTCATACCTTGAGAAATCCTGCGAGCGAATACGAGAGGGTCGCTCGCCTAAATCGCGCACACTTAGGTGGGTAGTGTTCGGAGGGTTTCGAGGCATGTCTACCTACCGAGGTACCTGGATGGGTACCGATCGGGTATTGTTTCCACGTGTTATCATCAGTGAGCTTCTGCCTAGGGCACAGCCCAGGGGCTCTTTCATAAGCATCCATTTGCCGATATCACCCCACACAGATGGTCCTTCGATGCATTGATTGTCGTACGCTCAGACATGCAGTGCTTCGTGTTCGTAGTAGAACATCAGAATTCCAATCTGGCCTCACCAGGCCCATACCTCGTGATGCAACAACAAGCCTTCATCGTGATGGGTCACCTGTGTTCCAACTCGTGAACTCACCTTCGAGAAAACCTTCCCCTCCCATCTAACCCATGATTATCCGACCATTCCGCCGCTCGTCAGCACCTCATTGGACTCGGTGAAATTCATCCCTCCTTTACCCTAGTTGACAGCCACGGGTGCCCATACCTCAAAGGCTGGCCTCAAGCATACACCTTGGGGATATCCAATGCTATGAAGGACAACGATCCAGGCGTGGGCTGGACACGGCCGCTGCGCTCAAAATATTGAGGCTTTCTTTGGCGACGGTACGTCTTCTGGTGAGTATATCTTCAACGGAATGTTCGCAGCTTTGAGGGTGCCCTCCCTGTGCCCAAGGTCAGTACATTTTCCGACTTACAATCTCGTTATTATCTACTACACCTTATCTTGCGATCCGAAACTGCGCCGCCAATCAGTATAGGCTCGAGTATCGTGGTAAGCCTGGAACCGATTACCGAACCCAATAGCAAGGCGGTCACGCATTCCTCTTGCAGTACCGAAGGTCACAGATTGTTGGGGTCTCTTTTTGTCTACTTGCATACAGAAGACCCGGTCAAGTCCCGTTGCAGCATATCACAACACCGACAGCGTACGCGGCACGATTGCCAGACCCAGCGCGAACCTATTCGAGCCTCACAATCGGATCACTACAGCTTGTGGGGATTCCTGTACCTATCTGTACGTATTCTGATTGTTCGAGTCATCTCCCGAGCCAACCGGCAGGGGACGACCCTATTCCACCAGATTCCAACATACAAGGGCCATATTTCTCACTGATGTTACGCAGGTCGGAGCATACCACAAGCTTCGCTTACCTACACATAACCTGCTAAGCGACTCCAACACAACCCGCGCCCAACCCGACTCGCACCTCAACATGTCTGGCGCATTCACCATGCCCCACGCCCTTACGGGTGGAGCAGGATACAAAGCAAACAACACCTACGACGAATTCATGCGCAAGCACAGCAACTTTTACCGACGACATAGCGCCGCTTCGAACGCCATGGAGGGCGACCGACGAGCTTCACAAGCCTCCCTTGATGCCCACGCCAATGCAGCGGCACAAGCAGTCCAGAACGTAGCTGCGGATAATGCCAACCGTCGTGGCTCGGTCACTCTGGCAGAAGGTGGAGCGGCCGTGGTCAACACCAGAAAGGGCAGCGTCGCCGTGGCAAGTGATGCGACCAGGAAGGACAGCATTTTCGGCCTCGAGCCTACAGCTGGTCAACGGATGTCGGAGGAACGCAGACCCTCGACCTCGCTTGCTAGTGACCTCTTTCACAAAGTGAAGGGTGATCATAAGACCGGTCACTGAGGACGGGTTAAATGGTAAGTCGGGTGTCGTTCATGCTGTTGACCTTAAGCGCTGGACACCCAAAGGGGAAGTACGAGTGCCTAGGGATCGGAGGATAGGAAAGCAATGGATCGGAGTCAACCTCTAGTCTATCCGTTGCTGGATTTGAACACAATCGCTACACTTAGTCATTTATATCAGGATTACATCAAGCAGGTTTACCTATTACAGCCTTCAAGTTGCACACCTTCAACTACACTTGCCGTCCTTTCTTCGCGTCCGTCGAAGCGCTCCAGAGCCCGCATGTGAAGCTCGCTCCGCCCCAGCCGACCTTCACTCTTAGGCTCCTGGTATTACTGCACATGTACACATCCACCTGTACCTCCACTTCTTTCTCATCTCCAACCTTTTCGATGTTCTCATCACACTCAAGTCGATCTGCGGCACGTTGCAGATCGGGTCAACGCACGAGCGACAACATCCTCGCGGTGCGGGAGTACCGAGGCTCGGAGTCTCGCCGTGAGCATGGCGCATCGTTGGGCCTTCGCCATTGCTTACCAAGATCAGGTCATAAGTGACAACCTCGCCAGGGCAAGTACCGCTGCCTGTCCCTCCCACCGGACCCTTAGCTGCCAATGTGGATAAACATGCACATCCTCAAGCTCCAGTCACATCACATCTCAGACCCCAGATCTTGCGGATGTCGTCGTCGATCGCATCCGCACGCCACCATCCTAACTCGCAGGACGATTTGTTAGCTCGTAGCTCCTTTCTCCGAATGTACAAGCACGACCACTTGTGCTACGGTAAGCCCAGGCAGAAGATGAGGGAATGTAACGAGCAGCGAAAGAAACCAAGAAAAACTCGACTGGATTGTTTCCTGACCTGGAATCGGTGCATGCCACCGTGAGTGGAAGGTCTCATATCAATTCTGTACCTCTCATTTCTCTCCTCTGTACATACCAAGGTAGCCAGCTCTCCTATCATTTAGACACCCCTGTTTTGGAGACTTCACATCTGTGCAAACAGCCATTACGCTCCTTCACCTGCGCAGTTTCACCTCCTCCCTCTTTGCCTCACAAAAAGAAAATATACAGAGTCGTGAGTAACTTTCTTTTTCGACCTCTTCCCAAAGCTACAAAAAGCACTCTCCGCGTTGGAGCTCAGAATAAGCACCGCCGAAGAGTCTCGCTTCTAGGGCCTGTTGGCGATAAGCCTTCGCTTCGTCGGCTTGACTCAGATGTGAACCCGCATAAAAATGACACCTTTCGCCATCGCTGTCTGGAACAACATAAGAAAGAACGGTTTCTCGGACGGTCACGTCACAAGGAAAGGATTCAGGGCACCAAGACCTTGCCACCATACATATAGTTCGATCGGCTGTGGACGAACAATCTGGTTGTGCCGTCGATAAATTGTATCACTCATGCCAGCCAACGTCGCCAACATGCAGAGAATGATTTTGGGAGACTTTCGTTGCGATTATCGATCACAAAACAAGTCGTTGGAGATTCTTTTGGATCAATATGTCTTGTACATCTTCCATGGTGGCCTTCAGGAGGTTGGTGTCGGTCGCATTTGTGAAGTGTATGTAGATTTCTCGTTCTCGATTTTTGTTGATGGACTTGAAGCGGTTGGCAAAGAATTGCTTGGATGCTTCCTCATCTCCGTCCTTCCCAGTGTAGTCTGGAAAGTGTGCTGCAAGAGGTGAGATGGGTAGCTTTTGGCGGAAAAGGTCGATCTTGTTGAGGAACAAGATGATAGGTTTGTCTTTGAACCATTCACCATTTACGAGGGATTCGAACAGCATCAAAGCCTCATGCATCTGATTGGCGTTCACATCTTCCACCAAACATTGGTCGTAACCGGACAAGGCTGCCATGAAAAGCAGACATTGGACACCCTCGAAACAATGGATCCATTTCTTTCGTTCTGACCTTTGTCCTCCGACATCCATCATACGGAAGGTCAAATCGCGGAGTTCGAAAATGGTTTCGGTGATGCCGGTAGTCCGAAGCCGTGCGTGCAGCACGTCTTGGTCGTTAGGAATCCAGTCTGGTTCAAACATGCGATTGATGTGCTGGAAGTAGAAGTTCAGATTGTCGTGTAGGGCAAACTCGTGGCCTTTGGAAACGGATTTTTGTACACCTGCGTCATTCCAGAGTGCAATCATGGCCTCTTTCACCCTCTTATCTCTGAATGCCTCATGAGCATCCACGTCGGCGTTGATGTTGTCGAGGAAGTCGGCGTGAGCTTCGTTATTTTCTTCTTCGAAATCGATCTTCTCATCCTGCATAATCTCGTACAGTACGCGAAACGCAACCACGACGTTGGAATAAATGACGGCTTTCACTTGTAGTCTTTCATCATCTTGAAACCCGTTGGAGTGTATGATGCGCATCTGCTTGATGATCGTAGATTTGCCCGACTCGCCGGCTCCTACAAAGCTGTATCAGTATGGCTGATGATGGAAGGGGTATAAAGCAGGAGTGTCGCATACCGAGCAGGAGGATCTTAACCGTGCGACCTTCCTGTTTTCTATCTTGCCGTAACTGGCGCTCGATCTTTGCATTTTTCTGAGACGCCTCTTTTTCCTGAGGATCCAATTTAGACCCCGTACACCCCATCTTCGCAGGCGCGACAGCAGTCACGACCAGAAAGCTTCTGCAGGGGACGTTGGGAATTTGACCACGCTGGATGTGCTTATTTATCTTCAACGATCACCCTTCGCTCATTTTCCACTTCGTTGTACGGGTGTGTCGTCTGTCGTCTGGCAATAGGCAAGGTCGGCGCTGTCGGGCGGTGAAATGAGGGTTCTACTGCTGAGGGATTGCCCTGTCAGTAATCTGCCATGGTTCCGGGTCCTCCAGAGCTGTAGGACGTGAAACTCACCTGGACCTGAGGACAGTCAAGGATAGGGCTCTCTCCTAGTCCCGCGAAATGAAAGCGCCGCACAGCTGATGTCCACTGCGGCTTTGTCTGAAAGATGCGGCGTGGGACAAGCAGAGCAGCAGAAGATGCGGTGGTGAGTGTCGGCAGAATGTGTTGTAGGGAGGCCTGCTCAGTGCAGGTGGTGCAGAGAACGGACCCAAGGTGGTTTGCAACCATTGAAACAAGGTGAAGCTCTGAATGGACCGGGGAAGGACGGGCTCCAGTGTCATGCAGCATGGGAGATGTTAGCCAAGGTCAGGGCCGCCGTAGTGGGCGAGTGAAAGGTTGGAACTGAGAGGGTTGATGGGTGATGTGGAGGCTCCAAAAGGACCTAAAAGGTCGGCTAGCAGGGGGAAGCCACGCGCCGGTTCGGCGCCAGAGATCGGCCTTCATCTCCATCTCCATTTCCCTCTCCCACCCAGAACTCACTCCTAAAAGACCCATTAAACCCATCAACGGAGTCTCATAAGTACCGTCAGTAAGATAAGTCATGAGCGCGTTTCTTGTCGAAGAATGAAAAACGAAATTCCTGAGATCGATGACAATCTGAAAAATCATGGACTAAGGTGTCGATCGAATATCTTCCCCCTTATCAGGAATACTTTCTCCCTAGCGCTACCAGGTATATTCACCGCCCTCGTATGGGTAACACCAGACGCGGCACCTCGCACGTGCTTTGCCATGTGTCTCTCCAAGGTTCAAGACAGGCTTTCGGTTGCATGGGCTCTGACAGTTGTCTATGCTTAAGAGAAAACAAAGGTTTGTCGCCTCCTTATTATTCACCAATTTGCCATGAGGTAGCGGTCAGAAACCCCTGTTGCCATTGTCTAGCCTACCTGGCTGAGACAGGGAACAGGAAATTGGAAGTAAGTGTTGACGGATTGATTCATGGCTGCATGTCTACTGAACGCTATGCTTCGTGAAAGTGTACTGAGAGATCCGAACAGGTCGCGATAGTGACAACCTGCTGATATCTTTAAGACTTCATAGCTACCTACCTAGTTGGTACTGAAAGCCACAAATGGCTTATTGGCTCATAGCCGCTGCGGCGTTGGCACACCCTAGCGAAGGGCGAGACCAAAAAAAAAGGTACAGACAAGGGTTAATCCCTTTTTCGCGCGCGAACTCTAGCCACAGAAGAAAGGTAGAGAAGTATCTGGCCCGAGTCAGAAACGTCGAGGTGCAGAAGTGCCTGGGTACCTCCTTAGTCGTACTTTTCGCCTCTTCGAACAGTGGTTACAGCAGCGGCGCCAATTTGATGCCAAGCCTGCGGACTGGTGCGAACCGCAGCCCGCGCAACAACACTCACACTTTCGTTCTACTCAACATCAACCTTTCTCTTCTACCGCGATACAGTCTACGAGTCCTAGGTTTCTCCAGGCATGCGTATGTGCGCGGCTCTTGTGGTTCTGCGATGCTGATCGTGAAACAAGGCTTTGTGATCACTGTACAAGTTCAGCCTGATATGCCAGTGAGTTTCGTGATTGGGGTGGCATCCCATCCCATCTTGCCTACGGTAACGCTGCAGACTTTGTCGAAGACCCTACTACTAACGAGTATTGACGGCAAGCCCGATCTCGAGTATCAAGCGAGGTGTGACGCCATCGGGCAAAAGAAGAAATCACACGCAGTGTCACCATAGTGTGGCCTTAGTGGTCTCCTGGCTCCACCCAGATTACTCCACATCATCTGCCATGGCAAGACGGAGACGGGACGGATGAAGAGCAAAGAGCCATCAAACGTCTCCATACGATTGGGGGATCTTTGAGTCATCACACCTATTGCGCAAGGCACATCTTCGGTGCGATCAATTGGCCTGCTCATCAGCCGGTCTCAGCAGCTTGTCAACAGCAATAGGTAATCCAACTGTGAAGTTCCCATGTCTACCATAAGCCTGAACCTTAATATCGGAGCCGACATTACACCAGATCCTCACATGCTTGCCAGAGGTCAGGGTGGTGGGGCCACGGGTGAACCTTGCCTGGTCTACAACTGGGGAAACCCCAGCTTTCCTTATCTCGAAGTAATCAAGCCTGCAGATATGACCGCCTCGTTCTGTGCCTTGATGACAACTCGATGGGGCGACGATGACTCTGGGGAAAGACACTCAGGCAAGATCTGCTCTCGTCAAGCGGGTCACATCCCAGCTCAATAAATGGCACCGACCTGCCTTGACCCTTCACCCTTCGCAGCGACATGACCTTGGTCAACGGAGATGAAAGCGACTATACCCTTTGGCTGAACAATTTACCTTCACTTGAAGCAAATTGCTCGCCTTGCTAAATCTGTCAGCGGGACCCTGTGCGAGTATCCTGCGGGTGTCTTATGCAGGGCCTTCCTACTATGGATATCTAGGTCAGTATCGACATTTCCCCACTCCCTAAGCATGGCATTCTCGAATTTGGGCTCGTTTCTATGGCCTCCAACTACGAACGTTGCAGAGGTCGAGCCCACACAGCAGTTCCGAAACATCGATCTAGAACCTCGCTTCAAGCCAAGTCATAACAGGTCATGTGGTATTGCCGGGCTTTCTCGCCTATACGACGACTTATGCTGCCACCACATCTCCAAGAAACAGTATTGTTCAAAATGATAGCAGGAGATCCTCTGGCGATAGCCTGGACAAATGAGGGCATGCTTGTGCCAATCCGGTCAATCACCTCAATCATATTTTCCAGAACGAGCAGTACGAGGTTGTCTAGAGATTCAGACGGAAACTCCCGGAAGTGCTGTCTATTACCAATGCACTTACCATCCTGTCGCAAGCGTGCCTCCTTACGAGCAGCTACTCCACCGCAAATCTGATAAGGCTGGATTCCTGCAATTGCGATATAGTATTGCGCTGACCAATGACACAGTAAGTCATATGGCGGCCCCAAGTCAACACACAAAATTGGATGAACAAAGCAGAAGTTCTGTGTCGTGTACTCACATTGTTGGTCTTGATGACCTAACATCCGGGGAAATGACTGTGCTAGGTGAGGCCGAAGATCCCGCGGTAACGTACGTAAATTTTCGAGCTTGCGATGCAACCTGGGTAACGCGAATACAAATCCGCCCTGTGGGCAGTCTCTCGGTAGGGGCATCTTGGGGTAACAGCTTTGTTCAGTTGCAAGACTGAGAATATGCTTGGCTGCATAAGTATGCCAACACCAAGCACTACTACATTGGGAACCTGTCTTCCTTAGCCAGTCTGACGCGGGGACAGGTCGGGAAGGCAACAAGCCAGCCCCAGGCTGTTATGTGATCGCTGCATATGACTGACTCGAATAAATACGGAGTAGAGACGAGGTGAACTGGAGTCGACTCGATGGAAGACGACACGACAGTGTGACAACATAGAATTCTAGAACTGGTGGGCCTGCAGCAACATTCGACACAAATGAAATCGAGAAACACCCATTACTGCATACAGTCAAGTGCCCGATAAACAAGTGCGAGTTTCATCGTTGGCTTGGAATTCTTCAAAACGTGCGTGTTCCTTAAGACACTAGAAACGCCACGAATTGCCACATTAGGAAAGTGCCGGGGGGTCTGCGTCGAACCCCCTTCTCGTCCAACATCCACACACCGTACGGACACATGCAGATGGTGAGCATCTGCACCCATGTAGGGCGTACTCCGTATCACATCTTGAAGGGCACTATCCCATAGAGCCAGCCGAGGACTCGATCCAGAGACGATCGGTCAGCAATAAGTGTATTACATGAGCAAGGACCGGGAACGACATTCAACGACTGTGGGTTGAAGAATTTGCTCAGTCATGAGAGTATCCCCAGCAGTCTATCGACTTTCCTTTGGATGTGCATCCGAGACTTCAGTGGGGTATTTCATGCCCCAAGATGAACTGTCATTGCTACCTACTAGCAAACACAAGCATCGATGTTCAACGGTAGGGCGCGGTAGGTTGAAAATTCAAATATGATCGGCAGCACTGACATTTATTGACTACCCGCGCGCACTTAAGTCGTGCCGCAACAAGGTGAAGTTAAAGGGTGGTGTGCATATAGATATCAGGGTATGTATTGGAGGACATCGTGGAGGGCACTGGTAGCCGACAAGGATCCTTTTCGCGACAAGGTTAGGGCACCTACCCAGATAGGCAATTTGGTGGGTATGATTTCTGTCCAGTCAGTTGTCGTTCCTCCTGCAAATGATACCGTCCAGCGGCTCGTCTATGCCAGCCCATTCAGTCACTTGAATTGAGAAAACGTCCACCCTGCACCCAGCTAATGGCTTTCGGAACTCGCCAACCCAATGATCCTCTCTGGTCCCCGCATTTTGCTGACATGACGGTCGCAAACTGTCAAAGCGTCCAACGCGGCGGCTCAGGGAGTCAGGGATCGCATCTCCTGCCCGCCCCCAACCTTCTTTCCACCGATGGTCCCCTCCGGCCGTTTTGCTGACATCCAAACTTGCTTCCAAAAAGCTTGGAAGCTTTTCGTTCTTTAACGCTTCCAGGCTCAATTGACCAATCGGACAGTCGCCGTCGACTGCCAAAAGAAGTTGGTCAAATACGCCAGCGTGGATCTCGATTCTGCCCATTCATTTTCCCGTCGGTGAACACCTCCCTGGGCGCCCGCCATGTCCGGTGTCTACGGTGTCTACAACCCTGGTCAGCTTTGGATTGAGATAGCCGCTGTAACAGTGGCAGAATAGTATTGCCGGTTCGGTACAAGCCAGTGGTTCCGGTCCTAGCTAGCGGGCATGGAAGTCTCAGGGCAAATTATATCTTTACGCTCTTCAGCACATCCCTTGATCAATATCAGTGATTATTCTCGATCAGGTCCGAGGTCTGATATTGCTTACTCCAGACTCTGGGATCGCCTTTCCAACTGGAAAACATAAAGAACCTGGAGCGGCCCCTTCCTGAATGACGTCGTTTCGGAAACAACCAGATATCAACATGGACTTTGGTTTTGTGAGCTCGCCGTCACTGTCGCCAAACCAATCCATCTTCACTGCTGGACAATACTTCGACAGCACTTCTGAGAGCTCAAGTCCCAATTCGCCTCATGTCAGTTACCCTTGTGAACTTTTGAAAGACAGTACATTGACTGTTAGTTCAGCAAATGAGTCAAATGATGTTCAATACTACGTCCATGCAATATGACATGCTGCAATACGGAGGCACAACTTCGTCATTTTACCCTTCAACACAGTCAAATCAACTTCCCGGCGAGTACAACAACACATCCGCAAGTCTCGACCAGACCGACAGGAGGAGACGGCGGTCTGATAGCACATCTGCGCCATCCCAGGACAACAAGGAAACGATCCCGAATATGCATTTGGTAGGTTGTCAAGCGCTGTACACGTTTTCTGGCAGCACTAATAGACTTGTGCAGAGGAGACGCGCACAAAATCGAGCCTCCCAGCGGGCTTTCCGAGAACGGAAAGAAAAGCACGTCAAAGGTCTTGAACGCCAGCTCGAAGACCTGCACGAGAAACACCAAGACCTTCTTCAATCATATACTCGTCAGGCCGATGAGGTGACCAGGCTCAACAATCGCATCGTTGGTCTCAACGGCGAACTCAACACCCTTCGAAATTGTCAAGATCAGTCCTTCAGCGAGATGTTGATGCCAGACAAGTTCGACAAGTTCGACAAATTCGACGCCTTTTCAGCCACCGACATGCTCTACAACGGCCCTGACTGTTATTTTGATAAGAACGCTGTCGACCTCAATTCCGAGTTTGCATTGCACTCATTCGAAGATTCGTTGTAATATGTTTGTCGGTTCGAGTTTGGGTTTGCCTTTTGTTCCATCCGGCGCTGGCAGAGGGAAGAGCAGATACCATACCTTCACAGGAGGCTTTGTTGAATTTTGATGATATGCACTTTGAGCGAATTTACGACACGTGTTACGATGGGAATGGTGTGGTGGACTCTGACATGGCCAGCGCCTGTCAATGTGTGATGTATTCACCTGGTTGAAGAATGATTTCGTTTGCACAAATGTCAGGCGTGGATTCTGGCTTGCGATGCCAGCAGGAAATTACCAATCACGGTCGGATGGTGAAAAATGTGAAGGACTGGTGCTACATTATCACGTACAGTATTTGCTGCTCACAAGGTGAATGGATTGATACCCAGTAGGGTGGTTGAGAGAGACGAAGAAATGTATTACATGGTAACCTCCATCAAAGAGGCACCCAAGATTGCCTTTCAACTTGGCAGTTCGATCTATGTTTCGACTTTCTGGATTACAAGTTGAGGATGGTTGTCTCGCGATCGCGAAAGGGGAAGTGCTTGACCACACGCTTGACTTTCCAGAGTCGGTTCGCGTTCATGTTGAGTCAATGCAAGTACAAATATGATGGTGGCTGACAGCCGAAACTCTCGTTTAACCAGCTGCACCGTCCTCGTAGCCCTACCATATCGACTCGTGTTCAACTTCCCCTTCACATGTCTCGACGTGATGACTGCACTCCCTCGTTTAATCTGGAATATTCTATCGAGCCACCCTTCGATTCCCTACTGCGCAATTTACCGTGTCAAGGAAACCTAAGTTAAGCAATACGGCTCGCACTGCGCCAGAAGCAAGTGAGATTTCCTGAGGCTTGCACGGCGCGGTAGAAGTCTGGGTCTTTGGATCGAGATATCATCACACTGACAGTTGGGCATCTCATTATTGTAACCACGGGCAAAGGACCGTCGCCCGAGATCGTCCAAGCGGGGCCGGCTCCAGCAATCCTTTTGCTCCTACACGTGGACTTGAGTAATGAAGGTGGGCCTCCCGAGAGGCACTCACTCGACTATGAGTACGGGGTTGACCCTTGCAAATCACCTGCCCGTGGATAATCGTCAGGATGCGAGTCAGGTCGTGTCCGCAAACACCTACCTGCTGGAACCCTGATGATCCGGACTAGGGTCGTATCCAACGATGTGGCTTCAGTGCCCCAGAGTCATATTCCTACGACCACACAGTGCCTAACTTACTGAAATTCCAGACAACTTTACTGGAACATCGATCACTTACCTGTTGTGAATTAACTTGGTCATGCCCACTGCTGCAAGTAGTAGAGCCTCGTTGGGCCTAGCGCCTTTCTGCCTACGATAGTAGATATCCTATGCGGTCGATTCTCCGGAGTAACCACTCGTAGTGCAATCGACGCCCAGGGGTTACTACATGAGTCAGTACAAACCTACACGACAATGGAACTACAGAATTCCCGGTCCTCCGCAATAGCCATCCCAGTGCATGGTCTTAGCCTATAGCACGAATACCTTCCCGTTGCCAAGGTTGCGCCGTTGTCTTTCTCGCTTGACACGAATGATAACGTACTAGACGTCCGCCATATCTGGAAGTACTGCATGTCAACAGGATAGATTTACTCGAAAAGAAAGTGCATTTGGAACAGACTTTCATGCATCTCCTCCGCACCGTTCATATGAACTCAAATCGTGAAAAGGTGAGGTAAGCGCCGAAAAACATGCATGCAAACTCTCGATTCAACAAGCTGTTCGTTATCTCTAGGGAGGGATGCCTGATTTTGTTGTGGTGTCTTCCGTACACAGCCGAAAGCATGTCCTATTTGGACACGGCTCGGGGCACCCTACTCGCCAACCAGACGATGTAACCGCGCAAGACTGTAGCGTGTTGGCAACGAAGCTGCCTTGCACTTGGCCGCATGACGGATTGTGATACTTGGGATACGTTTCCGATCAAACGATGACATGATTGAGTTTGCAGGTGCTGACTGTGGTGGGAGACATGTGAACGACAAGGCTGGATTACGTCATGACTGACTTAGCATGGGACCCCCACCAGCCACATTGTGGCGCGAACTCCACAACCTCCATGTGGCTGTTCGACCTCAATTTGAAGAATGTAAACATTGGGCGCACGAGCTCACCGAGCACCCAGGAAACAGGAACTGCAACAAAAGACATGTGCTGAGACCGCCGGCGTCACCAGTCTCTGGTCATGCAGACATATACCTGTGATATGAGCCTCAAGGTGGCCGATAGCATCACTTGAGCGACTTGCAAAATCCCCCGACACGTCCTCACCGAATACCGTGATAAACACGCGACGACATAATTGTCAAGACCCCCTTGGTGTACAGTCTCACTGCCCCGCACGAGCCGGAAACGTCGATTCCAATAAATACGTATAAAGCCATGAGTGTTGAGGATGGCCTCACACCAGTACAGTCTTCGGAGCAGATTGAACACTCAGTCGCCTGCACTGCGCACGACGCCAACATGCTCACCCGTCCTTGCTAAGACACCAGCAGCGTTCAGCCGGAAGGCCCGCCCGTCCGACATTACTTTACAACTGCACCGAGTCATTGGGACAACAACAAACAGTCCCAATGGACTAACTTGCTGCGCATCCACAAACTCCTACGCTTATTGTGCCGGCGCCGTCACTGTCCTGGCCAAATTCGAGCCTGGCCACGCGCCTTCACATCGATACTACAAGGCTAGGCCCACTGCGCCCTCACTACATCCTCCCACTTCACACTACGAGAACTCGCCCGTAACAACTCCTTCAAAGAGGCGGACAACAACATTCACCCCACGGAAGGGGCAAGATGACTATAATGGGGGTTCATATGGGCGGGAGTGGTTGGACGAGTCCACAAGCCAGACGTGGACGGCAAGAGAACGCATAAAGACGGTGTCATGTGTCTCTATGAGCCAGGATGGGCGATGGCTTGCCGTTGGTGAATCTGGGTACGGGCCTCGAGTTCTGCTCTTCTCTACAGCCGACGATGCGCCTTGCGATGTTCCAACCTCGATTGTCAGTGACCATACTCATGGTGTCCAAAGTGTCGCATTCAGCTCGGACATGAAATACCTTGCGACTCTCGGCAATCTCAATGACGGCTTTCTATTTGTATGGTCCTGCAATTCGAGGACAGGCCAATTAGCGCTACACTCCGTGAACAAATGTACTACTAGCGTTTGTGACATGGCATGGTGTGGTACCAGTTTGATCACGGTCGGCACCAGACACATCAAAATCTGGCAAACCAAAGACGCCGCGAAAAAATCTCCGAGCAAAAAGCCCAGGTTTTTCAGAGCTTCGGAAGCTTATTCACCCAGTCCAGGGCCTGCTCCGGGGCCTGCCCCCCTGCAGGGCCGGAATTGCCTGCTGGGACCGATGGTGGATTCGACTTTTACATGTGTGGCGGTAGTGGATGACCAGCTTGCGGTCGTCGGAACAGAGACAGGGCACCTCTGTCTGGTGGACACTTCGCAAGATGTGCTCGAGTTGAGGATTCTGAAGCAGATGGATTTTTCGATTTCATCTATCACATATGTTGCAGAGACCAAACGAGTCCTCATTGGTACATCACATGGCCTGCAGTCGGAGGGCTTCGACCTCTTACTAGGATCGCAAATCGAATCACCTAAGGTATCGAAGCGCAAACCACCTCGACATTCCATTCGACGCTCTCTTGGCCTCGTCCACCAGTCTGCGCAGGGCTTAACGGCTATTGGGACTCTACGGAGTCATGTGATCACCCTTGACAACGATGGCACCTTGAAAGTCCAGACTTCCGACAGTGATGACCAGAGCAATTGCGCGCTGACATCCGCGGCACATAATAGTACAGTCCTTGGCGTGCAGGTGCTCCCAGCTTCAGGTGGCATGGGTGCATTCTTTACATGGTCCAGGAATGGAGAGCTCAAGTTCTGGAGTTCCAACGGTGAGCTGCTAAAGCACGAAGTTGCCGATCTGGAAGAGTCTGCACCGGACGATGATGGTTGCGAAAACGAAATGAACCAGGTGCATTTTCTACCGGCACTAGGCTCTTTTGTCGCTGGCGATCGATTTGGTGTCATAAGATTGATCAAGTATTGCCCTTGGCAGACCATGCAAACCATACGTTCGCACAGCGCAGAGGTTACCAGTATTGCCAGCCATGAGCCCCAAGCTTTGGTAGCTACATGCAGCAGAGATCGAATGATTCAAGTTTTCAAAGTCGGCGGAGAGAGCCTGGACCTGCTGCAGACACTGGATGAGCATGTCGGAGCGGTAAACCAAGTGATGTTTGTGCAAGACGGGGAGAAACTCCTCTCATGCTCATCTGATCGGTCACTGGTGATTCGTGACCGAGTGATGCGCACTGAAGGTGGTGTTCAGACTCCAGCATACCTTACCACGAAAGTTGTGACGCTCAAGGGCGCCCCGCTGTCAATGGCAATCTCGACGGAAAACACGCTACTCGTGTCCACCATGGATCGCCGTGTCACGAAGGTTGATATCTCGACAGGCGCTTTTACAGACTCATTCAAAGTGGGAGACTCAGAAAATGACGAGACAGTATGTCTCAATCGCATCAAGTCTACAGAAGCTTCGCAGGGTTTGGTCATCGGCTACTGTTCCATGGACAAATCTGTTCGCGTCTACAATGGGAAAAACATGATGCTTTTGGGCCGTGAATCTGGCCATACTGAAGGTGTGAGCGATATTGCTCTGCTTGAAAACTCTGGAGATGAAGACAATGGGCGACAATGCACCGTCGTGAGTACGGGATTAGACGGCACGATCATGATGTGGAAGATTCTCAATCACACTTCCGTACACTCGCCACATGATTTGCAGGAGCGGATTCAAGGCCTGGCAATATCCACAGGTACCTCCGAGGACGAAGGGGTCAAACCGAGCCCTGCATCTCTTCCACCGCTAAGAAAAGTCTTGACAAAGCTGGATATTGCTGAACTTACAAAAGACAATGGTCTAGCTTCGCCATCTTCACCCCATTCTCTGTCTCCGGTGCGACTAAAGCGGAAGACATCAAGGCTGGCCCTTACTACCACGCTAGATGATGTCGAAGAGGCACCTTTCCGCGCCCCCGAAACCTTGGTTGCACAAGGTAATTCACCAAAGAAGGATCCGCGGCGATCACCTTCTCCGCCACCACTCCGAGTAACGTCTCGACCGAAAAAGCAGCCATCAAGGACAGAACTGAGCAGAAACTTCGAGTCTGAAAAGGCCGAAACTGCAGCACGTTCGTTATCGCCGCCACCTCTGCCCATGTCCATGCCTACAACGCCGAAGACCCGACATAAATCCAACAACGGTCGGTTAAGACGAGCACCTTCAGTCCCGACGGATCTACGATCCCACCAGATGGCGTCAAGTCGTCGGCAAAGCATGAGTCAAGCACCTGACTTTGGTAGCTTAGGTATGGCTACTGAACAAGCCACTCGAATGCTGAAGACTTATCGGAAGAAACTGGTCGGCAGCAGGGATGCTGTCAGCCTTGACGACCTGGAGGATGAGGTGTATGCTCTATTAACGATTATACGGGAAAGAAAGGACCGGACACTGCCGTCGTTGCCCCAAGACAATCGCGTCACAAGTTCCCCAAGGAGAGCTAACGCTAAAGCTGCAACAGAGAGTGATGTTGACAAACTAGCTGTTCTATTGGAGAGGGCCAATATGGCCGATACCCCGACGATGTTAACGAAAACTGCAAAAGGCCAGGATGTCTTAGACCAGGAGGATATGGTGGTCGGTTTACATGCTGACTGAATTGATGGAATGATATGTTAGGAAAGGCAAGCGATTGTCCAGCCTGGTGGCGTGTACATTTTTGTGAATCTACAGCTTCACGGTTTCTGTGCCGGATGGCCTGCCTTACAGTCGTTTTGAAAGAGGTGGGATTCCCACCGTGCGTCTGCTTTATACCAGAGCGATTGGCGAAGCAGGCTAAGGTTATACAGAACACATTGCTCACGGCCGAGCAGTGTAGCGGCAACGCAAAACAAGTGTAATATATTTGTGTTCTTATGATCGCAAACAGTCGTGTGCTCTGACGAACACAACCCTACGGGTCACACTAAACAAGGCTGAGAAAGTGCAATCTTCCCCACATTTCAGCGTACCTATGATGTCGTTGCATTTCTCAAAACGTCCAATCTACTCATTCGTATGTGCAGATCTATAGAACCACGCCGTTTCCTCCTTGTTAAGGCCAAATTAGCAGTGACTGGCGTGATTTTGTTCTGTCACCAGCGGTTTCTCGTGTATCGATTCGTTGGCCGATTCCCATTCGTAACAGCCTGTGATCAGGCGCAGATCAACTCAAAGACTGTGGACCAGCGTCTGCAGTTCTCCCAACTACTGTGGCTATCATCAATTATCCAGCACTGGGAGTCTCCTGCTGAGTTTCGTTCTCTCGCATCGCGCGGTTCGTCGTTGTGAAAGAGGAGCGATGGCCGCCCCATCTCCAGAGACTGCGAAGCAGACTCATCTACATTACCTCTCGCAAGCTCTGGACCTAGCGCGCCTGTCACCACCCAAACCGACGAACTTCCGCGTCGGCTGCCTAATTGTCTCATACCCGGCATCCACGTCTACGGAGGCGTCACAAGCACACAAAAGCCAAGGCCAAGGCCAAGTCTTATCAACAGGCTACACTCTCGAACTCGAGGGTAACACGCACGCCGAACAATGTGCACTGTCCAAACTCGCGGCGCAGCATGGCACCGACGAGGCTCATCTGCACGGTCTGGACGTTTTGTCCGCAAACCAGAACGTGACGTTGTACACGACGCTCGAGCCCTGCGGGTTACGACTCAGTGGGAATAAGCCTTGCGTCGAACGGATCATTGACACTCGCAAGAGCGGAGGCGGGATTGGCAAAGTGATATTCGGCGCGAGAGAGCCGGGCACGTTTGTCAAGGACTCGAAAAGTCTAATGAGGCTGTATGAGGTGGGGGTGCCGTGGGAGTTTGTACCGGATCTACAGGATGAGATTCTTAAGGTCGCGAAGGAGGGTCACAACAAGCCCGTCAGCAGAGAGGCTCAGGGTCAGAAGGCGGGAATAGATGACATCTCGCCGGAGGAGAGGAGAAGGCAGGAGCAATTGCCGAGAAACCCGAAGAAGAGGATGATGGAGGTTGATGTCCCGCCTTAACGCCTCTTCAGGGACCGCATTTGAGTGGAAAGGGAACTCATTAGAGTCTTAGACGGTAGGGCAAAAGAGTGGGTGGGAATGTGGCTATGAGATGGAATGATGCCCATTGACCTATAGGTACAGATGGACGGACGGGGACGAACTCAAAAAGAGGATCGCTGCGTGAAGGGGAATCGTAAGTTGGCAAGAAGGTGCTCCTGGATAGGAGACTCGATATCAATATTGAGTATGGCTGCATACTATAAACTCCACTTCGATCCCAGTACAAGCTGATCGCTGGTCGGCACTAGTTGTTCTGTCGAGGCTGCTGAGGCTGCTGAGGCTGACAGTTGGATAGCGATGGTGTTGTAGATCAATCAAGATAAGACCATACTTTCAGCTATTGGTACGCTGGCGAGCTGGTCCCACTCCATGTCTTCCCCTGCCTAAGCGTTTTCATCGAGCCGCTCTCTTTCCGGAGCGCTTCAGGAACTTTGGGATACCAAGTTTCCCCAGATACCTTAGCACCGTATGACGCTTCCGAAAGGATTTTCTTCTCTAATCAATCCTTGCTTGCGTCAAACCTCTCCGTTTCACAGGCACATGGCTGGCCGTAAGGTTGTTCGTCAGTCGTATTTTGGTGCTGCTGATGCGGACATCTGAGCGTGGTTTCTTCAATCTCCTTCTGGCCACCATCACAGGCACCGAAGACTTGGTCACAAGATAGTTGGAAAAGGAACCGAGCAGAACTCCTTTGAGGGAACTTCGGCCACGAGTGCCGACAACGCAGAGGGTAGGTTCGAGTTCATCAATCTGGGAACCATATGTCAGTCCAACATCTTGCAGTCAGGAGACATTCAACTTACTGCACCAAGAATCAAGTGCTTCGGGCTTTTGCAATGAATGACTTCGATCATACACCTAACCTCCAGCGTCGTTTTCCGCACCAGCCTGATGAAAGTCTGAGTGACTGCCTCTACGCCTTTCAGACGTTCCATGTCCTTCTTGGACATGTTTCTTGCATCAACCGAGCCACTCAAGCTCGCGATTTCTGTTGCCGGAACGTACTTATTCTGGCTGTTCAGACCAACACTCGTCCCGCCGCCTTGCGTTGTTTGCCGAGTGAGTACATCCATCACCTCGGAAGCCGCCTTACCAGCTTGTGCACCTTCAGCGTGTAGGATATCCTTTTCAGCTTCGGTGGGTTTCCCCGCAGATTCATCTTCGATCGCATAAATGGCGAGAAGAGTATCGCCATTTCGTAACATCGTGCCAACCACCCATTCCATCGCGTATGTGGCTTCTGTACTAAGGTCGCTACACACAAGGTAGGTTCTGGATTGTCGGTGACCTTGGCCACCCTCGGCTTCTTGATGAAATTGAACCCAATTTCCACGCAAAAGGATCTGGACGTGCCGGTTGGCAACATTGGTGTCGAGGGGAGACATGTTTAGAGCCAGGCTCTTTGCTTTCCGAATAGCTGCCACTTCTTCGTCCTCGTCTTCGTGGGAGCTTACGGACTGGGACCGTGCAAAATTCGTTGGAGGATGTACCTCTGGTTTTTCAGCCGAGAAACTCTCTCCGGCGGGATCCGTTATTGAAATAGAAGGTTCTTTCGGTAAAGACGGTGTAGACGGAGTCTGTGGCAGAGGTGATGCTACGATGGTTGTCTCTGGCGGCTTGTTCTCAGCTGCTTCACCTGCCGAATACTTTCGTCTATCTGACCGACCTCTAGTCTCGTCATCGTCGCTGCTGGAATATTCGGCATCATCATCACTGCTTTCAGCTAACGCATCCTCTTCCCCTATCCCATCTGCGTGTATGCGACCACCACCCTCTTCTGAGTCCTCGGTGAAAGTGGAAAAGCTGCCAGATTTATTTGATAGTCGGCGGGTAGTATGATGATCCACGTTGGCTCCAGATCCCGTCGCCAAGGGGCCTGCGGACTTTCTTGGACTCAGAAGCGCACCCTGGGATGTATCAGACTTCCTGCTCCGTGACGAAGGAGACCTCGAATGGCCACGTGCAGCACCAGCATCTTTTACAGGTTTTCCGCCTGGCAGACCTACGTACAACTTGGAGAAGTCACCGGTGATGGCTGCTGCCATGGCCGGACTTGAACCTTGCCGCGGTCTCTTGTTCTCTGTTTCCAAACGCGGGAATGTTCCTGCGTTCGAAGGCACGTATATTGAAGCAATGTCCGAGGGGTCTTTCTGCTTTAAGCCAATGTTCGAGGTCTCGAGGGTAGGAAGACCAGCTGGCCGGTTTACTTCGGAGACAGCACGCTGTCGTGTGGCCGACGGTTGAGCTTTTGTGAGAACGGGGGAAGTCGACTTGCTCGAGTGTGGAGAGGTGTACGTAGAGGGGTCTGAAGGGTCAAGTGCGCCAGACTTTCTTGACTGAGTAGGGCTCGTTATTCCGACTCCGATCCCTGCTATGGAGCCATGTCGGGGTGTGGGCGCATCGACGTATAGCCTGCTGTGACTGGGTGGAGGAGGAGTGGCAGTTCGAGCATGGGTGATTCTCGCCATGGGCGAAGGAGACCTCTTGTCGAGGGCAGCTAGGACTTCTCTGTTCTCTTCATCAAGTGAGTCCTCCAGGCTCATAGGAGCACGAGATCTAGAAGGTGGTCTGTCCATGGACGCAAAGTGGTGATGTAGCAGATACAAAGAGTAGATCAACAGTGTACAAAAAGATGCGACAAACTCACGATACTTCTTTGCTGCTCAGAAAGAATGGTTCATAAGAAAGACATTACTATGACAGTTTGAATCGAGGAGGTCTGTTCTCGAGTCTCTTTTGATTTAGTTAGTGCAGTCGCAGGCGAGTGGCCCATGTCATGCGATTTGGCATCTTGCATCTTGGCTTTCCGGACGGGAACCAGCAGCGACAGCCAATTGCGGGGGGAAGGTGGTGGATGGCAGCTGCACACAGCCTTCACGCCCAGAACTCACTAGGCATTTATTGGTGGCATGGGAAGACCGATCATCACTGGGTGATGGTAGGGGAGAAAAGGTGAAGGCGGGAGAGTTTTCGGGTAGAACAATTATGATGCATGTCATGTTGGTGGCGCTGCTTTGATCCTGTTAATAAGGAGGATCTGTTTTGTCTTGCTCCAGAGAGTCAGGAATGCTGATGTCTTCTGGTCCTGCTCATGGCTGGTGGGGTGAATCTTCTTATCAGCTATCAGTATCAGTACCTATTTTTGTCCACCTACGCCCGGCACGGGTACTGACAGCAACTATGGGTGATTGAAGAGTTGTGACCTTGCACGCCCGTCGCATTCGACACTCTTTCCGCCCTCTCTATGATCTAAAGCCTGGAACCAGCCAAAAGACACTGCATTGTTACCACTCAAGTTAGCTCCCGCCTGTACCCCTTGCCCCGAACTCATTCCTTCAGGTCAACTATTGGCCTAATAGCCTAACAACGTCATGCTGCTTGCTAGACATGTTCTTTTATGAGGCCGTACAAGCCTTCATTCGCCATGAGGTTCAGGTCTCTTCAAGGCCAACCCTGGCATCAGCCTTTAGACAGGAACTCTAAACCCGGAAATGGCTGACCTCGACATTCAGGCCCCGAGGTGCAACATCATGGAAGCTACAAAAAGCCCAGCCTTCCCGATTTCCAGCTCTTCGTTCACATTCTTCTCTGGTTGTCGCGAAGCTCTCGGTTGCCAGTATGGTGGTCTTCAGTGTTGCCGTCGTTTTTCTGACTCTACCCGCTTCCTGGATTGCGCTTGTGGAGGGTGGGAATAGTTGTGGAACTGATCAGAATCCCTCCTGCAAGGGGAACAGTGCATTCGAGTCACTCTGTTGTCCTTCTCCAAACGTCTGCTACTGGCAGAACAACGGACAGCCAGGTTGCTGTCCCAATGGAGAATCCTGCAATGGGAACTCTCCTTGGACCACGCCTACAACAACTTGTACTACCACACCTACAACGACGTGGTCGACAACGACGAGCTGTATGACCACAACACCTACCACCACTTGGAACAATTGCAATGAATGCGCTACCACTGTCACCTCTCAAGTGGTCCCGGTCTATACCACTGTGACCCAGAACGCCGCTCAGGCTTATACCACCGTCAATGGGGTTATCTACGTGAACGCCGGTCCCAAATCAGAGTTCTCGACGATATTGACAGCGATGATGGCCGGCCTATCTGCCTTGATATGCAACATATTCGGAGTATAGGACATACAATCTCAACCCCTGCACGGGCCATACGACTTGGCTTGTGGCGACACAGGCCTGATGAGACCGATGATTAACGATGATGATCATTTAACAACACATAATGAATGGATATCTTTCAAATCGCTCAAACTGTCTGTGTCGTAGGAAAACTCGGTACAAATACTTTTCAACAAGCGTGGCAGGATAGCGATACTGGGCACAAAGTGTGCCGGCACAAATGGCAGGCTAAAACTGCTAAAAAGACGTCGCTATCGTTGGCCCTGGGTTTACTGAACAGAGGGCCCCTCTCCTCCTTAGAATGCATTCGTTACACGTGCGCAAAGCATGACATCGTTACTCATCCCTGCGTAACCCACAAGCATGGTCAGTCATTGCCCTAGTGCTAAACTTGTCAAGGGAGATGGTGGGAGGTGACCGAGCTGCAAGCCATTGTGTCTCAACTTACCTGCGTAGAAAAAACCTGGATTACCATCCTGTTCTCACAACCTCGACTGCTCCTGGTAATTGTGCTCATATTCACTTTCAATCCACGAAATTGTGATTCAAACCGTCGGTGGGAAGTTGCGTTTGGGGTTTGTGTGCGGTCTAGGACGATGGAAAGGGGTGGACGTGATAGGACGATATTGCAATGTGAGCTGACGCCCACTGCCAGCGGCTATAAGAGGTCTGAAATGCCTGCGGACTGGCCGTGGGAATGTCTCGAAGATTGTGGGCGGAAGAGCAGGGGGAGGTTGAAGACGCATTTGGGTAGACTCTTTGATTACTGGTGATGTTTAATGATACACCACAAGCTGGAAGTCTGCTTCGAAGCAGCTATCAAGATAACGTGAATAGCTCGATGACCGACGATTGCTTATAGGGAAAATTGTGTAGACAGAAAATCCGGCGAGATAAGGCAGAGAGTTGAAGAAATATACCTTAGTTCTGAAAGCATGGAGTGGTGGTGATGTCAATCCGTCCCGTGTTCGATCTCAACCCCAGATCGCTTCACGTCTGCGGATCGGAGTGCACTCCACCTCAAGGGTCTTGGATAAGGGTCGAATCGGTCGATGGTTGAATGGAGGCCTGGAACTTTGCCTGTCTCTGAAGGGGACTGGCCTGCGATATTCACCTTTTATACTATTCTCTTGACTGGATCACTTATCATGACTATCAGAAGGAGTGTGAGAGAGAAAGTTATCCTCCGTCCTGCTGGTAAGAGTCGTATCAAAACGTTAGGTACGTGGTCGATGATCCCTGAATGATTTCATGCTTGGTCGTGTTAGCATATCGTTCCTTCACCTATATCTCGCATTCGATATGAACACCTGCAAGTAACGGTGAAATGAAGTGAGCGGTGAAACAAGAGGAGAATGACGTAGGCTCGGCACAGGGAACGCGTCCTTCAGTTTCGAGGCGCGTTCCACCTTAATTAAAAGTCAGGACTCACGTGGGCGCAGGTCGTCTTCAATTCTTGCTGACATTGACAGCCTTTTTCAATATCGGCATTCTCTTGCTTCCTTCTTAAACACGTTTCAGCCTCCACATACTCTGCACAGTCTTATACAACTTCTTCCACCACCAAACATCTCATCATGGCACGTAAAGCCCAGTCCAAACCAGAACCTGTTGAAGATCCGGCGGCGCAAGAGGGCACTGATGCCGAGGAAGAAGACGTTTCGGTGACAGATCCTCCTACGGTCGAACCTTACGATGTTCTTCAAGTCCCCAAGACAGCAACGTCTGATGAGATCAAGTCGGCTTACCGCAAACTTGCCCTGAAGCACCATCCTGACAAAGCCCAGCCAGAGGATCGAGAATCTGCGCACAACAAGTTCCAAGAGATCGCATTCGCATACGCTATTCTTAGCGATGAGCGTAGACGCAAACGCTACGATGTCACTGGTAACACTGCAGAGAGTGCGAACATCGAGGATGACGACTTTAAGTGGGCCGACTTCTTCCGAGAGCAGACCGCCGCTATGGTGAATGCAGACATGATTGAACAGGTGAAACGCGAGTATCAAGGGGGTGAGGAGGAGAAGGCGGACGTGCTGGCAGCCTACGAAGAGGGCGAAGGCGACATGGACGCGGTATTCGAAAGTGTCATGTGCAGTGAAGTTTTGGCGGACGAGGAGCGTTTCAGACAGATGATTGATGAAGCAATCGGCAAGGGCGAGGTACAGGCGCATGAAGAATATACCAAGGAAGGAAAGAAGAGCCGCGCCAGAAGGCGAGCAAATGCGAAGCAAGAAGCGCAAGAGGCTCGCGAATACGCACGCGAGCTTGGAGTGGAAGACAAGTTGTTTGGGAAGAAGAGTGCCACAAAGAAGAAGGCCAAAAAGGCAGAGGATGATACCGATGCGCTGCAAGCACTTATCCAGCAACGCCAACAGTCCCGCGAGCAGAACTTCTTCGATGACCTGGAGGCCAAATATGGTGGAAATGCGAAGAAGGGCAAGCGGAAGGACATGGATGAGCCATCAGAGGAAGCATTCCAGAAGAATGCAAAGAAGGGCAAGAAGAGCTCAAAGGCTTGAGCCAAGCACATATGCATTTACGGCTGCTTGCATTCTGCATGATATGATTGCATAGTTTTCAACAAGCGTGGCGTTGGGTGCTGTGGACTTTTGCTTACATGAGGGGACTTTCTGGACACCAAAAGCATCTGGGGATAACATGCCGATGAAGCTGCGCAAGCAGGCGTCCGGCTCTCATTTGAGCGGGCTAATGTTGTGCTGGCGTCTTTTGAGCAGTGGCAGTGGCGCACGAACGATGGGATGGGCTCTTATGCGTGCTGATTCTGTCAGATGCGTATCTACAAGTAGAATATCACAGAGGTCCACGGACAGCAAACCCGCCTTTCTATTCCTGTCGTCCGTTATGTCGATATGACAGCGAGATGGAATAAACCTTTAAGCACGGTCATACACCGCAGGCAGTATTTCCCCGCACATTTCGATGGCCAATTGTGTCGCGGAGGATAACGCGACAATCGCATACTTCCCGCATCAGATAATGACGAGTCAGGCGTGGTGTAGATGACTGGTGATAGTATAAGACGAGTTCTCAATTTCACCAGATGATAGACAAACGGCACGGTCCACAGCCATGTATCCGCTCCGGCTTTCACCCGTCCGGGGCCCGGTCTGAACCATTTTCTTCTAGAGGTGGAGCATGGAGATAACTAGCAGATAGAACGAAACTAAGGAACCGAGAAAATTTGTGGTGAAGCACGGAATTGAACAGTCTTTTGATGCATGTTGAGATGGAGCCTTCACAAAGAATAGTGATCGACTGACAGAACAGATGGCTACGGAAGATGTGATGGAGTGAGAACAAATCAACATGATGCGGACGCGTATTGTGTTAGACCCGGTACTCGCCTACGCGGAAATAGTAAATTGTTTGCGGAGAATACAGGACGCACTTGGTCCGTGTCGTCCTCCATGCACAAGAACCCTGGAGGAGAATCCCAGAGCTGTTCTGGAAGAGATGATCAGATCTTCTGTGTGAGGTTTAAAGTGGTTGCAGCCGACACCACGTCTATTCAGGAGAGACAGCGGGAGGCTGAAGACGGTTATGGCCAACTAACTTATCGGAAGGTGGGCATTCTTTGAACTTAGCAAGATTCCAAACTTGACAGACAAGGGAATTAAGACCCCTGTTTGTCTGGTTAGCGATGCCACGCCCACAAGGTGATGATGATGATGACTGTGGATGGAACGGCATGTGGCTCGCCTACGGATTTTAGGGACTGGAAGCCCTCTATTCCTTCAATTGCAAGCCACTGCGGGAGCGATAGCCCGGTTTTTTCTTTAAGCATGTCTCTGCCGCCAAACAGAAATAATGTCAAATGTCAGATTGGCCATCAGCATGCGCCGGTTGCCAATGATGTGAGTGAATCCTTGAAAGGTTGGCACATGAGGACAGAGAACGATTGGATGATGCGCCTTGGGACAGGGAAAAAGGAGTCATGTTTGTTCGGTACAGGGAAAGGAAATGTTCGGCAAAGAGTACAACCAAGCAAACATTCAACGTAGAGGGTCGATGTTGCGATATAGCAGGGATGATGAATGGAAAAGGTAGAAAGAAATAATAATGGATGAGGACCAAAATAATGAATTGTTTGGCGCAAGTCCTGGTTCCTCAGTTGTCAGGTCTTCTTCACTCTCACTTCTCACTTGAAATGAGCCACTCGAGGCTTGGCACGATTTTTTTCTAGCAGTAGAAGACCCAAGTCGCTCTCTTACTCCCGAACTGCGCTTTTTTGCCTGCAATCCCTCACATTCAACCCCCTTAACAACTTTCCACATCTCCCTCTTCATCGCAAAGAGGGTTATTCGGCACTGTCAACTTCTCAGTTGTCGTGCCTCTCATCTTTCTCTCCAGCAGGGATCGATCTTTCCGCCGCAGCAGAGCTCCGATCGTACTCGTTCGGAACTGCCTGCGTGTTGTGAATCTCCTCTCAGGTTTTCCCGGGAAATAAAAAAAGACCACCGGCACCTCACACTGCCACCAGCACAAAGAGCGGCTTCCGTTCACTCGAGACAGTCGCCGCTTCGTGGTCAAAAACCCGGAGACATCATCATCTTCTATCGCTCATTCACCTGCAGGTTCGGGCGACTTATCCAGCCAACGCTGCGTTTGTCATCCCGCTTCGTTTCAGCCTTTCAGTCAACCTTGCACACTTTGGCCTGCGCTGCCTAGGAAATCTTCATCTTAATCTGATGACATCCTCTCCTCCGCAGTCTACCACGAGTCGATCAAAGCCTGCTGCGTCTGCCACTGGCGCACAAAGCTCAAACCTTGCGAACGGATCGAATTTGGCTGCTCAAGGCCGAACCTCGTTTCCATCCGCCACCAATCCTTCCGCGCTCAAACCAAATGCATCGGAGCCCAACAAAATGTCAGCAGCAGTTGGAGGTGCTCCCCCCACACACAATCATAGCGAGTCTGTGAACGGAAGAAATCCCACCATACCTGCGATCCCGTCTGTCAACGGGAATGTGTCTCTGCCAGATTCTACTAGCAAGCCTTCTATGACAGTCACACCTGCAGGCGCTACAAGCTTTACAGCCAACGGAGGCGCACCAGGCGGTCCTCAGAACAAGCCTGGAATACAGTTTGGCTCAATAGGAATGGCAAACGCAAATTCTCCTGCAATGGGCACGCCTTCCTTGGCTCTTCAAAACTCTTCCAACCTCAGCGTTGCGGGTTTGAACCCTGGAGCGACATCGCCTTCCAATTCTCCATCTCCCATTCCTCAGCCAGCCGTTGTCAGTGGAGGACGACCTCCGTCGTCATTCCAAGGCCAGGGTAATGGTTACACTTTCGGACAGATGCCAACCCCCGCCGATCCCTCGGACCCAAGCGTAAGATAACCATGACAGCGTTGTATGAGAGTTTTACTGACTATAGCAGGTTTTGTCTCGTCCTATGTCCCAGCTGCAGTTCGGTCCTCAACAAGAACACATGAGACGAGGCTCCTCCCAATCCGTCCATAGCGATGTCGGTGGCCCTGGTCTCCCGACCGGTCCTGGTCGCGGTGGCTATCAAGGACAAGGCGGCCGTGGTCGAGGTTTCAACCCGTCATATCAGCAACCTATGCAGTATTCTCCTCACCAATCTTTCCGCCCTCCATCCAACGGTCGCGTGATGCAAGGTGGATACCAAGGCAGAGGCCAACAACTTCCCCACTATCAAGGCTCACCAGCGATGGGCACGCGCAGCCCGGCTCTCGTCAACGCTACGCCCGGAACTCCGAATATGAACCCGTTGCATATGGTCGGCGGCATGCAGGGAATGCCCGGACAACCCAATGGATACTATATGGGACCCCAACATGTAAAGAACCACCCAGTGCCGTTTTTCCCTTCCCGTGATACCGCAAGAGACAGAGGCAAATCTACGAGAGCCCGAGGCCGTGGTACCCGTCAAGCTGGTCGCGGCAGAGGCGATGGTAGAGGTGGACCAGAGAGAGGACCCCGTTTCAGCAGAGATCCCGCCTCTGACCACTACCGCCCAGAATTTTCGGGTCATCCCACTGTTTTGCAGCCCCCCAAGATTTTCCCCTTTCCAGATCTTTCTCCCGAAAGCGGTAATTTTGAACATTTTCTGACTAAGAGAGCACAGGGCTTCGGTCTCCCCACTCAAGCTGATCCTAGTATACAGATGCTGTACCAACAGCAGTACTATGGACCAGGTGGCATGCAGGGTCAATACCCTCCTCAATACATGCAGCCACAATCTCCCCGCCCTCCCTTCCAGCAGAACGCTTATGCGCCCAACATGCAGCCTGCCTACAGCAACCAGGGCGCACCTCCATCGATGTCGAGACAATCTTCTCAGATGTCTGCGCCTGAGCGGCCAGGCTCGAGTATTGGCCAACAGCCACACACACCGGGACCTTCTGGGCCTCCGCAAGCTGCTCGCACTCCCAGTGTTTCGGCGCAGAAGCCTAGTTACACAATTCCCCCAAAGAAGAGTGCGGCCATTATAATCAAAAACACCGCAGGCGAGGTCGTTTCTTTCGCTAAGCCTCCAGCCTCTCCAGCAACTGTAACGCCCGTCGCGGCTACAGTTGTTCCTCCTCAACCAGTGCCCACGCCTCCCAGTCGTACAGCCAGTGCCGCTGACAACGCGCATAATCGCACCGACAGTGCCGCCGCGAAGACGGCTGAAGAAGCCAGGAAGTCTATGCAAGAAGCCATTGCCAAGAAGATTGCCGAGGACGAGGCTAAGAGCAGGGCTGAGAAAGAGTTGGCTGAGAAGGCGCAAATGGATCAAGAAGCTGCAGAAGCCGCCGAACGTGAGGCTGAAGAAGCCAAAGCGAGAGCCGATGCACTTGAGAAAGAAGCTGCCGAAGCCGAGGCCCGTAAAGCTGAGGAAGACGCTCAAGCAGCCAAGGCCGTCAAAGAGGAGAAACCGGAAGAGCAACAGGAAGACAAGCCAGCGCAGCAGCCGGAAGAGAAACCTCAGGAACAGCCGGAAGAGAAACCAGAGGAGAAATCGGTGAAGCCAGCTGAAGCCGAAGAAGAGGAGATTGACTACGATGCGATCGAGGCTGAATTGGCAGCACAGGAAGCCGAGGAAGCACGTCTAGAGGAAGAATACAACAAGAAGAAGGCTGCCAAGCTCGAAGCCCAACGAAAGAAAGAGCAAGAAGAGGCTGCTGCCTATGAAGCCAATATGAAAGAAATGGAGCGCAAAGCTGAAGAGGCGGAGCTTGCTCGCGAAAAGGAGAAGGCCGAGGGGGCATCTGGTGATGAGGGTAGCAAGAAGATGTTTGCCGAGCTCAAGGCCAATCCTTTGGGTACTCCTGCCTCGACCGAGAGTCCTCCTGCTCAGACCCCTGCAGAGAGTGGTACTGCTACTCCCGTTTCAGATGTCTCAATGCCGCCTCCAGCAGCAAAGGCTCCTGCGAAACGTGGCAAGGCCGCTGAACTTACTCTTGACACGAAGAAGCCAATCGAGCCGCCTGAGCCTAGCGCCACATTCAAGTCTCTACAAGCGTCTCAAAAACTGGATGATCTATCCAAGGTGTCGTACCCGACAGACATCACAGCACCTGACTCTTCATTGAACGCCAATGCCGCGGCTGACCGCAAGTTCAAATACGACAAAGAATTCTTGCTGCAATTCCAGGATGTGTTCAAGGAGAAACCAACATTAGACTGGGATCTCCGGATACGGGACGCTTTGGGTGACGGCGATTCTTCTGCTCGCGCCGGTGCCTCTGCCAGAACGCCTTCAGGAATGGGCAATCGCAGTGCATCTTCTCGTGGACCTCCACCCATGAGCAACTTCGGCGGACCCATGGGTAGCTTTGGTGGTGCTCGTGCCAATCTACCTCCTGGCACAACCTCTGAACAGCGCTTTGCTGCCTCCAATGCTGCACGTGGCACGGCAAGCAGCAACCCCTTCGCTCAATTTGGCCGGCCTGGCCAGATGCCGCCTGCCATGGGACGCACTCCCTCCAACAATCCTCTTGGTCCTATTCCTGGCTCTCCACGGATGGCTGGTGGTGCAAGCCGAGGCGGATCTCGTGCCGAGAGCAAGCGCAAGGGGAACACTAGGCACAACCACGTCGACGAAAAGGCCATGCCTCTTACCGCCGGCATGAATATTGGGACGCTCGAGGTCTCATCCACCGGATGGAAGCCTCGTAGTGTTGGCCAGAGTATCGTCCCTGGCCCTGCCCTTGGTGGTGAAGGCTTGATGGAGCCTGATGTGGTGCAGCGCAAGGTCAAGGCCGCTCTCAACAAGATGACTCCAGAGAAGTTCGACAAGATCGCAGATCAAATCTTGGAAATCGCTGCCCAATCCAAACACGAATCGGACGGCCGTACCTTGCGCCAAGTCATTCAACTTACATTTGAGAAAGCCACCGACGAAGCTCACTGGGCACCTATGTATGCTGCATTTGCCCGCAAAATGTTGGAGAGTATGAGCCCTGATATCCGAGATGAGGGCATCAAGGACAAGAATGGCAATGTCGTCACTGGTGGTAATCTATTCCGCAAGTATCTCCTCAATCGTTGTCAGGAAGAGTTTGAGCGAGGGTGGAAGGTCAATCTTCCACCGCAACCTGAAGGGAAAACCGAAGAGGTCATGCTTTCGGATGAGTATTACGTCGCTGCTGCCGCCAAGAGACGTGGCTTAGGTCTGGTCAGATTCATCGGTGAGCTGTTCAAGTTGTCAATGTTGACAGAGCGTATCATGCACGAGTGTGTCAAGAAGCTCGTCGACTACGAGGGTACTCCTGATGAAGCAGAAATCGAGAGCTTGACAGGCTTGCTGCGCACTGTTGGTAAACAGCTCGACAGCCCTGAAAGCAAGGGTGCCGGACGTATGGACGTCTACTTTGAACGCATCAACGCGGTCGTCGCCCTTCCAGATCTGCCGAGTCGTTTGAGATTCATGCTGATGGATATTATTGACCTTCGACGGAAAGGTTGGGTCTCCAAGGCAGACGACAAGGGTCCAAAGACTATTTCCGAAATCCACGAGGAGGCCGAGCGAAAGAAACAAGAAGATGAGCTCAGAAGAATGGCTACTCAAGGCGGCGGCCGTGGTGGTGGCAGACTACCCATGGGTCGTGGCGATGCCCGAAGTTTCAGCAACTTTGGCGGTCAAGTGCCGCCACCGGACAATTCAAACCGTGTTGGAACCGATGATCTTCGAAGACTTGGAAACCGCAATGCTCGCAATCCAAGTCACACCGGAACTGGCTCGCTCGGGCCTCCAAGTATGCTCAGTGGACGTACCAACAGTGGCCGTCGTGGTCTTGGACCGGGTGGCTTGCTCGGCCGTGGAGACGACAGTAACACAAGCAGCCGGACTGGAACACCACCAGGTGGAAAGGAGAAGAAAGATGAGTCCAGCACAAATGCTTTCAGGTAAGACTCGGCTCCAGACGCCGCGATGAAGTGATACTAACTTTGCTACAGTGCTCTCGCCGCGCTTGAAAATGAAGCACCTGGTTCACCGCCATCGAATCCCGCATCTCCTCCCACACAAAAGTCGCAGCCGAATATCGAACCCGAACAGTCGTCATCGGCGGACAAGAATACCCAATGAATTCGACAGTTCGATCGAAATTGTACAACATAATACAATGAAGTCACTAATATTCGACGGCCGCTTGTGGGGAGGTTGTGAAGATGTGCATTGATACCCGGCGTGAGCCACTATGTTTAGCATTTACAGCACAGCGGACCACTTTTGCTCTGGACCCAAATCTTCAGCCATTGAGTTCACTCCAGAAGACTTTCGATTCGACCCGACAGCGATAGAGAGTGTGTTTCACGTCGCATACCTTGCGTCTTCATCTACTGGTTGGGTGGAGCATTTTCGGCGTTGTGTCTTATTATCATTACACAAAAGTGAAGAAGCGAGCAAAGAAGGCATGATGGCTTGCATATTCTCCACGCTGCTGAGCTCCTTTCTGGGGGATGAGGAACTTTTTATTGACATGCTTTCTCATCATTAATGGAGAGAGAAGGAGTGCGTGGTGGGAAGAAAAGTGTTTTCAGAGGTGGGAAGAGGCATGGAGACACAACGAGCATGCCAGGCGATCAAGCGTGGATAATATTGTGCCTCGCCTCTACCATCGGTTGCTTCGAAAGTTGTCGTTGAGGTTAGTGGGGTCGAGTACACCAGGCGAGAGTGATTGTCTTCTGTATTGTACATTGACGAATTCCAAAGATCAAGTTACGTTTATCCATGTTTCATTTCAGGCGTGCCCATAATCATGAGACTTACCATTACTACTATGTTCTGGGAGGATCCTATCTTGCTCGTGACTGGAAAGCTTCGCCGGCCGCCTTTGCTTCTTTCGCTGCCGTTCTCCTGTACTCTTCCTCGACCTCATATTCCTTGTTGATCAATCTTGCATGTCTGTCTTCTCTCTGACACCTCTGTGCTTGCTTCAGTTTCCTCCTGGTTGCGCGCTTATTCTCCTCCTCCTTCTCCCCTTGAGCTTCCCGGTGTACTTTCATGAGTTGGGACTCTGATAGAGTCCAAGGCTTCGAGAGGGTCGACTTCAAGAAAGTGGTGCGGGAGGCGATCAGAACCATCTCATGGTTGGTGTCAGAGACGATGGACAAACGGAGTAGCGTGATCTGACGTGAGGATCGAAACGTCGACAGCGTGCCCTTGGCTTGCACGACCACTCCAACGTCGAGCGTCGCAACGGCCTTTTGGAGAAGTTCTTCCTCTGTGGGCTCGCTCGTTGCGGACTGATGGTGCGGATCGGACTTGGGTGCATTTGCGTTGTCCTGCTTCTCCTTTTCGGGCTTCGGACAAGTCACGTCGATGGTGGCACCGCTGCTGTCATCGATGGTGAAGAGCCAGAACTTTTCAAAGTATTGTTCAAACACCACGATCACACCGACCACTTGGACGAATTGAATGGGGTGGTTTAGGTAAAAGAGTAGGAGTGAAGAGGAGGAGGCAGCATCGTGGCGATGGTGGTGGTCCGGGCGATCATGTCGGGCAGCATTTGTGGTTATGTCGCTGTATCGGTCGTGAGGTTTGAGGACGTGGTGTATGTCGCGGGCGGTGAGTTTGACCCATTTCGACCAGGTGTCTGATGCGTTGAACGAGTAGGCCGGATAAAATGTTAGATGGGTGGAGGAGTCGGGCAGGCTGGTAACATCATGCGGGCAAGGGTCGTGGTCGGGTTTCTGCATTCATTTGGAACATTAGGTGTCGAGTGTATGGTTGCGATGTCGACCAAAGTACAGTACTTCCCCGCCAGCACAGAATAATTGCTCAACGGAGCGATGTCGCGTCCGGCAATACGCGCCATGAGAAAGAAACAAAGTACGGCGGTTGTCCGGCACGGCTAATACGGCACGTAATCACGGTAATAAAAATGTAATGACAAGCGTGATGGGCATCCTACCTAGCATCCTCACACAAATCTTGCACCTTACAGTCATGGCCAATACCAGGTTACAGCCATTGCCGACCACTGGAGATTGTGCAAATGGCAATCAACATTGTCCTTCCGCAATCGCAATCGGTCCTTCACCGACTTCGCTTGTCCTGTTTTGTTCTTTCTACAATTTCATCATATCATGTCGACTCGTTGTTGAGCGTTTAATCTTCCCTCTTTGTAATTCCTCTTTGAAATATTCACATAATCTATCGATGATCTCAGACAAAGTTTCATGTCACCCAGCCAAGTCTTCACCCATGAACCGAGTGGAAGGCGTCATTAGCCTAAGAGTCGCCCAGCCCAATTGGAGAAAACCTTAAGTGGGCTTGGGATTGATGTCGAGCGGTACCACCACTCACCAACAGCACTCGGATCGTCATGCTGTCGAGTTGCAATCAACGTTGACCGACGACAAGTGTCGATTGGGAGAAGCACAGCCGCAAAAGTATGGCATTCAAACAGATGAAGGCGCTGCATCAGGCTCGTCCGAGACTCTTGGATCCCAACTTGCCACCCACAATGATGGCGCCCTCGAGAGGACACCCACGGCGCAAGACTATCCAGCCCGACCTGAGCAAGCCCAACGAATGGTGACGACTGCATCAGCAGCCGGCCCAGTCCATTCGGTCTTCACCCCGAATCAGAAACGATTCATAGTCTTCATGGCCTCGTGGGCAGGATTCTTCTCGCCAGTCTCTGGCCAGATATATTTTCCCGCCCTGGTTCCTCTGGCCAACGACTTACACGTTTCCAACTCCCTCATCAATCTGACATTGACGTCGTATATGATCTTTCAAGGCCTTGCGCCGACATTTGTGGGAGATTTTGCAGATGCTGCTGGACGGCGTCCTGCATATGCTGGTATGCCTCTCGATTCCCGTGCGCACTATTCCCTGCGCTAACGAGTCCAAGTTTGCTTTATTGTTTATCTTGTAGCCAACATTGGCCTCGCTTTACAGGACAGTTATGCTGCTCTTTTCGTCCTCCGATGCGTCCAGAGTACAGGTAGCAGCGCCACTATCGCCATGTGCAGTGCCGTGGTATCCGATGTTGCCACTGCCGCCGAAAGAGGGAAGTATATGGGCTTTACGCTCGCAGGGTCGCTGTTAGGCCCTGCTATAGGGCCTGTCATCGGTGGTGTTTTGGCCCAATTCCTTGGATGGCGCGCTATATTTTGGTTTCTGACAATCATGGGTGCAACGTTTTTGATCATTTTTGCAATCTTCTTTCCCGAAACAGGTGAGATATACCAGCCATAGTACGCACAGGAAGGGTGACGACTGACCTCTATGCAGCGCGCAGTCAAGTTGGTAACGGATCCATACCACCAAAGGGCTGGAGCATGTCTTTGATGAACTACATGGCCGTCCGAAAGGCTCGGAAACTCGGCCAAGATCAACAATCCACGGAGCATGCGCAAGGCGTCTCTCCGACGAACAAAAAGACCAAGTTGCGCTTTCCCAATCCTCTACGTTCAATGGCATTGATTCTCGACAAGGAGAACTTTCTCCTGCTCTTCTACAATGCCTTCCTCTTCGCATCCTTCTACGACGTCACAGCTTCGATACCCTCACAATTCGAGGAGATATACAACTTCAACGTGCTCCAGATCGGTCTTTGCTACATTCCATTCGGAGTTGGGTCTATGTGCGCAGCACTGGTCAACGGGCAGCTGCTGGACCGCAACTTTGCCCGCTGGTGCAAAATGCTTGGGGTCAAGATCAGGAAAGGACGGAATCAAGACCTGAGCGACTTCCCCATCGAGAAGGCAAGACTACAAATTGCCATACCAGCTTCGTATAGCGCAGCGATCATGGTGTGCATCTTTGGCTGGATCATGGATGTCAATGGTCCACTCGCCGCGATACTGGTCGTGCTCTTCTTTGCTAGTTTCAGCATGTCCATTGCGTTCAATGTGACGAGCACGCTGCTTGTCGACTTTTACCCGACAGCGCCGGCTACGGCCACAGCGGCGAACAATGTCGTCAGATGTCTTTTGGGGGCTGGAGCTACGGCTGCAATTCTTCCGATGATTGAAGCCATGGGCCGGGGATGGACGTTTACGTTTTTGACGTTGTTCCTCATCGCCACGTCGCCGATGCTGTGGATCGTTTATTTCCGTGGGATGACGTGGCGGGGCCAACGGAACGCGAGAGAAAAGAAGGCTCGAGAGGCCAGAGAGGAGAAGCTGAGACGGAAGAGTGGTGGCGAGAGTGGTTCTCCCTCACCGGAGGACACTGTGGCTGGGCAAGAGAAGACGCCCATGGGTGGAAATCTGCCGGAGATGGTGGGCGTCGTCGAGAAAGTGAGGGAAGAGAATCAAATCGCAGACAAGTCGGGAGAAACAGTCAGCAAGAAGAATGATGGAGTTCATCAGGATGTCGAAGATGAGGGCCACCAGGATTCGATATATAGGACTTTGTCATATCATTCTGAGTACTGAATGTCAAAAGATCTCGGATCTGTTGGATGCGTGCAAAGAAGCTGGACACGGCGTAGCAACATTAACTATCTTCAATGGTCATGGTGCAAACGCCCCTGGTTAATGCTTGGGACTTTGTGGAGGAAATTTAGCTTGCTCCAGGGGCCACGTCCACTATGTGCGAATGAGTTGGTTCGCTAATAATTGGTTCATTCACCTCTTGCTGCTCGTATGCTTACAAGATCCGTTCCAGCCAGACGTCTCCGGACCCGGAAAGCCATCGCCGTTGCATCGTGCGTTCTGGGGCAATCTTCAGAAACGTCGGAAGAAGCCGTCGCCGCAATTTTGACGTCAGGCTGACCGGTCATTCGTGATCAAATCGCTGTGTTTGAGCACTCAGACTTCCCGATAACGACACTCCTGGCGGAGATCCTTGGGGCTGTTATAGAACTCGGTATATTTGTAGGCATCAGAGTACATTCGAAACATCAGCAGCAACGCCAAAGGATGAGTGAAAGTTGATTAGGCCTAATGTAGACCCTGGAAACAACCTGAAGCTATTTAAAGGGTCCCACCGATATACGGTGCTAGCGCATGGCTATCGTCCCCGATTGGTTGCCCCTTTTTTGCGGCATGTATTATGGCTCCAGTGCTCCCCCTTGAATCTACGAAAGTTCGACATCAACCACAACATGGAGCGAGAAGCTGATGGGAAAGACGATCCGGACAACATTACGATGCTCTTGAAGCGAGAAATTGAGGCTCGGTTCACGAGGTATTGGCGGGACTCCGCCGTGATGTAAGTATGAATGTTATCGGCTTATCCCATCCACCTGTACGTAAGGCTTCGTGTTAAGCTGATTTGCGCGTTCTGGCTAATTGCCTACATGAACATCAATCTCACTAGCGTGTTGTATCGTTTTGTTTTGCTGTTGAACTTGATGTGCCCTCGCTGGTGCCTGTCTGTGCCTATCTGTGCCTGGCAGTGATGCCTATCTTGTGTAACATCGTGCTGTCCATCTCATTTTTCTCTCACCAGCTTCCCTGACTTTGAAAGAGTTCAGAGATTCGGCTGGTACTTCCGCATACTCTTCACTTGCAAGTCAGGCAACCATGAAGTCACCGCCATCCGCGAGGCAGGTACCCGTCAGTGAAGTCATATTGACGCCAAGTCTCGTGCATCTCCAGACATATATATTTGATCCTCGACCCTCTTTACCAACTCAACCCTCATCCCACCACCTCAAACAGACTGCACAGTCACACTCTCGTCCACACGCTCACCAACAAACCCAACTAGACCAACACCATCAAGATGACCGACAACGACAACCCAGGAAACTTCGCCAACCGCCCCAAGGAGGAAGTCAAGGAGATCGCAAGCAAGGGTGGAAAAGCCAGTCACAACAGTGGCTTCGCCTCAATGGATCCAGACAAGCAGGTAATTTGACTCTTATAGCACAAGCATACCCTCCTCTTGTCGACGATGAAGATGCAGACACTGACACATCGACTTTATAGCGCGAGATCGCTTCCAAGGGTGGTAAGGCTTCCAGCGGCTCGTTCGAACCAGGCGATGAGAGAGCCAGAGAGGCCGGCAGAAAGGGAGGTAAGGCTAGTGGTCATTCCGATGAATAGATCAGGTCATCAGCTGGTCAGCATGACCGGTAATCCAAGAGAAGTTGTGGGCGAGATTGAAATGACAGGCAATGAGGCAGTCGTCTTCTAGGGTCGCACCTCAATCTGCAAGGAGCTTTGCATGATGAATGCGGCTTGCATGTATCGTACAGCAACGAGCTGAAATATCACGAATGAAATACCACGAGAAGTGAGATATCCACTTCAAGCCATCATCATGTTTGTGTCTCTCCTGTTCCATGTTCGCTTTTTTATAGAGCACTGTCGGTGTCACATGCTTTTGTCTCGTCGTTCGGTCGGGTCGTCCTGCGTTTTCGTGCTTCATCTTCCTTCCATTCTGTGTCAAGTGTTCTCAGGTCACGAAGTTACACGGAACGGTGCGATCTCTGGGGTGGCTCGGTGTGATCGGAGGTTCTGATGGGGGCTTTCTAGGGCTATGAGAACAGAAGAAAATTTCTCGTAAGGCTGTACCTGAGAACAGTATGCCAGCGACAGACGGTGAACTCAGTCTGTGCCTGACGAGAGCCATGACACTCGAGGGCGTTGTTGCTGTAACCAGGTCAACGTGCGAGAAAGCTCAGGAGATCTTGGAGCACCAGATGGTAGTGGTCAGGCCTGACACGGCGGTAACCTGTCAGGACTTTGCACAAATGCTCGCTCGACGTTAAACAGCAGCTCAACACATAAGTCAAGTGTTCTTCAATGTTAACACCACCGGCATGCCTCCTCTTTTGTCACCGGCAGGACCTGCACCAGCCCCATATAATATGGCTCGGGCTAGCACTTGCTGTGACACTTGTGGACACTGCCCATGCATGTCATGGCACGCCTCCTAGCAGTCAAACATTGACCTTGGACTTGGGTACTTTTGGTGGACACTGTCCACAGCTGCTTCACCTATCTTTGAAGCTTTTATACAGCACGCCAGCTATGTACCGGGACCACGCCTGTCAAGGCACGATCTTCTGACCCAGGAGTCACTACTTGCCTGCAAGGTCTAGGTACCCAGGCGCAGAGGTCCAAATCTCAAACCAGTCGGACAAGACCCACAGACACCCAGGCTATCTGCCAATAGAGACGAGAAACGGAAGATATTTCCCCTCCCACGCACCGGCATGTACAGGCAGCCACCATTAGCTTCTCCAATTTCCACCTCCTTACGGCAAGGTGTGAATGCTGTGAACGAACAGGGGTACCGGCAAAGAATTGCTAGCACCTGAGTGTCCACAGCCATCATACGTGACATCGACGGCAAGTAGCTGTCGAAAGACGACCTGTGGCTTATCGAAGAGCCCGTCCAAGTGGTGATATCCGTCGTCTGTCCCAATAGTTGCTGTCTGAAATCGCGATACGAAGTATTGCCCCGATCCTCCACGAACTCTTTGCTGGGCATTGGCACTGACATGTGTTGTTCCAAAGGGCTTGCGCTCGATGTCTTGCGATTAAGCCCGGTCTGCCGTTCATGCTGTCTCCTTCGACAGAGGAGGTGCAACTGACACGAGTCGCGATGAGGGATTTGTGGGAAACGTGTCGATAGTAACGGGAAACCCAACGTTGGCTGCTTGGTCGCTTCGTATGGCGATGCTGAGGGATCTGCAAGAGTAACGGGAGTCCTGGCTGTTGACTGAGTTTGATCAAGAAGCGGCGAGGGTGGATCAAACCCAAAGTTTGCTGACGGCGAGAGCACTGGGCTGAGGATGTCCTCGTCCGGCGTCATCTTGCCAGACTGCACCTGATCCAAGTCCTGGAATTCGAGGGAGGAGACTGCTGTGTCCGTCGACAATTTGCGAGTATCTGCCTCATGGAGCTCCGAGACATCGAATCCCAGGCCTTCTAGTATATCCTTGGTGGTGATGTTTGCTTTGCAGCTGAGAACAAGGTTCCCAGGTAGACCTTCTTGATTCCGACAAGCCCAATACAGTCGTTGTAGGGCTTTGTCCATGATTTCGAGCATATGTATATCACTGACGAAAGTCAGTCAGCAACTTTATGAATCCTTGTGCGCGACACGAGCCGGAGACTGACTGATTTCGGGATTCTCGCCCTCTTCTCATAGTATATGTGCACTTGCTCCTGGTTTCGATGCACTTGCTGCATTTTGTAGCGCCGTTACACTGTTACTTCGTCAATCATTCTGTCTCAGTTCAGGACTAAAGCTTACCTTTGATTTCTTGATCCTGCAGCGGTCACAGGCACGAGGCGTTCGTCTTTTGGAGTGTTCGCCATCCTCCGAAACGCTGACTGACCGGCAATGTGGCATTCTCCTTACCAAGAGCTAACTCCGAGCCAGATTGAAATTCATAGTCTTTACTGCCTGTGCACAGTGGAGCGCCCCAACATTGAAGTATATAGAAGAATTGATGAGCAGGGTGGAGCAGCATCCTAGTTGCCTCAGGCTTGCAGCTTGATGTCACAAACCCAGCACAGATGCGGAAAATTCCAGTGCGTGCATGACGTTGCTAAATTGAACTGGTAAGAAAGAGACGTCTTCGCAGTCCATTGGGTAGGGACTTGAGCGGAAGGGCTTTCTCATGTCTAAAGGATGCACAAGCGTTTTGTTGCCACGGAAAAGGCACCCAAGATATAGCCCAAAGTTTAACAAGTGGTTAATGGCAGGCCTCGTCTTAGTACCGGACGTCTGATCCTAAGGAGCCAAGATGAACGTTGACCTGGGGAGACAAGAGGTAAGGAAAGAAGCTAGCATATAAAAAAGTCGGATTGATCTTCAAGTGGCTAGACATGGTCATCGGCATCGCGATTCGAGGTGTGGTCCTCGGCGATGATCAGGAGAAATTTTTGGGATATCGTCAAGTTCGTGTCAATGGACGGCCGTGCTTGCTCCAATCAATCGCTTTCCTGCCGTTCTTGATACGACTTGTGCAGCTAGGGACATTTCTCCCCGTGGCCCTGGATTGGTGCTTTGCTGCATTCAGTTTAGAGCTGGTTGGGAACTTGGGATTCGAGTTGAAACGCCCGTTCCTGGGGTACTTTTTCAGTAGCAGGTTTGATGATGTGCAGACGTCGCTTTCCGACCCCATGTGCAAAGGAAAAGTCACCCGTCCAACGGCAGTGAAGAGTTTTGATATCTGGGAGGTCGTGGGAAGTCTAATCCCGCAGGCGACAGCGTATCACACTCAGGCGTGCCTACAGGAAGGAGCCACCCAAGTTAAGCGCCCAGTCAGTAGCAGGAATAGGCTACTGTGACTCATGTTGCCAATCGGCTTTACCTCCCCCGTGGTACCAAGAAACTCGCCGCAGCCTTAGCACTTAAACTAGCTTGACAATGCCCTAACACGACCTGCGAGGCCCCTAGGCCCCTAAGCATACATCAAAATTTTGAGGCAAAGGGCATCTCAGTCGTTTGCAGGAACTAGGAAAGGAATGGAACTAAACGGTACTGCAGAAGTAGTACGAAACATGACAGCGCTCCGCTGTTCCCGACTTCAATACAACAAAGGCATCATCTCGCTATGCTATTTCCCTAAACACCATCAATGCATTGTTACATATCGCCACAACCTCCGAACGCCTCTGTACATGCAGTCATACAAGTAGAGGCTTCTCATGATAACAAGCACATAGCCTTGACACCCTCAATAACACCAGATAACATGCGCAAGCCATACGCTGACGAAACGCGTTCCATGACTCGCAATTTGGACCGAATCTCGCTCCGATCTGCGGTGCCAGTCCACTCTCCACCGCATGCGCAGTGATCACTGAAAAGGGAGTCATCACTCTGCAAAGTGCCGCATTTCTTGCATTTCAAGTCTTGCAACTGCCATCCCAGAAGCGACGCTTGTACCCTGGCAATCAAGCTCTCCTCCAGTGCGATCTTGTTGTACTCGCTCTGACAACTCAAACATCTCCAGGGCTTGTTTGTCGCATCCAATTCCCCGTTCTGGGCGTCAGGCAGGATGTCCTCATCTCGGCACAAGTCCAGGTCTCTTGTCATGGTACATGTGTCACAGACCAAGTTGTCGAACCTCAGGCTCGCACTGGGGTTTTCAAAACGAGCCTCTTGTCCAAACTCGCGCACATCGAATAATGCCAAAAGCTCTTTACGAAGCAGTCGTGCTTCGAGCTGAAGTGGCTTTGACAGAGACACAATCTGCATCAAGGATTTCACCAGCTCCAAGACAGGATTCCGGGGATGACGCTGATCCTGTGATTCCAAGGTGCCGCCTGGCAGAGACGGGAATGTCCAATCGCTGGCAAGTTCGGGATGGAGCAACTCTTCTCGCTGTCGCCGAATGAGAGCCGTGATCTGCTTCTTCAACGGTTTCGAAAAGTCATCTTGCAGGACAGTGGTAATCTCGGTACTCGTAGGATCTTCTGTCAAGCTAATGAATGCTGAAGGCACCTGTGTAGGCCGAGGTGTCGCCAAGGTTTCGTCCGACGAGCTGGATGGTCTCTTCAGATTTTGCATCAACTCGACGAATGTGATTACCCAGTCGTCGAACACAGACTGCAAGGGTAATGGCAGGAATTGAGATAGCTGCCAATGGACCACGGTTTCCAGGTTCGAGTTGTTGGTCCCTTCCGTAACAGCCTGAGTGCCTTTACCTCCGTAGTTGTATGCATCATACCAGATGAGTACGTCCCAATAATCTTTGACCTCGAGTCCGATGAAATGAAATAAGGGCTTTTGCTGGATCGACTTGAGAATGTATTGTGAGTACGCATAGGCATTCTCAACTTCTTGCTTCGAGGTCTGCAATAGCAATCTTGTCGGGCTCGCAAACACAACATGCGACCCAACTCGTCGGAAGTCGGTGATGAGTTGCTGCATTGCTTTCTTCGACATCATCTGCACATAGTAATGCAGATGTCGATCGTAGAGACATGATGCCGGCGCCTCTACCCACCGCACCAGATGTTGGACCATCACGTCGGCAAGACGGTTGCCGCGACAGGCTTCCGCCCACCATGATTTGACCATCTCTCGAAGGACCTCCAGCGCAGCTTGGGCAAACCCTCCATTTGACTTGGCCGTGCTACCATTAATGGCTGGCTCGTCATCACCTGCGGGATTGAATGCGACAGATTCTGCAGAACCTTCGAGATCGTTGATAATGGAAGACGTCAATATAGTGTTGATGGCGAGATTCTGAACCGAAACATCCACGCAGACAGAGGTATAGGCTCCTGCATTGTTGATAGACGGCATTTCTACGACCTCAGTGAGTTGACCGACGATATCGTCTCGCTCGTGACCAGCGTGGTCTGGACGTGGTTGATCGGACCACCACAGCACGACGTTGCTGTTCTTCAGCCGACGGGCATAGGCCAGATCAATGAGGAAGCGAGGATCGTCCTTTTCCAAGTTGCATAGCGGAACATCACCGTAACGAGCCAGCTCGATTAGATGTGCCAACCATCCGGCCACGTTGAGGTAGTGTGACATGAGCTGTTTGAATGCGTGTCCTTGCCAGCCCAGAGAAGGCAAGTCCGCATCGGCGTGTTCCATGGGCAGACACAATATTGGATAATCTCTCATGATCCGGATATCATGTACGAGCTGCTTGTGCGAAGTGGTCTGTAACAGGAGCATCGTGGGTTTCGACTCTTCCGTCCGCCACTTTTTGAGGATGTCGCTGATCTCAAGGTGGGCTTTTCGTTTCGTTGTCACCTGCGAGACCTTGAACTGTATGCTGGATTGGTACTCAAAAATGGTTTCCAGCAAGGCCTGCTCTTGGAGTTTCTGTCGATATTGCTCAGCATAGATCTTGTCGGCATTAGGAAGCTGGGCATCACGGCCTCGACTCAGAACGACGATGTTTGCCTCTGCTCTCGACGTCGAAAAGAGAGCGAATACATTTCGATCACCTGCGGCAACATGGTAGACGTAGACATAGCCTAAAGAGCTTGGGTCTTCCAGGTAAGTTGATTGCGAGGTGCTGCTTAGCAGTGCTGACAAGTCGAAGCCCTGTTCCAGTCCTTTTCCAAGTACACCCTTCTGGCTCTCATCGAAAGCGCACATGTTGCCTAGCTTTAGCATGGCTCGCAGGGATAGAGGCACCTGGCGTTCATAGACACCTTCGACACTAGGGTGATTGCACAACAGTGACACAGATTCTGCCTCACGCAAATACGTATCTTCCGGCATAGTCAGCTGGAAAAGATGCACAGACGGATGTCCGTTCGGCAGGGTGTGGTTGACCTTTTCGACTTCGCAGCCAGGAACCTCCACATTGGGTAGCTCATCAGCTTTCAGGTTGAGATAAAGTGTTCGGGGTACTTTGATGCTCAAGGAGTGTATCTTCTTGCCGATGACGACAAAGGCTGTGACCTCGCCAGGTGATTCTCCCTGACGCAGTTGAAGGACATGCCAGGTGTTGATGTACAGCATTTCTGCTTGATTCCGGAAGAAGCTGCTAATGGAGTCTGTTGCAATGTTCGGTCTTTCTCCAAATAGCTGGCGCCGCCTAGCCCGGGCTTGCTTCTGGATCTTCCATTTCTGCTTTTGATGCTGAAGCCAGCCACTGTAATCTTCGTCGTTTGCAGGAGCATCCGATGACAGTGCCGCATACGGGTCGACCAAGACTTGATTGATTGGTTCGGGAGCTTTCCGCTTGGATGGTTTGCTAAGACGCACTTGAGATTTGAGGTCAGCATCGAGAGCCTCCTCAATGTCGCCGCTCGGGGGAAGTCTGTGATCGAGGAGGTTCACAGATCGCTCTGCTAACGGCTTCTTGTCGAAGAATCCGGTGACTTTCTTCTGCTGGAGTTTGTCGTCCTTTGCTGCGATCCGTTTTTGCAGCCATTCTGGATGTGCTACACGAGGGACGGGATTCCGAATCTTCTGCAAGGCAGCTGGGATAGTGATAAGCTTCTGAATCACAGAACCTAGACGCTCCAGGTAATAGTCCCAGTCAATCACTGTTCTTGGGTCCATATCTGCTGGGTCCTCCTTCAGCCATTTGCGTAAGAAGAATCGCTTGACACCTTCCTCTGCAGAGAAGATCGCAACTGGAATCGCCCGATCGGTAACGGGAGTGTTCTTTGGTCTTGAGGAGATAATGTATTTACAGTTCAAACCTTTGTCCTTGATCATTTGTTCGCCCAAAAACTCGGCTAGGCGTTTCGCTGTGGTGATGGACGTCGATTTCTGCGCGCCATACTCCTCCAGAGTCTTGGCCATGCTCTTATTCTCGCAAATCAGGTCGATCAATTCCTCGTCGGCAAGTGTAGAGCCATGTTGGTGCAACACGTCAAGCCAGCGGTTCGAGACACGGGCAACAGCAGCATAGGTCTCAGCCAAAGTAGTGCCTTCCAGGAAGAATTTGAAGATTTGAGTCTGGAAGATCTTGATGAGTTTCAGCTCACCTCGGCGCTTGACCTCAAACCCTTTCAGTTCTGCGAGAGTCCCATCGTGGTTGAAAACAGCATATCTTTTCTTCAAATTCTTGTCCTCTTCTTTTGATGTCGGCAATATCATTGCTTTGTAAGGGCCATCGACCTCAAAGAAAATCGAGTTGTCGCTATGAGTCTCATATTTGAATGTCGCAGGGTCGACGAGTGTCTGATATTGATGGTTGGTGTATCGGGCATGCACAAGATGGTTGAGCATGACACAGGGATATGAGATCGCCATCTTCTTCCCGTTCTTCAAGGTGAAAACGACATTTTCGGGAAAGGTGGCAGGCAACATGCACCAGATTCCATCAGTATCCAGTTCCAATGGTCGTCCAATACGTTCCACGAGTTCTCGGGCCATTTGAATGATATGAGCACCAGTCAAACATGTGACACCAGCCATTTCCATGGAATACCATCTTGAACCTTTCCGCATCACATAACCATAGAAAGAGTTCAGGATAACCTTGTGTGCCAGTTGTAAGGAGTCGAATAGGACAATCATTTTCTTTGCCTCTTCGACCTCCGTAGCCGACGCACCAGACGACTTCAAAGCTTCTGTCTTTCCTTTCCATACCTTCTGCTTGCCCTTGAAGTCGTAACGTCTGTCGCGAAAGTCACGTACTGTGTCCACATAGAAAGGGTTCTCACGCTGGCAAATAATTGCTTCACGTTCGAGGGTCTTGGAATCATGAATCTTGTGGTAAATCTTTTTCGAGTAATCTTGAAGTCGTTTCCGCACTGCCGCTGCTTGCTCATCGAGACTCAGCTCTTGGAATGTCCTTCTGGCAGACTTGGGATATTTCCCGGGAAAAGTTTCATTTGCGATGGCTCTCCGGATCATGTTGTATTCGTCTCGTTTCGTCGGCAAGAACTCTCCTCTCCATGACCAGGGTAGCCGTCGATCGCAGGTCTTTCCCGGCCGGTTGAAGTCGCAAGCCGCACAGTCCGACTCAGATTTCATGGAGTCCGGTTGTAATCGATTAGTCGTCATGATATTAGGGTACATGGAAGCCACGTCCAAGTGGTATATCAGTGGACGTTCGCTTCTGTTTGGTGTAGTCTTCAAGTTGTTCAACTTTTCACAAATTTGAGCACGAACTTCGTCATAATTAGTTACATCGTCCAGGGATTTCTTTTCTTCGACGATGATGGAAAACTTCAGCGCTGCGTCAAGGTCGCGAATTAGCTCGTCAATTGCCATGGTGTCGATAGCAAAGTTGACCGGTATATCTGCACGGAAGACACCAGCCTCGATACTTTCGACATGTCCGCCGACGTATGTTTCCGAGTCGAGCAGATGACCCTCCCAAAATGCTTCCCTTGGTTCTTTGTGTTTGTTCGGCAAGACGATGCTCTTCTGATACGCCTGTACCATCAGCAACATCTCGCATAAGGTGCCCGTGCCCTTTCGTAAAGTGTCGTCAGGATTGAGAGGAATAATAGTGCATAAGGAGAAGATGAAAGGATGGACATATTTCATGTACAGGTAGTAGGTGGCCACGGCATCAGAGACTGAGTATTCGGCCAGGATCTGGGGATGTTCGTTTGCGTACGGTGTCATCAGCTCGGGATCCAGCTCGTCTGGGTCGTATCCCAGTTTGGCGACTGTCACTGCTTTCAGACCTCTGCTGCCCTGAGGTAGGTAGCTGTCTCTGTTGACCCAAGCAAAACAATCCATATGAACGCAATAGTCGCACTGATAGATGTCCTCACTGTTCTTGCGAAACCCTATCTCGGCATACATATCGATGCCCAATACACTGGCCCTGGCTTCGACGAATGGCCAATCGAAGAAATCACCGTTGTATGTTGCGATGACATTGGGGCGAGCTTCTTTGATGTGGGAGAAGAAACGTTCGATGACCCCCCGTTCGTTGGGCTCATTAAAGATCATGAAGGGGCCTTCGTATTCGGCTTTAGGCGTGTAGTCAAAGTCAGAAATGTCCTCGGAGACGATTTCTCTGTTGGTAATGAGGAAGCCTTGACCGTCAATCATATATGAAATCATCATGATCTGGTCGATGACCGAATCTGGGAACTTGAGGGGTAATTTGGTCGTTTCGATATCAAAGGCAAGCACAACTGGATCGGCACGCTGCAGACGTTCTTCGAGGCAAGTGAGCGTGACAGAACCATGCTTTGCCTCCACGCTGTACCATTTCCCAATCCGTATGTCCTTGTCGATGGTCACCCGGACATGATAAGGAACATCATACTCTCGAATGTCGACGATGAAATCACTCGCATCAGCAATGCTGGTAGCTCGGGTGTCATTGAGCTGCTCTTCATCGTAGATATCGAATCCAGCTGTCGCAGTGGCTACCTCTGCATACGTATCCATAGCATTGAGTTTTTCCTTGTTCTTTTCAGCGATAGGCATCACTGTCTTCCGCACCGCAAGCAGGTCCGACACGTTGGCAAAGGTCAATTGCAGAAACGTGCGTTTATACCCAAGCAAATGGTTCGGCATCTGCAGGTCCTCTTTCGTGGCTCGTGAGACTGTTTTAACTAGGCCTTCAAACATTCTCTTGCACCACTCTTCAACCTCTGCTTCTCGACCTCGTTTTACGGCGACCAAGAAATAGGGATCGTACTCGACAGTTGCTTTGAAGTTGTCACCATCGTCACCAATAAAGTAGAAATCGACTCCTGCTCGGCCGCCAGGCACCTTCGAGTCTTCGATCGTGGTACTGTGCATGTTGTATAGCCATCCGACCTTTTTCTTCCCAGAGTCGAACCTGGGGAATCCCATAGACTCGTCGATGCTGTTGGCCAGCCGGGTGGCCTGAAGCTTTTCATCTTGGGAGGTCGCCTCGCTATCCCGTAAAGAGGACGAGTTTACCGTCTGGGTCCGGGGATTTCGCGCAGAGTTCTTGACGAATCTGACATTGGAGCCATATCTGCTGGGTTTCCTGACCGGCATTGCGGCGAGACGCAGGCGGTCAATGAAGTATTATGCTCTTCTTGCCGGCTCATGAAGTCAATCGAAGTCCGTGATACATGCAAGTCGTGTATCATCTAGTCGTAAACCCCGCACAGAGTGTTGCTGCGTGAGTGTTCGCCAGTAACGAGTACGGAGTAAGTGTGAGGATCAGAATTCGTCGCGGTTGTGCAAACAGACGCGTCGCGTGCTAATTGATTTTGCGGAGTTTAGGGAGCCTTAGGCCGACTCGTTAACCGACAAGCCTAAAACTCGAGGCGCCCTTGTGCCCCACAATTATCGATTGCGCCTCAATGATGGTTCGACTTTTTTGGCCGCAGTTACTTCCTAATAACCACGAACGTCCTCTACCATGGCGGACGACACGCGGCAATCGAGCGACATCAGTCCAGATGATCAGTCACAATCAGATCTGGCTCGGTCTAAGCGGAGGGCCAAGCATGATTTCCCTCAATCTCAAGCTGGAAAGATGTGGGCGGCTCTCGGAAATCCTGCAGAGCCTATAAATGAAATGCCTGGAGGACAATACAATTCTGCAGGTGGAAAACCGGCCGATGTCTCTTGGAAGGATGCTTTCAACTTCTCATACAATGGCAAAGGACCTGCTTGGTATCAGACCCCATGCGCAAGAGATTCATTACTAGTTGGGATAGCTTCTGGTGGCGGCATTGGAGGACTACGATTTGTCCTCAAAGGTGCGCAATGGATCCAACGCTGCTATTCAAGTGTCTCTCCTGACTCTGCTCGCAGGCCTTTCCTCCGTCCTAGTCACCACTAATTATGCAGTCGGTGCATTCGCCCTCACGGCTGGCGGCATGTATTACTGGTGCGACATGAGGCGCAAAGAAGAGCAGCGGGGTATTGCACAAGCCGTCGTTGGAATGAAGATGCTGCATGAGAAGAAGGCTCGAGAGAAGAAGGCTGCCGAAGACGCCGCTGTGGCTCTGAAAGCGAAAGAGGAGGAAGAGCAGCGGAAGCGCAACCAGCATTGGTACAAGTTCTGGTAAAAGTTGTCTGGTGCTGGTCATGCATTTATCGGATGAGATGGCTTCGCGAAGCGTCGGAATCATACAGCTGGGCTGCTCTTTTTCGAGCTTCAGCAGTAAGATGGTCGGATGAAATTGGAGGCGGCGTCAGCGACCAGTCGTCATGGGTTAGCCGTCCTCAAAGCGGACTCGCATACTCTTGCGCGGCGAAGAGTCCAAAGACGGAGCATCGTCACTGTCACTTATGAAGCGTTTTCTCCTCTCGCTTCTCTGTTGCCTTGCTTCACGGGCTTCTCGGTTCTTGTATTCGGCCAGCTGCTTTTTCCGTTGCTGTGATCTGGACCAAGCAACAGCTGCCGTAGGGCGAAACCCGATCCCGTTGATGCCGTAGAGATCGTCGCTTGGGTCATTTGGGTCGTGTCCGGTTATCTCAGAATCATGCCAGAAATGTTCTGATATTTCACCACCAAGTGGCGGAGACTTTGAGATGGGAGACTCGGTAACGGATTCTGCTAATCTACTCCGGGATGCGTCGATGGGTGTTTGATGTGGTTGTGTTTCTGTGTTGTTCCCAGATTCCTCCTCAGGCGCAGCAGATAGGGCTGATAGTTCCGGATGATTTGACATTTCTATACAGTCAACACCATGTCGCGAGTTCGCTTCAGGACTGTCGATCTGGAAGTCATCGAGGTGCTTGGCGACCTTGGTTCGAGGACTGGCAGCATCGCCATAATCATCGATATCCTCTTCAAGCCATAATCGAGGAAACGGTCCTTTGGTGTCTAATGGGAGCGCATGGCCACGCTTTCTCTTAGGTGAAGGTGAAGTCATCGTCGCAATTGCTCACTTGCCAGAAAAGGTTATCAATCTGTCAGCGCAACTAGGTGGCGTGAGTCAAGGAGTCGGCCTATTGTTCATCTTTGCCACCAGGAGGGTGTTGAAGGAGTTGTGAGGTTGTTTGAGTCGATATAAGTGTGGTACGACAAGGCCGAGTACTAACTAGTATCATTAAACTTTGGAAGTCAATAACTTAGTCATTCTCTGGTTTGAGTCAATTCGCCGCGAATCAAAATCAGAGAAATTCAATATCTTCTTCTCACACGAGTCAAAAGCCTGATCGAAGAGCCAACGAACGCAGAAGATGGAATGAAATTATGTTCATACATCACAAATGACAAACGCCGCTTCCGACGCAGTTGTTAAAGACACCGATCGCAACCGCCAACGCCATGCACATCGTCGCGTCGAGCCCATTACTCGGACTTTCTCTTCTTCTTTTTCTTGCTTTCTACCTCACCGTCGGTACCCATCGACTTCCGCTTCTTGTTCTTCTCCGAAACATCAGCGTCACCTTCTGACTTGCGCTTCTTGTCTTTCTTCTTCTCTTTGCCCTCCTTGTCTTTCTTTTTCTGCTCTTGTCTTTGCACAGGCGTGGGCTCTACGTCGAACATCTCCTCATCCGCCTTGGCTGACTCATCAAGATCCATGTCTGCGAGGACTTTGTCCATTGCATCTTTCTGCAAGAAATTGTTAGACGAATCAAAACAGCAGTAAAATCAGACGTACCATAGCAACTTCATTCTTTGTAGGCTGTGTCCCAGACGAGTAAAACTCCAGTCGCTCTTCGACCTGCTTCTTTAATGCTTGACCAAAGACTGTAGAAGGACTCTCCGAGAAGTTATCAATGCGGGAAGCAATGGAGCATTTGTTGGCAAGGAACCGAGATATCCTGCCCTTGTTCTTCGGGCCTGCACGGCCGATGAATGATGAGTGATATAGGAGGCCGTATTTAGGCGTGTTTCCTTTTGTCTTCAGGGCACGAAAGAGAGCTTTCTCGGCGCCGAGGATCTGAACCGTCGAAGCTGGGTATTTTGACAGATTTGTCAAGCTACCAGCATGAGATATGAGCCGTGCTCCAACAACTTCTCCGATCAAGGCTGCCAGATTGGGTGCAACCACGCCCATCTTAGAGACGAGATAGCTGTAGAGGGTCTTCCGGTATTGTCCGAGGCTGACCACTCGCTCTGCAAACAGGGTGACATTTTCCATGTCCGAAACAGAGATCTCCTGTCCCATACTGGTCTTTGCAGCATCGATAATGCTTCGCGCAATGTCCTCGTCGTCATCAACAACAGCTGCAAGCTCATGCAGGCTGTCTTCCGACAATGTTCTTTTGTCCTTGACAAATAGGGCACATTTTGCGTATTTGTGGTTATCCGAGACAATCTTCACAAGCTCTGGGAAATGCCATGAATACCACTCGCGAACGCGCATGGAGAAGGTGTTGATGGCCTTGTCAAGTTGGTCCAAAATGGCAATAGCTTGGATGATGTGGTTATCGTTCTTCTGCACGGAGAACTTGACCTTGGCTCTGGAGTAAGCGTGACCAAGACCGAGTTGAGCAGTACCAGTGTCGCCTTCGCGCAATTGCTTGAGCAGTTTCTCAGAGTGCATCCTAATTCCTCTGAGCATGTCCTGGACGACCTCACTAGTGTCGCCAGTCTCACACTCTAGGTTGGGGAATGCGCTCTTGATGCTGTTGGCCAAAATCTTGTCCGAAACACCCAACGTCACTTTGTTCTTCTTCCCAGCCTTGGGCAAATTTAGTTCGAGGAAGGATTTGAGGTAGTCCGACGCAATGCCTTCAGAGATGTCGTGGAGCTCTTCAAGGGCTTGTTTTCCGCTCCTGATAATGGTTAGCGATTGCGCGCCCAGCCCCGAAGCAGGTGCGCATACTCGAATGGCAGAAAGCTGACAAGGTCCACCATTTTGCCAAACCGCGAAAGGTCTTGCACACTGTCTTGGACCTCCTTGAGCCGGTTGCCGACAGTATCAGCCTGATGGGCGACTTTGAAGATCGAGTAACCCATTGGGCCCTCATGAAGAAGGTAGTCCGCCATAGCTAAGGTGCTCAGTCGTAACGATAGGTCGTCTGGATACAAGCCGCACAACTACTAAGTCGGCTGAGGATGTGCAAACTGCTTGCGCACGACCGACGTCGACCTGAAGTCGAGCCTATCGCGAGTCGAGTATTTCGCAACACTCGAAATATATGCAAATAATACTGATGTTGACTGTAAAATTAGTTGTAGTAACGTCTCGTAGAACTTTTTCCAACCTTTGCAGAAATTCCAAAATTTGGGGTAACTCGAGGCTTGGCATCAGAAGTTCCCGCTTGAGGAAGGCTCAAAGGCACCGACAACAATGCCAGTCCACGCTTCTCCCTCAACCAGTGTGCTTCAAGATGTCAGGTATGTTCCCTACTCATACATCAGTGATTAGTGCTAATTGTAGACAGCAACGCAGCTCTTAAACCCCAAAGCGGAGAGTCGTCGCCGAGGAGAAGCCCTGAAAATCAACATCAGCGCAGGTGAAGGCCTACAAGATGTCCTCAGATCCAATCTGGGTCCCTCGGGCACGATCAAAATGCTGGTCGATGGCTCCGGACAGATCAAACTGACAAAAGACGGTGCTGTGCTACTGAAAGAGATGTCCATACAAAATCCCACCGCAACCCTTATTGCCCGCGCCGCTACTGCCCAGGACGACATTACGGGAGACGGAACGACCTCAGTGGTGCTCATGATCGGCGAACTTCTCAAGCAGGCAGATAGATACATCCAAGAAGGCTTACATCCGCGAGTCATTACAGACGGCTTCGAGGTCGCAAAGACAGAAACCCTCAAATTCCTGGATGAATTCAAGATCACCCGCGAAATCGATAGAGACCTCCTCCTATCAATCGCACGAACCTCATTATCTACCAAAATCAACCGCACTCTTGCAGAGCAACTCACTCCTTCGATAGTCGATGCCGTCCTTGCTATCCACCACTCACCAAGCAAACCTGACCTTCACATGATCGAAATCATGAAACTTCAACACAAACTCGCCTCCGACACACAACTTATCCGTGGTCTCGTCCTCGACCACGGTGCCCGCCATCCCGATATGCCCAAACGCTTAGAAAATGCCTACATCCTGACCCTCAACGTCTCCCTCGAGTACGAAAAGTCCGAAATCAACTCCGGTTTCTACTACAACAGCGCAGAACAGCGGGACAAACTAGTAGCCTCAGAGCGGCGATTTGTCGACGAAAAGCTAAAGAAGGTTATCGCCCTCAAGAACGAGGTCTGCGGTTCCGACCCGAAAAAGTCCTTCGTGGTCATCAACCAGAAAGGCATCGATCCCTTGTCGCTCGACGTGCTGGTCAAGAATGGCATTCTGGCCCTCCGCCGAGCCAAGCGCCGAAACATGGAACGTCTCCAACTCGTCTGCGGCGGACAGGCCCAGAACAGCGTCGACGACCTGGACGCTTCAGTCCTTGGCTGGGCTGGCCTGGTATATGAACACACCCTAGGCGAAGAGAAATACACATTCGTCGAAGAAGTCAAAGACCCCAAGTCGGTAACACTACTGATCAAAGGCCCCAATCAGCACACCATCACGCAGGTCACTGATGCCGTCCGCGACGGTTTGCGCAGCGTATACAACGCTATCGTGGATGGCTCCGTGGTCCCTGGTGCCGGATCCTTCCAAATTGCGGCTGCAGCACATCTGTCGTCCGAAGCCGTCCGGAAATCCGTCAAGGGCAAAGCCAAGTGGGGCGTCGCCGCCTTTGCTGATGCGTTGCTCATCATTCCCAAGACCCTTGCTGCCAACAGCGGCCATGACGTGCAGGACGCGATCGCGGCGCTGCAGGACGACTATGCCGAGGGCAATGTTGTCGGGCTGGACCTGGTGACTGGCGAACCCATGGACCCGGTTCAGGAAGGCGTGTTCGATAGCTTCCGGGTGCTTAGAAATAGCATTGCCAGCAGTCAGGGCATTGCAAGTAACCTGCTTCTGTGTGACGAGCTCTTGAAGGCCCGCCAAATGGGCAGGCAAGCTGCACCAGGTGGAATGGACCAAGAGTAAGGATAGCCCGGCTTCGGGTAACAAGGGGAAAAAGACATGCCGATGTGGAGTCTTCTGCATGAGCCACGGCGTCCTGGAATGTATCACGGACATGACTTTGACGAAGAAAACACCTGGTATAGATCATTGAGCTGTAGAATACCCATATTGATCCATGACTCCACGTTTCCTTGCAAGTTCTTGGGACTCTGCGCAGACCCAGCTCAGTACTATCACAGGAGAAAAACGTTTCATTCCAGTCTCTCACCCGTCGAACTCCGGCCGTGCACCAGTTCATCTTCTTGCTCAGACACATGAAAAAAAAGGTCCTTCTGCAACCACTTTCTCTTCCCATATATATATCACGGAATCCATGGTCCACTAGAACTCTATTGCTTACTGCCCCATAATCCACTGACCGTATCAGCAATCTTCTGCTGCTGCCTCCGGATCTGGTCCACGGTCTGTCCACGTCCATGACCACGCGAATCAATCTCCATCGCATCAGGGTCATGCCCATTGTCACCGTTGTCGGACCCATGGGCTCCCCTGGCTTCGTCGCCTGATATTTGCTGACCCTGATCATTGATCACTTTGCTTCCGTTAACCATTTCCGGCTTGGGCTTGGGGTCGACGCTCATCGCTCCATCCATGTGGCCTGCCATGAGACCGCCGCCCTCGCGAAGCTTGTTGATCGCCCGCACCGTATCAATGGCCTTGTGCAGAGTTCTGCGCGCGTTGAAGTTCTTCTTGACCGTCGGCAAGAGATCCTGGCCGTCACCGTTTGTCTTTTCTGGGCTTGTAGGATCTTGAGGCTTGATCCACGGGTGCTGGAGCGCTTGGTGGGCCGTCATGCGAGCGCGGGGGTCGATGGTCAGGCATCGCTTGATGAAGTCGCGTGCGGTGTCGGACACGTTACGCCAGTACTCGACCGGGGTGAAGGAGTAGTCTGCGGCAAGGATAGCTTGCATCTCCTCGAGGTTGCTGTCTCGGTCGAATGGGGTGTAGCCGCAGAGGAGGAAGTAGGTGATCACGCCGATGGCCCAAATGTCCCTGGATCGAAATGTCAGTCCAGATTTAGGATCCGGTTCTCAAACATACACTGGTTTCCCGTGGCCCGTCTTCTTAAAGATCTCTGGCGCCATGTACCCTGGTGTTCCGCACGTAGTGGTCAACACGTGGAACTGTTCCTCATCCATGATCCTTGACAAGCCAAAATCCGCGATGAGCAGGTCTGCATTGTCCTCTGGTGTACGGAACAAGAGGTTCTCGGGTTTCAGGTCTCGATGGACAATGCCATGGTCATGCAGGTACGCGACTGCCGACAATGTCGCTCGAATGAGATCCGCCGCATCGGATTCGTAGTATGAGCCTTTTCGACAGATGCGATCGAAGAGTTCTCCTCCGAGAGCAAGATCTGTCACGAGGTATACTGTATTGCCCAGTCAGAGTGTGCAGTGATGATATAGTCCCCAATGCGCTGCGTACAATTGTTCATGGTCTCAAAGTAATCAACAAGCGTCAGGATATTGCGGTGACCCACGGACACCCGTTTGAGGACGGCGATCTCGTTGCGCACCTGTCGGGTAGTTGTTAGAGTGGTTTAGCCTTGCGACGACATCGACACACTCACCATGTGCTCACGGCCAGCCATAAGTCGTTTGTTAATGACTGCGCGCCGGTCAGACTCAGGTTCAACCATGTTCTTTATGGGGTCCAACCTTTTGCAGCATAATATCTCCCTGTATCTATGTGTACACACTCCTTCACGACCGAATAAGAGCCTGCGCCCAGTGTCTTTCCTGGTCGCATGTCAGCAGAGAGCCTCTCAAGGGATACATTTGACTGCACCTGTCTTGTAGCGACATGGTTGGACCTGGGGTTTTTGTGCCCCGCCCTGGGATGCCATTATAAAGGGAGTATCAAGGTATATGCGCCAGGCGCGAAGACCGTACCGCCGTCTTCAGCAGTTGTCGCGGTAGGAGTTGGGTAAGGCTTTGTCAAAAGGATCGGGCGTCGGCCGAAGGAGGGGCTGCGAAGAGGAAAATGAAGGCTGTCCTGGTTGCTGGTTTTGCTTTGAGAAGGAAGACGAGGTAGGTGAGCTCTTCAGCCTATTGCTCTAGACTTGAGACGTAGAGTATGCAATTGTATTTGTCGATTCAGCTGAGATGGTGCGTGTAAGCTGGCTTACATTGATTGCTACGGACTGCAGTCTCTCTCCAATTGCGTAGATTGCCCCTCCCCCCAGACCTCGAAATAGATGGGGATGATGCACATTGTTGCTTTCTCAGGTACCACCACAAGCTAAACTAGCCACCATCAGGCATACCGTTCACCATCAACAATATGACTTTCACCATCACAGTTCAGTACACCCTGGGCTTGATAGGGGCTTGATAGGCACCTTCTATACTGGCTATAGGAGGAAGACACCGTTTATAGCCATTGACTGGGAAACGCTAAAGGGCAATCGGCTGAGCGGACTTCTATTTTACGAGCGAGGTTCGAGCTATAAAAGAAGCAGGCATCTCCATGGTGATGGCTCTGACACCAGACGGTCGCAATCGTTCAAGTTGTCATTCTCGAAAGGCCCTTCCTGCCGCAGACCACCTGAGATGTTCCCGGACGACTGATTCTGGAGCACGTCTGGGAACATGAAGCTTAGATGATGACCCAGCCGTCCTAGGCCTTCCTAGACCAAGAGAAATCGACTTCAGAGAGCACGGTGGCCTTACTGAATTCATGATTGTCAATGACTCGACGCTGAAGCTTCTTCTCCAGAGATCGCATTAACAATATCGATTGGAGGTGTGAAGAACTATTGATTCACGGCCCATGATCAGGTTTTCCACAGCCTGCCGACATCAACATGGTAAGTTTGGAAACTGGTCCGAAGAGAGGCATCCATTTCATGCGCACTCTCTGTGGGAGGGACATGGGAACTGAAAGGACACGCGGCAACGTGGCAAAGACTTCGAAGTATATGTTAGACGTCGACCTTTCTCAACAACAGGTATGAACTGTCGCCACGTACCCAAGATGGGCCGTCAGTCATCCCCGACACGGTTATCGGCTTCAGAGTTGATAGAGGCAATACTGGGATTTGCCAGGGTCGGTAATGGAAGTCCTCCTCGACAAGCGTGGACACTTGCCAAAAAGCCAAACACTAACAGAATGGACACCGAAACGAAAGACACAAGCCGTCTTTGTCGCAGAGCCACTGGCTTGCAACTCCTTACCTTGTTCACCTCGCCGGAGATTTCCCGCATTAAGTTCTCTTGCGGCCTTTCTTGTACTGCTGGTCCTTAGTAGATGCTCGCTACCGGAAGCAACTAGGAGCAGGTGTTTGAAACTGCCAGGTTGCTGAACAGTATCGGTTCGAGATCCACACAGCATGGGGGAGGAGAACACGACCGGAATCGTAGTGATATGGTCGGTCCTTTGAGTTCTGCGCGATCCCTGCCTAGACGGTTATGTATCGGAGGAGGCTCCGTAAGTAGCGCGGTGTGGCGGTTGAAAAGACTCGCTCTCTGGACCGAACCTTGCCATGCACTGCATGCAGACACATGGACCAAAGACGTATGTGGGCGAAAAGTTAAACGCAGAGCCAGGATAACCAGGATGGACGCACCTCGTGTCGAAGCATCTGGCGGCCGACGGTTCAACAACTCCCCAATAAGATCTCACGTCCAGCTTCCAAAAAAAGTCTGTCGCAAACGCAAACGACTCACTGCAGAATCTGCGGTACTGTACACGCGGCAGTGAGCAGACATGGAACTGCCAGCTTTCGAACGCAGTCTCGAATCGGGACCAGACCAGACAGTCTGATCATTTCACCGTCCTGCCTCTGGACATAGCTTGCGCTCCAGCTCCAAAGCGGCTGCCTCGCAGACCTGCGAAATCTTTATCCGGAGCGCTTTATGTGGACGTCAGCTCATAGAGTAACCTTCATCCTCGTATTCAAGCGCGCTCCTGAGGTATCGAGTATACCTAGCACATGGCAGCACGGCACGGCAACCTCCGAACGAGGCCTATTTCTGCAGTTGCCAAAACGGAATATTTACCAGCTGACAGTTGTTGGCTAACAGTCTTAGTTGGATTTGACTTGTTCGGTGGAGCAAAGGGAAAGAGCCTTGCTGGCTGAAAAGGTTGGAAAACACGAGGTTGAAAATGAAACACTCCGGCTGAATTGGCCGGCGTAGCCTCTACCAATTCGGCATACTCAGTCTGAGATGCTGAGACAAGCTCGGCAGCCAGTTGTAACGTTATCCCTTGCTGGCATAGCGCGTACCACGCTGTCGGGTCGCAATCTATGTTCGGAGCACTGACGCAGCAAACACCGTTAACCGTTGGGTTCGCGCCATGCCACCTTTAGCCAACCACCCAACCTACCGACACGATGTCAATTAGTGGCGGAGACTTACCGAGATATCGCCCAATCAATAGTGGATGAGGCAAACTTCACGTACTGTCATAAGCGAGTAGCTTTTCAGCCAGGTCTCAACTTAAGTGACTTTAAGCTCTTGCGTGATGTGTGAGAGAGCATCGTGATCATGCAGCTTTCTGGGTTGCCATGCTGTTGTCCCCCGAGAAAGAGCCCTTGAAGCAACGACATCGAGAAGATGACATCCAGAAGCCGACAACTGGCCTTGAGCGCCGAAAACGAGGGCAAATCTTATTAGTAACACTGTAGTAACAGTTGGCCAGGATGGCCTGTCATCATTGCAAGCCGCACTTGGTGTCGCAACCTCTAGGCGAGGTTGGCGATCAACATCCTGCAATTAAACCTTGACTTGCGATTCCTGCATTATTTGAGCCATAATCGGATAATCCTGGTTCAGCTGTCGACCAAAACTCTATCCTTATGCAGAAAGATGAAGAGAAAATCGAGCCATGTCGGACTCCGATCCGAAAACCTCGAGAACCTAGCAAGCGCCTTTTCTCGTATCGCGACTGGACTACGAGGCCTTTTCGTCTGGTGACATCACACACGGATCTGGGCGCGAACTTCGCGACCTCATTAGGGAATCGGTAATGGACTTATTCCCATAGTGATAGTCCCAGGAGGGTGGTACTCGTTGACCTGGAATGGTTTCAGGTAACCTAGCTTGGGTCCATGGGATTATTAGCCCGCACCACAATACCCGTTGTGGGCATTCGCGGGCCACGAACGGAAAAAGCCCCTGACGGCGCGACCCGTTTGCAATCATTCTTCAAGACCTTCGTCATCAGATCGGACATGTTCGCCACGTTTATGAGAGTTTTTTGCGACCTCGCAATTGGTATCATGCGAATTGTGACACATTGACGCAGTGACACAGTGACGCACTGAAATGGGGTTGCCGTTGCTGTAGAAGGAACTTAGTAACCCTGATCGAGGCCATACTGGACTCCTGGCACTGCCCCCATTTCTCGTCGGCCGGCAGGGGACTCGCAAGCATTTTCGTCTGTCACCGGTTTACTTTCTGCAAACAAAGGTTAGGACAGAGTGGAGCAACAATCCGACAAGATGGAATTGCCGTCAAACAGCCGAGAAACAAACTCCAAAGAGGAAGCTGCCTTCCGGCACTTGCCGTAGTGCATCCCACCCTACGGCCGTCAGGGGCATGATGATGGCAAGTCACGGTGCGACGTTCTCGAAGATATCCGGAAGGATTGAAAGGAACCAACGCGGCACCACTGTGTGGCATTAATCAGCCCCGCTGCTGTCTGTGGGTGGATTCACTCCGTCCAGGAGACCAAGGCCCCGAGAACTTTCGCGGCAGAACACAGTGTGTTTGCTTCGGTTGGCTCATCAGCTACTGGTCACTGGTCAGCAGTGGACGCTGTGTTACAAACTTTTGCTGACCGCTGACTTCTTCGCAGCTCCACCAACATCACCGGTAATAAACATGCAATACGATAGTAAGTGCTGGCCAACCAACGCGGGTCTTGCAGGATGTCGTGTACACAGTAGTGTCACAACTGTGGCCTAGCTGAATCGGTGTTTTCGGAAAAGAAGTGCGCAGAAACACCATTCGTTTCTTCAGGTGAGCCTTCTCTATGGCACAGCGACTGGGGCCCTAGTCCATGGTCCGGTAACAACACCAACTCTGACGTGGTCCAGTCTGGTTTTAGGCTGACTCTCCACTGTCCAAGGTCATTGGCAAACAAGTGCAACTTGGTGGCTGGTAAGCCAAACCTAATATTATTCATCCCAGCTTTTTCGATGGTCTGAGTATGAATGAGATAACCTTTTGGAGCCCAAATCATCGAAGTTGGTTCACAAAGCCGCCGCGGGTAGAAAGGGTATTTGCGGCCCGTCACATTGGCAATACCGGTAGGGTTCAGGGACACGTCCGCGAAAGGACTGTTGCCCAGTTGCACTCTCCGTTGCGCCAAATGCAAATTTGCAAGGCAGGACTGTCAGACTGTCTTGTCGTCGCTGCTCTATCCTCAACAGGTCAGACGGCTGCTGAATGGGTGCCAGGCCACCGGGTCAATGGAATCGATGCGCTGTCATCCCGGGCGGCGGGGTGTAAGGTCGCAGGAGTGCCGGCGTCCATGTCGTGCGACCCCAGAGCTAGCCCAGCCTGCATTCAGCCATACTAAATGATGCAATACCTGCATCATTTGTTGCTGGACGCCCGAAGAGGCGGTCCTGGCCATCCCTTCTGATGCTATCTGGGTTTCGAGGTCACTGCCGTGCATATGCATCAAAGACTTATCTGCAAAACCCATTTTTCGGGTTTGCCTGTGTAAAGGGTCTCACTCGGAGCCATCCCAGTGGGTTTGTGGACTCGTCAAGACTTGTCAAGGTGTTCTCCACTTGCCCTACTGTGTACTGCCCGATCCTAAAGCGCCTTATTAGCACACCGCAGAATTGAGTTCATCGTCCCAATGCGGTTGCCACGCTGGCAACGCACTGAAGCATTGAGCAAGATTAGCTCTATTGACCCTTTTTCTCTCTGGGTGCCATGTTGTTTCCTTCTGGATGGATTGAAATCGTACCCTTCCAAGCGGTTGTACTGGTGAAGCTGAACGCTAGGAGTATTTCGTCTCGTCGACAAGGTTCGGCACCAGCTAATGGTCCTGGAATGCTTCGAGGGCCATTGACGTTGTCAACCTAGGTAGCGATTGAATACAGATTTAAGACTTCGAAGGACCTTGTCGCCTGCTGTATAAGGCTCCCCAGCCTTAACCCTTATGGCTACTGGGTCTGTAGCAATCAACACAATTGCTGGATCAGACGCTGACTGCTGCCGAACAGATCTTCCAATGAAGACCAATTTGACCGAAAGGTTACATATTGCGACCGGGACTTCCAAGATTATTCCCTGCGACACGAAATATATCTCGCTCCAGTCGATCTTGTTAGTCAACCATCACAAGGTACATTCTTCAACTGACAGAGGCTTTCAGGAAGAAGAGACCCGGTTGAGAGACCAGCATGAAATGCTGAAATGGATATATCGTGACTGGCATAACCTCTTGCACCCAGACTTCATCGGCGAACCAGAGTCAGTACTGGATTGTGCCTTTGGGACAGGCAATTGGGCGTATGATCTGGCAGAGTATGACCCAGACTGTACCGTCAGTGTCTTGCATGCACATTGAATGAATAGAATGCTCACCTGCTCAGGTGACTGGTGTCGACATCTCGCCCCTCATGGCGCCGCCAGATCAGCTGGAAAATATGGACCTCCAGGTAATTCATCCCATCATCAGCTAAATAATCGGCGGAGGCAATCTGGCAGCACGGGTTGGTCCTCCTCGGGAACTCGTCTGGGCGCTTCCTGCAACCTTCCTTGCTGGAGAGATGCAGCCGACTTGGTAGCTTTCTCGATCGACTTGCTGACAACTCGATAGATTGCCAACCTCAACGATCGCCTGGACTTCGCAGAACCGGAGACCTTCGATCTCATACATTCCCGCTTCGTGGCCGACGGCATAGCATCATCACGCTGGCCAAATTACTTCCGAGACATGTATCGGTAAATGCTGCCGTCAACCAATGTAAGGTGGCAAGCTGACAGAAGGAGATAGTCTGCTGAAGAGAAATGGCTGGGTTCAAGTGACCGAGTGGGACCTCACTTTCCGCTCTGCTACTGGCAACAGCGATGCGTTACAAGCACTGCGAGAATGGAGCCAACTGCATGCTCAATCGCTGGCCGCATCCAATCGTCCAGAAGGCAGGAAAAGGGGCAGAGTGACGCAGGACTGCGAGGCCTGGATGCGGATGGCAGGCTTCGTCGATGTGAGTGCCGACGTCCGTGACATTCCCACAAGTCCTTGGCCAACAGGTATGTCGTCGATGGAGATTGGTTCCATGAAGTCGCGCAGCTGATTTGTGATTGCCACAACAGATTCCCACGGGAGGTCCATAGGTCAAGCCAACCTATCCAATATGAAAGATGCTCTGCGTTCGCTAGCATTGTATCCTGCGACACATCGGCAGTTTCGTACCATTGAGCAGTTCAACGAACTTGTTAATGCGGCATGCTCTGAACTTGAAAATATCCAAGCCAAACCATATCTCAGACTGTATTTTCTTCCTTACACGCAGGTTAGCGAACTTGCTAACGTTCATGGCAGACATACGTTCTTCGGCAGAAAGCCATGATCAGGTCCATGATCTATTGGTCCTTATGTTCCTACCTCCTCATCCAATACCCCGAGCGACCGTTCGTTCCCGCCGCAAAGACAGTTGGCTTCAAAAACATATTGCCCAAGTTTATGGAACTGTGGTATTCGGGCATTCAAGCGGAGAACGTGAGGGAAAGAGTCACAACTGGGACGGCGTCGAAAGTCCAGGAAGTAGGATCCTCCAAGTCAACTTCAGAGATCCAACTCTTGAGGGTTGTACCAACGGTGCCCATTCTTCACTTCTGAGAGTTCTCGATCGCAACTCTGGCGCATCGTACTCTTGAAAAGTAGGGTGATGGTCAAACTTTCGAGAGATAGATCTCTTGTGATGGGGACTGCGCGGAAGGGTACGAGACATTTTGGTAAAGAAAGCTGCCGGACGACTGTTAGCCGAGGAACGGTCACAAGTGCTTTAACCAGTGAGGAAAGATGGACGAGCAGACCAGACAATGTCTACGAGGAACATTGCTGTTGGCAGGGACTGATTTTGCAGACGGCGCGGCGAATTGGTAAGTTGCACTTTCTCATCGTCTCCGTACTTTCAGACCTCAAAACGTCGCGCTCTAGCTAACCCTGTCAAGTGCCAAACCATAGTGGAAATGGGATCTTTTGCCTAGGTGGTTCACTCAAACGCTCTTGACGTTCTCGATGGGCTGGGTAATCTTCATGATTGGTGAACCATTGTTTGTGTTCACGAATGACACACTGCTGATGTATTACCCATATACTCGGCCATATGGCTGTACCTCAATACCTGTTCGCTTATACCTATCTTGCGTCTGAACCAAACAATATGTTGAATGGCTTTCCAGGTGATGATATGCCGTGCAGATTTGACAACTCTGAGCCTGACGGGTGAACCGGCTACTACAGCCTATCCAGAATATTCTGTGAGATTCGGCAAGCCTGAGACCGAAAAGAGACGCAGAAAGCAGCCGACTTCAGAATTCAAGACCCAGATTTGAGCGGGCAGTCCCAGGCGGCCTGATCCCCCGCGGAGATTATCGGTCGTTTGTGATATTATTAGAATATCTCAGTCCATTTGGCGACCAGGGTTCGGGGACAATCAGATACGATAATCGAGCACATTGAGCATTCAACCTCCGAGTCGAGCAATGCTGACTGATGAAGCAACCTGGTCCGATGCCAGACGAGCATGGAAGCAATGATCCCAATGGAAAGACACACCTGCCAATATACCATCCATCGTCTCGACCACGGAGTTGAGGCGTGCTTCATGGGTGTAAATAGAGACGCTCACACAACGCGCCAGTCATGGCTCCGCGAGTTGCAGACCTTGAGCAGGTCTTCAATATAACACACTGGTTTAGCACCCCTCGTTTTCTGGCACCCTCTGCTCACAGGAGACATTCCATGCTTGCTTTTCATTTCACCGGCGGCGAAGTTGGTTTCACTGATCACGGGATAGATTAACACCAGAGGCAGTGACAGCAGGCAGTTGGGTTGAATGTGCGATTCACTGCATGGGGACTTCTACTTAAGGTCTCTCGAGATGAATCATAACCTCACACCTGATATAGTGTTCTTACATGTTCGTTATTGGGTTAAACTCTTCATGTTAATGAAGTCTCAACAAGGAACCTAGGAGTCATCTAACCCCTTTTGCGCAAGGAGCGATATTGCCGACGCGCAGACGCCCATCTCCTCTCCAACACTCGCGAGCACAATCAGCCAAACACCATAATGTCTGGCAAAAACCCCGAAATCGTGCCGCTCGTTTCCTCCAGCAGCTTCAACGAATGGCATCGTGCCTTCACCCGTCATGCGAAGGACAAGGATGTCTGGGACCTTCTCACCGAGAAATACAAGCCAATCCTCACTGAGCCTGAACCGGACGATGAGAAATATCAACCGTACATCCTGCGAGACAACACTGCCTTCGCTCGGTTTCAGCACGACCATAACAAGTATGAAGAAGGTCAGAAGAAGATCAAAGCAGCTCGCGGCCTCATCAAGAGTGCTGTCAGCCCTGTCATTGCCTGGTTTATTCGAAACAAAGATGACCCCATCGAAGCCTACAAATTTCTGCAGAAAACATACAAGCCATCTCCCGTGCCGCTACTCCAGCAGCTGAGCACCACGACTCTCAAGGAGTTCAATCTCAACGTCCAAGACTACGTTAATAAGGTCTTCGAGATTCGTGAGGATCTCCTGGATTTGGAGTGGGAGCTCTCCGATGTTGAAGTGGCCAATCACCTCCTAGGAGGACTACCGAACTCATACAACAGCTTCGAGAGGGACTACAGCTTGATCATGCGCTGTCGAGGTACACCTGGTGGCCATGATCTCCCACTCTTGGTTGATAAACTCAACGAGGAGGGATTGCGTCGTGAGCGAGTGGCCAAGTCGAAGAAGGCTTAGGGCAAACGACAGAAAGCCAGATAGCAGAAGCATCAATGCCGACCATAAGCCTACGACGCTAGGGATCGGCAACGCCTTTGGATTGAGGGTGTATCGGTTTCAAGGATGGTATGAGATCTGGCGATGGTGGAGAAACGATTGGTAGCACAATGAAATATCTGGGAGGTTGCTCGTAGATATCTGAGAAAGAACCAATGTCCTCCTGGCTGTTGACATTGCATGTTTTGACTATTGACATTGCGGAGAGTTTCAACGACGCGAGGAGAGGCGCAAAATGACGATGACTTCTATCTTCGCCTCCGGCCTCCGAATTTCTTTCTGCTTGGCGTCCGGAGTTTTACCGACGCCGCAAATCTTTTGTTTCTCCGCATCGCATCAAACCTTTACTGACAACAGAAAAGACACACGAAAGCGTTGTAGAAGTGCTAGATCTTCAGCGCACCTAGGCAACATGCCTTCCACACACAAGAAGGACAAGCCTTGGGATACTGATGATATAGATAAATGGAGGGTAAGTCTTCGAGAGTTCTCATGCATCTTCTGCCCTCCGGCGACGCTACAAGCCACTAATACCTACGACTTTACAGGTTGAGGAATTCAAACCGGAGCACAATGTCGCCGGCACTTTTGCAGAGGAGTCTTCCTTTGCCTGCCTCTTCCCTAAATACCGAGAAGTATACTTGAAACAAGCCTGGCCCATGATCACCAAAGCCTTGGAAAAGAGAGGAGTTGCTTGCACGCTTGACTTGGTGGAAGGCAGAATGGAAGTCCGGACGACGCGTAGGACGTTCGACCCTGCTGCGGTTTTGGATGCGAGAGATCTCATTAAACTGCTTGCTCGAAGCGTACCCGCACCGCAGGCCATCAAAATTCTCGAAGATGATATTGCCTGCGATGTCATCAAGATTCGGAATTTGGTGAGAAACAAGGAAAGATTTGTCAAACGCCGGCAACGTCTGCTTGGTCCGAATGGCTCAACACTGAAAGCGTTGGAGCTCCTCACAAACACTTACATCCTGGTGCAAGGCAACACTGTCAGCGCCATGGGCAATTACAAAGGATTGAAAGAGGTCCGAAGAGTGGTTGAAGACTGTATGAACAACATACATCCGATATACCATGTGAAAGAACTCATGATCAAAAGAGAGCTGGCTAAAGATCCGACCTTGAAAAATGAGAGTTGGGATCGATTCCTTCCACAATTCAAGAAAAAGACTTTGAGCAAGCGGCGCACACCATTCAAGGTCACAGATAAGTCCAGCAAGGTGTACACGCCCTTCCCGCCTCCACAAGAAAAGAGCAAGATCGACCTCCAGATTGAAAGCGGCGAATACTTCCTTGCAAAGCAGGCCAAGAAAAGATCTGAAGAACAAGAAAGACTACAGCGACAGAGGGAGAAGAAGGAAGAAAGACAGCAGCAGCGTGAAGAGGCCTTTGTTCCGCCGAAGGAGGATGGGGCCGAGAAACCCAAGAAGAGAAAGTCGACTTCCGATGGAGAGGTGCGAAAGTCGAAAAAGTCCAAGACTGCGGCTTGAGTGTATGAGCCTCTCAAGCAAAGCAGGCCCATGCCTCACCAGCGGTTCTCTGCGTATTAGACGGTCAGCTCGCGGAGTGCACACGGCTGCTGGCGCCACCACCTTCGGTGCGGTTCACCCGAGCCTTTTGTGCCACATTCTCGGCATCTGCCTACCACGGAATCAATGGGCAGAACGCAGATGCTGACGAGGAAGGGGAGCCAGTATTGACTGACCGGGAAGCTGTGCTCCTCCTACGCTGCGGCTGATGGAGGTCTATCCCTCAGAAGTTTGTCAAGCTCGCGCATCTGACGTCCTCAGTCGGCCTAGGTCGAGAAATCGTTGCTGCAGAATGCCATGGTTCAACCTGGATACAGAGAGGACTCATTTGCATCGCAAGACCCACAGGGAATTGAGACGCGGCTTGACAAAGTGTCATCTCTAGCTGTCGTTGCAGCATTTTCTGATAGACCGATCTCATTCAGATCAAGTCCCGATCGGCAATTGAGGCGCACCAATCATTACTGGATGCTCAGTACGTCGGAAAAATCCTTTTCCATGAGACTCCTTTTCACGCTCAGCCTAGGCCTGACTTGGTCTAGCATGGAAGAACCAGTCTTGCGCAACCTTCTAGACTGCTTCTAGCCCCAACTCCACATGCGACCTGTACACGAAGCACGTCAGGAAGCTGCATCTACAGGTTCAAGATTGGGCCCAGTTTCCACAATCACTCATGCAGCATCGTGGGCTGCCGCTCGTTGCGACTTCATCTCCACCAGTCAAGCATTAAACCTGGATCTCCTCGACATGATGAGAGACGAAACAGTTATGGACCTCTTCGTGCGATCGCAGTGATGCGCTTCGATATGGCAAGCTAGTCCAATTATCCAGAAATTTGGCTGTCACCACGTTCGCACGTTTCGCACGATTTGCCATGAAGAAAATCTGCCGTTAGATCATATCCGAAGTGCAGCATGACCGGGTTATCCCATGAGACTAAAGAATGCGGAAGAATCCACCACTACCAGGTGATGACTCGTATACACCAGAGCGCGCGATGTGGCTGGCTCATCCATGCAGGGATTCGTGAGCGGGATGCAGACGGCGAAACTCCAGTTCGAGAAAGGCCGAAGCAAACTCAACTCACGAGGACAATAGTTTCTCCGTGCCGACACCAAGGTTGTCCCCCATTCCCCATGGGTAATGGCTCTGTGGCCAATTGAAAATCTTCGCTCAAATTGTCGCAACGGTGACCACTTCCTGCGTAGTGATCGGGTGGTCGATATTGGTCCCTACCCCACACAGTCTCGCATATGATCTTAGGATCTGCTCCTTCATTCGATCAATTGCCTTTATGCGGGTTTTGAGGATTGGATCAGGCATGTCTACCAAGACAATCGTCGGACAAATTACCTGCATGTCAACTATGTTACCCAATGCGCGACATTCTACAGGTCTCTCCACTGGAAATGCACTCGCATTGGGTTTCAACACCTTGGCAGAAGATGGTCAACCTCGAGCCTGGGCAGTTTCATCGAGACGTAATGGTAAGACTCCATTGCATCTCGTGTCCCTGTCGAGAATCAGATCCTCGCTCCTCAAGGGCTATAAAAGGCTTCTTGTCCCCCTCAGGTCTGAGGTGATCTGCATCATCAAGCACACTTGCCTTCTTGTATCGATCCTTTTACACCTTATCAAGTACCAGATCTCAGTTCTTGCTTCGTTCTACAAAGGATCTCCGACATGGATCAAAACGACGCTATCACTGAGCGACAGCCCTCAAATGCTAGCGTGACCAACAACCAAGCACGCAGGAGCGTGGCCAACAAAGGCCTTACTGGTGCTTCAGCCTTGACCCTCAGACAGTCCATCTTCCCTGTCGCGCTCGTCACCGTCCTCTTCTTCCTCTGGGGCTTCGCTTACGGTCTCCTCGACGTCCTCAACGCCAAATTCCAGACGTCTTTGAACATCACGGCCGCCAAAGCTGGTGGTCTCCAAGGTGCTTACTTTGGAGCATATTTCATTGGACCCTTGACATACTCTGGCTGGATCGTTCGCAAGTATGGATACAGGGTCACTTTCATGACTGGCCTTTGCATTTACGGGGTTGGAGCTTTGATGTTCTGGCCATCGGCCGTCTACAAATCGTTCCCCGGGTTCTGCGGCAGTCTGTTTATTGTCGGCTCTGGTCTCTCCACCCTCGAAACATCCGCCAACCCATATATTGCTACCTGTGGTCCGCCAAGACTGTCTGAGTTCCGTCTCGAGCTCTCCCAGTCCTTCCAGGCTGTGGGCTCTGTTGTGGCTCCTCTTTTGGCCTCTCGAGTCTTTTTCAAAGACACCAGCTCGAACGATTTGTCGAAAGTTCAATGGACATATGTCGGCATCGCGGCATTCGTCTTCCTCCTCGCCGTTGTCTTCTTCTTCAGCCCACTTCCGGAAGTCACCGATGCGGACATGGCGCTTCAAGCTGAGCAGTGCGCAGACCTGACCGGTTATGAAGAAAAACCTCTCGCCAAGCAATACAAGCTGTTCTTCGGAGTTGCGGCACAATTCACATACGTCGGCGCTCAAGTCGCTGTGGCTTCCCAGTTCATCAAATACTGCCAAGAATCCGCTGGCATCAGTGCTTCTGCAGCATCAGACAGATATGCCATCGGCCAATCATTGTTCGCCATTGGACGGTTCGCCGCGGCAGGCCTTTTCATGTTCGTGAAGCCTCGACTTGTGCTTCTGCTCTTCATGACCATGATTATGATCTTCATCTCATGTGCCATGGGCGTCAAAGGAGAAGGTGGTATTGCTATGCTCTCGATTGTACTCTTCTTCGAGAGCTGTATCTTCCCAACCATCTTTACACTTTCCATAAGGGGTTTAGGGCGACATACCAAAAGAGGCTCATCTTTCATCGTCGCCGCCGTTTCTGGTGGAGCCTTGTTCCCGGCACTGACTGGACTCGCGGCTGACAACTTCCACTCATACCATTTGGCTATGTGTGTGCCACTGTGCGGATTCTTCGTCTCTTTTGTGTACCCTATCTACTTGAACACATACTGCCGAAAGGAACTCGACGGCTTCCGCGAGACCCAGATTGGTTATGCCGACGAGCGCCGTGGGACCATCATTGGTGACATCAACGATGTTCAGACATTTGAGGAGATGGAAAAGAGGAGATCAGTCAATGTTGAAAAGGTGTGAGCCACGGCCATTCCTGAAATTGATATGTGAGGTGGTTGAATAGAGGCTGTCGCGTCAAATATCCATAAGTGGCACTGTACTTTTGCGCTACGCTTGATGAGAATCTCATAGACATGATACCAGTTCTTCGAGCCCTTTTCTATTGTCAATACTGGATCAAATTAATGACCGTTGTTCACGCGAAGGTCTTACAAACCGTCCGAAATCTTGCGTCGTCGCACAATTTTTGTTACTTGAAAGAATCACCGGGCCAGCGTGGTTGCAGGTAATCGCACGTGTGCGCTCACCTGTGCAGTCTTCAATCATTCTGCCAGCATTGCAGCCCTCCTCTTCACATAATGATTTGGCTGTGGCCCAGGATCGTCACCAGGGTAATACACCCAGACAAAATGAAAACCATATCAACAGGGACCAGAAGCTCGACCCCGCAAATGGCGCAGAATACGAGCTTTATCACAGACCCAAGGGGATCCTGGTCGCGGTGGATCTCATGGGTTTTGAGGGAAGGTCTTCTGACGACATGACAACTCTGCACTCTCCTTGACTCCGCTCTTCGTGGTCGTCTTGATCCTGCTCCTTCGCCCAGAACCGACCGTAGCTTGCCTTTCGACCACTTTCCTCCTCTGTCGGTCCACGGACACTCATCAAGATGCTACTCTTCCGAGGCCGGAGTTCAATGGATCCGCCGTGCATATCAGTCTCTCAAGGCTGGAAAATATGCCGTGCTTTGGCAGAGAAAGGGGTATGAGATGTCGGCCAATGTTTCCATCTTCGTTCCACGTGACTTCGCCATACTACTATGATACGTGCTAGCCTCCGCTATCTATCTTATCATGCATGGCACGGACGGTTATTATCGGATGTGGCTGGTTCGACTATTGAATCCTTGATCATTACTACTGCCCATACCCTTATCGTGCGTCTATGAAGCCCGCCCTTGGGATGTCGGCATGCCGTTCTCTGCATGCCAACGTGAAGTAGGTAGAGGGGAGGCTCGAGAATGCGACCACTTCACCCAAAGACCGAGGACCGTCGTCTAACTGACGATTATGAGTCTCGTGGAAGGATCCCACCCACAGCACCAGCGTGTCTACAAGGTACCACACCCCCTGCAGCAATGGCACAGGTATGCTGACTCCTGCGAATTCATAGGCCTGTGTGTCCTGCCGTCAACGCAAAGTTAGATGCGATCTCGGTTCTGTAGATCGTCCCCATGAGCCGCCATGCGCAAGATGTCGTCGAGAACAAAAAGAGTGCTACTTCGGCACCAAGGGGTCACGGGGATCGTATTCCCCAAGCCACGATCATACATATGAACAGCCACGGCTCGTGAAAAAGAGAAGGACCGAGGGAACCACTCAGAGTTCTCCAAGCGACCATAACCGCGTTGCTCAGACCAGGCATGTGAGCGTTGTCACCAATGATCCTGCGCAGCCAGCAGAAGAGCAGGAACGAGCTACCCTCAAAGCCGGCCCCTACACGTCTCAAGACACCCTAGATATCCTATATTCGAGAGCAGCACGAACCGATGAGCAGAATGATAACCTGCCAGCAATCAGGGAAGAACGTGCACAGCACCAAGTAGGACATGTCAACCGTGACAGTTTAGGAATTGGCGACACTGTCATTCAAGCCACGAAAGAAGTCTGGTCCCAGCTCATCTTCATTCAGGATGGTTTGTTGACGGCGGAGGAAGCGATGATCTATCTTGACTTCTTCCGAGACCATCTCGACCCTCTCACGCCAATTTCCGTTGCAGGATTCTTGGACTATGAGGCTCGCGCAGATCTCCTCATCCAAGAACCGCTTTTGGCCACCACTCTGCTTATGATATCCAGCAGGTACTGCGCATTGCCTGGCATCGGGGCCGAGTCCAGGAGGTTCATCATTCACGAACGGCTCTGGCAATGTGTACAGCGAATCATGACGCGGCTGTTTTGGGCTGAAGATGAACCTGCTGATGCTTCATCTGGTTCTCAACTTCGCACTATCGGTACATGCGAGGCTCTACTCCTGATCTGTGAATGGCATCCACGTACAGTTCACTTCCCGCCCGGTCGAGATAGCCTGCAACTTTTGACGGGCGACCTCAGCAGGCCGCGAAGGGGCGCCTCCTCCACCTCAACTTCAACTGCTTGGAAAAATTGGTCGTGGAGATCTGATCGCCTGACGTGGTCCTTGATCTGGACTGCTTTTGCACTGGGTGCCGAACTTGATGTGAGCAGGGCCGACACGGCATCGAGAGAGCGGACGAACAACTCAGGACCACTATCATCCGTCATCAGAGACACAAATGCTCGATCATATCGCTTACAACAACTGTTGCTCATTTTCATAGCACAGACGTCGAACCGGATAGGTATTCAAACCCCTGCTTTCCTCAGTAGAGAATCTACGGACTGGCTGATACTGCATAGGCTCTCACGTGAAGGTGCCTGAGTCTCTGAAAGGCCACGCAACTAGTCACGCAGATTCTGTCACCCGTCTGTGGGCAGATCTATCCTTGCTCACCGTCAAGGTCCAGGAAACCTTGTTCGTATCTCGCGATCACGTCCGTGAGATCACTGCAAACGGGAGTTACATTGGGCTGTTGTACTTATTGAGCCCAACGCTTGAAGAATGGAAGAGGAAGCCCGACGCAAGTGAAGGTGAGCGCAGTCTCTCTTTGCGGACCGCCCCGCCATGCTGATGAGTCGCAGTGCCACAGCCGATGCGAGCAATCTTGGAAATGGAATATGGTCATCTCGGGGCACAAACGAATAGTATTGCGATGCAAGCTGCAGCTACAAAGCATCGGTCTCAGACGCAATCATCGCATTCGCGCAATGACGATTTCATCGCTCAAATCATTGACGGGTCAAGGGCTGTTCTTCGCGTCGTCGTGGATCTGTTGGGTCCCACCAGGTGCCTCACATACATCTCCGTACGAAGCTATTATCGTATCCTCGCCGCCGTTGTTTACTTGATCAAAGTATGTGAGCATCCAAGCACTCTGTCCATTCCAGTCCTGCCGGGTGTCACTCTAGTGGATTCGGTTCCTTCTAACAACAGATTTAGGCTATCCGGCTGACAGATTCTCTCCCCGAAGCTGAAGCCTCCTATGTAATGATCAAGAAAACTGGCATTGCATTGACAGGATCAATTGTGGACGATGCAAATTTGGGCGTGCGTTGGGGGAAAATGTTCGTTGATTTAGCCGAAGCGGAAATCCAAGTGCTTGCTCAACGCAGCAGGGGTAATGTCAACGCAAACCAGGTGGAACCGTTCCCTGCACAGCTGGACATGGATCCTGGAACTTCCCCATCGGCAGACGGCTTCTTGTCATTCTACGATCCCCAGATCTGGGGCTCCTTTCCCCTCGACATCGAAGAGACTCTTGGACCTTTTGGCCCTAACATGGACTTTCGGGATTATATTCCTGGCAATTTCGCTTAGAGTATCTGGAAAACTCAAGCAGGGCAACGATCACAGGATACGCCGGCCATTGTTCTACTTCGTGTGAGCCCACTATGTTCGATGGACGCCCCTCGGACTATCAACAAGTTTTTTGTTACTCAAGTCCCGGCTGGCTCACACAACTCGATGCCCTGATGCCAGACGCCGCATCCCAAGGTCGAGAAAGGCTTTTCCCAGTGGCTTTGATCAGCCACTACAAGACCAGAAGACCTCGATTAAGCTTCAAGACAAGCAATAGCCTGTATACAAGAACTCTTCTGTAAGACGGTCATCGAATGCCGCTGTTCTACGCTATCCCTCGAGCACGGCCTTCATGCTCCCAAGCCACCAAAACCATCTCCGTGCGTCCTATTCCTGTTCACCATCGTGGACATCGAGTCTTGTTCACCCACAAGTTGCTCGAGCCTTTCGATCTCGGTGAGTATTGGATCAATTGGATACATAATCAACACGAGCAATAACAATATAATGATCGCCACAACAACAAGTCGCCTGTTTTGACTTGTGGGCATCGGTATCTCCTTTGATGTCGGCGACGCTGTTGACTTGGCCGTTGAACTTTGTGATGCTCCCTGAGGTTGAGCCTCTTCCTATAAGGCGCTGTCAGTACATTTGATTTCGTGCTGCAATTCACCAATCTCACCACCACCGTCATCGTCTTCGCGCCTTCGACGGTCCCAATGACAAGTCCTTCCAGCTGTTCTTTGGCCTCTTTAGAATGCCCAATGTCATTGAATCCTTCTGTGCCATCTACTCCGGCAACGGTCATGAGGACCTCTGCACCACCACTGTCAAATAAGTCAGGCACTCGAAGCACTGCGATCAGGGCAACTCTTACGGATGATCAGGCGCATATTTGGTGCAATCGTAGACCCGACCATTGACTATTATCCATAAGTCGCTGGCTTGATTATGCTTTGCAACATCTTCAACTGAAAAGACCTTCATGTCGCTGGCACTTCTAGCGGGACGTTCAAGCGGAAGTGCCTGGCGGTTCAGACCAACGCGAATGGAGTGCTTGGAATGATAGCAAAGCTGTGAATCGGTCTGATGACAACATGTGCTGTGCCGTGTCTCCGGATCTGGCAATACTGTACCATGAGTTCTGCGGCTAGTCTACTGATAGGTGGCTCATCTAGAGATCACGAGCATTGAATTGACAGGAGACAGCGGGGCATATCGTCAATGCAAGTACCATGATGGAGGCCCAATATAGATAAGAACCCTGTGCGCTTTTGGCCGGAATTTTGGATTTCCGTGCAATGCCGCCAAAGTGCAAGATAAGAAAACACCGACGCTTGCCGGACTGGACGCACCTCGATCTGTGGCGTTTAGAGACTCTTTGGCATGGAGATTGTTTGTATATCAGTGCGACCATCCAGCACATGGAACCAAAAATGACAGAGACAACATCACGTTGTCACATTATCAGATTTCCACGTTGACAAAACTCACAGCCATCAAGAAAAAATGAATTCAATGGCGTCGATCTCAACCATGGAGAAAGACAGCAAGCATGACCCGACTTCCACCACGGGCCCAGCAGATGTCGAGGAAGGCGCTGTCATCGACCCCGCTGCAGAGAAGGTCCTTGTACGCAGACTGGATTGGAACATCCTCCCACTGGTGATGGCCATCTATCTTGTATCATTTCTTGATCGGTAAGTGTGGCTGTTGAACTCTAAGATCTGTGCCCTCAACTAATAACTTCAATCAGTGTCAACATCGGAAACGGAAGACTGTTCGGTTTAGAGAAGGACCTGGGCTTGCATGGGAACCAGTACCAAACTTGTGTCTCTCTATTGTTTGTCACCTATTTGGTATGTGATTTATTGTAACCGCCAATGAGTTGAGGCCGTCTACTCACAGGACGATATAGTTGTTCGAGATCCCTAGCAACCTCCTACTCAAGAAGATTCAACCACAGCGCTACCTTTCTCTGGCCTGTATCTCATGGGGGATTGTGGCCACTCTCACCGGACTCACTCAGAACTTCGGCGGCCTTGTTGCATGTCGACTAATCCTGGGCACTCTGGAATCGGGTATCTTCCCAGCCTTGACACTTTATCTCACCTTCTTCTACAAACGAACCGAGCTTGGCTTCAGACTGGCCTTCATCTTTGTCAGCTCACAATCCGCCGGCGCCTTTGGAGGCCTGCTCGGCTACGCCATTGGACATATGGACGGAGTTGGAGGTATGCGAGCATGGAGATGGATCTTCATCCTCGAAGGCATTCCCAGCGTGCTCCTGGGCGTCATTGTCTGGTTTGGATTGGCCCCTGACTCGGACAGGGCGAGGTACCTCACCGCCGCTCACAAAGAGCTACAGAAAGCCCGCGCTCTGACGCAGGTTGGCTACAGCGAGGAAGGTGAGCGCTTCCACTGGAAGGACGTCCGCGCTGCGGTCCGTGACTACCGTACCTGGTAGTTCGGATTCGGCCAATATGGAACCGAGACCATGTGGTTCGGCTTCAGTACTTTCTTGCCGACCATCATTAAGGCAATCGGCACCTGGACCAGCATCCAGGTTCAACTGCTGACTATCCCCTGTTACGTGCTGTCCGCGACAGCGTACCTGATCATGGCACGCGTCTCCGACCACTACAGGCTGCGTTACATTTTCACCATGATTTTCTTAATGATCTCCATCATCGGGTACGCGCTTCTGATGGGAGATGTTTCACCTGGTGTGAGCTACCTCGGTTGTTTCTTCGTGGCCGGTGGACTGAGTGTCTCTGTCGCACTACCCCTGGTTTGGCTACCCAGCAACATGCCTCGATATGGCAAACGAGCATTTGGCTCCGGACTCCAGTTGACCCTCGGAGCTTTTGGTGGTGTCACGGCCCCCTTTGTGAGTGAAACCGAACGGATTTCGTGGATTATGCTAACAGAAAACAGATATATGTCACCAAAGACTCTCCGAGATACCTTCTCGGCCACGGAGTGACGCTTGCTTTGTTGGCTTTCTCCGGCGTCCTCTTCACCATTCTCTACGTATGTTCTACCAAGACTGTATGATTGTATATATGTCACTGACAGGTACGGACAGATCTCGTACCGCCACGCAAACGCTCAACGCGCCAAGGGCCTTGAGGACCACAAGCTCCAAGGAAAGACTGAACAGGAACTTAATGAGATGGCAGATGAAAGGTACGCTCTGCAACCCACTTCCCGTAAATCAGCCACTAACCAGTACACTGCAGCCCTCTGTTCGTCTATACCCTCTAGATATCTACCCGTCGTCAGATGAGGCAGAGAAGAGAAATTGAAGTTCCTTGAACGTGTGCAGGGATACTTCGAGAGGCCTCTGTGTATGTACGAGACTCCACAGTGATGCCTTATTAAATGCTTGAGGTTCTTACTGGGTCAATAGATGAACCTGACTCCGCATAATGTCTTAATGATCCTCTTTCATCCCTTGTGACCAATACTGTTCTCGTCTGGTGCTTTGCTTTCTATTCTATCGACAAATTTGACTACATCAATGCCAAGTGGAGGAGAGGATCGTATACAAACACAACAACCTAATTTGAGCATTGAATGACGCTGGAAACTGAAAGTCAATCACTTTTTGGTCGAGAACTAGAAGTACTAGAAACAGAATACTTGATCGTCTCTCTTGGGGATGAGCTTCGCTTTGTCGAATCCAAGCTCTTCCAAGTATGTCTTCATCCCAATCTGCATACCTGGTGGTCCGCAAAGCATGATTTTAGTCCCAGCAAGCGGCGGGGGTAACTTCTCTCTGATCATCTCCTTGGTAACATGACCGGTCGATCCTGTCCAATTTTCAGGCGCTTGGCTCAACACATAATGGACAGTGAAACCTGGGTCCTTCTCAGACATTTCGTCGAGCACGTCCTTTAAGACGATGTCCTCGTATGTGCGGTGCGCGTAAATCAAGTCGATTTGAGTGGTGTCCGCTGGTCTCTGCGCGAGTACAGCCTTGACGATCTGGAGCATAGGAGTGATCCCAGACCCTCCAGCGATCATGCCGATCCACTCACACATGCCCGACTTGTAGACCATGGCACCCTTGGGCCCACGTGCTTTGACGAGGTCTCCAACCTGGAGGGCCCGGAGATGCTTTGACATCAGACCATCAGGGTAGAGCTTCACCAGCACATCGAAGTGCCCGCGGTCCTCGTCCGTCGAGATGGGCGTGTATGAGCGAGACACGACAATTCCAGTATCGGGGTCTGTGAAAGCGAGTGCAATGTGCTGTCCTGGCGGCAGGCCTAGGACGTCAATTGATTGTGGTAGACCGAGGCGGAAGACCGTGACATTGTGCGAGATGTCCCATTTGGAGAGCAGGGGATAGTCTTGAAGATTGTCGGGATCGAGTATTGGTGTTGCCGGTAGCGTGTTCGCTGCTTCTTCAGCGAGGATCTCAAGATATCGCTTCGAGGAAGTAGCTGGATGTGTTGGCGTTATAGGCGGGACAGGGCTGTATTTGGCTGGATGTGTATGCCATGATTTGTGATTGATCCAGTAGTAAAACGCGGCGACTAAGAACAACAACCAAGTATAGAAGTATGCGCTGTCTGGGTTTGTAGGGAGAAGTCCTTGCGATTCAATGTTCAGAGAGCGATTCATGCTGCGAACCAATCTTGGACATTGACAGGCAACAGGACCTCTCTTTCCAAATCTACGTATAATCTACATTGTGTTACCTCAGTTTGACTAGCCTGCACATCTGATCTGGCTTTGATATCTCGGGTAGCATCTCAACAGACGAGGCCCACACCCCTTTTTCCTTATCTGTTCGGCTATCCACGGCGCCGACGATTCCCTCACTTTTTGCCGCTCTCATGCGTGCATGGACAGCATCACACAGATAAGCAATGTTGTTGATTAATTGCATGCCATCTATTGGACGTTCTAATCGCCATTTTAGAACATCACGGTTCGTCGCAAGGGCCAAGCTGGCGGTGATGGTCGGGCTACGCTGATTTGTGTTTGCCAAAACATCGGCAGCGTTACCGAGGTGAAGTCTCAGACCACATCAGAAAGTACCGACCATACGTTTTCTCCACGAGAGTGTGAGGCGCTAATACTGTACATTCGACTTTCCATCATCGCCGGTATAGGAGGACTATCTAGATATGGAGGCTCGAACGGTGGGCATGGCAGAAGCCTCCAGACCGCGAAGCAGCAGCTCAAAATGCAATGCTGCTATCCTCAACAGTAAACATACCTTGAATACCAACAGCCTAAGACATGACAATGATCGCCATAACAGCTGACTCAACAGATCAGTGACCCACGATATGGGAGCATGGAGGTGTACAGACATCCTCACAACGGCGATCGGTAAGACAGGTCCCAATATGCACAGCAGAATCCCAATGAAGACGCCGAGCAGTATTGCTTCCGGATAATCCAATCTTTTCTGCACCCACGCCCAGGTGTCTCCTACCCACAGCCATTCTCCGTTGGACTTGCGAACAGCTCGAATCCCAACCAAACCATCCATACTCCGAGAATTAAATTTGATCATGTATGCGTCCAGCGCTTTTTTGTTGACCTTGTTGACCAGCCACTGTTCGAGCAAGTGCCGGTCTTCGAAGCACTTGCATGGTTTGGTGGACAGCTCACCCGTCGTCGCAATTTCTTGGTTGGCATTCTCGATCGAATGAGCCTTGTGAGCTTCCTCATCGAGTGTGGGGACTGCATAGCCACACGACGTAAAAACCTTCCAGATGTCCAGGACTACCACGGCTCTTGTCCCAGGAATGAATTTGAGACCCATACGATCGATCATTGGCATAAACTCAGGGCTGTCGTACTCGATCACATGTCCGATGCAATATAAACGCAGTATTCGCGGGTTCGGACCGAAACTGCAAAACATGATTGTCACTCGACCATTTTCGTAGATATGAGCAATCGTCTCCGCGCCCGATCCTGCCAGGTCGAGATAGGCGGCATGGTGGTCATCCAGGATGGCAAAGGTAGTGCCCGGAACACCTTTTGGTGATAGATTGACATGATGGCCGCGCAACGGGGCTGAGGCTGTACAAAACATGGGCTGTTGTAGTGCCCATTCCTGAAGCTGTGGCGGAAATGATGTGTATGAGTGAGGCATTGTACTGTCGATGAAGCGTTCGAGCACGAGGGAGTGAACGCTGCTGAGAATGTAAGTTCAATGTCGATATACCAGCGACGCGGGGATGAGCGTTCAGTCTCCAAAGGCTTGATGATGACAGAATGTGAAGCCGACAAGTAGCTTTTTCCGTTGCTTGCCGAACCGCCAAGGGCCGCATGATTAGGTGCATGGCCACCGCTTATCATTACTCTTCGGGCTAGGAGGCTATCGCCTGTGGCCAAAGTATCTGGTTAATCGATATGGTCGCAAGGCTTGCCACTGCGATATTCATGTTTACGCCGTCCCATTTGACTTCTTTTCATGCCCAGTGCCAGGGAAATGAGGCCCCTGGAGTCTGGATTGTACCCGTATTGGGATAGCCACGTGGCAGAGAAAAACAGGGGTCCTTTTAAATATCACATCGATCATCTTTCCCAAGACCACTCCAGCTAACGTGATTGAGACCCAGCCGTCTGCTAACATTACCAGGTAGATAGTAAAGGTGGAGGCATGACTTACAAGATCACCGCCGCCTGCTCAGGAACAGCATGTCTTTACTTCAAGCTCTGACAATCATACGGCGTCACCTTGCTCCTTCGGATCGCAGCTTGCCGTCCGTGGTCCACAAGTTTTCGCGCGTTCTGTCGTCGGCACTTTATGAGTAAGGTCTTGACGTTCTGGCTTCGCCGCATTCCCTCGAGCACACAGCCAACAATTCTGCGAACATAGTGAAAAAGGTAGGCTATGCCTTTTCATTTCTCGGCCTTGTGATACGCCGAGACCGCGGACTTGTGCGGTGAGCACGTAGGTATCTCGAAACGTGTGAGCAGGTAGGTGATGCGCGTCAACTATTCTCCGGGAGGCGCTGGCGTGATCGAGGTCCATTCTTACACCACCTCCGCGACTTGCTGTTCCTTCAAAATGATCACATCTTGGGGCATATGGCGACATCCCGAAATTGTATTCCTCACCAATGACGAATATGCTTCTTGCATGTCATGCCAGAATACACTCATCCTGTATGGATGCAACGATATCGACAAAAAGCTAGAGGTGTGGAATCTCGGTAGACAATACCCGCCCCTGCATCGACAATGAATATCGACATGAGTACAAAAGGCATGCCCAGCCGCAGGTCTGGCTACCACAGCCCCAGTCCTGGGATGTTTACTGGTGGAACGGCAACGGCTTTCTGAGCAGTAACATCATTCAAGATGGCTACAGACAAGATCGGTGCAACTTCGACTGCCGTTGGACCTGCACAGCATGGAGTTCTGCACTACGCACGCCGTGGAGAGCCGGTGGAAGATGCGTCGTCCATCGATAGCGATATCGTCGGCTTCGATGTCGAGAAGATGAAAGGGCGGTCGCTCCTGACGGAATCAGAGGAGAAGAAACTGATGCGGCGCGTCGATTGGCATTTGATGACTTTGTGCTCGATCATGTTTCTGCTCAAGAACATCGATGCAAACAATGTTTGTGCTGATCCTGAGGCGTTGGGAGACATGTGTGGCTGACAATTCTCCTTCCTCCAGACCGCAAATGCTCGCATCATGAACAAAGGAACGAAACAAAACATCCTCACACAGCTGGATATGAGTTCGAATGCCTATAATTTCATCACGACGATTTACTATGTGAGCCAGTCATGTCCATCAAACCCAGTACTCTATGCTGACAACCACAGATCCCGTATATCATTTTCGAAGCGCCCTCAAATTTGTTGATCAAACGCATACTCCCATCAAGATGGCAGTCCCGTATCATGGTACGAAATTCTAAACATATGGTCTATGCTCCGGACCATAAGCTGACTCGGTCAGGTCACCTGGGGCATCGCTCTCGCATGTCATGCCGCTGTTCACAACAAGGAAGGCCTCTATGCGGCTCGATTCTTCCTCGGCTTGGTAGGCTTTTTTGATTAGGAACTGCCAGAATACTACTAACATACTCTTCAGTGTGAGGCATCAATGTTCCCAGGTGTAATCCTTCAGATGACATACTGGTACCGACCCGACGAGATGTCCGTGAGACTGCTTTACTTCTGTGAGGCCCCCCAACCCTAATGTCATTTCCCTGCCGTTGTGACTGACAAGATCCAGACGCTCTCGGCAACTTTTCCACTGTCATCAGCGGTGTCCTTGCCTTCGGGTTCGACACGATTTCCGGTCGTTGTGGTCTATCCGGCTGGCAATGGTACCCACATTCTGAACCACAACATTTCATCTGGCTAACGAATTTGTCAGGATCTTCCTCGTCGAGGGCGTGATTACCATCGCCTTCGGTATAGCTCTCTGGTTCATCCTACCTGACTGTTGGTCTCCTCCTAGCAAAGTACATCATGCCCTTGCTAACAATCTCCTCAGTCCCAAGCCAAGCGAAATGGCTCACGGAGAAAGAAAAGGCCTTCATCCAAGCTCGTCTCCCTTCCAACGCCCCACGAGCAGAAGAACTAAACTTCAACTTTCGCGAGATCATCAATTCCCTCAAGGACAAAAGAATGTGGCTCTTCACGCTAGTCTGGGCAACCATGACCGTCGGCACCACTGGTCTAACGTTCTACCAGCCCACAGTCATTGCAAATCTAGGCTTCACGACAATCGCGAAGAGTCAACTCCTTAACATCCCAACGGCAGTCCTCTCGATCATCATCATCGCTGTCTCGGGCTACTTCGCCGACAGCGCCTGGCTGCCACGCCCCGTGCTCCCATTGACGTTTCTCACAGGCATCCTAGCATGCTATAGTGTTCTCTACACCTTCCCGAACAACGGCGGCGTGTATGCTGCGACCGTGATCTCCAACGCCCTCTCCTCATCATGGTACCCGCTCATGTGGCCGTGGCGTGTGCAGACCACGAGCCGCGCCACCGGGTCCGCTTTCGCCATCGGCTTCGTCAACAGCTATGGGCAGATCGGGGGTGCGCTGGGCCCGCAGATCTTCCAGTCCAAGTATGCGCCTCATTACACCGTCTCATTTGCCATTGCGATGAGCGTGATTGGCGCGTCTATCTTGGTCACTCTGTTCACGTGGTGGGTTACGCGGGACACGGAAAGGCAGACACGTGAGATCAAGAAGGCGAGAGTGGCAGCAGCGAAGCGTGGGGAGTCGGTGCTGGACGACGTCGATCCGAATGCTGACTTGAAGCATAAAGAGGCCGCGGTATTCAAGGATTAAGCTGAAAGCACGGTGCTGATACTGGGGATAGCAAATAATGGAGCTTGGTCCCCTGGCTGCAGAGTATAGATGTGCGGACTAGGCGCCAGAAGAAGTGTCCAGGTAATAATTTGCTCCTTCAAGCAAGCAGCGCATGCCTTACGATGGATGTACAGACTTGGTCTGGTTTGAAATGCTCGCGAGTGCGAAGCCCCAAGTGGACACAGATCTATCCGTCACATTATCAGCTGTCCGGTACGGACTGATCCCAGGAAGGCTGTATTTCATCTCCGCACACTCTCCTCCTCCATCTGTCCCATGGCAGTAAAATATCTGGCTGTTTTGTACATTCCCGCAATAACTCATAAACCCTTTGAAATGTACCCAGGCCTTTCCCAGGTCGTAATTAGTAGGCTGCCATATGCGAAAAAAGCAATCACGTCTTCCTCGCATATTTGGCCTTGCCGAAGGAAAATGGAACGTAGCGGTATTTGATCATATGCTGGATTTGCCGTCTCACTGTGATAATCCGTCAGACACACGCCAGCAGAAGCAGGAGACCATGCGAACTTACTCGTTAACGAGAACAGAATTAGCCAGTACATGACCAGTACAGGCCAGAAGACTGGCAGATTAAAAATCTCGAACCAGCTGCAAAAGAAGCTGATTGTGACAGCTCTGGTAGCCGCGTGCCAGAACTTGAATTCGGGGAGTCTCCGGATGAACGGTCTGAATTCATCGTCTTGTTTTGTAGGGAGCTCAGAGCCCTCGCCGTCTTCTAGACCTTCGTCTTGTGACAAGCTCGGGTCGAATTTGGGCTGGAGAAACGCCAGAAACAAATTCAGCAGGTAGATGCCGAGGCAGTACGCGACGATGTACCAGCCTTGAGCGATGATGATACGGAGGAAGAACATGACGAGCAAGGCTCCGGTCGCAGACCATCGGTAGGAAACGTAGGGGGTAGATTTGTCGAGGTAGGTTTGGTATTGCTGCGAGCAGTTTCGTTAGCACGAGACACGCATAACGCCGGAGACGGTATAGTATACCCTCATCAATTTGTTGCCTTGTGTGGTAATGGCATCAAAGGGCGTCGTATCAGGCTCGGGTCCGTCCATGGTGGCAGCAGTCGTCGGTAGAGCAGAAGAAATGTAAGGTCGGCGCATGCGCTCGATGGACTCGAGGTGCGCAAAAAGCAGAAGATTCTTCGCGCGAGAGGAGAATGTCGCGCAAGACTTAAGATCGAGACGTTCAAGCCAAAAGAGCGACAAACAAAGGTGATGGGCTTGGGTGAAGAAATGTTGAGAGCAGACTCTTGTTAGCGGATGAAGCCACGTCTTTTTTGTTCCAGGCTGCGAATTGCGAACGAGGGTGGAGTTGTGGCTCGAATACCCGTATCGTGCTCAGCTGCGCCTCTCAGGGGAATGAACAAACGCCTGTCCTGCGCCTAGCGGAGGACTTTAATTATTCCGCTCCGGGCTTGAAACCTCGATGATGGGGATTCTTCGGCGTCCTGGCAAGATCGCCCGGGGGAGCTCGGACTGCGGAGAGTGAACCGAGGCGTTGCGAGGATAAGCGCAGCTTCATGGCCAGAGTTGTGATCATATGCGTCCTGTCGCTGCATCGTATAGAAAAATGTGAAGCCGACTTGGACAGCATCTTTTGGTGTCTCTGTTCGTGTAGCTGGAATACACACGCCTTCCGACCATGTCTTCCCTCAGACTTTTGTTACGGCCTGTTGCGGCCTTCTCCTCTGCACCACGAACCCTCCCTCGACTTGTTCGGTTTCAATCCACCTCGAGCAGCAGCTATGAAAACATCCTGGTGTCTACTCCCAAACCTGGAGTTGGTCTCAGTATGTGTGCTTCCAGACTCTACACCACGTGCGGCTGGACCTGATACTGACCCTGTATCGCACCGCAGTCACGTTGAACAGACCCAAGGCACTCAATGCTTTGTCAAGCCCCCTCTTCGTCGAGCTCAATGATGCACTCAAGAAATTTGAAGAGGATAAAGAGATCGGAGCCATAGTCTTGACAGGAAGCGATCGAGCTTTCGCAGGTACGTTCCGAACGTCTCAGCGCAGGCAAAACAGGGCAACTAACACCGTACACAGCCGGCGCCGATATCAAAGAAATGGCTCCTCTTACTTTCTCTGACGCATATGTAAACAATTTTATCGCACCCTGGTCCTACATGATGACGCTACGCAAACCAGTGATAGCTGCAGTGTCTGGCCACGCGCTTGGTGGTGGCTGCGAGCTTGCCATGATGTGTGACATTCTCTACTGTACAAAGACAGCCAATTTTGGACAACCCGAGATCAAACTTGGAACCATTCCGGGCGCTGGTGGCTCGCAAAGACTGACAGCAGCCTTCGGAAAGAGCAAGGCAATGGAGCTCATTCTCACAGGCAACAACTTTAACGGCGAGGAGGCTGAGAAGCACGGCCTTGCCGCCAAAGCCTTTGACGGTGGGAACAAGGAGGTCCTTGAAGGAGCTTTGGAAACCGCAGCCAAAATTGCAAGCTACTCACGGGTGGCGGTCATCGCTGCCAAAGAGGTGGTCAACAAAAGTCAAGACCTGGGCATCCGAGAGGGCGTTGAGTACGAGCGTCGAATCTTCCACTCGTTGTTCGGCAGCCAGGACCAAAAGATTGGAATGAAAGCATTTTCCGAAAAGAAAAAGGCCGAGTGGACCCATTCATAAGGGAGTAGAATGTGCATTATGCGGCGTTCACTTAACGGGTTTCTTCTACCATGTGTTAAGCCATGATGGCTCCATGGATTGCAGGATGGGCCATGGACGCATGTTGAATATCTGAGAGATGATCTAAATGCCAGGGGTTTCCGACCCTCCTTGATTTGTACAGGAGGGTTTGCGCCTTTTCCTTACAACATCGTTTACTCGGCTGACAATAGGGTTTGCTTCAGCTGCGTGTTGTGCGGCTGAAGGCAACGTTGTTGGCCAAGGTTTTGGTCAGCTTTTAACACGATCACAAACTCACAGGACTGGAGAATGACTTCAGGTAACAAATCAATAAACTCTCCATGATCAACGCGCACGGGAGGCGACGATCTAAAAGCTTACAAAACCCAAAGACTGCATACATTACTATATTTACACATCACTCTGCACATCAAGCCTGGATAACGGTATCTGGGTCATTGATTAGTTAAGCTTCTCAAAATTGGGGGCGCTTTCTTTCCCTCAACCTGGAGGTAGATCAACACGCTTGACAGGTAGGGCTGGACATTCGTCGTATGCAGAGTTCCTTCCCTGCTGGGAGAATGGTGTAACCAGTATCTACACGAACGGTGTCGACTGCATCGAAGCGTATCTTTCGTATAACCGATCTGGTGGCTGACGAAATGATCCACTGTGTGAACTGCACCCTGCTGGTCTCTCGTGCCATGTCCAATGGATAATGTCTGACAGGGGAAACCAGCGATTCAAGAAACGGAGCATATGTGTCGAGAGTACCATTGGTATGGAAAACCCCCGTGCCCACAAGTCACAGTGCTACCTGGGACCACTTGATGATCTATCTTCAGGCGACCTGCCTCGTGTTACACGAATGCCCTCGGAGTTGCGGGAGGAGCAGTTTGCCGATATAATGCTCCAGAGCCCTCTTCCTCACCCGTACGCTTTGTTGACCTTCAGTTTTTCATTCCAGCAGGGTCTTAGCTTCTTACCTTTATAACCAGTTTCCGATACCAAAATGGCTTCGTCCACAACAGTCAACTCCGAGGAATACAGACCCAAGCACATTGAGGACCGACTGTTCATCAACGGCGATTTCGTCCCCTCGATCTCCGGAAAGAAGTTTGACATCATCAATCCCAATACCGAGAAGCTCGCGGCCTCGGTATATGAAGGCGGCGTCGAAGATGTCGATGTCGCTGTTGAAGCAGCCAAAGAGGCCTTGCCTGCTTGGTCTGCCCTTGGGGCTGCTGAGAGAGGTGCATGGCTGAACAATTTGGCCGACGCTATCGAGAAGAACATCAAGGAGATTGGATACCTGGATGCTATTAGCATGGGCAGACCCTACATTGGCGATTGTAAGCACCCAAACGCACCCTCCAGCTCAATGCATTGCTGATATACTCAAGATCTTGCCGGTGCTGCTGCCAGTTTCCTGAGATACTTTTCCAGTAAAGCTCTCGATGTTCATGGCGAATCGTCCTTGAACACTACCGGCATGGTGAACGTCACTTTCCGTCAGCCTTACGGTGTCTGCGGTGCCATAATCCCGTGGAACGTCCCGCTCCTTTCGCTCGTCGCCAAAGTTGGCCCTGCCCTTGCTGCCGGTAACACGTTAGTCCTCAAGTCATCGGAGAGAGCACCACTATCTGCCATTGTTGTCGCGAGGCTCTGCAAGGAGATCGGCCTGCCCAAGGGTGTCCTGAACATCCTTAGCGGGTTTGGTCGTCCTTGCGGTGAAGCTATCGCGAAACATATGGATGTTCGGAAGCTCTCATTTACTGGCTCTGTGGTGACTGGACGAGCAATCAAGAAGGCTGCCGCAGATTCAAACCTGAAGAACGTTACCCTGGAACTCGGTGGTAAGAGCCCATTGATCATCTTCGACGATGCGGACCTCGCAAAGGCGGTGCCCAGTGCTGCCTATTCCATTCTTTCCAACTCTGGCCAAGCTTGCATTGCCAGCTCAAGAGTGTATGTACACTCTAAGATTGCCGACGCCTTTCTAGAGGCGATGAAGACTACCATGACTAAGACCGGTCAGCCCGGCGATGCCACCGTCGCCGGGACTTCGAGAGGTCCCCAGGCCGACAAGGTACAATTCGACCGGGTCATGTCGTATATCAGTCATGCCAAAGAGGAGGGTCTCGATATCCCTCTCGGGGGAAACAGAATCGGCTCGGCGGGCTACTTCATCGAGCCTACTATCATTTCCAACGCTCCTGAGGACTCCAAGGTGGTCAAGGAAGAAATCTTCGGTCCTGTGGTCGTTATCAACACTTTTACCGATGAGGCCGAGGTCTTGAAGCGTGCCAACGACAGCGAATATGGTCTGTATGCCAGCGTCTTCACCAAGGATATCTCACGTGCCATGCGCTTTGCCAAGGCTCTCGAGGCTGGGTCGGTTGGGGTCAATTGCACGAGTCCCACGCTGGCTATCGATATGCCCTTTGGAGGCTACAAGCAGAGTGGTGAAGGTCGAGAATTGAGCAAACACTGTCTTGACGAGTGGACCGAGATCAAGAGTGTCTTCATCTCTTTGTAGTTGTGTGGCAACCGTTGTCATGTAAGCGATGGCAGAGGGGCCAAGTATGCAGACCCGGTTTCGTGGATTGGGTTCGTGCACTACACCGTCATTTCCTGCTATAAGGAGTGTGCAGCGTTGGACCATCGGTAACATCCCAGATAGATCAGACAGGTCGCGCGTGATGACGGTTCAATCAGCTGTACTGTTACCAAGCTAATTTATCAGAAGCAACTAGACTTGGGCGTAGACACGGTTCACGTGAGGGGTATCAGTTAGGTCCCCAATACGGTAATTGCCTAGGAGGGAACAGTCTTCTGGGCAGGAATCAACCGCTTATCTGACTTATCAAATCGACGGCAATCAATAGTGGGTGCATCGCCCCCTCCACCCGCCCCAAGTCCCAGGGCCTAGCCTCATTTAATCCTACTTACTCCGTACTCCATGGAGAGATAAGGAACTGTGCAGATTCTATATATACGAGAACCCAATGCCTGGGTAACGAATCCGAATTCCGAAACCAGTGCTTCTTTCACACTGTACCTTGTATGACTTGCTGTGATTGAGAAAGTTTGTATAGGTTTTGAGCTTTACCCGGGAAGATTCCGAAGATTCCCTTTCACAGTGAGAGACCCTCAGGTACGCTACCCCGTTGGAACAGTCATGCGACCCATGCTAATATTGGAGTAGACATTGCAAGTATGTCTTTCGAGGGCCCAAGGCAGCTCGCTGCCCACGATGTGACCACCGCACAAGAGGGTCAAGCAAGTGTGCCCGCTGTTGGGAAAGAACATAAATCACCAGACCTTGTCCAACAAGTCCTTTCCAAGACCCAAGGCGACATTGTCAACCTCCAACAAGCCCGTGATGCCACAGCTATCGAGCACACCTTGTCCATCAGGCAAGCTCTCCGAGTCTACGCCCCCGCCATCATCTGGGTCATACTCTTTAGCATGGGCAACGTCATGGTTGGCTTTGATCCTCAACTCACCGGTACTCTGATCGCTATCCCTCAATTTCAAAGGCAATACGGCCACTTGTTCCAGGGTGCGTACGTTGTCAAGGCACAGTGGCAATCTGCATTCAACCTTGGTGCACCTCTGGGCGCCATCATCGGCTCATATTTCATCGGATGGCCACTTGACCGATGGGGTCGTCGATGGGCACTGGGCGCCTGCAGCGTGGGCTCGATCATCGCAGTAGCCATCCAAACCTCCGGACAGACCAAAGTGCAGCTACTCCTCGCCGAGCTGCTCAACGGGCTCTTCATCGGCGGCTACTCTGTCGTCGTCCCGACTTACATTTCGGAAATCACTCCTGTGGTCCTCCGTGGTGTCGCTACTGCTTCGATCAACATTTTCCAAGTTGCCGGTCAGCTTGTCTGCAGTGGTATTCTCGCAGGGACTCAGAATCGTCCTGACCGCTGGAGCTACGACATTCCTTTCGCATGCCAGTGGTTCTTCCCATTGGTCATTTTCGTCGGAGTTTTCTTCGCTCCCGAGTCACCTTGGTGGCTGGCACGACAAGGAAAGAATGAGCAGGCTCGCAAGGCCATTGACCGCATCACCACCAAGGAAATCGACACGGACACATTGTTGGCGAACATCATTCTCACGACTGAGCTTGAAGAAGCACAAATGTTGGGTGCCCGCTGGGTCGACATATTCAAAGGGTCTGACCGCCGCCGCACAATCATCGCCAGCATGACGTTCTGCATCCAGGTTTTTAGTGGCACAGCTTTTGTCATTGGCTACTGCGTCTACTTCTTTGAGCTCGCTGGTCTGGGTACATCGGCCGCCTTTGGTCTTGGTTGTGGTGTCCTCGGCGTCGGATTCGTTGGAAACTGTCTTTCCTGGATTCTGATCGCCAAATATGGCCGACGACACATCTATCTGTTTGGCTTGATGGCATTGTCTCTCGCTTTGCTTCTGATTGCCATTTTGGATGTCGTTCCGTCCTACAACTCCGACTCCGCCATCAGATGGGTCCAGTCTTCAATGATGCTGCTGTGGAACTTTGTGTACGACCTTACCATCGGTCCTGTGGCCTATATCATTCTTTGCGAGTCGTCTTCGGCTAGAATGAGAGGGTACACTATTGGCTTTGCCACCGCCATGCAGTTTGTGGCCAACCTTGTCGCTGTCATCGGCGTGCCTTACGCCATCAACCCTGAAGTTGGTAACCTGCGTGGCAAGCTGGGTTTCGTCTACTTTGGAGTCTGCATCCCGTGTCTGGTTTGGGTGTGGTTCGGGCTGCCTGAGTTCAAGGGCCGAACCTTTGAGGAGTTGGATGCTATGTTCGAGGCTCGTGTGGCGACACGCCAGTTCTCGAAGTATGTTTTTGAGGATGATGTTCACAACCTTGGTCACGATGTCCCGGGTGGTGAGAAGAGGATCCAAGAGTAGACCTCTGGTGCTGGGAAGGGATCCGGGCATCCGTGGGCTGTAGAAGTTGGTTATTTGTTGAGGTGTAGGTTACTTTACGTGGTCAAAATGTGATGCTAGGTTTACTGTACATTGGATAACATACAATCACTTTACTTGATCATTACTGGACAAATCTTCATTCCTCCCACTAAAACTACTGTTATACCATGGAACATTAAAACTCCAGTCTGCGTCTCGGTGGTGACAGAGCCAGCCAACAACATCGCTTGAAGCGCATAGTTCAGTGATGATGTACACGAGGTTGTAAGTCAAATCTCTGCCAGAGTGAGCTTTCTCAGTGCCACGAAGTGCAACATCACGACGGGCACCACAGGACATTATATACATAGTCTATCTCGTTTCCCACCCGCAAGGCATTTAGAAGTGACCTTCGATATTCAAGGGGGTATAGGGCTCCTCCAAGAAAGCTTCCTCCTCGGCAGTGAGGACTTTACCTCTGGCACTCAGTGCGTCTTCGATTCGCTTGACAGTACTAAAGCCAATGATCGGACTTGTGACTCTCTTCAAGGTCCAAGCCAACGTCACTTGACTCATGGTCCAACCTTTCTTCTCCGCCAACTGCTCGACACGTCGAATGATCTCAAGAGACTCCTCGCGCGTGGTCGAAGGATCTCCTCCACCGCCAGCGGACCGTTTTGTCTCGCCTTTGGCCTTCAGAGGACGCGCAAGGTTTCCCGCCGCCAGGGGACCCCAGGGGCAGAGGGCCACGCCGGTCTCCTTGCAGAACTTGTTCATTTCTCGTTCCTCTTCTCTGTAAAGCATGTTATAGCAGTTCTGCATGGCGATAAACTTCGTCCAGCCATTCTTCTCGGCACAGAATTGCATCTGGGCAAACTGGTAGGTCCACATACTCGATGCGCCGATATATCGGATCTTGCCTGAGACAACTAGGTGGTGCAACGTTTCCATGGTCTCTTCGATTGGCGTGTATGGATCGAAACGGTGAATCCAAAACAGGTCGATGTAATCTGTGCCCATGCGCTCTAGGGCTCCGTTCACTCCTGTGATAAGTGATTTGCGAGAGAGACCGAATTGATTGACATAGTCCTTGCTGGTCCTCAACTGGTCCATGATCGGGTACGCCGCGAACTGCTCCTCGCCTAGGACACCCCATGCCTTGGTCATCAGGACCAACTTGTCGCGAGGAATGTTGTACTCCTTGATGGCCTTTCCAATGACTCGCTCGCTGTCGCCATTGGAGTAGATGTTCGCCGTGTCCCACTGCTGACGTTAGGACTTGTTCGTTATATGACAGAGAAGGACAAGGTCGATGTGAACAATACATAGCATGTATGACTAGACCGGGGAAATTGAATGAAGACTTACAGTATTGACACCTCGGTCATATGCCGCTTTAAGCAGGGGCAAGGCTTCATCGCCCCCCAACACCCAATCTGCCCACTCGGGGTTTCCAATTGACATACATCCTACAATTGGGACTGAAACGTACAGACCAGACTTTCCTAGTCGTCTGTACTCTGCCTTGGAGTTTTCGATGGATGTTGCGACACTGGGCGGGAGAGAAGCCATTTTTTGATGTGGTATGGAATACTTGTCCCAGGGTCAGGCGATTGATTAGGTGAGCACGTAGTTGACAAGCTTCAGTATTGGCACTAGGCTTAGTAGAAGAGAATGAGAGCAAGAGAAGACATACGACAGGGTCCCAGAGGTGAGGACAGTACAAGGTCAATGAATGGTTGTTCAGGTGACATCGGACAACGGGGCACTCTGGGCGAGGACAGGCGTTGGGGCCTCTCCACTAAGGGGGGGTTCCCTGCCTATTCAGGCAATTACTCAGTTCGACTTGCCATCCTTTCCCACCAAAAGTCGGTACGCGCGCGTTGAACCCTGCTGCCAATAATTGAGTTTCAGGACCTGAATCTCATGATCTAGATCTGAGTTATTGACACATGGATTTTGACGCTCGCACTGGATTAAGATAAAGCATACGTCTGCTGTCAGTAAACATTAAGTAATCCGCGGGAATTTCCGAGGGCGTGACACTAGTCTTTTACAAAGGGGAAAGAGATGCTTTAATACTCGGCCCTACAAGCTAGTTTAACCACAAAAGCAAAAAATACTGGCACGACTGGTCAGCCTTGTCTCTCAATCATCTGCACGTTTGAGGTTGCTCAGATCCACCATATCATAAGAATCGCCACAAGGATTGGGAGACATCAAACACCAACTACTGTCATTTTAAGAGAAAGGCGGGCTTCTATCAAATAAATAAGTCCGGTCAACCCATCCAATCATTTTATCAACACCAACAAATCTCAGTATTGACCAATATGGTGGCTCTGGAACACCGGGAGGCGCGGGAGTCCGACATCGATTCCATTTGCGATACCTTTTTCTCTGCCTTTGCGGGTGATTATGTCATGGGAAAATGCTTCCCAGACATACCCAGTGTTCGAGCTTTCTGGGTAGATGGCCTACGGAAGGACATTGCGGACCCCAAACATCATATTCGATGCATCGTCGACAAGGATCTACCAGGTAGTCCAGTCATCGCCTACGCGAATTGGCAAGCTTGTGACGAGGACACCATCCAGGAAGGACCACTATGTCCCGATGGAGGAGATGAGAAAGTCGCCGAAATATTCTTTCCACGCCTGAGGAAACGAAAAGGCGAGATCATGGGTGGTCGGAAGTACTGGTATCTGGCCTGCCTGTGCTGCCAGCCTACGCATCAGGGACAAGGTGCCGGACGCCAATTACTGAAGTATGGTCTCGATTTGGCAGATAGTGAAAGAAAAGAAATCTATTTGGAGGCCAGTCCACCAGGAGTACCTGTATACACAAAGTATGGCTGGAGGGAACAGGACCGGGTGATCATCCTTGACGGTGCGTTCACTGAGATCTTGATGAAAAGGGATGCTAAAAAATAGAATACTCATGGGCATTAGCACTTTGGATAAAGTCCTGTTCATTACAATGCCCGCCTTAGAGAACATTTTGCACCCCTGGCAATGAAAATGCTCGGTCACTGTATGTACTATAGTACTATTACTGTTGGTCACCACTTTGTTAGCATGACGCCTTGAAAGACATGCTGTGATTTAGATTTACAGCCTGGCCGACGGTCCCAGAGCTTCGTCAACCAGCTTGACAGCGACCTGTGCACATCCATAAGAGTTTTGATAACCTGGAAATGTCAGTCATTGCACGTATCTCATAGGGATCTGGCTTTTCGTACCTGCTCCTCCAGCGCCATAGTTGTGCACGACCCAGACGCCGTTAATACGCTCCTTTTCGACCCTAGTGCCACCTTCACGCACCGGACGCAGTCCAACGCCGTGCCTGATGATGTCGAGAGCCTCGATTCCCTTCCCTCCAGTCAAGGCAGGAAACGTTTCAACCGCTCTCTTCATGATCCTCACCGCAAGATTTGGGTCAACTTGAGGATCTGAATTACCCTTTTGGTAGCAACCACCAAGGATGGTTCCTCCTCCCGCAGCTCTGGTCATCACATACAAGGCCTCATCAGAGCCATCGTCCGTTCCAGATGTCGCAAGCATATTGGGAGCCACGTTGCGTACAATGACGATCTGGCCTCGTGCAGGCACAACGGTACTATCCTGTACACCGCCGAGCTTAGACGCACCAAGACCAGTGCAATTGACCACAAGGTGAACTTGCCGACCTTTATGGAGACTCGAGGATGCCGCATCGTTGATGTGGCTGAACGTTGCTCGTTTGAAGATCACTCCATTCTTCAGGCACTGTGAAACCAACCAAGGGAGGTAAATGGCCGTGTTGATACAGACAGACGTAAATGCTGTCGCAGATTTGATGTCGGGACTTAGTGAGCTTTGAGGAAGTTGGCGGAACTGCGGAACGGTACGGTATATGTGTAAGCATTTGCGGTTGCGTATGAGATAGTACGTGCTGTCGGAATGGGTGTCTTACATTTGGGACGACGTCTTTGAACCACGCGTTAGGTGAGAGCAACTCATTGAACCAATCGGCTGTCGCTGAATTTGCGTCCTTTGCGCGGCTATAGATATGACATTCTGAGTTCGATTAGCAGAGCACATTATGACTTCGAGGAGAGTGCCTCCATTAGACATACCTTGAAAATGGACCCCAGCCTCTGGACGGTTTCGTGCTAGATCTTCCAAAGGAGCCCAGGTGTTCTTCTCGTACTCAGCTGGCTTTGAGCCAGCAGCTCCGACACTTTATAGGGAGCTGTTCAGCTGCTTGGCTCGCGCCGTGGATTGGAGTATTACCTACGGCATATAGTTGCCCCCAGCCCAAGGTGAGGCATACTCAATGTCATAGTCCCCTGGCATATGCTTCGCTGCCACGACAATGCTGTATCGACCTTCCCTGGACAGCAGCAACGCTGTTGTCAACCCGGCAACTCCCGCCCTAGAGGCTGTCAGATTTCACTGCTCTGCATCAAGCGACGTGCTGTAGAACAAACCTACCCAACGATGACAATGTTCTTTTGCCCCATAGTAACGTGTAAACAATACTCTGGAGCCTGAAAGGAAGAGAAACCAAGTCAGGGGCTAGTACGAGAACGTCTAAGCAAATAGGCAATCCCTAAAATAAAAGGAACCTTCAACCGAAAACTGTGCTGTGAGGTGTTTGCGAGAGCCAGCGGTCGCCTCTTCTATGTAATACTTCCCAAGTACTTTCACCAACCTCTCAGTATGCAATACTGGCACGACAGGAGTGATTCGTATGTATCGAAACATTGCAAACCCTTTGCGTGACGCATACGAAACTCAAGTTATTTGACGAGGCTGAGGACAGGCCACATGTCAGGTGAGGCATCTTTCCTCATCAGGCAGTGCAACTCCGAATGATATGATATCTCAGCCTCGTTGGCTACCGTCGTCACTTCTGCTACCTGCCTGTTTAGGCAGGAGTGCTTGGACCTGGCAGTCCGTGGTGATAGCGTGATTACCTAATACCTTTGTCCTGGACCTAAAAGACCTGGCATGGCAGTAATTGATGAGACGGACGAACTAGACTCAATGGCCGTGGCATGAAGTGTGCTAAGAGTTTCGTGGTTTTAGCACGGCCACAGAGCCGCAGAGGCCTCAATCACAAAGCATTAGTGATATGTGTAGGTATTTAATCAGATTACGTTATCGCTTCCCTGCCAGAAATCCCTTGATGATGTTTCCAGTCAACCTTGCGACATTGTTCTCATAGGCATCCCAGGCTAATGAGCAGTACCAATTGATACTCCCAACACTGAAGACTGCGCCACCTCCAGCGCCGACATAATATACAAGATCGCTGCGAATCAGGTTTGTCTGGGTTCCGAGGGTATTGAGGGCGGGATAGGTGAGGTCTTCCGTGGCAATGCCGAATTCGTCGCTGTGACCAGTGCTTGTGGCCAAAATCACGGCATCTTCTGGACTCCCGTTCTCCACATCGTATCGATCAATCTCGTCGCCCGAAGCACCACCTCCAAAGCCATGCTCTCCGATCAGATCACTTTCTATGCCTTCGAAGATCCAGGATAACTGCGAACTTCTTGACTCGTCAGTGCGCTGGTATGGCACGCCAAGACCAGTACCTTGAGCGCAGAAGCCGACGCCCCATAGTGTATTGCAACTCATACCCCGAGACCGCCACAGACCGCTCTGCTGTCCGTCGAGACTGTTGACTTGTTCACCGCCCGGAAGCGTGTAGGGACGCACTCCCACATCTCCTCGGCGCAGCTCCAAACGGTGGGGACGAGCAGGATCCATAGCAGTGACCCAGTAAAAGCCATTGCCACCCATGTACATCAAATTGCCGCCAAGTGCACCAAAGGCACCATAGGCACCGAAAACCTGCGGACTGGGGTATTCAGGATGACAGCCTGTCATGACGGTGTTGAAACCCTTGAGGGCCTCGACGCCCCGCAGATGTAAGTCATGGTCGGTCAGAATTTCGTATGGAATGCCCTCGCGTTCCAAGTAGCCGAGCATCATGAGATCAGCAGAAAACTCACGTGGACGTGAGAAGGCCCACATTATATAGCCCGGGCGGACATTAAGAATCGGACGCTTTGACGAAGAGAATGTGACTCCAGAACCGTCGTTGTGACGATCGTAGGTGGACAAGCCTAGGTCCAGGCGGCGTCGCATCTTGTAGAATTCACTGCTTTTGACGGTCTTGTCTATGTCGAAACCAGGCCCGAGGTCGGCTGTATTCGGACGGGTAGTGTCATACAGGCGTTCATTGGCATATGCAAGATAGGTGAATGTAGAGAAGACAAGGCAGACCTTCTTGGAGATGTCTATGGCCCAGGAGTTCGGTCGGACAAAGAAGGTAACCCAGTCTTTATCTCGGCCGTTGGTGGCTTCTACCTCAACCGCATAAGCACCAGACCGAGCATCAGGTGGAATCGTGATAGTGAAATCTGTGTCCCAACTAGCGTCGTCCATGTCATCGTCGTGAAAATGGATGGCGCCATAGCCATATTTCGCTTTGGTCCAGTCACACTCTGATCCGTCCCAGTCATGACTCCTGACAGCCCGAGTGGGCGCATTGACTAGGACACCATTTTGACCGTGCCCGGAGACATCTACAACTGTGTCGCTTGACATTTGAAGAGCAAAATCATATTTTGCCAGCATAGAAGGGGTTTCTTCGCAGGTTTCCAATGTCAAATCGGCGATACGACCGTTGAAAAAGTTCGTTGCTCGTTGCCTTTGATCATTTGCGGCATTTTGACTTGCCGCAACGAAAAGTGGCCCGGGTCGATAGATCAGAGGTTCGCCTTGCAGTTGCGCCCCATACGCGGTGGAAGTAGGAATCGGTTCTACCTTGAATGATTTAGGACTCAAGGAGACCTTGACCGATCGATCAGCAATCGAAAGCTTGAACTTTGCCCAGGTCTTCTTGTGAGGTCTGAGGCCTGTAGAAACAACTTCGACTTCCTGGTCAGTCCCAATCCGGACGTCAATCGAACCTTGGCTGTTCAACACGATGGAAAATCCAGTTCCTTCCGTTGTGTCGAGAGAGGAGACCAGCGTCTGTGGATGTGAGCAATCCAAGAGCCACGGTTGCATATAGAACGAAACTTGAAGGCCTGCTGGTGCGGCCGGCACTTTCCAGTCGCCGATGTACCCGTATGACCCTGGGTGCGCGACTTGGACTTTTCCATTTTGTCGACCTTGAGGTATTTGCGAGATCTCTTCTTCTCGTTTTTCCGGAGCGTGGTCGAGGGTTATGCCTTGTATCAACCGAACCGTTCGATAATTATACTCTGGTTCTGTACAAGATATCTACACAGCTGTCAGTGGGGCTGTTTGCTTGATGTTCAAGCTGATAAAATATGATCTCAGCATGAAGTTCATGCCCATCTCAGTATGCATTTTGTGACATTGGAACATAGAGTTGTGCTACCGGTGCTTACCTTGATAGCGACCGACTCGCCAGGGGCCACGATCCAGGGTTCTGCGTAGCCGATGATCTCCGGCGGGTAGCTTTCCGTTCCAATATCGCCGACCGCCATGGCAAGATATCAGTAGTGAAGAACTAATGCAAGATTTCTCGTACTCCAAGGTTGAGCACCTCACTCCATGAAATAAATGAAAGCAATGTTGTCATTTGATCGTCCCAATGCAATTGGTGACGCTTGTTGGGCAAACTTAGAACAAGGCTAGGCCATGTGGAAACAGCCTCGCAGCCTACAGTTACGTTGCATCTCAGACCACCACTATGGGGTAGGTCTCCACTGATTAGAGTGATACTTGCGGATAACTCAGATAACCCTTATAGGCAGTTACCATTTGTAGTACGAGGCAAAACGCTCGAGACGCATGGGTCGACGGAGGAGAAGACCGAGTACCGAATTCAGAGGCGGGTGTCAGTCCGATCGGACGGCTCGGTATCTAGAGACCGAGCCAACGGACCACTCTCCAGATAAAGAGTGGAGTTGTCAGATCTAGAAGGCCTCGACTATTGATCTCAATGTCACAGCATTCAAAATCTTTGCCACCCCATGGCTCACACCGAAATATAGCATGATAGATATCGTATACTCCCGTAAAATATTGATAAGCACTGCAGTGAGTAAAGCGCCCTGGTCAAACCCAAAAAGTCTTGACTATGGCCGTACTCCGCAAGGTCGGCAAGGTCGGATATCTCCTATCACGACCCCACAGACTAGTGATCTCTTAGATCGGTCACGAGTCCTATGCCCAGCCCGTCCAAAGACCCGGTTTCCACCCTAATATCCTCCTCGCCAACAGAACTAGGGAGCCTCTATTATTACTACATTCGTACATGAGACTGACTGCCAACGCGATGAAAGAGGCAGGCACAACAAGACCGCGTTTCACAGCCTTTGCTCCGACGGACTGTCACACCTGCCTATCGGGGAATCGCAAATGTGAGAGACAGCGACCATACTGCTCAACATGCCTGGAGAGAGGCGTGAAGTGCGGTGGCTATGCCACCACTCTTTCGTGGCATTCAAGCAGAGCATATTCAGGTAAAACATCATCGAGACATCATCAGCAAAGACCTAGTCGGAGGTCACCTTTTCAAACCCAACAATGCGGTCGTGGTGGCCGTGCCAACTCGATCACGGAAAGTGCAGGCAATTTTCGCCTCATTGAAACCCGGAGTAGAGGATCGAACAAGTCCTCTCCAGTGACCTCACCATCAAGCAAAGACAACAATCAAGAGCACTCCTTATCACCAGATGTGATAAACCCTGTCACCGAAAGCGAAGTCCAGTTGCCTGACACGACGAATATTGATTCCCTGCTAGAAGATTTCGCAGCAGAGGCTTATCCAGAGAACGATCCAGGCCACGAATTGATACCAAATTCCACGATAGCAGGGCCCAGCATTCATCCTCTCCCACCTTGGCCAGGCGCTGAGACAGAGAACGACGAACTCGTAGGCTATGAGGTAGCTCTTCAGACGGCGATACCTTCCACACAAGCGGCAGCGAATCAGCTTGATTCAGCACTGTTCACACCTAGCAATTTGTTGTTGGGGTCGGATCTTGTTCTCTCCTTCGACTGGTCGAATATGGAGTCAGAAGACACTCAAGAAATGCTCGACAGTGCGTTCAGCACGTTTCCGCTTGCACCATATCCTGGCGCAGCCTGGCGCCAGCAGCATGAGATGGCGTTGAAATACTACGACACAGATCTATGCATTCTTCCTTTGACTTCAGATATGGCGATCAATCCGTTTCGAATCCGAGGATTTGCACCCGAAGATTCTCAGCTTCTCATTCAGTCAGTACTTGCGCTCTACTCTCAGCACCAGGTCAACACCGGCAACACGCAGCCTACGGAAGCAATGAAGAAGCGTTCTCAAGTATCTGAGATGCTCAGTCAGGCTCTACAAAGCGGACAATCGAGCAACAAAACCAGCTGTCTCTTGGAGGCCATACTGATAATGATTACCCTGGATTGTACAATATCAGCGTTAGGTAACTGGGCAGATCACATTCGCAATGCTGCGACCGTTTTCGAGGCCTGGGGAGGAGCCTCTGCGCTCAACAGTCCTCGACTGCGCTCACAAGCAAGCATGCTTGTCTGGTGGGATGCGACACTGGCCATGATTTCGAGACAAGGAGTCAAGCTCCACTCCTCCTACTTCCAACACCTGCTGAATCATGAGCTACATGACGGGTGGTCCTTCTACGAATTGACTGGTTGTCCTACCGAGCTTGTGGTGTTCCTCGTCCAGCTTGCCGAGATGGCTCGACAGAAGGAACTGGCTGACTCTATGCAATTTCTGACCTTCGACATGACGGCCGTTCTGGATATCGAACAGCAGCTTCTGAATTGGAAGAATAGTCTCGAGGTTGAGGTAAGCGCTGGGTATGTTCGCGGCGGTAGCATAAACCTGCTGGATGATGATGGCGAGGACGAAAGTCCCACCACTTCTGAAGAAGGTGAAAATGAGGGAGAGTACTCCCGGCAACGGGACGACTACCATTGCATGGAAGCCTGGAGGTATGCTTTGCTTCTCTACATCCAACGCGTTTTCCGATGGAACCGTCAATCCCCTCGACGACCACGAGCGATCCTGCCACTCACCTGCAAGATCATCGAGCACTGTCGGAACTGCCGCAAGACATCGCAGGTGCAGAAACAGCTTCTTTTACCGATTTTCTTGGCCGGCGCAGAAGCACGAGATAAAGACGTGCAGGACACCGTTCGTGCCTACTGTCTCTGGTGGGGTGCAAGAAGCCGTTATGGCATGTTCTACAGTGTCTCTAGTCTTCTAGAGGAATACTGGGAGAATAAACCTTCCAAGGATGGAAGCCCCGTCTGGTGGGGGTCATTCCTCGACTCAAAGTCTCATCCAGGACGAGCTGGAGATGTGACGGCACAGTTTCTCTTCGGCTGATGCAAATCTCCAGTGTACTTCCGTGGATAATGCTCTTGTACATAACGATCTTGCCATGATACCATTGTAATCAATTAATTTTCGCTGCCTAATCTGTCTATATCATTCACATATGACTGCGCCGTAATCAGTATGGATATGAGGTTCTTCTGAGATTTCCAATGCCATGCCCCAAGAGTTCAATTTGACTAACTCCCATTTTGTGCATCATGCTGCCCTCTCGCAAGTCTTTGGATGGCCTGAAGCGCTCAATGGCCATTCACGCCGCTGACTTGACCATTCTTCGATGTGCCGTTTGTAGAGGCACCATATTGAATTTCGAAGCTGTAAGCATCGTCGTAATGGATTGCCCAGTATCCGTCCCAGATCTTCTTGGTGATGGGTCCAACCTTGCCTGACTGTATAGGCTTGTCATCAAGTGTCGTGATTGGCATGATACCTCCGGCCGTTGTTGCCATGAAGATCTCATCAGCATCATAGGCCATCTGTATAGGTACAAATTGTACGCGCACTTCGATTCCGAGAGACTTGGCCACGTCGATGCAACTTTTTCGGGTCACACCTTGTAGAACACCCCGGTCTGGTGTGTAGATAACTCCGTCCTTCACCAACAAGACGTTGAAACCTGAACCCTCGGTCAGGTTGGCATCTCCGTCCGTAAGGAAGGGATAGGTGGCGCCTCGATCGGCAGCCTCGAAGAGACCTCGGGTAAGGTCACCCCATTGTAGGTTCTTGACGGTAGGATCGATCGATCCGGGTGGGATTCTTCGCACTGTTCGCGCAATAATGGCCTTGCCTCCGGTCTTCTGGATGTCGGGATCCATGACCCAAACGTATGGCTGCACGAACATGTACAAGTGGTTTTTGAAGGTCTCGCCTGGAGTGTGGCCTCGAACACCTTTGAGGCCTCGTGTAACGATCAGCTCGACGAATGCGTCCTTTATTTCTGACTTGGCTACCATATCCACCAAGATTTGCTTCACTTCTTCCCGGGGAAGAGGGAGTTGTAAGCGCATCTTTGCGCAGCTGGCTTCTAGACGGGCAATATGGTCGTCGAGGCGGAAGAACCGGCCATCCCATACGGATGGGACATCGTAGGTCAGGTCACTGTGCATGAAACCTTGGTCCATCAAGGGGATACGAGCTTCAGCAAGTGGAACAAGTTCGCCGAAGACCCAGGCGATACCCTTGGAGAGAGGATTGCTGCTCTCCTCAAGGACGGCTTGTCGCTTCTCGTATGCTGCGAAGATCTCGTCCATGGTCGCCATCTTGGTTCTTGGTCGGATTGTTAGATAGTCTGCTGGCTACAGTGATCGCAGAATAAACTAAGAGGCGACTTATATTGCGTTCACCGTCTGTGCCCTAGATGTTCCCCGAATAATTTTCATCCGGAATATGACTTGGATTGATTTGAACCCTAGGATTGTTGCTGGATTCCCAATGCGGCAATTACTGCATCAAGGAAAGACAATCACCACCCTGATCTCCACTTTGCGATGCAACCTTCGGAAGCGCGACGTTACTGTGAAGTAATGAGAAAGCTTGAGACAAGCACCGAGTCCAGGTCACCACAGACCACAGAGCTTGCCACTCATCACTTCAACACGAAGGCTGGCCCGATTGATCACATGCTGTGCCAACAGACCCTGTCAGGTGCAGCTCCTGTACGATCATCGCGTGCACCTCAACAACGTCGATTTGTTTGGTTTGTTTGCTGGATTTGCTCGCCTCAATTTGATTCGACGCTCTACTAATTCTAATCCTATTCTGTTACAAACATGGGCTTATGGAATATAAAGAACTACATGACGTATCCTCAGGGGCATTTTATTTATGCCTCAACTTCCGCAAGATAGCAGTAGCGTAGCCGGGGTGGTGTTTTCAAATGACCCCAACTTACACGACCAATGAAAGTATGGGCCTCCATGGTATCTATGCCACTTCCCCTGGGTAGCGACACGAATTAGTATGAGTTTGACTACGTATGAGCTCGGCCGACTTCTGGCGCCATGTCGAGTGTACCATGACAAATCCAAGCTTTATCAGGTGGAAATGCTTAATTATTCAGCTTCCACTTGACCCACTTTTCTCGGTGCCAGTAGGGAAAGATTCCGCAGGGTGAGTAATGTAGTACTTGGTACTCCACTGTGCAAGTAAGATTGCTTACCTCAAATGGCTGCGGAGAAATGGTTCCGCTATATAACTAACTCGGTTCTTGACCTATGGAAACTATAGCCATCAGCTCGAGGCAACGATATGGACGCACCTCGAACCTTTCTGGTGGCGGGTGGGACGGGTCGCCAGGGAGGCGCGGTCGTTAGTGCGTTGCTCACCGACAAGACCTCGCCGGTACTTCCTCAGAACATCTATGTTATCACTCGGGACTCGAAAGGTGCCTCAGCTCTGCGGCTTGCTGCAAAAGGCATCAATCTCATCACGGGTTCTCTTGGGCAACCAGAACCCATTTATGACGAGCTGCAAAAACGCGGTGTGCAACTTAACCAGACCGCGGCATTCCTAGCCCAGGCACATGGACCAACTGAACTCAGCGATGCCCAAGTCTTCATCAACGCCAGCGTCGAGGCCGGCCTGCAATATTTCGTTTATTCCTCCGTGGACAGGGGTGGAAAGGAACAAAGTGACCGTGACCCGTCTTATTGCAAGACATTCTCGGACAAATTTCTCATTGAAAGGCATCTGATGGAAGCGACTTCTGCAAAAGCAGAATCAAAAGTCAACGTTCAGACTGGCTTCACCATTCTAAGACCGGTCTGGTTCGCCGAAAATGCTATATGGGGATTTCCTGGCCGTCTTTGTATGACCGGCTGGCGCGACGTGATGTGCGGGAAAAGTATGCAAGTTGTCGTGGCGAAAGATGTAGGGAAGTGGGCGGTCGAGGCATTGCTGCGACCGGACAAAGCCGGTCTTCGAAATACAGCAGTCAGCATCGCGAGTGACAAGCTGAGTTTCCAGGAAGTCGACGATATCTTCCGACAAGAGACAGGAAAGCCCGTTGAAGTGACTTATGGATGGTTGGCCCGGGCTGCTATTTGGGCTGTCACGGATTTGCGGACCATGTTTGGGTTCATCTATGAAACAGACTATGGCGCTGACCTGGTACGGTTGGCCAAAACCGTTGAACCGACCACGTTCCGCCAATGGGTGAAAGAGGGCAGAGAAGCATAGAGGGTCATTTCATGTATGGGACATCTCGTTTGTTCTGGTATCAGGGCGCGATATGGATCAAGATCTGTATGTAACGATCAGAGTACTGCAACTGATCCGAGCTCTTGTGTTTTGGACCGACACCTTTCTCGTTGACCACAATGGCAAGTCTCGATGGCATGGATGTTTGACAGAACGGCGCCCCATGACTGGCACCCTATTGATGCCTTGTATGATCTGGCTGTTCAGTTCATTGCATTGAATCAGTGGTTCGTCGTCGTTCGTGGGAATCCCGTAGCCAGTTGCCGACTTTTGATAGAGCTGAGCTCGTTGTACGCTCGGAATGGCCTGTCGCCTCTGAGGAGATTATCAATGCGTTGCGCGATGCGGCGGCAGATGGCATAAACCTCCGCTCCATGATGGATCACTGGCATACGCTGGGTTTAACGTGGTCACAAAGCCACATACCAAAAAGAGGGCATCGACGCGCCAATGCAGTTAGCCCTTATTGTGTATATCACCCCGAGCATCTGTCTGAGCAACATATTTAGATCTCAGCGTTATGTAAGATTGGGGCTCGAGGTCCCTCGACTGTCGGAGGAAGCGAACCTCATGCATGCAAGCCGGATTCTAGATTTGGTGGACATTGCGTGTCAAAGACAAATCTGGCTGGCTTCTTGTATTGTTGGCCCCTTCAAGTGGCTAGTCTCCGGTATGGCCTCTCAATAGAGCAGAGGGCAAGAAGTCTAGCCATAATTAAGGAGATTGAAGAACGGGGCTTTGTGGTGAGCAAACCATTTGAAGCATTGATGAGGCAGGGGTGGTGGAAGATGGACCATGGGATCCCTGTGATTGATACCTGAAAACTGGCAAGTTTGATGCTCTTGCTGCAAAAGACGACACCAAAAAGTGCTGAATACAACATTGACGTTAAACACGCGATGAATGGCTGATGGGCCAGAGAAGTTTCTTTATTTGCCGAGGTCGTCTCGACGCCTTAGGCTGCAGTGTTCTTTATCACATGCATTTCCAGCACCTCGGCATGTTTGCCTCGTTTGCGCGAATTCACACTCAACGACTTTCTCCTCGACAGCACCGTAGGTCGCTTGACGTGGTCATCGTCAAGGCCTCAAGATACACAAGCTGCTCCAAAGGTCATGCATACTGTGGTGCAACTAATATTGCCGATGCTCACACAGCTCCGCCTAGAAGTTGGGTCGCTTGCAACAGCAGCATGGGAACGACCCGGATGCCAATGAGTTTACCGACATGGAGATTGTCTACACTGTCTTCGCCCATACTCCTAAGTTCACTACACAACCACATTCGGTCATTGTCGCCGTCCTTGAAGAGGTCTTCAGGCCACAATCTGTCACCCAGTGTGCGATCCGGAATGGACGCTCACATTCCCACTGCAGCAGATGACGTTCCGCTGGTCGATGCTCTCAATTTCTGTACTTCATGTCTCTCACATGCATTTCGCGGACCTCGGCACGTTGGACTCGTTTGCTGGGTTTGCGAGCTTCAAATCTCACAACTTTCTTCTTTGTCGCGTCATCGTGGCGCTCGTTGTAGCGTTCGTTGTGGCGTTTTGCGGGTATGTCCTCAATCATTCCACGATGTTCATGATGTGCAACCGATCGTGCATAGTTTGGTGGGCTTGCAGATGCAGAGGCACGTGGAGCTTCGCGCATATCTGCACCTGATAGGGTGGCCGAGGCACGAGCCGTCGAAGAGTGGAAATAGTGTCGCTCATCCAGCATGTAGTCTGGAGTGCGCTGAGACAGGTGAGACGCGATTGTGACAGCGGTTGAACTGCTCCATGGAGACGCGGTCCTGTCAAGAAGTCAGCATTGAATAGCTGACGAGTGGGGCCAAAACTACATGATGCTGGTAGACTCGACTACGACTTTGTCAGCACTAAGCCCTGCCTGCCAGGGGTCTTTGGGTAGTTACCGGCCAACTTATAATCATAATGCACATGGTATGGAAGGTCAAGCATTGAGTGGAGACCGCAACGGCAGGCATGAGAGCGTGATGCTCTTTCACCGCACGCGATGCATGTAACAGTGTATGGGGCAGGCATGGTTGATGATCTTGGATGTTCAAAATGATGGATTGTTATAAGAGTGAGTGCTAATGGAGCAGAGAACGTCGCTGCTCGATGCTCGTTCTTATATGGAAGAGAGTCCAATTCTGTCAGCTCCTTCGCGCAGCTTACTTTGAAACAGCGCTGCTCTCGTTGCTGGTTTTCCAAGAACTTCTCGAATTTCGATTGGCCTAGCAGCACCTCACCACGATTCGGAGGCGATGGAGACCATTCGATCTCTCCAGAGCCTCCGTGACCAGGTGCAGCGGAGAAACCCCAAGATAACATGTTCAGCGAATAACGACCCTGGTACGGAAATAGTCGGCTTCGAACATGAGTGGATGTTCAGGCCCCGAAGCGCAGATATTGCAAACCCAGGCACCGAGCGAGTTCGCCATGATTGGCTTCCTTTAAATATGGCTACGTATGACTACGTATGGGTAGTGGCAGGGTGTACGTGCTTTTCATATAGGCATCGTGCACCATCTTGAATGGTAGGTTAGGAGTTTTCTGTGACCACATACCCAATACCACCTGACTTGGAGACTCGGGCTGCTCGATTTCGGACATACCAACGAAAATCTTCATGCGTTACTCTTTTCCGGTGTTATTAGGTTCGTCCAGGAACGACATGGTCACCAAGCGTTGGGTCGATCCATCTCCAGTCGGTCAGACCCTCAATGTTCTCTGTGCCCGGTAAGTCGACAATTTGCCAGTCTGAAAGGCGTTCTGCAAGGAGATCCTCCCTGCCATTTTCGCATCCTACTGGCGCTGGTCTTTTGCGACATAGACTGGCTGGCGGGCTCTGCGAAGACGCAGACCATGTGTTTTCGTGTCCCAAAGCCTTCCCTGCCGGCAAACGTATCGGTAATGTACCGTTCAAATTGCTTGGAGACTGCGGTAAAAAGTTTGCAGACTGGGTCTGCGTGCTTACCTCATTGTCGCCAGACGCTACACCTACAGTCCCTGCCCTACTATTCTGACTCAAGAGATCGGGACTGTGCATTTGAGCGACCTTGTGCGTACATCGACTTTTCCCACTGGAGTCAGCGCCCATGCGTATATAAATCTCCTCCAAGTCCCGGACACCATGGGCTCTACATATCTCCAAACCGAAGTTTAGCGCTTCGACATGAATTCTGTTGCCGTTGTCCTTGTTTCCCTCTCGATGATCAAGCAGGGATTCTGCCGCTCGCTCGGCTGCCCAGGCTTCTTGAACCACTAAATGCAAGTTTCGCTGCGGAAATGCCGAGTAACCGTCTGCCTCGCGATAGTGAAGATGCCAGTATGTTAAGATATAGTTGTGTACGCAGAAATCCATGTCTTTCTGTCCATTGTCGTGAAAGTCAAGCCACGGTCTCAGTATGAGCCGGGGCTGTCTCCTCATATGTGTCAGACAGGCCAAAGTCATGTACAGATGGGCGTTTCGTTCTGTGACTGGTGGGTTTTCGACAAAGAAGTTGACCGTGCATTGAGTTTTGAAGCGAACGTGTCCAGATGCGTCAACACCCAAAAACTTGTTGCAGGCATCCATGAATTTTCTGACGTTTTCGTCGAGTTCGCCACCTGTCGATGGCCATTCGATGTCGTTATACAGTACTTTGGTTGTGGACAACGCAAACAGCTCCTTTTCTGTCAGATACATGAAACTTGAAAGCGCGCAGATGGCTGCCCTCTTTGCGAAGTGCGCGTAGATAGCATCTTCTGGGAATATACTCCAGGCTGCTGAGCGCTTGTCGCCGTTCGGCGCGTGCTTGGTCCGACATATTTCACAGAAGGTTGGACAATCGCTATGTAACGGCCGCATGTTCGTTTGATGAGCAACGTGAATTTCTGTCTCGTTTGAAGGTTGATCCAGCCACCAACTTGCACAATCGATGAATTCTTTCGTAGATTCCGCATAGTTTCGAGGCATACAAGGTTCTAACCGTTGTTTGAACCTGCGAGACCTAATGAGCGCAGCGACCTCTGTGAGCGCAACTGCAGAAGAGAGTTTGTGTGAAGCGCAGCCAGAACTCCAGCTCATTATGACTTCGGCAGGCCCATCCCAGCAAATGTGTTCTGTTTGCATGCAGGTCGTACATGACTTCGAATGTTCGTTGTTCAGTTTAAGTTTTGAACCAGTAGTTGAGCGCTTTTGTGACCGCGACTTGTGCGAAAAGGGATAGCAAGGCTTGCATGTGCATTCATTGATGGTACAGCAGAATTTGCAACTTGGGGTTCTGTCTTCCGTTGCGTATGATCTAGGTTTGATGCTGGTTTTGTTGACTATGTTCCCGTGCTGCTTGGAATTCTCTCCGTCAGCATCCAGCTCGGCACTGGATAACAGGGGCATGAGGCGCAGTACGCTTTCACAGATGAGTTTCGTTGCCGGTAACAAGGTCCTGAGTTCTGGGAGCATTTTGTCGCAAGAATGCCACCTCTCGAGCCATTGTTGCAGAGCGCAGACTAAAGGCGGCGCATGTTGCAACAGAGTTGAGACTTCCTCCATGCCGTCAGACTTAGCTCCGCCTGCTAAGGGCTCCAAAACTGCACTCAATTGCTTCAAGCTGGAGCAGAGATCATGGACTCGTTGGTCAACCGCTGTTGTCGTCCCAGAATGGATGGCATAATTCGACGAAAGGTTGCATAGAACTTCAAGCATCCGATTGACTGCACCAAGCATAGGTGAGACCAGGTAGATGATTGACGCTGGATTCATTGTTAGAAGGCACGTTTGTACGTCCGTGTAAAGCGATCGGAAGAGAACGGAAGCATTGGACAGAGCATGCCTGTGGAAGAGTCGTCTTTAAAGGATGATCTGATGTGTTGACGAGCTTCAGCCTCGCTCATGCCTAACCGGTGAGCATGATCACTCGACAACCAATGTCGCAATGGGGTTTGAAAGTGGGCGAGGTGGTCGATGATGCGTCTGGTCAATTGCGCTCTCGCAAAGGTTTTCTGTGAAGCTTAGTGCGAGATGATGGGTTGTGGTTTCGGTCGTTACAACAGTGGCTTCGTATTCGGAGCGAATCTGACCAATGGTGAAGTGTCGCTCACCAACACCCTGGCGATGCGGCTTGCTCGCTACTCGCGAATCCAATCACTGAAGGTCGCGAGCACGACGAGCAACGAGGAGCGAATGGAACAGCCACAAACCACAGTTGGTTTATTGGGCCTTCGTTTTCCAGGAGCGATTGAGACTTGTGGAGCAGCGGCTGTGAACCTGACGAAGGCTCTGTCGAGAACGCACCTAGATCACGTTGCCGGCTGTTCACGCTCCACGTCGGACCAGGCTATATCTGGGGTGCCTCCCTCGAACCACGAGGGAAGGACGACTTCACCTTCAATTATCACCTTCAACCATTCATTGTTTCTGTACCTCATTTCGTGCCTGTTTAGATCCCCTTGTCGCGCCACTTACCTTTGAGCATACTATGACCTCGCAGCAACCAAGGAGGGCCCCAAATAGCGTGGAGAGTTGCCCTACCTGCAGGGCTCGGAATTTGAAGTGTGGAAGCGAACCCTACGACCTGGAAAGGGGCGAGAAGTGCGGCCCTTGTACTAAAAGCAATCGCGTGTGTGGTCCACGCTCCTATCGCTTCGTCATGGACGGGCAGGTGGGTCGCTCAGGCAACCCCAAACCCCGCAGGCCAGCAGCACCAGTACCAGGACAACCTGGACCGTCTCGCCGACCACTGCTACCGCGTGAACAACCCCAGCCGCCCTTCCAGTCCTCACAATCCATCAGATCGAATCTTCCCACTTCTTTCTCTCCTCTATCACAGTCGTCGACCATCGGCCCAATCTTGTCTTCTAATACCCTCACCGATTCTTCAAACCAACGGACTCCGGCACCCACCTATTCCCAGACCCAATTAGAGACTGGGTTTTACCATGGCGTGCCACAGTCTGCGCCAATATCACCGAGCGGTCCCAGCCTTTTCTTACCTGCCATTATTCTCAGCCTACCATTGTAAGTACTGTTGCACAATTCTATGCTCCCACTGCTGATGAAGTACAGCTTGAGTCAACTAGAAGATGAATGTTCTTTTCTATGGTACCTCCGACCTCGTCTGCACGCCCTTGCCCGTGCACTACCGATTCGTTTCGTGGTTTGGTATCCCCCAGATCTTGAGAAGTTCACGGACCTACAGCTCCAATATCAGAGACTTGTAAAGCTCGTCGAATCCTCTTGTCAACAGTACTTCCAATATATTGATTCACTGGAAGACGAATGTGCAATTGCACAAACGCATATTCTCGGCTTGAAAGCCGCCTTTTCCGGGCTAGCTTCGCAGTCTGACCCCAGATTTTATGATGGTCAAGCACCCAATCTATGGGCCATGGTTCGCAACAATGATGCCGCAGGCTACGATGCTGCCGCCGATCGATGCTGCATTCAACTGGCTCAGCTCGGCAGCATCCCCTACCTGACAGACGCTCCCTTAAAAATCGGCCGAATAGTCGAAGCATTTCGGCGAACAACGCAACGGATTGGTCGTGTGTGGAATAGCAATAGATTAGCTGTTGCTAGCTTTGGAGAACTACGCACTGCCGACGATCTATGCACTATTGACCAACTCATCATTATTTGCAATGCCGCCTGGCTATTTGACTATATGAGGATACCCCGCAGAGAGGATGATATTGCCGACAATGTATTGGGACGCAAGACAATGCACATCTTTGCAGAGTCCCCCCAGTTCACGCTGACGGAAGGCATTCTCAACGCCCACTCAGAGAACGTTGAGGACAGAGACAATCTCCTGATGACACCGATGATGACGGCCACGTCTTTCAACAATAAAGAGCGTGTCAAAGCTTTGCACGAAAAGGGCCACTCAATCACAGCGTGGGACCGTTTCGGCCGGACTGCGCTAGCTATTGGCCATGATCAAGGCTGCGACGCGGTCGTCCACTATCTCAAAGACAACGACCCTCCTTCGGGAAACATGCATCCCAGCCAGCCGAATGCAGATTCTGTCACTCCAGTCAGTCCAGCCAATGGCTCTGTGTCGGAAGAACAATTATTCGACTATATTAGTTTCCAATCCTCATGAGCTGCTCCTTGTCGTCAAGACTACTTGGCCTTGCAGATGGTATGGCGTCCATCTGACGTGCGTCTGAAACTGGCGAAAAGCATCTGTTCAAACGACTAACGTCTTGCATGTTTACAAGCCTCGAGACTGCACGACATCATATCAGAGCAAGCGTCAGGACCACGATATTTCTATCAACTACCTTCATGCTCCCTCAGCCGATGATCGATCAAGGGATCTAAATGCACACTTCTCAGAAGATCTAGCAATTCCCGAGCACAGCCTGGCATGCACCACAAATCATACTATGCCGTGCACATGCAGTGCATGCCGAGGCTTGGGTCCGTGGAGGAGGGGACCGCAGACATAGAAGCCATGTCTACTTATCAGGCTACCCCGAATTGTTACACTCGAAATGCAGGGCCAGTGCTGCTCGGAAGGGCGTTACAGTACATATTAGACGGGCTACTATATATTGCATAACACGACGAGCGGCTGTTGTTACGCTGTGCCATGCGTACCATATCCACTTGTCCTCGTCTTCTTCCTGTTGCTGACCGTAACTCCTATTTTGTGGAGGAAGCCGCAGCTCATCGTGACACCAGCTTTTCGTCAACACTGTATACCCACACGCCGACGCAAGGGGTATCACCTTTATCGCCATCCGCGGTAGTAACGTCCTCACAACTCCCTCCCCGGACTCACCATCCCGCTGACTACTTCTTGGCTTTTCCCTTCCACACACCACCGGCGCTCAGCATCCTCTTTCACGCAGCCCGCTGGACACGCCCCATCGCCAAATTGCCACACAAACAACCCCTCCGTCTCGTTGGCCAGCACCTCCGGCACAATCCTAGTGCGAACCTCCCTCCCCAGAGACCGCGCAAAAATCTCCTTCGATGGAAGATCAATCTGCGGCCACCCATGTGCGAGTAGACTGTTCGGCCCGTGGATGGGCGTTGAGTAGATGTAATCGCGAAATGCACCATAGAGGATTGCGGAGGAGCACTGAAAAGCCCATTAGTGCCTTTTGAAACAGCATTCAGAACACCATGCCCTCTGCTCTGCCTCACATAAAGAGGTCGAGGGAAGGGTAAATGTCAACGTACCATGGGACATGCCTCGGCTGTGGTGTACAGACTCAAGTCGGAAAACGCCTTGAGTGCGTCTCCGCCGGACAATTTATACTTACCAGCCGGATCGGTCAGGATGCGTGTGCAGTTATTGATTGCAGCGACTTCGCCTGCCCAGCACAAGATCGTCAGTCGGTCTTATGCTCATGTCCACGTGTTATGTAGGGTTTGATGTGCCGGTCCAGCCGACGGTGATGCTCCGAAGATATGGTTGTGACGACGACGGCGGCGGCGGCCATAGCATTCGAGCCTTGAGGAAACCGAATGCTAGATGGGATAACATACCATGCAACGTAGGATTCCCATCCTTCATAACGGCATTCGCCCCAATGCACACCAGCTCTCCCTCCTCGGAAGCAGTGTGGTTGACGATGACGGCACCAAAAGCAGCAAACGGACACGGTGACGAAAGCTCACTCAGTGCCGAGATGGCTCGTCGCATCCAGTGCGCACGAATCTCCGGGGATACAGGGTCGTTTTCGAGGTCGATAATTTCTGCGCTGTTGCCGACTGGATGGACGGGGGATTGTTTGGCGGTTGACAGCGCAGGAAGGAGGGCTGCCCAAAGGCAGAGAAATGCAGTAAGAGTGGTGAACATGTTCTCACTAGGGGCCGTTGGAGATACTTTACAAATCAGCAAGCCGTCAGAGAATTCGATAAAGCAATGAGGACAAATGTTGTGGGCGGTTGAATAATGATGTGATGAGCCTTTGATATCGCGGAGTACTCCGTACGACTTGCTTGATAGGCAAGGCTGAAAAAGGGGCACAGGCAACGCGTCACAGCCTTGCATGATTATATGGAGGAACATGGATGCAATTTTGCTGCATGTGATTCGAATCATCAGAATCCCACTTTCTACGTAAGATGCTGTGAATATGACTCTAGCCCTTTTCGTCAAGCAGGATAGAAGTCGGTGAACGTGATTTGCAGTTAATAGCATATTGCAGCAGCAAACAACCGGACCGACCTCGCCAATGCAACTTTCAAAGATCCATTGCGGAAGTGCCAGACTTATTAGACAAGCCAACGATGACACTCAATCGACCTCGTCGTCCGCCGACATAATCGCGAGGCGAGCTGGAGGCCTTGCTCCGACGTCCGTCGTGCCTATGCCCTGGCTGAATTTGCTCATAGCACCAACGACACTCCCTTTAGGCACCACAGCCATGAGCAAGTCCCTAGAGTCAACCGAGATATCGCCGCCCAAAGCACGACCAAACAAGCCTTTGTAAGTGAAGCTCTTCGCGAGGCGCTTCTTGCGCAGAATCGTCTCCCGTCTGAGGACTTCTTCCCTGGACAGGGCCCTGACCCCAAATACATTCGGCCAGACAGTCTGCTTGAACTGCAACTTCTCAATCTCGAGAGTAGCAAATCCGGGAGTTACCAGAACGATTTTCTCATAGGCGACCGGATGATCGGCGTACTGCTCCAGCATTCGAGCGAAACCGGCATCCGTACATGCAGCCACAAAGACGGCGTGACAATTCGGAGTACTGAGGAATAAGTGGAAGTTCTCTGCGGCAAGATAGGTGTCAGTCAACAGCCACGAGTTGGTGAGTCGGCCTGTCGAATAGCGTACCTCTGATCTTGTCGTCAGCTCTTTCTTTACCCCTGCCCGCGTCGGAAAAGTCAAATAACGGCATCCTCTCCGTAAATTGGACAGCAAAATCTCGCAAACCAACAGCTGTTGCCTTCGCCCGTTGCTTAGATAGCATACGACCCTCGGAACCTCCATAGTTGCAGAACACTCTGGTAATGATCTTCGATGCAGGTGGTATCTTTCCGTTCTGATTCAAAATGTATTTGATGACTTCGTTCTTGATTTTGGTGGCAGCGAGTCCGCCTGGTTCGACCAGCTCACGTCCGGTCCTCCTATTCTCGGTGGAGAAGATATCTCGAGACCACTGCCAAATTGATTAGCAAAGGTTCGTCATGCAGCTAGTCGATTCCAGAAAAAGTGGCACTGTCTGATCGCTGTAGCTTCCCAGTTTTCAAAAGATATCGTCTGCATTGTCAGTTCGGAGTTTTTCGCGCACAACGTTGTAGCGTCAACCCTTGACGTGGGCTGGACCTTCAACTTTTATCGTTGATGTTTTCGCTCTCAGACAGTGCCGCTCTTTCGGGAGATAAGCTCGATGGCTTTTCAAGAACTTACCGAGTATGCATCCCCATCCACGAGGACTAAAACGAATGGTACAGGCGGCAATGGAGCATCCTTATTCTCAATAAGAGGGTTTTGTGTTAATCGCTCCGCCTCTGTAGTGCATTTGAGATATTCGAGATCGAATTGGGCCTCAGCATACTGTTGTTCAATCACTCGAGCGTGCTTGGTCATGGCGTTCAGGGAAGCAGTTTCGGTATTTAGTCGTGCTTGTAGCTGAGATGTGGTCACTCTCTGCCGCTTGAGGTCTTGCTTGTCGACGCTCGCCTTCTCTCTCAATGTTGCGCAATTTTTCCTCTCCACACTCAACATCTCCTTGAGGACTGCGTTCGAGGACCGTTCCGTGGACAACGACTTTTTGAGCTCCTCGATTTCCACCCGGTACTTGGCGAATTGCAGATTTGCTTGATCGCAGAGTTCCTCAGCATAGGCAAGGTCACGCTTGATCGTTTGAACCCTTTCCACGATAGAGTCAAAATTCATAGTCAGGTCTGTTGGTCCTGACGCCGGTTGAGCCGCCGCGTCATCCTTGTAAGACTCAGTGTCGGGATAGGAAAACCATGATGAGAGCCCCATGATGGCGACTGAAAGTGAATGTGGCCAGGTATTGCCGAACCCGAGAGAAAGCACCAATAAGTGCTGCTATCCTATGTGTATCCTCCAGGGACGCCTGAATCAGCAAAACAAAATGCTGAAGATGATCTGAAATATTAAAGTAAGCCACGGAAGAGAGCACTCGAGAATCAGAGATGATGCAGCCACAATATCAGAGTCATGAATGAAGGACGCTGGAAGAGCGACAAATAGGTTGCAAAGGCGGATGTCAAAGGTGCTGAAGATATCAGGTCAAAGTCATGACGGAGACGATGGAATGATGGAGGGTACGAGGATGAGGACTTTGAGGGTTTGAGTTTGAGAGTTTGGAGATCGATCGGAACTGTGGGATCTCCCGTCACCCAAGCACGTGATATCAAAACAAAACTCGGTTGACCCAGGGACCAGCCCGCTTGAGAATCTGAGGAACCAACACTTGAATAGAGGTGCAATCCTTGGGTTCACCGGTTTGTGATCTTGAGGCTATCTGATCATCTGAAGCTGGGTCATAGCACCCACAGATGAATTGCCGGAGACGAAGTATCCATAATACACGCTCGACCACGCAAGAAGCGGGTGACTTAGAACCCTGGGCCGCTAGCAGCCATTCTCTCGAGACTTGGTACGGCATTGAAGTTGCCAACACCCATATTAATGCCTTCCGCCATCGCCCCCATTGCTCCGGCAGGTATCGTTCGATTGCCCATACTCGGTTGTTCTTCCAGATCCGAGTATCTCAGGGTGTAAATTCGCCGAACCTTCTTCCACAGCTTGGTATCCCACCAAATGTAGTACCCCTGCTCGCTGACTTTATCATCGAGCAAGACTGGACTAGGTGATGCATCGTCCCTGGTGAGCCACTGTTTCTCCCGAATATGATAGCGCCATTTCCGAGCCACCAACTCCTGAGCCACTAGCATTTGCGTGTAGTCTCGAGGCATGGTGTAGAAAATGAAGAAGAGCGTCTCATCCATGAATCCGTTGATCCGGCTTGACAGAGGTGCGATCTTTTTAACCGTGTAACAATCCGGTATGGTGTACTCGGAATCAAGCGGTCGTAAGGGTTGAGCATTCGGTTCGGCCCATGGACCTGGATAAGTGGGTAGTAACGGCTCTTGAGAACTCATGTTTATGCCCAGTGTCGAGAGGTCCACCCCCCGCATCAGATTTCGTCCAGCTGGACTGGCGTTATCTTGTTCCGCAAGATATCCTTTCATTCCGAACTTCTCTCTTTCAGACATGCCGGCAAAGAGCGCCTCCATAGTCTGTTCTGGTCTTGCGCCTGGCTCTCGGTCACCAAACATGTCCCGTGTTTGCACTGTCACCTGCTGCGAAGGCGAATCCTGTGAAAATTCTTTGTTATGAGATCTTCCCTCCTGTGGTAGGAACCTGTCTTGCCCGATTGCCGCGTTGATACTTTGTGATATGGGTGAACGAGCTAAAGAACTGAGGGTCAGTACGCGGGCCAATGGTGGATACTTGCGATACCTACAGATTTGTGTTTGACCTGAAGGTGATGTTACTCGGCTGGGGTCCGCCGAAGAACTATCTGTCTGCTGATTTGGTCGCTGAACGAGCCCGGGTGGCCCACTGGGTACTTGACTTGTTCGTCTTACTGGTTGAGAAGTCTGCTCCGTGGAGTATTCCATTGGGGCATTCCTTGAATACGTGTCGGTAGGATAAAATCCCTCGCGACCGCCACTTGGCTGCTGTTGTTGCTGTCGAGACGACACATGTGACCGGGAGGAGGGTAATTGTTGTTGTCTTTGAGCCTGTTCGGTTGGTGGAGGGCCAGTCTGCCAGGCACTAGAGACGTTATGGCTTTGAGATTGTAGACCGCTGTTATTCAGACTGGGAAAACTATGCAGGCGTATGTCAGTCCATTGAGGGATACTCAAACTATCAAGGAACGATAACATCAGAGACGACTTACGAAGAGGCGGAAAGGTCTAGCGGCGCGTTGGATCTGGCACCCATAGCTTGCGCCCAGTTGTCTGGAGCTACAGCATCTCGGGACGATTGCGAGGTAGTTGATGGGGCTGGAAGACCGGCCTGGGCCCAGGTTCCTGGAACAGATTAGTATTTGGCGATAAGCGCACGGAGGAGACATACCAGGCTTGTTAGCAATCACCCTAGAATTGCTAGCGGTCCGGCTCTGAGTATGTTGATTCATGTTGTTCGTGGCTGAGGGTGCTCTTGTTTGTCCTGGAGAAACACCATCAGCGATTGCACATCTACATAAAGTTTATCGGCGGAAAAGACAAAAGGTGGGGAGTCGCGGCAACGGAATAGCATTTAAGGATGCGGATTGATTCGTGAAGATGCCTCAAAACCGTCAAAAGTCGATGAACAGGGTCCTGTAAGCCTTTCCGAGTTTGCAGGCAGGATACTGCGGCTGAAGAGGTAGACAAGGCAGATCTTCTGCATAAACTCATCTCCAAGCCGAAAGAGGACAACGAAGCAGCCACCGAGTAATCAATCATGGAGGCGCTGGCTGATCGTCCGTAGATGTGACTGTAAATCCCCTCTCCATGGTTTAAGTGTCTGTTGGATACACGTCCTAGGCGGTGCTCGCAGGGACGACGGAGTCAATGATCGCAAAACACCACCGCATTGTGCTGTCGGCCGATTGCGATTGCAGCTCTCTCGGGAGGACAGACCTCCAGTTCAAACCTCCGTCCAAGCTGACCAAAAGAAGCATCCTTTTGACGTGGATATGGTTCTTCCATCTCTTCTGTCCTTTTACTCTCATTCGGCACTGTATGTCCGGTGCGCGTGCATGTGGGATCGAAGTTTGAGGATAGAGTAGCGAGAGGGTCGTGCTGGTAATGTTGCGCTCTAGGGATCGGTGTTTGTCGCAATGGCCATGGAGATGAACGAGCCTAATCCCTCCCTTTTCGCCAGCCAAACAGCATTCATCTCCTCGTTTTTTCTGGACCGGTACGCTCCTCGTAGTGAAAATGGATTTCGGTTTTATATTGCGGTGCTCGGTGACTTTGGGCTGAACGCGATTGAAGGAGAGGGAAACCCACCTATTCGATTCATATCTGACCTCCAAATCGTCCTCTCACACACCTGCCTTGAGAGACAGAAGTTTCTGACACCGTAAGAATTTCGTCGACAAACTGCTTTGCTCAACAAGTGAGTTTGATCTTTAAATGCAGTACCTCGATTCACTATGCCTGCGGTTCGAGTTGCGCAGTGAAAGCGTAGTCCGGAAATGGCTTGGCGGGACGAGATAGGCGACTGGGGAACGCTGGCGCTAACTTGCTAGCACTGCATGTTGCGTCTACCCTTATGCAAGACACTCCCATAGCTATTTCCGCTCAGGATCAGAATCGTAATCGTAATTGAAGGAACACTTCTATGGTCATTTTGATAACATTTCGTAAGCTAACATCGCCTGCCCAGGTGTCTTTCTCTCTATGAGTTCGCTTTTGCAAATCGTGCTAGATGCCAGGACCAAGTGTCCATGAACCTGCATCAAACGCTAGAACGCATCACCATCTCCACGCATATAAGTCTTAAGGCAGCCCTCATATCAGTAGACCAATAGCCAACTCCAGATTACCGTCAACTTGCCTCAGAGCGGCGATTGCTTCTTCTCTTGTGAACCCCAATTCCGTGATTTTGGCAATGGACTCTGGTGTAATTGGCTGCGATTGTCCGAAGTTGCCAGCACCACCAGCGGACTGTGACGAGGAGGCCTTCCCGGACGTTCCACTGGGGCCAGCTTCTTGCTGCTGACTCGTTGATGACCCTGTGCCTGGCTCGAGTGTACCTGTCGTGGTTCCTATCGTCGAGCCATCCGGACCCTCTACCTTGGGCTCATTCTTCAATATATCATCCATCATCTTGGGGATCTCGCTTTCGGGCAGGAATGGTATTTCGTCGTTCTGGACGATGAGACTGTTCTTTCTAAGGTCGATACACATCTGATGCCGCTTGAGCATATCGAGGCCAAGCAGCAGATCCACGTCTTTCCCCTCCATGACCGTGAAACTGCTAGCCAAGTTATATTGTCCTATTTGGATGTCGGCTGAGTGTACCCGTCCCAGGATGTTAGCAGTCCCAACTCCTCTTGCTATGCCACCGAAACGTTTGTCGATAAGTCGCAGGATGCCACATCGGTCCGCGGCGGCTGGGGACATGATTGTGGTTTGAGCTCCAGAATCGACGAAGGCTTTGATAGGCACATTGTTGACAGTGACATCGATGTAAAGCATGGTGACCCTACCGAAAGCTGTAGACACAGTTAGCCAGGCACCTCCACTGGAGGTAATCATCTTACATTCAGGGTTCTCCTCCATGGCTTTTTGCATGTTTTCAGCAACCCGCTCTTGCCGAATCATCTCTTCAATCTTCTGTTGTGCATCGACATTGAACGGATCCGCTGCTAATAGGGCATGTTGCTCCTCTTTCTCACGCTGTGCTTGGGCGTACTGTCTTTGCCGAGCACTGTACAGATCGTGGAACTTTTCCCGGTCAGAAGCTGCTGAAGCAAGTTCTGGATCTTGTCTCCGCCATTCAGCCATGAGAACTGGATCGCCTAGAACGCGTAGTCTGGCTTGTTCCGGATCGTTGGCGCTTGGAGCTCTCTGGGCTGGCTGCGCAGGTGTACTCCGTTGAGCAGGCTGTGACCTTTGTCTAGGACTTTGAATAGCCAATGCCACAACGTCACCCTCTTGCACATTCATCTGTGCTAGCGTGGTTGAGTTGTCCGTCACCGGTCGACCATCCTGGAGAAATATTTGTGAGGAGGGAGGAACGTTGATCTCGGCTTCGATGAAGGCTTTGATGTCGCTAAGGGTCATGTCCGGGTTGACATCGAGGTTGAGGAAGTCGGACTGAAGGTCTATATCAGACGCGACGATAGATATTGAGATGTGCCTAGGAAGAGTCAGTTCTCCGTGTCCGAATCAAGTCATCGACCTCAAGGTTATGCCTACATCTTTCTGAATTGTGCACAGGCCGAGACTTTGCTGATGCACTCTTGAATGACAAACAAATGATGATTATGTTGGCCTGGCAGGACTTCCACCCGATCCAAATAGCAGGCTTCAGGGAGGAAGTGTAAAGACGTATGCAAGATAGGTGTCAATAAACATGAGATACGAGAAACTGTGAGGAACTTTTTATGAGGAAATGATTTCTCATCATAGCCTTGAGTGGATGGTGATAGAAACACGGTTCATGGAATTTCAGGCACAAGAGCAACCACTTGATGACGCGCACCTCTTCGCCTCAGATGTTCCGCCTCTTTAGTGGCACATGCGCTTAAAGATCCGGGGGAAGTCAACCCACTTTACCTAAGCATACCCGTAACTTTAGCGATCAAGGTACGAGGTGACAGGGGCCAGTTCTTGTTAGAGGAGCCTGAGGGACATTTGTTCCCGATGGGTCTGGATTGATCGCCTACGGATGCTAATCCGTGTTGTGTTTGTTCGACTCATGATTTTCCATTTCAGGGCTATCATCGCAATATGTCTTTGCAACTCAGTACTTCTAGGTTGCCTGAATACCAAGTAGGTTGGAAGGCACGGATATTAAGAGGTACTACCTACTTTTGGCACTGTAACGCCGAAATGATAGGCGAAAATGTGTACGAATACTGTCCTCGCATGCATGTACTGCACCCCCACGCAAATATTTCTGATCTTACCACGACTGTTGTTCTGTCGCGTGCTCTTTCATTCCTGATCAATCACTTTACAGGATCTTGATAACCCTCGACTTTCTGGAAGCTTGTTAGCCTGGAAAATCCTTTGTTGGTCTATCTTCTGCAGGTCTAGAATCCCCTGCGGACAATTAGATTCTCTTTCGGGTTTTGACTTATTCTACCAAAGGCAATCATAGCCTTTCCCGAGTCTCAACTCTCTTGATTGAAAATTTCCATTTTTGCACAATACTACGTATCCCGTCACCACTTTTCCTCTCGGGACTATCTCAAAACTATTTCCATTCATCAATAAAACGGGCCGGCAACTTCGCGATAATCATACTATTGAATTAGCCGACAGCGCAAAACCGCCCAGTGCCTGAAAATCGATCAGAAAACCTGACTCGGACCCGGAACGACAACAATGAGCCAATCAAACACATCTCACGCGCAAAGTCGTGCCAAGGCTGATCCCCCAAGCGGTCAGCCTTCACAAGACGAAGATGGCTTCGTTGGCGTTGATCACGACGACGTCGATATGCAGGAATCTGGACCGATTGATGCGTCAAATTCATCACCAGCCCCTCACGAACTGCAACGATACGCAAACAACCTCGAAGACCCCGATGTGGCTGTCGACAACGAAGACGACTCCGAGGACGACCACGATCCAATGGCAAATCACCCCTTATTAAGTATGCTTACCGGACGACTGGGGCAACGGCGACGAGGATCTACACATGTATGGGATCGACTACATCCCGAAAATCAGGTCCTGTCGGTGGCCAATGTCGATGAATGCTTTTCTCTCGAAACTGAGGCCTTTCCGCCCGAGGAGAGGGCAAGCCGTGAAAAGGTAGGACTTTGTCGCTGCTGGAAGTGCTGAAGATCATGCTCCTCGTTTTTTGCCAGCTGAATCCAATGCAGGGTTCAATGCTGACACTTCCATCTCCATAGTTTGAATATCGGCTCACCCGATGCCCTGAATTATCTCTAGGATTGTTCACCCAGCCAACAAAGGCAGAGTCTGAAAAGTCATCGAACGCCTCGAAACGCAAGCTAATGGCACATATCGTCGCGACTAGAAGTCCGGCGCCCAGTGTGACGGAGGAATCTATGGCCCTTCCAGCCAACTGGAAGACGAAAAGATCCTCGCTTCCCTCCAACACTGATGAAGAACCCCTCGGCCATCAAGAAATGGGTGGTACTGTCTGTATTCACTCTTTGGCCGTGGCCCCGGACTTTCAAAAGATGGGCCTGGGCACGATTCTGGCGAGATCGTATATACAGCGCATCAAGGACTCTAAATGTGCTGAGAGGGTAGCTTTGCTTGCTCACGACCACCTAGTGCCATTCTACACAGCACTTGGCTTCGAAAATATGGGGCCTAGCTCGGTCACGTCTTGTGGTGGAGGTTGGAACAACTTGGTAAGCCTACAACTCATGCCCACGACTTTACAATAGGTGCTGACGAATGATAGGTGCTTGTATTTAAAGATGACGAGGATGACTGATTGATTGATTCATGTTTGGACGTTGTGAAATGCATATCATAGTGGTTTTGAGCACACTGATGTCCTTGGAATGGGTTGGAACCTCCTTGCTAGTTATGTGAATATTGCATGCTGTGTACTTTGGAAGATGATTCGGTTTTCACTGAGTCTCCCATACATAGTCAGGTTGGACTGGGTACGAAGAGCCACACTGCATATTATACAATGCCCACGAGAGGCGCAATTTCAGACCGACTTGACAATAGTCGATAGTTTCTTTTGGATTTTGTATAGTTGTAGACATGTCCTTTCGAATGGCATATATCATGTTGTTGATTGGATGGGCTAAGGATGGCACTGCGACGGCCAAGAGGAAGCATGGGCTTTGATGAAAGTGTAAAGCTAACATTACCGAGGTCAGTAAATCCATTTTCACTGGTGCGCAGGCTGACCAGGCCGGCTCAAAACTCCCGGCTTGTCCCTTCATCGCCCGATGTAATATACGTGACGATTGAGTCGCTACTTCCCGTTCAACTCCTCTTTTCATGACAACAATATGAATCATACGCAATCCGACAGGCCTTCTATATCAATGCCTTCCGCCCTCATATCGCCGTCGCGTCTCGCGAACTGATTTCTAGGTTGCGTGGAATCTCACTGCACCAGCGCTGTCAAAGCCCTCCGAAACGATCCGGGCCTCTTCTCCAGCCACATCTCTACGCCTAGTGCGGAACGAGATCTACACAACACTACGTCCGACTTCTCGACATTAGCCAGGGCAAGAGTGGCTCGATTGACCCATTCCACCACCTACATCACGCATGCCAGGATTGTGCGAAGGAGAATAATAACTCAACAGTTGTGGTGCATACGGAAGACTGCGGGTGTGACTGTCAAGGCCACAACCTATCGCAGTCCGCGTTCACCAGTTCCTAATCCGATTATTGAGCAATATAAGAAAGTCGAAAGTTGCGACAAACCTTCTTGATACCGATCCCCTTACCTGTGGTGAGCCATCGTCAGACATCATGCCTACCAATCGACCCTTCTTCGCCAACTTCTTCTCCGCCTTTCGAGCCCGAACAAACCCTACATTTCAAGCAAAATCCAGTTCTACATATGACGCAGTATCGCCAGGCTCGCTTGTGGCCTCTGCCCATGTCTCTACCACAAATGCAACGGTGACCTCGTCAGGTACGAGAACGATCACAACAAAAGCGACGGCAGATACGTCGGCATCATCACAACCATCACAAAACAAAGCTACCTCCACATCGCCTCTACCATTCACCTCAAACACAAACACTCACCGATATGCTCCCCCCTTATCGAGATCACCGGGGCCGAGTTCACCAGGTGGACCTCATTCACACAATGCCAACCTATCCATGTCACCTCCTGGTGCCTCTACACCTTTGACAAGAGGTCGACAACGGAGAGGAAGTGACAGTTCCAATTCTTCTGGTGGATTCATTGACGCACTGGGACCGGAAAAGTGGTATATTGGCGGCCGCAATGCTGGAGGAGAAGAAACATTTTACAAGCTGGGCTTGGTGACTTCTGGAACAGGAAAAAGGGTGCGCAGTCTAGATCGTCTCAGTCTATGAGGTCAAATCAGGCACAAGTGATGGGGCGAAAGTGGGAGTTTGAGATCCAAGAAGACCGTTTTCAGGCAAGGACTACGACACCACGGAAATATCGCCATTCAAGCGATGATAATGAACAAACTTGGGACTTCTTGACAATCTTGTCGTTCGGGATGGTTCTCGGCCCAAGACCGACAGGTATGCCGCCGGATGCACCGAGAATGAGGCTGGGTGTTCTGGGCGTCGAAGAAGCGATTTGCATTCACGAGAGACCTCTTCGCATATTTCGTGTACATGGGTTTGCTTGCTGGCTTGCTTGAGCGCAGCATGGACTGATTACGGTCCCCACATACATACATAAAGATGAGAGGCTGGAGTGAGATCGGGAAGCGTGCTTGATAGATCATATCAAACCAACCCGCATGTTCGACAATGGAAGCATTGATAAATGCTGCACACATCATTGACCAAGACAACAGTGCATGAGTGCAGTGTGACCACAACTCGCTGGGATATCCGAAGTGTCGAACCCGAGATATGGTTTGATGAGTGGACTTCCTCGTGCATGGCAAGAAGGCAAAGTGCTCACCGAGTCAAAAGGTCACCGAAGATTGCGCAACCAGGGTTTGTATGGACAGTTAACGTCGGCACCATGAACCCTCGGGTGGCCAGTAGTAGTGGGACCTCTCTGTCCATGGCCACCCGCATTTTCCTCAATTATTGCCTCGTAATCGTACGCTGTCGTTGCTGTCGCGGCATGTATTCCCGGGCCACTACCAGTCAAAGTTTTTTTTGACTTGTAGCAAACATGCGCCGGAGAATTGCTAGGCGTTGTTTGTTCATCCCAGACGATTCTGCAAGAGCCGGGGGGGAAACTTGTGATGTGAGCATGACAAGAAACTGTACACCAATCGTGCCATGATGGCCTTCTCTTGTAGCGAACAAGACTAGTGAATAAGATCCTTCATGAATTTTCTTTTTCGAGAGCATTGCCAGAAGAACGCTTGATGGTGGAGGACAAGCAGAAAGAGTGATGCACCGTCACTACCTCAGTGGCTTAGTGATGCTCTTTAGGAGGCTCAAACGGGCGTGATGTCAGAGCTTCCGGGGCTGCTGCTAGTTAACGATAGAGGAGCCACGGCCTCTCTTTTGGTGGTTGAAAAGCACTTTCGGGGCTCCAATTTACTTGGATGGGCGGAGCTGAAAGTGACAGATAAGCTTGTGGGGAGCAGTTAAAGTGGCCAACCAAGTGACTGAGGAGGCACTGGACAACGACCATCACGATCTCTGAGGAGCCTCATCAACAACCGCCGCACGCCGCTGCCATCGCTGCCAATAGATCCGTCTTTTCTCCCACAAAAGTCTCTCCTTGTGCGGTTGAAACCTAGCTATTCGTAGATCCCTGCATTACTATCATTTTCTTCTCATCGCATCTGCAGCCGGGATCGCCATTCTCTGGTCTTTCTTGTCCGATTGATATAAGACTGCCTCCGAAGTCGCGGCTTTTCTTTCAAAGGATTCGGATTCGGATGCTGCAACAATTGACCAACTCGAGTTCCCCTCGCTAAATGTCTACATGCCGACACAACCACCACATCAGTCTGAGTTTCCGATAGAGCCCTGAGTTTTACGCCACAAAGTTTCCGCCTCTATCACAACAACAGGACGGGAGAAGCCTTTGGTACCGAGATCAACACGTCCCGGCGAAACACCTATTTGTGGGCGCCACTGACCTCTGGGCTGCAGCGACTGTGCCTAACCGAAGTTCGACAAGTGTGCCTCCCTGCACATGGGAACCTATGCCTTCCCGGGCTTGCCTTGCTGACTAGTTAGACTTTTTGGGTCACAAATCCCTGGTCGACTCTTCCTCAACCACGTTTGGATCATCCAGGCACTTTCTGCATTCTGTTTGTCAATCTTTTTCTTACTTTTCTATCCACAACTGATATCCGCCGAGTTGCGAGCTGCAGAGGCTTGATCTGGACTTTTGCGGTCCTTTGTGATTGCGTCTGTTGAGTTGCACCCAGTAAACAATTCAGCTGAAGCAGTGGCAATTCACCGAAAACTTGGAAGCACCCAGGATCCGGGGAATATCCCGTACGGTTTGAAGCTTGCCGCTCTGCATTCAGCCACCTCCCGACCGGCATTCCTTGTCTCCAATCTGCTTCAGCTTGGGACATGAACCAGACCTGGCCATCACAAACAGTCCTGAACTTTTGCAGGATCCGTCAGAAATTCAACGCGACAGCTTTTCGGATCTGCATCCATTCGTGTAGTGGTTGTGCATTTCCTGTTAGACATCCTGGCCTTTGTACTTCCGCCCTGATCTCGACTTAGGAAGTGTTACACAGTCAGGCTCCTCCATTGAAAAAGCGTGGGATCGTGCATTGAGCGAATATGCCGTGCCGTCGGCGCTGCCCGTAGCCAACATCTAAAACAAGGGGTGGCATTGCCCATTTGAGGGTGAGTTCTTCCTATCCCGCTATCTCAAAATGTGCTTGTGCCCTTCAACCCCGTCTTCTGGGTGCTCTCTTCCTTGCCCTTTCCCGTACTATATCACACTTTCCCCGCTTCGACGCTTCTTGGTTTCTGGAGACACGGTCATTGACTTTGCAAAAATGAAGGCCGCGAAGCGCATCGCCGTGGAAGAAATCGAAGACGCCGTAACGGCAATACACAGGAAGCCATATTTCCCAGCCTCGTTCGTCACAGTCACACCTTTGGCGACTGATAGTCTGAGTCCACCACCCAGTCCGATGTCGACGCAAGGCTGTGGCTTGAACAAGCTGAGCGGCATGGAACGAATTTTCGCCCTTTCACCCAATCCCTGTGCCGTCCTGGACAAGGATTTGCGAATTGTCACAGTATCGCGGTCGTATCAGAAGGTTTTCAACCTTACTCCCGATGAATGCGATGGCAAAAGCTTTTTCGACGTCCTGGGCAAGGTACTTTCGCCGACAAATATGGCGATGACTGTCAGGCTCGTCCACGACGCGATCGACGTACGAAAAGAACAGCGGTCCGATCCTATCGCGGGCAACAGACTACCAGGATATTGGCGGCTCCGTGTGACGCCTATTTATGACGCCGATGAACTTCTCTACGTTCTCACGGAAGCGGTAGACGCCAGCGAAGACGTCAAAAGGACGTTAGATCATTATGCCCAGCTATCGGTTGCCGAAACATACCGCATTTTGGTCAGCACGCTTCGAGACTACGCGATCTTCATGCTCGACCCTACCGGGTGTATAACCACCTGGAATACTGGCGCCATGCTCCTCAAGCATTATACCCAGGACGAAATTATTGGAAGGCACTTTTCTACCTTTTACAGCGAGGATGACCGAAAGGCTCGAAAACCTGAGAAGGAGCTAGAGATCGCTCTTCGTGATGGGAAAGTAGAAGACGAGGGATGGCGTTTTAGGAAAGATGGCACGAGATTCTGGGCAAATGTCATCATTACTCCTGTCTACCGCGATGGAGAGCTCAGGGGCTTCAGCAAGATCACAAGAGATCTCACTGAGCGAAAAGCTGCAGAGGCCCGTTTGATTGAAGCTTACGAGGAAGCATCCAAGATGAAGTCCGATTTTCTCGCAAATATGAGCCACGAAATTCGTACACCCATGCATGGGATGCTGTCTGCACTGGGTCTTCTCACCGACACTAGGCTTACAGCCGAGCAGAAAGAACTTACCGACATCATTGACGAATCAGGTGCTGTACTATTGCAGGTCATCAACGACATCCTCGACTACTCGAAATTGAGCTCGGGTTCGTTCACTATCAGCAGAGAAATTATGAACGTCTCTGACATCGTTGACGCCGTACGACGGGCTTTCAACGTTGGATCCAAGAATGACCTAGACTTTCAAGTCGAGCTGGATCCGCGATTACCCACATTCGTCCAAAGCGACCCTCTTCGCTACCGACAAATTCTTCAGAATCTGGTCTCGAATGCCATCAAATTCACGGAACATGGCTACGTACGGGTTAAAGTCGTGGTGGAATACGAAGATGAATCCTCGTGGGGCATCAGGACCGAGGTGATCGACACGGGCATTGGCGTTATGGGAGAAGCTGAAAACGTATTGTTTACTCCTTTTGCGCAGCTGGACAACTCCCCGACCAAGCGGTACAAAGGAACCGGGCTTGGTCTTTCGATCTGCAAAAGCTTATCAGAACTCATGGGCGGCACTATCGGTTTCGCCCCCAATTCCGAACAACAAGGAAGCAATTTCCACTTTACCTTGAAGATGAACAAAGTTGACGCGCCGGCGACACCACCACCCGTTGAGGCACCTGATATCAACCTCAAAGATGTCGCTCCGCACAAGACATTGCTCTTGGTCGAGGACAATGCCATCAACCAGACTATCATGGTCCGGCAATTGCGCAGTTTTGGGTTCGAAAAGGTCGATGTTGCTGGGGATGGTGCTGTGGCACTTCGCCTGATCAAGCAGAAGCCACTGACCTACAGTTTGGTCCTTATGGATATCAGCATGCCAGTAATGGATGGTGTCACAGCTACGAAAGAGCTTCGAGCCATGGGTTACAACGTCCCTATCATTGCCATGACTGCGAACGCTCTTAAGGGGGACGAAGAAGCTTATCTGGCAGAAGGGATGAATGACTACGTCGCGAAACCGGTGGATCGGAGGTTACTTACACAAGCCCTTATGAGATGGCTTCGGTGACATGAAACTACATGATTGTAAGTTCATTCATATTACGCCGCCCCACGATTCCAAAACCGCATCTGCTCGAGATGGCATCGCCGACCGGACGGCGGACGCTGCATGCAAGCGCCCCTCTGGCACGCCCCCATGACAGGCAAAGACAACAGCCACTGCACCATGACGGACGTTGACAAAGGCGCCATAAATATCACGCCTTCTAGGATAGAAGACATGGAGAGCACGCCAGACGACGCAGAAGTGTCGCACGAAATGGGAAGAAGTCACTATTCTCTGTTTGCCCAGATCCAATGTCTGCATTGAAAAGAGCATCTCTCTCTGCGTGCAGTGGAAAGACTCTGCTGGCCAAGGGCATTGCAGACCTGATTTCGGGGTTACGTCTAGCGGGCACTTATCAAGAAAGGTCGTGTCGAGTCGCGCAGTGTCTGCGGAGGTTTAGGCCAGGTCAATCCTCTTCATTGCCAGAATTGGCAATAGATCATGAGATCGACGAATCACCAATACAGTCTGTGGAGGTCGAAAGGCGGGATCAACAGAATATTTTGGCATAGATACGAGCCAGTCGCAAGCTGATTGTGTCACTCTCCTTAGCAAGTCGCTGAGGTTGGACACTGGTGCGGTCTTCGCTCGAGATGGTAATGGATGGCGTCGAAGTGAAAAGTTGGACTCTAGACAACCTCTTGTTATTTATCAAGGCACACTATGTTTGGGTGTGCCTACCCACTATTGGTGGCTCCATGAGCGGCGCTCATATATCAATCATACGTTATTTGACGCCTCCATAAGAAGTCGTTACTATCTGATCTCCCAGACCATAATCTGGAGGCCAACTCAAAGTGCCGTTTTCCAAACATCAAGCGGCACTGGAAGCTGCACCAGCCAATTCGGCAGAGTACTCTGCTTGGTTCCAGCAAGTCGTGGACCCTTGATGAAGGTCGAAGTATGTAGTCTGTTAGTCGCAATGACCTCCCCATCGAACCTTGCCTTGATCCAGTCCATCCACTTTGCATGAGCACCATCAATGGTCGGGAAGTGGTCTAGTCCTTGATATACCGCCAGTTCCATGCTCTGATTCGCATTTTGTGCCAAAGCACTACTGGCGTTGAACGCACCCTCCACAGTCTCGAGCGCCACGGCAGTGTCGTCCTCTCCTGCAATCACTAGCAAGGGGCCCACCAGCGGTCTCCCACCGCTAGATATCCTCGCCGCCCAAGTTTGTACCGTGGTATCTTGATACCATCCTGGTTGTCCTACCATTGTCGCAAGATTCACGTCGGCGAACAGCAGGATTGAGGTTGGCAGACATCCACCGTATTTCATCAGGATTTGCCATCTCTTTAGACCTAGGTCGGTGAAGCCACTGTAGTTGTACGCCGGGTAATCTGCTGTGACTGCCGCGATGAGCATGTCCTGATAGCTGAAGCTCGACTGAAGGAATTTGTCTTGGGGATCTGCGAATGCTGCTTCGACTTGCTTGATTGGAGTTGCTAGTGGCCCAATGGAGATTGCGCCAAGGTATCCGGATATTGGGGAGTGAGCCTGTCGTTCTGCGAACGCGTAGGATGCGGCGCCGCCTTCTGAGTGACCCATGACGACGAAGTCTGCGGAAAGAGCTGGGAAGGCGGAGCGGGCGGCGAGGACGGCGTTCGCGAGGTCGTTGGCTTGAGATGGAGACGAGAGCCATGCGTGTGGGATGCGGGTGCCGTTGGCGAAGTGGCTGACTCCTAGACCAGCGTAATCGGGAGCCACGATTGCGAAGCCGGCGAGTGCCAAAGGGAAGGGCACGATGAAGTTGTATTGCAAGGCTTGAAAGTTGGATGGGGAACAGAGAGCCCCTGATCCGGTGGTTCCGTGAGCCCATGCCACCAGAGGGATTTTGGAGTCTGAGCTGGAGTTCGAGTTCTTGGGGATGTACGGCGTATAAGGCCAGAGGATGTAAGCGGATGCTGGGACCGCTGTACCGTTGAGGTTGGTCGTTGTGTATTGAAAGCGGGACATGGTGAGCCCGGAGGGGACGGTGTAATTTGTTAGGTTCGTGATTGTCTCTATGGATAGGATGGTGCCTGGCTGGGAGTCAGGTGTGAAGTTCGACGAGACTGTGTAGAAAGGGTCGTTGGCTGTGGCATGCTGGCTGGATTCGAATGCGAGACCGATGTCGGTGTATGCCTGGCATGTGGCGTTGCAGGAGTGCCTCGCTGCGAACATGGGGTCGACCTGAGCTGTGACATGTTTGCTGCGTGTAAGGACTAGTAGGATGACGGCAGCAACGATAGAAGCCATGCTGTCGGGAAGTAAGCTGGATATACCTTAGGTAAGAAAGAATTGAGCTATGCCGAGGATCAGCGGTCGAGAATAGGCGATGCGAACGGGACGATGAGAGAAGGAGTCTTTATATGACTCTCCACCGACCGACCGACCATCAAGACGCCCAGCCGGTGAAGCGAGGGTTTTAAGTTGATGATTTGAGATTGGAATCGTATTAGCCGTCATAGCTGAATATCAGGGTATCATCTTGGTGCATAGTGTGGCAGGGCAGCGCAGTCCCATAACACAGGGTCCACATCGAAACACTATGATTGAAGTGTAGTGCTGGAGTAGTCGAAGCTTTAAGACTAGCATCTGCGTGGATGTGTCGGCATTGGTGCCGGAGGACCATACACAAACTGGTGCCCGCGTAGAGAACTGGGTAATGCGGTCAGTAGAAGCGGCATTAAGAGGCGCTGAGATTCGTGGGCAACCGAAAGGAAAGGGCTCAAGAGGTCCAAATCATCTTGAGCAGTTGCCGCGGCTGGCCGCCTCTCGTGTCATTGCCCTGAGTATCAAAATGGTGGGGCGCCTTCTGTCGTAAGAACTTCATGATTGCGCGTGACTGTCCCGACATCTCCTGTAGCCAACCAAGTCGACGTCCTCTTGTGTCCGCGCGATGACCGCTGCGGCACTCCCATTTTTGGAAAACACATTTTTCCTACCGATGGCCTCCTCGACACCATTTTGGTTGCCGAGGAGCTGGGAAGTGACGCTTGGGAAAAATCCCGAACTCAATATGTGACCAGGAGTCTCCTTCGGGCTGTCCCATGGGCTGGAGTGGAGGCTGTCCTATGAGAAATGTCCTTTTGACAAATATACTTGCCCGACCTCGAATATCACCTAAGTACCACCTCGAACCTAGGCTCCTTGTCGGACCCAATGGAAGGTCTTTGGCATATTCTATAGGCACCTTGGCGGATCTGACTCCTTTCGACAAAGGAATGGCGGCAGACATAGGGAGGCAAGGCTGTGCCGCTGTGGGCCTAAGCCAACCCGAAACCGAGAGCTGCTTGAAAGGGGTCTAAAGGCAGCACTACCAGGTAATTTGTACATTGCGCCGTTCAGACGTCCCTGTTGAGCTTCTTGAGGTGGCGAGGACGTCATCCCAATTCATAGTGGCTTGCAGTGTGCTATGCGCATATCTCGGATTTGGCAAGGACGCTCATTACAATGAGAACCTTTTGATGAGGCTACGCCGGAAGTTGAAGTCGAATGGCTGCGGTTCAGGTTAACTATGCTCCGCTGAGCAACCGATGAGGTCTTGGCACTACGCCGGATCATTTCGACCAAGCAGAAAACTCGACCTCGAGTCACCTTCACCACCGCTTTCTCCCGACTCCCGAGAGACGCAAACTTTTCTCCGCCCAGCCTTTTGCTTGAGGATTTTGCAGACTTCATGGGCCCTTACGTAAACTGCTTCGTTGCAGCATTTGGCCGAGATTGGACGAGGACAGACCCGCATCCAGATTCGCGATCCCGTGTACCCGTCTTCTCTTAGGTAACTGCGACCTCTCTCTTTGGTTCGCCATGCAGACAGAAATTTTTCAAGCCTTGGCAGGTCAAGGCCAGTGAAAGCATACCTGTAGGTACGGACTACGAGGGGATCCTTTTCCCCAGAGCTTTCAGATCGCAGTCCAGACAAAACTTATCGATGTTCGCCGACTTTTGGCCCAGATACGAGGTACCGAGGAAACTTATGGTGGCGTCTGCGGGCCGGAAAATCCAAAAGCCAACAACGGACTCTTGCATGGTCTCAACTATAGGTACATACGCAAAGGTCTGGTATGCCCTATGGCCAAGGCTGATCGTCGGCTGGCGTCCCTTGAAGGTTCGTCATACTGGGCTTCTGTGGAATGACTACAAGCTCCATTAGGTCTGCATGTGGTCTAGTCACCTCGTAGACCGAGCCTTGTGCCTGCGAGTATGCCACGCGCCATCCACTGTGACCATGGAGCCACTCGAATTCTCTTCCTATCCTGCAATGTGGTCTTCAAACCTAATCCTGATATTTCGATTTATTGGCTGAGATCTTGGGCACTGTCGCATGGTCCGACAAGAGCAAGCATCATGGGTGCAATACTAACAGACCTTGCGTTTTCTTGGACCTGGATTCTAGGCATTCGAAAATCTTCTCGCTATATAAGTAACATCGAATCCTGCTCCCAGCAACTTGGGGATACCACTCTCCCAACATTCCCGATCGCACCATCGACATTCCTCCCTACGCAGCAACCATGAGTGACAAAGAGATGAAAGATGTCGACGATGGAGTCGTCGTTATCCGAGACGGACAAAAAACATCCTCCGAAATTCAACCTGGAGAGATCTCCGAAAATGCAGACAAACTTCAACGGCGTCTCAACAACCGTCAGATCCAGCTCATTGCCATCGGTGGCTCCATCGGCACGGCTCTTTTTGTAAGTATCGGTGGCGGCCTTGCAAAGGGTGGTCCCTTGAGCTTGCTTCTCGCCTATACCATGTACTCGTGCCTCCTAGGCCTTGTCAACAACTGCATGGCCGAAATGGCGACACTCCATCCAGTCTCGGGCGGTTTCATTCGCATGGCTGGTAAATGGGTAGACGATGCCTTTGGCTTCATGGCCGGATGGAACTTCTTCTTCTACGAAGCTCTCCTGATCCCCTTTGAGATCACTGCGCTAAACCTCGTCCTCTCTTACTGGAGAGACGATATACCTACTGCTGCTGTATGCGCCGGTTGCATCGTGCTATATGCGTAAGATTTTTATTCCGAAAGCGACAACTCCCCCAATGCACCAAAAGCTAAGTGTCTGTTTAGTCTGATCAACATTTTAGCCGTCAGGGCTTATGGAGAAGCTGAGTTCTGGCTCTCAGGAGGCAAAGTCATCTTGATTGCTATGCTGTTCTCGTTTACCTTCATTACTATGGTGGGAGGCAACCCGAAGCACGATGCCTACGGCTTCCGGTACTGGAAAACCCCCGGACCGATGGCCGAGCATCACAGCACTGGCAGCCTGGGCCGCTTCGAAGGGTTTCTGGCAGCTCTATGGTCTGCCTCCTTCACGGTTGTCGGTCCCGAATACATTGCCATGGTGGCCGCTGAAGCCAAACGCCCTCGCACCTACATCAAAAATGCCTTCAAGACGGTCTACTGGCGATTCGGTATCTTCTTTATCGCCGGAGCGCTCTGCGTTGGCATCGTCGTTCCCTATAACGACCCGACACTCGTCAGCATTCTTAATGGCACGAGTTCTGGTAGTGGTACTGCAGCTGCCTCGCCTTATGTGATTGCTATGAGTAATCTCGGAGTCAGCGTCATGCCGCATATCACCAACGCTCTTATGGTAACGAGTATCTTCTCCGCCGGCAACACCTACACTTACTGCGCCACCCGAAGCTTATACGGCCTAGCGCTAGAAGGTCGAGCCCCGCGTTTCCTGAAGAAGTGCACTCGCAATGGCGTACCGATCTGGGCCTTCTGCATAGTGATGTTGTTCCCTCTACTGTCCTTCCTGTCGGTGTCAAGCGGGTCGTCTCAAGTGTTGACATGGCTGATCAACTTGATTACCGCTGGAGGTGTCATCGACTATATCGTCATGTGCATTACCTACATCTGCTTTTTCAACGCTTGCAAGGCCCAGGGAGTCGACAGGAACACATTCCCCTATACCGGATGGTTCCAGCCTTACTGCGGATACATCGGCCTTACTGGAATGACCCTTGTTGTTACCTTTTACGGATATTCGGCCTTCACCCCATGGGATGTTGCCACGTTTTTCTCATACTACACCATGGTCATTGTGGCGCCTGTTCTTTTTGTTGTTTGGAAACTCATCAAGCGTACCAAGTTTGTGCGTTCAGCAGAGGCAGATCTCGTCTGGGAGACGCCCATTGTCGATGCTTACGAAGCATCATTCCTGTCTCCGCCGGTCGGATTTGGGACCGAGATGCTCCAATTGATTGGACTCAGGCGAAACAAGAAGGACGATAATCGTGGCTCGGTTGCTGCATCATGAACAAATCTCTAAGATGCCATGTACATACACAAGAGAAGTTGAATATCTTCTCCTACTGGACATAACGGGACATATATTAAACAAACAAAAATAAACATTCTCCATTGAGCGAACAGTGAGATCTTACTCCTCCGGATCTGATTTCCGGGCCGAAGTCTGGGGTAACCACATACTAATTTAGTCCCTGACATCATTAGTTTCAGCCTTTGCTTATTGTGTACAGGACCTACAAAGTAATGTCAATTCCTGCCATCCTCATTCGCTGCAGTGACTGGCTCGGATGGACTTCCGAACCACATAATGACACTGTTGATTCATGTGGTGGACAGGTACCTACCTCGTGATTGATGATGATGATGGTATGATAAAGAATCATTACTTCTCTTTCGGCCATCTCCTTCACTTCTCAACCATGATTCCTATGGCCAGTAATTTGAGAAGACAGCTTCCTCGCGTCCAAGTCCTTTGTCGCAGCGTTCGAGCTCAGTCGACTTTCAACCACCCAAGTACAACTCCGTGCCTTTCCCAGCTTCGTTTCAGACAACCTTCACTGTCACTTGATCAACACATCAACAAGAGAGTCTTCACCCGAAATTTCACCACATCGCGAACCACCATGTCGATCGACGTAGAGCATTACATAAGGACCAACGGGAAGAATGACCCGGTTTGGATTCATACTGACCCGTACCACAATCGTCCCGAGTTCCCTCAGCTCAACAAAGATCTTGAGACCGATGTGTGTATCATCGGAGCTGGTATATCGGGGATCTCCCTCGCTGAGCAGCTTGTCAGACGTGGCGTGCAAGTTGTCATGATTGAGGCGAGGGATGTGCTTTCTGGCGAGACAGGTCGTACTTCCGGGCACTTGGCGTCTGATCTGGACGACGGGTACACGGAGATTGCGAAGAAGTTTGGCAAAGACGGCGCCAAAATTGCCGCTGAATCGCATGACTGGGCGTTGCAATATGTCGGAAAGCTGTCCAACGAGTTGGGCATCGAGTGCGAGTACCGAATCCTACCGGGATACAATGTCTCACAGTTCGTCAAGGGTACCAAAGAGCACGATGACGAGTGTCAAGAACTGAAGGAGGAATGCGAAATGGCATCGTCGTTGGGCCTGGACGCGAAGTTCGTCGAGGGATTCAAGGTCAAGGGCTGGGATGGCAAGCCTGACCAGCGTGACGCCGCTGTCTTTGGAAGACAAGCTACCTTCCACCCTACCAAATACCTCAATGGTGTTTTGAACTGGTTGAAGAGACAGTCGAACTTCCAGTGTTACACTCGCACACGTATGCGAGGCAACACGGAGAAGGGTGTCACGGTGCCAGTAGTGGACGTTCACTTGGGTTCGAGAGGTGTCACGGTCGAGACGGAAAACGGCCACACGATCACATGCAACCACTCCGTCGAAACTACCTGCGTGCCGCTGCAGAAGTTGAGCTTGATCGCCGAGATGGAGTACGACCGTACGTACTGTATCGCGATCCGCATCCCCAAGGGCTCTGTGGAGGACTGTCTGCTGTACGACAACGCCGAGGAATACAAGTACGTTCGGATGACCGAGTGTGACAACGAGTGGGACTACATGGTCGTCGGAGGATGCGATCACAAGGTCGGCAAAGAAAATGAGCAGGAAGAGCGGTATAAAGAGCTCGAGACTTGGGTCCGAGAGCGCTTCACACAGGCTGGATCCGTCGATTACCAGTGGTCAGGCCAGATCTTCGAGCCGGAAGATTATATGGCGTTTATTGGACGTAAGTCTGGGTGTCAGAACGTCTACGTCGTCACGGGCGATTCGGGCAATGGCCTCACTCATGGCGTGATTGCTGGAAAATTGCTCGCAGATCAGATCACGGGCGTAGAAAACCCGTGGGAGAAGGTGTACGATCCCAAGAACCGAAACCTCACACTCTTGAGCAAGGCGCCGAGTATCTTGCAGCACGATTTGAACATCAACAAGGAGTATAAGCGGCTCTTGAAGTCAGATATCCAGGACGTGGAGGATTTGGGATTGGACCAAGGTGGTGTTCTAAACCCCATGACAAAGATGCCGCAGGCGATATACAAGGACAAGAACGGCAAGATCCACAAAATGAGCGCGCTGTGCCCGCATCTGGGTGGTGTGGTGTGCTGGAACCACGATGAGAAGAGTTGGGATTGCCCGATCCATGGAAGTCGGTTTGCGGCGGATGGTGCTCAGATTTGCGGACCTTCCAACAGAGGGTTGAAACCGATTGAGGTGGATCATGAGCGTGGCTAAGCAGGGGCCGGCACTGGTTGTTGAAGACACCTGCAGAGTAGATTGTTGAGCATCGCAGCATGGGATGCATGGAGAAGGAGTAGAGGCTTGCAATCAGTATAGCTCTTCTTTCATGAGGGATCGAAAGGAGTCTCTCCGAAAGGACTGTAATGATAGGTCAAAAGAGCGTTCATAAACAAGAAGGTTTGCTGAAAGCACGTGTATTTCTTAGCCAATGATTAAGCTTCTTATAAACATGCTTAAAATCTTAAACCTTCATACCAATTAGACCTCACCACTTATTTTGCTGATAGTACGTATGTCCTACGTAGTTTGTTCATATTCAACATTTTCTTTTCTCCCTCATAGCTGACCAGCCTTGTTCGTCGTTATTTGTGAAGGTGTACTTCTTGCTCCTTGTGCCATTGTACTATCCCGCCCAGAATGACAGTTTAACACCGCGAAATGGACCTTCCCGACCTGTCCGTCATCACGGACACGAACCCCGTCGCTCTGCTCATCTCGGGGTTTCTGGGCTTCTTATCTATATACATATTTTACTCCAGCTTTGTCTCAGCGACAGCAAGGCGCACTGGCCTCCCCTGGGTGAGCAACAAGAGACGATGGTTCTTGTCGAGACTCCGGACTCGGATATGGACGACTATGCATTATGGCGATGCGCTCAAAGTGGCGTATGATGAATACGCCAAACATGATCGGCCTTGCGTTCTGGCGGGTTTGGACGGAGACACCATTCTCCTGCCGCAATCTGCGTTTTCGTGGATGACTGCACAACCTGAGAGTGTGTTGAGCGTGAATGGGTCGCATAAGCATGTTTTGCAGACGAGGTATACGTTTCCACGGCGAGAGGTCATGGATCCGACAGTACATTTTGGTACGTTTTCCACATGACTCTAACAATACTTTCCGACACCCGCAATGCGGTCTGATCTGCAAGACTGACAACGGTGTGCATAGATGTGGTCAGATCCGAACTCACAAGGCAACTCTTGACCGTTACTCCCGAGGTATGCGACGAACTGGCCGCCGCGGTCGACGAGATTTGGGGCACCAGCACGAAGAAATGGGCATTCGTCAAGGTCTTTGACTCGCTAACTAGGATTATCGCACGGGTGAATAATCGCGTGTTTGTTGGGTTGCCGCTCTGTCGTGATGAAAAGTACATTGAGAACGCGACAGGGTTCGCCGAAGATATTGCCTGGTCATCGACCATTCTCCGCTTGTTTCCGGGGTTGCTGCGTCCTTTGGCAGCGCGGTTCGTAACGAAAGCGAACCACAAGCACGCACAGGAATTTACGCAGATTCTCACGCCTGAGATACAGCGACGGCAGCAGATCTTAGACGAGGCTGGGCCAGCTGACGATGCAACCGAAGACTCTGGTGCACATACGCAGGGAAAGAACGATTTCTTGCAATGGCTCTTGACGCGCTCGCTCACCAAGTCCCACAGCAAACCAGACGAGACGGATCCAGATATCATAGCAGCACGCCTTCTGCACATCAACTTCGCCTCGGTCCACACGACAAGCTTCATCGCGTCGAATGCGCTGCTTGATATTCTGGCTGCGCCAACTGATCAGAAGATCCCAGAGAAATTGGAGGCCGAAGCTCACGAGGCTATGGACAATGCGGAGCTCGACAGTGACACCAAAGTGCGTAGCTGGGCGCGCGACACCCTGCCGAAAATGAAGTACCTTGACTCAGCACTGCGAGAGAGTTCGCGGAAGGCCAGTATCATTGGCGTCGGGGTGAACCATAAGGTCGTTGCCAAGGGCGGTGTGACTACGCCGGACGGCACCTTCCTGCCTGAAGGGTCGCTAGTGGCTGTGCATAGTTGGGGTGTGCATAATGATGGGGATGTGTATGATGATCCGGATAAGTATAGGCCGTTTCGATATGTTGAGGGCAGCGCTGCGGAGCAGTTTACCGCCACGTCGGCGACGTATTTGGGTTTTGGGCACGGGAAGCACGCTTGTCCTGGGCGGTTCTTTGCGGCAAATGAACTCAAGTTGCTGCTTGCGTATCTTTTGGTCAATTATGAGATCCAGATGGTGATGGAGGGCGGGGTGGGTGGTGTTTGGAATGGGAAGGGCTATAGGCCGGAGTGTGAATGGCTTGGGCCGATGCATGTGTTTCCTGATGGGGCGAAGTTGAGGATTAGGAGGAAGGTTGTCGAGTAATATGGCCAAGCCACAAGAAGGAGATGGCGTTGCTAAGGATTTTACACATTTTGTGAAGGTCAGCTAGGGCTGGCGGGACATATGGTCAACAGGAGTAATGATCAGTTTAACTCTGAAGCACTGCCGAATCATTCAAGATCCGTCCCCCTGGTGCTGGTCTTCAGATTCGTTACCAGTCCTTGCAGTCCAGAACCCTTTGCCGTAACTCACTACGATCTCCGAGCCCTTGGCTATGCCATTACTTCGCTTCCCGGCCTTTCCCGCACTCAACACGAACACGCCGATCCTTCGTTCAAATTTGCCCTTGGTGGTCTCGACCAGACAGTCACGGAACTCGGCATTGGGCCCTTCGGAACGGATCCCGCGGTAGTCGTTGATGAAGCGGGCTTCGTTGCCGCAATGAGTGGCGTCGATGGACAAGTCTAAGTCGCGGTCGAGGCTGAGGTCGTAGTTGGATGTTGGATCTGCGGTTGAGGATGGATGTAAGGTGCCGAGATAGAGGATAATAAATGAAGAGGGTTGCAGTGGTCGAAGTGCGAAGAGTCCGTTTTGTCCGTTGGCTGGATGTGATGGTGTTGTTATGGGTGTGATGCGGACGAGCGGGTTTGGTGTTGGTGGAGATTTGATGATTGGGAGATTTGTGGGAGGTGGGACCTCGAGGGATGTGCTTGTGAGTGGTGGCTGTATGTGAAGGGCAGTTAAGAAGGTTATGTCCTGGGGCCAATTCTTGGGTAGAATGACGGATGGAGGCATGGAATGATTATGAGATTAAGTCAAGCCATAATTCTAGGTGGAGGGTATTTACAAGGCTGAGAAAAAATAATTTGATGCCGACGAGGCTCGGGAATTAGGTGTGCTTGACTCGAGTGGGTTTAGCCTTGGAGACCTCGACACCAGGGCTAGGGAGGCCGCGCAAGCAATGACAGTACGGAGAAACGCCGGATCACATACTGGCTTCTGTTTTTTCATACTCTTGCATTCACGCTCTCAGCCATATTCGGTTTGATGCCGTGTTTTCGGTCGATAATGCAAACATGGAAGACGTTCCATTCTTGAGGTCAAATCCTAAATCATCAGTGGATTATGTAATTGATGTGTTCGGAACGCGGGGCAGAATTTGCTCTTCTTGGCCAGTCTCGCCTCAAAGCTCCAGCTCGACACTCCATACTCCGTACAAGATTGCACAACAACTGTCTGGACCGCCGCATCCAAAGAAGATCAGGGTGTCAATCAACCGCAAGGACGTCATCCACTGCCAGCGTTCTCAAATAGCCTGAGTGTGGGACTGCCGCCGTTAGAGGTTCACAAGTACCCTGCAGAAGGAAGCAAGCCGTTGTCTCTCGAGCAACAATCTTGCTACCAAACCACTATCTGAGCCGCACAGCCAATTGACATGGGGCTTAGTGTATCTCCCCACAGCTTCATCGGCGCTATAGCCGAAGGTCAAGAGGCTATTTGAATGATTTGTGATGTCAGGTCGCTTGGACCACCAACAGCTCAGACTATTTACCACTCTAGGCATATCGCTAAGGGCCTTTTACAGCTTATTTGGAAATCTCGGGGCCATCATCATGCTCTAGCCGCCATCACAGAGATCCACGTTCTACTCCACAAGATCTCACTATTACATGTCATATGATTGCAGGCCGCCTGCAGCGGAATCTCAGCCTGGCGAGGCCATCTACGGATTATATTAGCGAGCCGTTGTGGGACCTAGTTGGCGTGGCTGATTGCACGGCAAGCTTATGGGAGGCTCCTCACAGACGGCACGGCAAGGCATATTCATTCTCCATTGCAGACATGATGGGAAAAGAAGGTTTGCCATAATGTTATATCGACGCGCATGGATCGTATTCCTCCCCGTGGACGTCGCTTCACAACAGCAGTTCGATGCGCTACGGGTGAGTATCCGGGGGGTTCGTAATGCTACAGCAGAAGATTGGGATGCGAGGACATCTCCGAGGCCATAGCCGCCCAAAGCCAGCACCGCTGCGATCCCTATTGAGGCACGTCTTCCAAATGGCTATCAATGGCAGGATTCCCATCAACCACAGCGCTTTCACAAGGAGAAGCTTTCTTTGAACTCGCCTCAATGCTTGCCATGCATAGCACCGGTCCCTCTTTTGCTACCATCCTGTCATTCGCTTCGCTGACTAGCTAACACTTGTCGCCATGCACAAAGGCTATGTCGTTGCGTTACTGTGTTTAATTCTTTTTCAATGTGTTTCAGGCCAGCAGTTAACGTTATCGAAGTGCGCTGTGAGTACATTTGTTGACAGTATGATCAAGCATTCTAATCTGCCACACAGAACAATTGCACTTCCGAGGTGACGAGCCAATTTTCAACCTGCAACTCCGGGATTCGGTGCTTTTGTACAGATGCTCATCTGTGGCAGCTAGGCCAAAACTGCTTTAATTCAAACTGCACGATTCAGGAAGCACTGGGTAAGTAGAAACTGGTGCATCATGATCACTTGGAACATCTTACCTGACAAATTCAGTCGCGCAGAATATCACCTCGCTCAGCTGCGGATTTCCCCACAGGGACAGAGGGCCAGAGAGTAGCGCGACCACCTTCACCTCGCTGGCGGTGGCACTATGCCTGGTGGCGACGCGGATCATTGCTCTCACCCCCAACATCAAGACGGCTTGGAGATGGGATGATGTTCTTGTTGCATTTGCTACTGTAAGATGTCGTTGTTCCGCTGATATGACTGACGAAGCTGAAGCCAACCAGGTGGTCGCGATCGCCAATGCCGCGACCAATCCAGTCTGTACGTCTACTCGATGTGCCGACAGACTTCTTCGCTGACCTATACCCTAGCAAGACACTATGGGTATGGAAGGGATGCATGGCGCCTGTCTTTTGAGAACACTACGACGGTGGAAGAGGTGCGTGTTACGCAGATCTACGTCACATCCCAGACCAGATGCTGACAAGTCGCCATCATAGATTTACTACATCGGTGGAATTCTCTTCGTTGTCGGCCTCGCGACAATCAAGGCCACCTTTCTCGTCTTCTACCTCAAGCTTTTTCCATCGCCTGCGTTTCGGAGGATGGCAATACCCCTACTTGTCGTCACGTTACTTCAAGGCACTACTTTCCTATTCCTATTTACCTTCCAATGCAGTCCGATCTCCTATGCATGGACGGAATGGGCTGGCGAGGGTCAGGGAAAGTGTTTGAACTTTGGGCTGGGCGCTGTCCTCCACGCAATAACGAACATCTTACTAGATTTCTTGATCTTTGCCCTTCCGGTGTCGCAGCTCTGGAACTTGAACCTTTCTCGAAAGAAGAAGATTCAGGTCATTGCCATGTTCTGTGTTGGGTTCGTGTAAGTTCTTGTGGGATTGCTTCCATACGCAGGGCACTTACTTCATCATTACAGTGTGACTATTATCGGCATTATGCGACTTTGGACCCTGATCGCACTGGCTCACACCTACAACCCAACGTGTGAGTTCTCCTTCCCACCTACAATTTATACCCATCTCGCAGACCGATTGACTCTTACTAGATGACTCTGTACCGTTGGGGGCCTTCTCGGACTTGGAATTCAATATGGGCATTGCCTGCATATGTATGCCATCATTTCGACTCGTTTGGCGACGATACTACCCCTCCTGCTCCCTGTTTTCGTCCAACCATAACACGTCCAAACATGATGATGACCACTCGGCACCGGGACCTCGAGGCCGGAACTTGACTGGGTCTGCTCTCACTGAAACAACCACGAGGTCGTTTCGCATATCAAGCGAACATGATATCCCACACGACTTCTCATATAAGCCAGGGTCGAGTCGTTATCAGGCCACCGTGGAAACTAATGGATCTCTCCAAGTCTTAGCTTGAGCTGCTATGACAGACATTTGATTTGTATGGCCTCGCAGTGCCCGCCCTGCACAACAAACTTGATCGACAATCTTGTCACCGCTTGGCGCTCGTCGTCTTCACCGACCACGCTCATGTGACAAGAAGGCTGCAACGACTACGATTCTGCCTCACCCCCACACACCAGGTTCACAACACCAAATTCCCAGCTGAAAAGGACCGAAAAGTGCAAAAATCTAGCGGTTGAGCAGCTCGAACGTCTGCTACTACCTCTTCCTTTCTTTGGCCCCGTTGCTCAAGTACCAAGACCCAGGCAGCGAGGACCCCAAACCTCAGACCTGCCCAAGAAGAGGCCCACCACCAGACCACAGCATTGCCCTCGTTCATCGAAGTGGGGTGTACACCTCAAAGTTGGTGTCTTCTTGATCCTCATTTGGGATATGCGGTGAACAATTGAGGCAGTATAATGTATCAAGAAGGAATTTTGGCTGCAAGTGAAGACACCTTCACTTCAGTTCACATGACCATGAGCAGCCGCCAAGGAGCAAAGGACAGCAGCACTGAACAGTCCCACACACCATGATACGGCACGTGAAGGTCGATACATCGGCGGAAACGAACAATTATGTGATAAACAAGCAGCTATACAATCTCAGAGGTATTTTCGCAGCAGTTATAAAAAGGAAACCTTTCGCACCATAGCACTGACCAGGTCACAAGGTCACCACGACCTTCTTTGCACTGACGCCCTTTCTGTTGATATCCATTGCACGCTGGATATTCTCCAAGCCATGTCCAACGACCTCGGGCTCAGGCGCTGGGACAAAAGTCCCCGCCGCAAGCGCTTTGGGTAACCACTCCTCATATATCATGGGGCCAACTTCGTTTTCAACCAAGCTGTCAGCAAAGATGTATGCCGAACGGACTCCATACCTCCTGGCCTTGATCCACAATGATATCAGGCCTGAGAGATAGGTGACGATGGTCTGGACCATGACGAAGCGCTTAGGCGGCGTGGCAGGCGTGGGGTAAGTCGCCATGGATAGTACCTTGTCTCCTTTACATCCAGCAAGAATGTCAAGACACTTGTCGGCCGCGCCTGCGCCAATGGACAATGCACCAGCCGTCACCCTGCCTTTGAACGCCCTTGTGATGTCCTTCACGACGGTCTTGCTGTTATAGTCATACGCCTCTACCGCGCCGAGGCTTTTGACGTACTCGAAGTTGCGCGGAGAACATGTGGTGATGACCTCGTACCCCGCCGCCACGGCGACTTGTATGGCGTTACATCCGACACTGGTCGACCCACCCCAGATGAGAAGCGTCTTGCCCGTTGGCTTGGGTGCTGGGACGGAAGGGTGCTGTAAGGCTAGATGGTCTTTTTGGAACAGACCACAAGCCGCTGTTGAAAGGCCAAGCGGTATGACGGAAGCCTTCTCGTATGCGAGCGTGTCTGGGATGTGGGACGTCATTCGCGGCAGAAGGACAGTGTATAGCTGGAAACCGCAGTGGGACGCGAGGTTGCGGTTTTTGGCGGTTCCCACGGCTTCTCCAACGACGCGATCGCCGGGCTTGAAGCGCGTAACTTCTTTGCCGACCTGGACTACTTCGCCAGCTACATCGAAGCCGAGGATCGCCTCTGGATACGGGAGGTGCGTGTACATCATGCCACCCAGGTTTTGGATGATGTGGTCCACGGGATTGATGGCGACTGCATGGGTACGAATCACGATTTCGTCAGGTCCTGGGGCCGTATAGGGGGCTGTTCGGACCTCGAGTGGTTTAACGTTCTTGCCCACGAGGTATGCTGCTTGGTTGGTAGGGTTGGACATGTTTCCGGTCTGTCTGAGAAGACGCTGGTTTGGAATGAATTGGGGTTTCTGATGGCGTGGGCTGTGGTACTTAAGACAATTTCACTTGATAGTGAGGCTTAAATCGTTCAGAATGAGGATCTATGCACTTTATATTGCAAATATCCTCGTAGTGAAGAAGGTCACCATCAAGAAATACTCCTCCATGCCGACCCTCCGACCCTCCGAGAATGAGACTCGCCGATCCCCAACGAAGCCACGGAGGACCGGTGAATCGACGCTTTATTTCGTTCCGACCTCACAAATATATGGCCTGTCGAGTCATAATCCGAAACTCCTGTCGACTTAGGAATGCTCACATCATCTGCCTCAGTTGTTGATATATGCATACTCATGACGCATTCGGAGGAACCATTGCTCCGCCAAGAGTGCTAGCATTTGCGGCTCTGCTTGCGGTGTAGGAGGTTGCGTTGTCATGATGCTGACATTCCCGAGTCTAACCTGCAGTTGTAGGTCACATACACATTGGTCTGTGTGAAACTGGTAGTATGAATTCAATCGAGTAGGTCGAGGGTGGTGACAGGGAGTATGAGTATAGCGAGTCAGGTAGAGCACAAGTAAGTGCAGTGACTCGAGTCAGCTCCGGCCCCGCACGCTAAGCCTCTTTATGGAGCATTGCTTGGCTTGCGTGTGTTGACCTATTATTGGACTCAATGTCGACCTCATCTAAACAAGGACCCGAGGTGTCATCAATCACCAACCGACTTCCATCGTTGGAAGCCTGGTGTCTTGCATCATGAATCCGCGGCCCTCTTCGGATGATGGGGACAAGTATGTCGAGAATGTACCATTGATGGACAACGAGGAGAAACATGTCGCCACACCCCGGCCTCGGTTGAGTCAGGCTACAATCAAAGCCACTTTCATGGCCGTGGCAACGGTATTGATATTGGCGGCACTGAATATTCACGACCTGGCTATGTTTGGGTCCATCAGTCTCCCTGGGTTCTCGAAAGGTGAGTCCTTCAACTTTGTTGAGTCGCTCCTCCGCACGAAATGTCCGATTGACGTACCACAAGGTCATCATGGGAAGGGGCACCATCGTCATCATCATAACCACCATGGCCACCATGGCCACCACCACGATAAGGGTCCCGAAGTCTGTCTCACGCCAGCTTGTGTCCACGCTTCTTCCGAACTCTTGTACAATCTCTCACCGGATTACAAGAACATCGACGCCTGCACCGATTTTGAAGAGCTTGTTTGTGGCGGATGGAGAGACCATCACGATCTTCGTCCCGACCAGGGTGATGCCTTTACTGGAACCATCATGTCTGAAAACTCTCAGATGCTGCTGCGGCATATCCTCGAAGCGCCATACCCCAAGACAGCAGTGCAAGCAGATATGTCTCCACAATTTGACGCCACCCCTGAATCCGCCGACAAGGAAAACTTTGACAAACTCAAAGCTGGTTATGACGCTTGTCTGGACGAAGACACGATCAAGGAGCTCGGAATCACGCCTCTACTAGCAATCCTCAATGAGACATCCAATCGGTTCTCTGCCCAAAGTTGTCCAAACTCGAAGACCGTCTCGGAGCAGAACGCCCTTGCAGACACTGTCCGTTACCTTGCAACCCTTGGAGTCTCAGCATTTGCCGCACCTTTCACCGGCGCCGATGACCGTGATCCAGATACTGTTGTCATTTCCATATCAAGCCCTTACAGGATCGGCCTACCAGCCAAGGAGCTCTACAAGGACGAGAAGATCGTGAGCAAATACGAAACAGTCATCTCGCAGGTATCTGCCGGCCTTCATGAAGACTCCAAGAGCAAGGTTGATTCTCATGCTCTTGTCGAGTTTGAGAAGAAGCTTGCAGCTGCATCGCCGGATGCGGAGGATCGTGATGATGTTACGGTTCGTTTCAACGAAATCTCTCCCTGCAAATGGGTAGCTAACGTGATATCAGAAATATTACAATCCAATGTCTTTGAAGGACGCGGATAGTCTCATCCCACAGCTTCAGCTTCCAAAATTACTCAAGAGCCTAACCCCTGAAGATTACGATATCGACAGAATCATTGTCATGGCCCCAGAATATTTGAAGACTGTCAGCAAGCTTTTGGACGAGACACCTAGAGACACTCTGCATGCATATCTTGAATGGAAAGTGATTCAGGTGTTTTCCGGATACATCGAGGCCGATGCGATGAAGCCGTACAAACGATTCACGAACGAATTGCAAGGCAAGGTGAGTTCGAGAGCTTTAAATTCGCATGGCTTGCAACTGACATACTGTAGGATCCTGAGTCCACACCTGAACGGTGGAGGACTTGCGTCAACCACGTCGACGGGGGCCTGGGCTGGATCTTGAGCAGATTCTTCGTGGAGAAAGCCTTCTCTACCAAAGCCAAGCTATTTGGTGATCAAATTGTATCTGACATCAAGGATCAATTCATCGAGAAGCTGAAAGTAACCAAATGGATGGAGAAAGAAGTTGTTGATCTGGCCATCAACAAAGTCCACAACATCGTCCAGAAGATCGGTTATCCTGATAAGAGTCCTGACATCATGGACCCCAACAAGATCCAGGACTACTATGCGCCTGTCAAGGTCAATTCTTCCACATTCTTCGAGAATGCCGTTTCAATGAACCGCCTCGAGATCGCTCGCCTGTGGTCCGCCCTCGGAAAGCCGGTTGACAGGGAGCAATGGGATATGTCCGTCCCAACTGTCAATGCTTACTACAATCCACCAGGCAACGAGATCGTTTTCCCCGCCGGCATAATGCAATTCCCCGTCTTCGACGTCGATGTACCTGGATATCTAAGCTACGGCGCATTCGGATCTGTCTCCGGCCACGAGCTCTCCCACGCCTTCGATTCGACGGGCCGGCACTACGACCAGAACGGCAATTACACAGACTGGTGGACCGACAAGACTGTCGCCAACTTCAAAGAGCGCGCCGAGTGCTTCGTCGAACAGTATCACAATTTCACGGTTGATGGCGCCGACGACAAACCCCTGCACGTCAACGGTAAGCTCACTTTGGGCGAGAACATCGCGGACGCAGGTGGTCTGGCGGCCGCGTTCGCTGCGTGGAAGAAACGCGCCGCTGAGAAGCCGGACACGAATTTGCCGGGACTCGACTTCTTCTCGCAAGAGCAGCTGTTCTTCGTGTCGTATGCGAACTGGTGGTGTGGAAAGACGCGCAAGGAGACGGCCATTCAGAGAATCTATACTGATCCGCATGCACCTAAGTGGGCGCGTATTTTGGGCACGATGGCCAATTCGAGGGATTTCAAGGAGAGTTTCAAGTGTGAGGCTAAGGAGCCGGTATGTGAGTTGTGGTAAACTTTCTTCGGAAGCAGCACACTCCACTTGGTGTGTGTTTGTATGAGAAATGCACATGCATTAGCCGGCCAAGGCAAACATTGTTTTTGAGCAAGTACGATGCATTGAAACGAGGCGGACGGAAAAGCCACTGCAATAGGGAAAACTGTTAACTCCTTGGGGTATTCCTAACATATTGGTAACAACATCGTATTCCGATGACCGCGTGTGCATGGGCTTTGTCTGAATCAGCTCCCAATGCCTGTTAGTCCGGGAGACTTTCAAGTGGGCTGTACCTCAGCATATCACACTTTCAGAGATGTGATCTCAAATTCTCATCACTGACACCTCATTCTGTTGTCGTCATGATCACCTCGTCTCGATTCTGAATTTTACATCAACATCTCCCTTCCCAGCCGGGATCGGACTCGAATCCTCATCAAACAACGTCCGTTCAAAGAACCTCACATTCATATCTTTGTCAACAAGTACCACCGACTGTTTCTGCGTGCCGTAAAGGCCACTCACGCCCAATTGTTGAGGCTTTCGGACTGCATTGACCGATGGACTCCCATTGCGCACCGGCGTATTGAACCCGACAACATCCACCTTCTCATGTAACTTAGCCGCGGCGATCTCGTCGTCCTTGAGATCACGCTTATCCTTTCGACCCAGTGTCGGGACGTATATCGTGTGGCGCAGGTCAGGGATGTACGCCTCGAGACCATCACCATCACCTTTCCCTTCTCTAGGTAGTGTTTCCAAGCTGAGCAGTTCGAGAAAACGCTGGATCAATTGATCTTCCGACTCGTTGTTCTCGACACTGTGCCGGATAGTATTGAGCATGAGCTCTTCGCCCAGCAGGACTTTTTTCCACGTCCGGTCCGAGAATGCGGCATTGCTGAGTCCGACTGTCTGCACGACGTCGCCGGCAATCCAGGGGACTTGATTCGGATTCTCGGCGCGGTTGGAGATGATGGCTAGCTTCTTACCGATCTCGCCGCACACGAGACTGAAGCCGCCTGCATCCTTGGCGATACCGGTATTGACGACGTCCTTGACGAAGTTCTCAACGGGACCGACGTCCTCGGTGAGCCATTTCTTGATGATGGCGCCGCGACTGATGGCAGATGGTGGGGGAGAGACGTCTTCGCGGTAATTCGTCAGCACTGCGATCTTGCCTTGCTTAGTTACGCCCAGCCATGTCCCGTGGATGTCGCGCAGCATGTCACGGCCACCGATGACTTCTGAGTGAGGTTCCGGCCACCATTTCGCAGGATCTGTTGGGCGATTGAGGTACTCATCTCGGTTATCGAGCAGTATCAGGGGATATGATGGGTGGGCTGTTGAGATGAGGGCAATGCACATCTTGATGATTTGTTCGCGCCCTTTGCGCTCGCCCGGTGCTTCAAACGCCGAATGGGAAGTCGAGAGAGTGGTGCCTTGGATTTATATGCTCGGGGTATAGGATGCGTTTTCACCGTGTCCACATGATTTGATGATCGTACTACGGTAAACCTGTTTGCGGTAGACAAGGATTGGACAGACAGTCTTACAGAAGAGCCTATTATATTGTCCCGAAAAGAAAACACAGGACCATGCCACCAACTCTAGAATGTACAGCACGAAAGAAACTGTCCCGTCGTGCTAAGAAGAGGCAAATGCATTCCAGATGGCGAATAGGAGAGAAACAAGGCTGAATAGAGGTGATAAGTAATGGCATCATACCTCGGAACAGATTCAGCACTTGTCCATGTATACTCCGCAGATTAAATAATGTGTACGGTGAAGTAGGTACAACTGTAGTAGTTGCCTTCAACAAAGCCTCCCAATTGCACATGAATAAATCCATTTACAAACGAAGCAGAAGATGACCTTTTTTGATTTTTCTCTTACGACAACTAACATGTACAACCACCGCCTGGGCTGCCGGGCAGAAACTTCGTTGATCCATGCTTTTTACACAGCTCCATTACGAGCAGGGAGTAGCAGTCTCCCTTCATTCCGCGTACGCACGATACGCCGCCAACTCGTCCTTCGCGCTGATCTCAACCTCAACCCCCTGACCAATGAAGTAGATACTTCCCTCCTTGATCGGATACTCATGTCCCTGACCTTTCAACGTTCCGCTACCAGCCGTGACGATCATGGTGCTTGGACCATTGACGGGCTTGACAGTCTCCTTCTCCCCGCCCTTCAACTCCGTCACAAGCATATTGAACTCACTCATAGGCGGCTTATACTCGGTCGTCTTACCATTCCCGCTCTTCTCACTCTTCTCTTTCTTCAACATCGGCTCTTGCGGGTCATGCTGCTTGAATGTGAGTGCCTTGGCGAACAGATCGACCGAGTCGCGATCGGCGCGAGGACAGAAGCCCGTGTTTAGCACGTTGTTCGACCGAGCCATGCACTCGACAATGTCGCCCGAAAGGTACGCATGTATACCGTCGGCAGGGATGTAGATTGCTTGACCGGCCTCGAGGACGAGAAAGTTCATGCACACCAGCGCCACGAGATTGCCGTTGTCTTCGATGCCGTACTGCTTCTCCACACGAGGAATTAGGTCGAGAATGTAGTCTTGTTTGCCAACTGCTTCTTTGGACTGAGACTGGAGACCCCTGAGCGTGGAAGCCACCTCATCCTCCGATGCTTTGAGCAGGTCGACGCAGAGTTGGCGTAACGCGTCGTCGTCCAGCTTCCCGCTTGGCTTGAACTTCTTCAATGGCTCCAGTTCGAGCAGCTGCTCGATGTCCTTCAGGGGTTTGAATCCCACAAAGGCCTCGAACTTTCCAAGAGCCAATGCAATCTCGGGTTTGTGGTTTGGGTCTGTGAATTGATCGGGCTTCTCTTTGTGCAGTTTCTTCGACAGCTCGATATCCGGATGAATCTGGAGTGGGAGGGCTTTGGCGATAGAGAGGATCTTAGGCAGGAAAGGGAGATCGGCGCCGTATTTGTCGAGGACAGTCTTTCCGATGAGCTTTTCCTTGTTGGCGTTGAGGATGTCTTGCAGGTCTTCACCCGTCTTCATAGAGTAGGATGGCAGGTCAGGATATGTTCCGAACCACATCTCCGAGTAGTATTTGTCATTTTCCAATCTGAAGTCTGGATTGGTGTTTGCAGCGAGCCGAGCTGCTAATGACTCTTTTCCCTTCTTTCCCCATGGGTACTGGTTGCAGTCACACTTGAGCTGGATGATTGATTCCGACATTTTGGCGATTTACAACGAGAGATAGATGATGGGTTCGCGATAAGGACAGGAGAGGCAGGACGCAAATGAGATATATTCGTCTGCTCTCACGCAGTCAAACCAAAAATTCGCAGTTTTCATGATGTATCCTATGATGTCAGTCAACAATTCCGTCACTTCACCTATCTCAACGGAGTATCAGCCCGGCATCATGCTAAGCCAAGTTGTTATGTCCATGGCGAGCACCGGAATAAGCGGAAGTAGCTGCTGGAAGCCACTCCTGCTCACATTCCAGAGCGTTGATGCTTGTACGGAGTACAGCAGGTGCAATGAAGCTGTTTACGAGATGGCGCCCGGCGGGAGTTTAGAAGCAGATCCGGGCAAGGAGCCCGAAAGTGGAGCCCGCCTCGTCCATCAAAATGCGTGTTGTGGTCATTCCAGCTACAAACGTAGGGAGTATCGTCGAAAGCCATCTGTCAACGTCACTTTGAAGATCATTCGGGAATCGTGAAAAGTATCCTCATTGAACCAATATACAGACATGCTATCATAAATACCCCGGAAGAGTCATATCATCGTGATTGTCCCACGAACACGGGTCCCCATGCGGATTCAAAAACTCCTCAAACGAAACATCGAAAGCGTTGAAATTGATGTCCGACTCTGGCACTGGGCTAGTTGGTCGAACCGTTTCTCTGCTCTTTCCTTTTACCTCGTCCTGTACTGACCGACCGTTGCGTTTGGCTGCAGAAGGAGCGGTATGGTTGGCTGAGGTCTGAGACATGGATGGTCGACGGCTTCCATAGCCCGAATCAACAGATGAAGCATTGGAGTGGTTGGCTTTCAATCCAGAAGCTATAGCTGGATTCTGGTCCGATGGGGGCTCCATACTGGCCAGTCGTACGGGCTTGTATGCAGAAATACACCGTTTCGAACCGTCTGGAGTAACATTTCCATCCTGATCTGTGACTGCTGAAGTGAGAGTCGGTTGAATAGCAAAATCAAAATCCGTAGAAATGGCCAGGCCCCGTTCATCTCCTTGCGTCCAACTACCGGATTCTTTGTCATACTGATCATTTTCAGAATCTGTTGCAGCACCAACTGAAGATTTGGTGCCCATAGATAAGTCGCTGAAGTTTTCAAAAGGTTGTTGTCCTAAGGCCTCAAACGAGTAGCTTTCCAGACTCCGCTGAGCTGACCTTGCAGGCAGAGGCCTACTGAAACTGTGGCGGTGACTTGGTAGTAGAAAGGTATCGGAGCGCGCTCCGTTGGTAGCACCAGGACCATTGACCGGCGAAGGTGGCACAGAGTTTGCCGGCGTAAGGGAGATTGAACTCGCTCGCGCAGCCTCTGACGGCACAGCTGAATCTGGCGATATCTCCAGGGAGGGATGGCTCATGGAAGGGCTGTTGGCCTGCCTCAGCCTCTGAATAACATCAACCATTGACGCTCTCAGTTGCTGACGGATGAAGTCACGCGCTGCCGGAGCTCGAAGCCAGGCTTGTTCTGCAGACTCAACTTGCTGATTCAAACGTGACTCGAACACCTCACCCAACACATCCATTGCGTCTTGCTCTGGAACACACGGGCTGTGCTCACCATCTGCTTGGGTCTTGACAATGTCGGCATATGGACTGGTAGGCTGTGGTTGACCAGGGAACAATGTACTATAGATGATATACCAGACTTGCTCAGCAGAGTGAGCTGGCCTCTTCCGGCGAATTTCGTTATACTGCGCATCGTCGAATTTTTCCGGGAAGCGGCACTCCGCTACCGCACATGGCTGTGCGGCTCTGGAGTGTTTGTCCAGCAGCTCTCTTTTGTCAAATTGTTCATAGCACCTGACGCAATGGAGTTTTCGCCAGTGCACCCGGTACAAATGCTGCTTCAGCCGAGATATGTCTGGCCAGTAGCCACTGGCACAGCCACGATAATGCTTCTCATGGACGTTCCGCTCAGAATACCTTGGTTTGTCAAATTTGCAATAGGGACAAGCGAACAGTTTTTCCGGTGCCTGGGCGGCTTCTAATTCTTGCTTGATCTTTTTGGGCGTGCCAGCTCCATTTTCTTCATCGTCCTCCTCAAATGGATCCTGACCAGGTCCAGGACGTGGGGAATGTTTGTGCGGCGATCGCTGGTCCGCACCGACAGAGTTGGATGGAGAAACACCACTTTGACGGTCGCTAGCTTTTCGCTTGTTTGCATGGCTTCTTACGTGTTTGTCCTGTTGGCGAGTGTCAAAAAGCAATTCATATGGATGCAAAAGGGACGCTACGCCGGCACTTACCTGGTAGTGATCCTCGAATTGAGCCCCGACTCCAGCCGATGTCTCTTTCTCCAATGCAGAGCGCAGTTGGAGGGTGAACAGCTGTTGCTTGACTTCCAAAGCCGCCTGTTGTTCTCTCAAAGAAGCGTGCTGTTCTCGCATGGCAGCCTCCTGCTCACGGAGGGTAACTTCCTTCACGCGCAGAGCCAGATCTTGCTCCAGTCGTCGACGCTCAACGTCCTTGTTATGGTCGACAGCCGAAGTATGGCGGGTATTCTGCTCATGTGGTCCGGTCACTGGCTGCTGACGTGCGAGGATGTCGTTATAAGCCCAAGGACTGATCGTCGACATCGTGCCTGGAAGCGAATGGTGGACCTGTTGATCGGCCTCAGAGGAAGGCTCGGGGATATGCAGACCCGAGATGGCAGCAGTAGTGTACAGTTGTGCCTCTGAAGCGCTTCTTTCCCTACCCAGACTCGTCGACTCTTCTTTTCGTGGTGTCGGCATACGAGAGACACTCCTCACCTTGAGGGTTATCTCATGGCGACAGCTCCAGCCAGATTGATCACAAGAAGAGCACACTATACGATCGCCATTCTCGCAGATTGAACAGTGGTAGTAGACCTGGTCCAGACGGATGGGATTTTGGCAATGATCACATCGCATTGACCTAGAATTGGTGCGAGAGGGCTTTGGCGCCTCTTCGTCATCCTTTGCAATCAAGACATCTTCTTTCTCCTTCGACACAGGAGCATTCTCCAACAGGACCGGCGGTTCGTTGTCTTGTGTACGAGTCGAATCCTGGAATGGTGTGTATTGTGGCAGTTCGGCGGGGAGTTCTGCAATGCCGCCAGACTCCGAATCCGGTATTGGATTGAGATACTCTTGAATCTCCTGTTTGCTGTCGAAGTCAACGACCCTCGGCGGGTCGTATTTGTCCTTCGTGATATGACGAGTGAGCCTGTCAAGTGGGCGCTTCAGGCTTAATTTCTTTACAACCTGGGATGCGATACTCCTCGTGCTTTTGGTGCGCACAGGCAGCTTCTGTCCTCGAGCAACAGCACTTTCCACAGCCTGGAATGCACGATATAACTGGTCCTCTTCCTTTTGTGACCTAAGTCGTTCTTTCTCCTGCTTTTTGAGCGATTTGTGCACTAGCTTCTGGTATCTCCTTTGTTCCTTCAGTGTTTGCACGCGTAGTGGAGGTGGTGGAGGAGTCGGATCCTGAGGCTCGTACTCAGTAGAGGGTTTCCAGCCTAAGCCGACGCATGGTGGGCTTATTGCAGAGATAGGAGACCCTCTATACAAACTCAATGCAGCTGCATCTGCTTCCCGGTGTAAGGTTGAGAGCGAGTTGAAGCTGTTGGATCTTTTCAATGGGTTGGGTAGTGGGTCGGATACGATCTCATCGTTCAGGCTCGTTCGGTGAGGTAAAGTCCTGGTCTTACGGAGGACTGCGCGATGTGGAAGGCCAACAGGTATAGGAGACAGGTATGACTGTTGTGAACGGAGAGCCTTCTGTTGTTGATCAGCCAGTTGGAGTTGTTCCCTAATGTCTGTTGCAGATTGGTCGTGGATACTGATCCTCGCCCGGATATCAGGGTGGGTGTTGCGGGGACCAACTGCAGCCATTGTGGTTTGATGCCCGTGGCAATGGACGTGGTTCTACAATCAATGGTAGTGGCAAGAGAGCATCTCAGACGTGGCGATCTGAAGGCGAAACCAATTGAAGGGTTGTGGTCATGACGGAGGCAGCAAGTGCTGCTGTGGGAGAGAAGATGAGGCATCCTTTTTGATCGGCTTGTAAGAAAGGCACACATCTGTTCAATGCAAGTCCAAACCCACGGGGCATGACAGCAGCATGCAGCATGACTTGACGGGGGGCGCACTCTAGGCTTTCCAGGCGCCTCCTCATTTGCTCCCGACCCCGATAGAGTATGCAGGCGGCCGCACAGATGACTTGCAAAGATACAGGCATGGTATGGACTGGGCAAAGCCACCGGTTAGCCACATATTGCAGCCACAACTCCATCTGAGTCTGCCTTGCCCTACGCCAAATGTATGCTAGCACAGACATTCACCAGATAAGTGACGTGCTTTGACGCCATGAGAGATAATTAATCAGCCTCGTCAGTTGTGATCCTAATAAGGCCTCCAAAAGGCCTGTCTCTGTTTCCGACCCGAAAGGTGGCTTGTTAAGGCTTTCTACGTCAAGACATTATCTCCATTCACCATGGAAGTCGCCGCAAAGCGCTTCTTCTCGTCTCCCCATTTCGCCGTGGTGGGCGCAAGTCAGGATGCCAGCAAGTTTGGCTATCGGAGTGAGTTAAATCCGTTGTCGCATTCATCCCAGAACCAGTATCTGAGTCTATCTCAGTACTAGCATGGTACCACACTCACTCGATGGCCGTCACACCGATCAATCCCAGTCGACCATCAATATCGGTGCCATCCAAAACCTATGAGACGGTGCCAACCGTTTCGGCTCTCCCTGATCCGAAGCACACAGCTTTGTCATTCTTGACGCCTCCTTCGGTGACGAGGAAGGTCCTACAAGAAGCCAAATCCGTGGGCATCCCTGCGGTCTGGCTGCAACCTGGGAGCTTCGAGGATCGAGACTTGGAGTACGCCAAGCAGAACTTCGAGTCAGCTGTCGGTGGCTTTGAGGAAGGCACGGTTGGTGGAGAAGGTTGGTGCGTGCTCGTTGACGGTGAAGACTCACTACGAGCGGCAGGCAAGAAGATTGTCAGGCAGAAGCTATGAGTGGGTAGCTGAGGTCAGCTGTCTTATCTCATGTACTACCAGGCTATAGAGGAGCTAGATCACTGTCATCAGATACCTCGATTGCACACTATTCGGAGACGCTCTTCCTGTGTCCAAATCTCATGTTCTCAAGGGCATCGCCTTCTTCGACCGTGGCCTCGCCACCTTCAACCCTTGCATTTCTCAACTCAGCTTCGGTGATTGTCTTGATCGGACCCTTGAACCAATACATGGCGCCCCATTTAGGGAAAAACCAACCTCCCAAGCTGATAATGGTGATGATCCCGATACAGATCGGTGCATAGTTGAGTGTTTCGGAGGTCACCGGATACAGCTGTGGAAGGAGCAGAACGATGAAGAGGAACATGATGTATAAGGAAGCGATAGTCGCAAGAGGAGCCGAAAACTTCCCTAAATTCCACTTCGCAGGGACGAACGTCTTCCGGCCGATGGTCTGTCTTGCAATAATGGGGAAAAGGTAGGAGAAGTTGGTGGAGATTGTCGCAGTGGCAGTGATGGCGGAAAATGCCACGCTTGATCCGATCACAGCGGTCGTGACGGCGATGGAGACGGCGCAGACCAGCAGGGCAGCGTTCACCGGCATCTTTCTCTTTGAGAGTTTTCGGAAGAAAGAGCTGAAGGGAAGGACGTGGTCCCGTGAGATCGCATAGGTAACTCGTTGCGCTGACATGAAGCAAGATGCAGTGGCACAGGTCGAGTCGACCCACAGCAGGGAAAGGATGGCAACAGCACCGTTCTCTCCAATCGTCTGGACCAAGTACTCGGCCCAATTGTTGCTATAAGTGGCCGAGATGATGCCGTCAAAGTCCTGCATGCAGAACAGGATAATAATAAGTGTCGGGATGGAGAGGATCCAAGCCGAGAAGGTCGACATGTATATGCCCTTGGCGACTACAGTCGAGGCTTGTTTCGTCTCTTCGGCAAGATGGGCGCTTGCGTCGTACCCATAAAACACCCAGGCACCGAAGAGCACCGAGATGGCCCAGCAGTACGGATCTGATGCTTGCTTCTCAGTGCCCAGATTGATTCCGTTGTAGAACAAATCGAATGCTCCGGAAGCGCTGTTGAAGTGTTTCTTCGAGGCCGCCACTGGGAACCAGATCCAGTACATGAGAAAGAGGGAAAAGAAGATCGTGACCGCAAACCGGAAGTACCATTGCAGGATCTTCGGGCTGTAAATGTTGGGAATCATAGCAAAGATCATCCCAATCGAGGTCAAGAGCCAGCTGAACCACCCCTTGTATAGCACTGTTGAGTTGGGATATTTGATCTCCAAAGCAGCCAAAAGGAAATTCGTCGAGCCTTGCTGGACACCTGGAACGACGGTGACCCAGCCAGCCCAGTTCCACCATGCGGTCATCCATGATAGAAAGGGGCCATACTTCTCTCCTCCGAGACGGTAACTCCAGAAGTATATGCCGCCGGTCGTGGGTAGAGCAGCTCCAAGCTCAGCCATCACCAGACTGACTATGCAAGACAAGCCACCAACCATTGTCCAATTGGCAAACGCTGCCTTGGGTCCGCCAGTATACATGCTAGACACGTCGTTAGCACTGCAAGCCCAACTCCAGAAAGACAAATGCTGCGGCTGAAGCTATGAGTAGTTGTGGGACGACAACAATGAGTTTTTGTAGAGCTAACACATATTACTTACACCCAACCAAAGAGCACTGGGATGCCACTGATGAAGTTCATACTAGTAAATGTCGCCGCCCAACTTTCGAAGAACCCCAGACTGCGTATGAACTCCTGCTTGTAGCCCAGAGTCGCGAGGTGGTACTCGTCGTGGGTGAGGACGACGCCAGCGTCCGTGGTGGTGCCATTCTTGACTGACACAGCGTCAGGAGGAGTCGTTGCCTGCTTGATATCCGCCTGGGACGGGTCTTTTTCGACAGTGGAAGCCATGTCTAGGGAGACAGTGTGCGAAAGTTAAACAATGCAGGAGATTCCCAGCATCTCGAGCGCCAGTGCCGGCTACGCCTTGGTTTTGTAAGCCCGAGTGTCCCTGCCATCTCGGACTTGTGCACCAGCAGGTATCTCGCTGGCCTCTGATACGATGCAGGAGGGTAGAAAGGTACATGTCCCTTATCATGGGGAACGAGGTTGTCTGGTTAGTAGTCAGCCACTATACCGATTCAGGTGCGAGTTTGCGGAGAAGTAGGCTCTCCGTAAAGGCTAAGTACCCGTTAGGTGTACTTATGTCGCAATTTACTGGCTGATAAGCTTCCAGGATCTTATCGTGCTTTGATAGATTGATGAACAAGCCTGCTAGACCGGTGTTGGCAAATGGTACCGTTAGACTTTCTGGGCAAACACAAAAGGAAAGTTCGCGAGAAGGAAGAGTTGGCTGATAAGAAGTGCTGAGACTTGCAGATTTGTTGGACCATGCTCATGTTCGGTTGTCATGAAAGAGATTCCTGCACACTGGCTGCCCTGACCTCGATAAGAGTGCTGAACCTCCCGGGTCCATTTCAGTGGGTTCGCCATGTTGGCAATAAATGAAATTAAGCCGTCAAACCAAGGTCAAGGTGTGCACCAGAAAAAGCAGCACAGAGTACACTGACGAGAACGAGTAGAGAATTCGAGGCTGACAAGATTGGCAAGAGAGACAGGTTACGTAGGAAAGACCAGGAGATTCAAAGTCAAACACTGGCTTCAGCCGGGGTATATTTACCCCATGCACTACTTTTTTACTAGGTAAATAGAACACATATTTGATAGGTACATTTCGAATTTTTGTTGACCATCCGATCTTATCGTATATTACAACCGTTTACCTTCCTGTCTTCTTCCTCTCAAGGTATCGGAGTGGTGGATACACAACCAGAGTGATGACTCCCGATAAGTAGACACCAACATCACCACCATAGGGTCCGAAATAGCGAGCAATAGGTCCGACATACTGGAAAAGTGTTAGCAAAAGATCTCAATAGATCATGCATGGCTGTAACTCACCCAAACCTGAGCCATACCCGTAACACCACCAGCTAGATATCCTGAGAGTAGCGCCAGGACGGCCGCAATACCCAAGGGCAATTGTGACGGCTGATCCCAGGCCTCGAGGTTATAGCCCTCCCCTGATCGCTTGCGGAACCACTGGTCTTCGATCAGAAGGATCAAAGTGAACGATACTGTCCAGTAACCAAGCAAGGACACGAAATCGGAGACAATGGCCGACAGATGATCCTTTCCAGCAATAGCGAGGACGGCGACCACCAAAGCAACCAAGAAGGACCAGATAAATCGTGGAACAGCATGGAAGTAATGTCCAAGAAGCTGCAGCGAAAGACCCGAGGAATAGTTAATGGCGATATTGTTACCCAAGACGCTGAAGGTAAGAATGATGAGGCAGAATTTGCTCCAGCCATTGGGATGAAAAATCTCTCGGAGCAGACCACCAAGACCGTGGTCTGTGTACGCGTCCGCATAAGGTGGGTAAGCGTTCAGAAGGGCAGCATTGCCAATGCAGGCGCCAATCACGGTGATGAATACCGTTGGGATCGTGATTCCCGCAAGAGTGAGGAAGAAGACCTTCCAGCTCTTTGTGGAGGCAGGATAGTTGCAATAGTAGTCTGCAGCGATACTACACCAGCCCGAGGAGCTGGAGAAGCAGACGGCCATGAAACTGAGCCACGAGCCGGCCAGGTCAAGACCTGAGCCATATCCAGGCGCTGAAGCTCCAATATGAGGTCCCGCTTGACCAATCAAGACGCAAGAAAGGATAAAGGCCGCAATCCAGCTGTACTTCTCGAAAGTGTGGATCATCGCGAAGCCGAAAACAGAGACGACGTAAGAGACGACGGCCACGATAACGCAACCGACAGCGATCGTCATACTGTAATCCGAAACGGCGGACAGCATCTGTCCTGTGATGACCACATTGACGACAGCGAAACCACCACCGACAATGACATTTAGAACACTGCAGAGCTTGGCGCCCCAGAAACCGAAAGAGTATCGTGAAATAGCAATTTGTCGCAGGCCAGTCTTTGGACCCAGAGTACCAGTGTACGCGGTGCAAAGTGCGCCGAGGAACGTGCCGACGACGATGGCGGAAACACTTTGACTCAAATTCAATCCGAACTCCGGACCGAGAACACCCAGAGGTAGCGTTCCGACGTGGCAGGTCATGGAAAACCACATGAAGAAGGTGTTGATGAGAGGGGGAGGGCGCTTCATCTCTTCTGGGATCCGATCAATGCCTTGGGTTTCAATGCCCAGCTTTTGATCTAGCCACAACTCGCCCTTGCTGAGGAAGCGGAGAGGCGCGATGGAGTTTTGGATATCGCGAGCTCGTGCGATCTCGTAGGCCGGTGTGACGCTGCCACGGTGGAACTCAGCGGTGTTGGCGGTCTCGTGGTCGAGACCGGGGTGTTTTTCGACATCGACGACATCCTTGGAGGTGGGCGATGCCGTCGTGGTATGGTGAACGGACGCCATCCTCAATGGCTACGGCTACTGCTGTACTTTGTCAAAAGTAGTCGTCGTGTGACCCCAAGAAGGTGAGACACAATTGCGCATCAACGAAAGAAACAAAATACTGGGAGACGCAGGGATCATGATGAGTTTAAGTAAATTTGGCTTGTGAGATAACCAGGCTCGCTAGTCGCACTGGCGCATAGCAACTTTCAGCTGTGAGCCTGCGATGTCAAAGCCATAGCACTCCTTGGATAAGGGTGTGCGCGCTCTCGCCGAGGTCCAGGGATGGTTGATGCGACCCTGCAGACTCCACGTACGAGCTTGTCAAAAGGATCAACACGCATGCTAGCGAGTGAGGAACGCGGAGGCAGCCGACAGTGTTTCTTCTGGAGGGGCCGGCGTAGGAATCTGTAGCGAGCATTGATAAGGGCGGTCCAGTCAAAAGGCCCGAATTGCATCGGCGGACGCCACATCTTCGATGGGTCCATATCGCGGATGACATCCTGCCTTTGGATAGTGACCGATTGACAGGGTCAACACCATGAGATATGGCAACGAGAAGATGCGATTGGCGTCGCTACTTCGACTCCGGAAGTGCTTGCCCAGTGTGCCAGTCTCACGGGCTTCTGGAAGTTGGTTCGATGGGCATTCAATCCATCTCTGTTAAGGCGGGACGAATCCCATGATAATCACGAGTGAGACGAAAAAGAAAAATCCATGGCCCGTGTGCGCTCATCGTGAAGACAATCTTTATCAAGCAACCTTGGCAATGGGGTCAAGCATTCACAAAGACATTGCCCCTATCACTTGGCATCCATCTACAACAGTACTGATCAGCCTCTTTGACATCAACTTCTTTGCTTCATATTCTTGCTCTCCAAAGAGTCCTTTCATGCAATCTGGGAGCAATCTGACTTATCCCGCTGCACAGTGCTGACGAGTGCTGCACCTACCAGGCCCGGGTCTGGATCCTACTCCCGAGCAAGGAGTCAGTATTGCAGAAAGTCTGTGTTCGGCGGACCCCGAAATCAGCCCCAGAAACAAGGCCAACTAGGCCCGTGGCGAATGGGCCTGGACGGGGTGTTTCCTTAGCCTTATCTCTCCATTAGGAAGTCCGTTAACAACCAATTCATGTCCATCTTGGTCCTTATCATCCATCGGGATGCACTGCTATTGGACGACATCTAAGGTAACTGCTTCGATACTTGGACATCTCGATACTATTCCCGTCCACATTGGGTTCATTTGATGCTTGACGCGGCTACGCACTTGTTCTGCGCAATCCAACAAAGGCAAGTCCAACTTGTACATTTCGTCTACGTGGCGCAAAGAATCGGCGGAGTCCGACACGTCGAGCATGACCGACATGGATATACCAATCATTGATTTTGGGCACAGCTCGTCTTCCCCCGGAAACGTGGCAGAGGATCTCTTGAAAGCGTGCGCCGACTGGGGTGAGTTCAGTCCATCCGGGTAAGGCTGCACGTGCTGAGAAATGTGCCTCAGGCTTCTTCTATGTCAAAAATCATCCCATACCACAAGAAGCTGTTGATGGCATATTTGAGCTTGTAAGTCTTGCGATTGACATTGTGGTTACTCCTTTTGTCGCCTGTGTCGCATGCTCGATCCTGAGCAGAGCGTGTTGCTCCGCAATGCTATGTCTCGGCATTGCCAGCTCGTTCGTTGCTGGTATCGATCTTGAGGACGAGGTTGTGATGCACCAGTGGCGGGTGTGTATCGATGCCTACTCCCGTGCGGACAGATGCGACAGGAGCCATTACAGCCGCCTAGACGGGTCCGTCTGTGCCGAATTCGCGCATATGCTCAATGCTTATGACCCTCAGTCTTGTTGTCTTCACAATGACACTCTATCCAACACTAACACTAATACGCCACCAGGAGAAATCATTCTTTGCACAAGATCACTCAACAAAGCTGCAAGCCCCCTATATCCCATCCAAAAACGCTGGTTTCAAGCCTGCCAGTTCCAACGGGTGAGAACCTTTCTTGTCAACCCCTTCACACAATCAATCCTCCTAACCACACTCACGCAGAGCATACGGCAAGACCACCGACCCACGCGAAGCATTCAGCATCAACAAATGGCCCACCGAAACTCACGCCTCAGAAGCGCCTCTTCCACCCATCCTAGATCAAGCACGCCCGCAGATCCAATCCTTCCAAAAGCACGTGCAGTCCTTCACGAGCCGTCTCCTCGAACTCGTCGCCCTCGCCCTCGACCTTCCCAGCACCCAATTCACGTCCCAACACGACTCCCATGCCGAGAACTTCGATAACTTCGAGCTAATGCACTATCCACCCGTCGCCCTAACAGAGAAGGAAGCATCACGGGCCGTGAAGTTCCGCATCTCACCACACACAGACTGGGGCACACTAACCCTCCTCTTCCAGCAGTCAATAGGCGGCCTAGAAGTGCGGCCGCCACGATATACCTCTCCATCCCTGGACTTGGAGCACGAAACTTGGACACCGGCTCCGGTCTACGACGACATGGTTCTCATCAATATTGGTGATATGCTCGAGTTCTGGACCGCCGGACGCCTAAAGTCAACGTGGCATCGTGTCGTGCCGACTGCGCTGCACGGCGGCGTGGACCGATATACGTTCGCGTACTTCCTTCATCCGAATAAAGACGCCGTGCTGGTGCCGATCGAGGGGATGAAACGGGATGGGTGGGTGCCAAGGTACGCAGGTATTGGACGGACTGCGGAGCAGCATATCCATGCACGCATCCAGGGCCAGTATGGACTTGTGAAAGAGGAAGGGCGAAAACCTGAGGACGTGGTGAGCGTGGCTGTAGGGGAGGTAGCGGCTTAGGCATCGAAGTGGCTAAACTCAATTTGTGACGACCATGAGAGATAAATAGAAGGCTGTTTGAGTTAAATGTACAATGTCATGATGTGCGAAGCAGAGCATGCTGTCAGTCAAGACCATAGCCTGCTCGACCGCGGTGCTCCCGAGCATACCTAAAGCGCTGCTCAGGCGCCAGACGCCAGACGCCAGACGCCAATTATCTTAACGATCCCCACCTTGGCGTATACACGCCGACTATCCGTGCTCCGTATGCTCCTGTATGCTCCTGTGTACTCCTGTGTACTCCTGTACACTAGTGCTTAGATGTACAGTGGTTGAGAAACAATCGGTCCTTCAGTGGAAGTCGAAACATCTGCTTGGTATCTCGTTGCAGGCTACGATCGAGGACTGGTGGGATGACGAAGTCGGCAAGGTCCATGGTAGCTCCTTAAAAGGACATGTGGAGTCGTGTATGCAAGTGACGAGGCAAAGTACTCTGACTTGTTCAGTCCTCCGAACGGTATGACTGCTGTGGAGCGCTGCTTCAGCCTCGAATCTTCCGTAGTGTTGCGGAGACTTGACCGAGGTGGATATGAGGTCTCTTCGATGTTATGCGTCGATGGAAGGAGCCGTTGTGCTCTGATACTGGTGCCGTTGCGGCTCCTTGGTATAGCTCGAGTTGTTTGGCTTGCCAGGCCGACCATCGATCCTGTTGGACTTGCATTTGCTTCGTTATGTGGCCGTGTATCTCGTCGCTTAAGGAGCTAGAAGTGCTTGTGGTTGTGGTAGATGACGGGCTTCTGCTGTAGAGAGGTTTTTGCGTTGAGGTATTGGAAGACATTTTGCAAACAATGAATTGGGATTGGAGTGGAGAGAGTTATGGGTACAATGTTTGCTGCTTGTGCTTTTCAAGAGTTGAGTGTTGCTTGAATGAGTTCCTCCATGGTCATTGAAGGACAAGCACAGTCTTTATCGTTGCAAGTCAGGAGATGTATGCTACTCGTAATGCGCGAAATCAATCATACAGCTGCAACCATCAGCCGAGCGATCTCCCGCAACATTAATTGTAGCATTCGACAGTGGTCTCCAATCAAGGTCTAGTGCCTGTGACTGTAATGATTGTAGCCGAGTTTGGCTAAATGTTTCGAATGTCTTCATGCAGGGAACAAACCATGAGCCATTCTTGCGTGTCGAGTGGCAGTTGCGCAGGGCGTGGGGATACGAAATATTCCGCTCACGGTTCAGGTATTGGTAAAGCAAGATATAGTTGGCTCGCTAATTGACCCTGGTGTGGCCGACCATGTCATGAGCGTGAATGTCTTTGGTAATCTTTGAAGACGGCTGACGTATTCCGAGGAGTCTCCGTGATAGAGATTCAGTTGCGGGTCTCCTGACAGTATTCAAAGTCGGGAACAATTCCGGAAGCGTTGAGGGAATAACAGGCCTGGGTAATTAGGTCATCTGCGGTCCACGTGAAGCTGTATGCTGCAAACAACAGCGAAAATGAAATAGATGGCATGCCAGTGTGAGTAGGGTGGCTTGATGCATCAGGAGATAATTTCTGCCAGATGTTTGCGTTCCGCTCTTCGTAGCATTGGCGATCGTCGACGAGGCAGCCCGTGGGAAGAGACGAAGCTGGCTTAGTCAGTAATTGAAGATGGGTTTTCTTCATCGGTTGATGCCCAGGAAAGAGCAGAAGATTCTCCGAATATGCTTTGCCATAGCAAACACCATCTTCAAGCTGGGAACGAAGAAGCCTGGAGATCATCATTCTCAGTTATGAAGAAGAAGCCTGAGGCGTTTCTTCTTATCCGCGGATGCGGGAAGTGCTATCTGTCGGTGTGTTGGCTGGGCGACCGAGAACCGCCTAACAAGGGGTTTTGCAGGACGTGGAGCGAAGATGGAACTGTCAACAAGTGCACGCGCCATCCATCGCTTCAGGGGAGCCTCACCTTTAGATACCACACCACACTGAACGATATTTCGATTTCCCGCAGTCAAGAACATCGACTGAATCAGATACCATCGAGTATTGGACTGGAAAGCACGTCTTAAGTAAAGATGGTGAGTTCTCTGATTTTATTCGCCCAATGGATTTCCCGTTCCGAAGGCACCAGAAAAGGCTCAAAGGCTGCTCCCGACACCAAACACCGTAATGGGAAACCAATGCTCATCTTTGACAAACACAACATCGCGATCTCTCCCGAACAACAGCATCAGCAGTCTACATCACCTTCCACCTGACTGCATCTCTTTCTGACCTAATCGTTCCTTACCCTCTCTTCAATTCATCATGGCTAATCACCAATCCGCTTCGCAGACTTCAACAAACTACAAAGAAGCCTTCTCCCTGTACGACAAGCGAGGCAATGGTCGCGTCACGCTCGACTCGCTTGGTGATCTCCTACGAGCATGTGGTCAGAACCCGACACTAGCCGAGATAAGAGACCTGGAGAAACAAGTCGGAGGTGATTGTAAGGAATTTCTAAGCACTTGAAGAGACAGGACAGATGTTAATATGTACAGTCGATTTCGAATCATTCAGCAAAGTCCTAAACAGACCCGGCGGTTTCAGAGATCCTGGCGAACCAGAAGAATACTGCCGCGGCTTCCAAGTATTCGACAAGGACATGACAGGCTTTATTGGAGTCGGCCAACTCAGATACATTCTCACAAACTTGGGCGAGAAGATGAGCGATGACGAGGTTGATGAATTATTGAAGGCCGTCGACACCAGCAGCGGAGAAATCAACTACATGGATTTGGTCCGGACGATTCTTGCCAACTGAAGGACCCCGTCTTATTGCATACAAAGAGTTTGGCGCATCCTATTACGAGTGTATGGTCTACAGCATGGAAGTAATGCATGTTGGTTGTTCAGCGTTGGCTTTGGCGCGACATGGTCTCTGAGTCGCATTCTTCGGGCGGACAAGCACGACTCGCAGGGCGAGTATGCCTGTGTTTCGGGCTCATGTACATCTTGGAATGCAGATAGAAATTCTGCCTAACTGACTTCTCTGGAGATGTCGCTCAATGTGTTCCGCTCAGTGACCAGCTTGTGACCATGAAGGAAGTTCTGGCTTGACCCCCTTCGCCATGTCTGATGTCGTACCCATCCCGCCAGGAAGCAGATAAACTGGACGCGACTGCTCTGGTTGATTGTCAAAATGCGCCTCGTCCAGATGGTATCCTATGACCGATCTGCATCTCCCACACCTCAACAACGTCCTTTTCTCGAAGCCATCGTCACGTTGGATAATAACAGGCTTGCGATCCGTGCTAACATTCAGGAGAACAGATGGGACAGTTTGGGAATCTTGTATCAAGAAGTCGTCGCTTCTGTGTATTTCGAAAGGAGGAGGGAGGATCAATGCATTGTCTCGAAGTGGTGATGACCGATGAGGTAGGCTTTGTAGGTCGTGCACGGTGGTAAGGACAAGAGTAGTGCATAAGCAATGGTACGAGTTGACCCGAGACTTCGTCGAGTCCTGTTCAGCCATGTATTGGATTTGGAGGGTTTCTTGCTCCCATTGAGGGAAAGTCTTCTGTGTTATTATTGACCTGCTAATAAGACCACAAAAGATTTTCAGGCACCGCGCAGGCCCTTGTCATATCACCCCCGCAATGCCTAAAAGTTGGGCGGCTCTTAAGCGGGTCAATGCCTGACTCATAAGTACTGTACTTTTCTGTAGGCGACGTCACCACTTCTCGCCTTCGGCATCCCTGCATATCTAGAGATAGTCGAGGAATCGCCGCAACATCGCACGACGAGTTTGTGACCTGTATGTCTCGGGGAAGAGTGGACTTTTGTTTCTCTTAGGACATTCCCTCCAGAGGTGGCAACCATCGTCAATGCCTCCCGAGGTCGCTCACAATGCCACCATTCATTCCACGAAAGCGACCTTCCGCATCGCCTCCCACGTCTTCTCACTCTAAACCTATCAAGAGAGCAAGACTAGCAGATGTTCTGGATGCCGAGTCTCGGAACATCCCTGGTCTCAAGAAGTCGAAAACATTCTCGCTTGGAAGCGACGATTCTGATTCCAGTCTCAGCGACATCGACAGCGACGAGTTCGAAGAGGTCATTGCCACTATCAAGCAGCCTCAACCCTCGGCTGATATAGAAGAGGAGGATGATGATGAGGACATAGAGTGGGAGGACACTCATAAGCCTGCAGAGCCTCGCGAATTCCGTCCCTTGCCTGAGGGCGGGGTGCAGTTAGTTTTCCGCAAAGATGACAACGAGATCGACTATGGGACAGCCGCTGCTGCGACTACGGGCAAGAAAGGTCCCACCAAGCGCGAGAAGGAAACCAGATTGAGGGCCCATCAGATGCACGTCCAGTTGCTTCTATGGCACAACTCCATACGCAACAGATGGATCTCAGACGGGATGGTGCAGAAGACACTCGTTGATCAACTACCGCCGCAAATCAGGAAGGAGGTCGAGAAATGGAAACGAGCCAGCGGGCTCATCGATCCAGAGACTGAGACGAAGACTAAGACTCCGAAGAGCAAAGCACGGAAGGCCAGAACGAAACCCGCAGATCCACGTCAAGAAAGAGATTGGGGAAGACCGAGCCAACGTCTCGAAAAGGGCAAGGCTGACATGAGTAACGGCGATCCTCTAATCTCCCTGCTGAAAGTATTGGCTGCGTATTGGAAGAAGCGGTTTGCCATTACAGCACCTGGTTTCAGGAAACGTGGTTATGGCACCAAACAAGCGTTAAGGCAGACAATCTACTCCTTTAGGAATGATGACCATGATCAAGAAGAACATGGCGAACGCGTTCGCAACCTCCAGGAGTTCCGCGAGCTTGCCAAAATTTGCGAAGGGTCAAGAGATGTCGGAGCTCAGCTTTTCACTGCTCTGCTCAGAGGTCTTGGGATTGAGTCTAGACTGGTAGCGACTTTGCAGCCAACGGGCTTTGGCTGGACGAAGGCAGAGCAGCAACTACCTCGAAAGCCTGCCAAGGCTGTACAGGTTGATACCTCTTCTGATGAGTCAGATGTCGACGAGGCCATATCAATCTCCGAGATTACACAAACGAAGAAACGACCAGGCCGACAGGCTACGAGTGCGTCGCGCACTCGTGGCGGCTCGCCAAAGACTACGATCGATTTGAGCTCTGAAACGGAGGAAAGCCAGGTAGAAGTGGACGCCGACGAAGATCAATCCGTGATAGATGTTACTCCCTCCATGCCAAAGAAGCGTCCATCAAAGTACGATCGTGATAATTTCTTCCCCATCTACTGGACCGAGGCCATATCACCAATCACAAACAAAGTACTGCCTGTCTCACCCCTGGTACTGACATCTGCAGTGGCCTCCACCCCAGAAATTTTGGCTACCTTTGAGCCTCGTGGAGCGAAAGCAGAGAAGGCGAAGACAGTCATAGCATATGTCATTGCCTACTCTTCTGATGGCACAGCAAAGGATGTTACAGTCAGATATCTGAGGAAGAGAATATGGCCGGGTAAAACGAAAGGGTTCCGGATTCCTGCCGAGAAGATTGCCATATACAACAAACATGGCAAGGTGAAAAGATATGAAGACTACGACTGGTTCAAACGCGCTATGAGTGGCTATGAACGTTCTGACCGCTTGAGGACTGCGGTAGACGACATTGAGGATGCTTCTGATCTTATGCCACAACTTCCTGAGAAGAGGGAGGTCAAGGATGATGTCGACACTCTCCAGAGCTTGAAGGCTTCTGCTGACTTCGTGCTTGAACGCTTCTTGAGGAGAGAAGAGGCACTCAGACCAGGGGCCAAGCCCGATCGCATGTTCGTTTCAGGGAAGGCCGACAATCTGAAAGAAGAACCAGTCTACCTGCGTAGTGACGTGGAAAGATGTCTGACTGCAGAGTCGTGGCACAAGGAAGGTCGAAGACCCAAGGCGGGAGAGACTCCCCTAAAGCTCGTGCCTGTTCGAGCCGTGACTTTGACAAGAAAACGAGAAGCTGAGGAGCACGAAAGAATGACTGGTGAAAAACAGATGCAGGGTCTGTATTCCTCGGATCAGACTGAGTACATCATTCCACCGCCGATCAAGGATGGCATTATTCCAAAGAACGCCTACGGCAATATTGACTGTTTCGTCCCAAGTATGGTACCGAAAGGAGCTGTTCACATACCATTGAGAGCCACTGTGAGAATATGCAAGAAGCTTGACATCGACTTTGCAGAAGCTGTCACTGGTTTTGAGTTTGGCAACAAGAGGGCTGTGCCAGTTTGTACAGGTGTCGTGGTGGCCAAGGAGCATGAGAAAGCCGTGAGAGATGCATGGACCATTTACAACGAGGAGCAAAGAAGGAAGGAAGAGACCAAAATGGAGAAGTTGGTCCTTGATCTCTGGCGGAAGTTTGTTATGGGCTTACGGATCCGCGAGCGCGTTCAGGATACCTACGGGGACGTCGTCGACCAGCATTCTACACACGCTGCTGGAAACAGCAAGGACCAGCCGATCAATCTTGAAGACGACGTCCATATGCCCGGGCAAGGATTGCCCATGGCTAACGAGGATGACTTTGGAGGTGGTTTCATCGTGGACGACGATGAGCCGGCAGTACCTGACGATCTTGAGATGGTCCATCATGAAGGCCAGCATGATTCCAGCAATTCGAAAGGCAAGGCTCGAGCAGTCGATGAGTATCCAACACCTGCATCCATATCACCTGAAAAAGGTGGCAACCGGCAGCAGCGCAAGTCACTACTACAAGAAGCCGAAGGAAGTCCGAGGTCACCACTATCCTCTGCGGCTACCGATGTCGATCCCATGATGTCCGGCCCTGAGGACGACGAAGATTTTGGTCGGGAAGCGTCTGAAATTCAACAAAGATCGAATGTTGAGGTTATTGTTCCTAGGTCTCAAGGACGGCGTGCTAAAAAGGCCGTGTCGGCACGCTCATTCTCCATGGCTCCCAGCTTATCACCTGGCCTCGAGGACGAAGATGAAGGTGAAGATGACGAAGAGGACTACAAACCGGTCAGAACACCAGTCCGCAAGGGCCGCGTGAACAAAGGCGCGAAGTCTACTGCACAGACGGGAACAAGCACACGAGTGACCAAGGGCAGGTCCGGAGCAAATGCGAAAGCGAGTGCGAAGAGTAAGATGGCCGTTGATGATGCTGTGACGCCAAAGTCCAAACGCTCAAGTCGTCGCTTGAGAAGAGATAGCACGTTGGTCTTGAGTCCGTATTTCGACGGTTGAAGTGTTTGTACAGTACCTAGTGAGCTTGTTGCTACATCTGTACAGAGTATCCAATTGTGAGATAGTGAGATACCGCGCCTGGAACGTACGATATTCGCCCAGTCTTTCTGGCTTGCCATCCTTCTTATTCCTGGTTGCTTAGACCTTCTATATTGGCTTTGAATCTACTCGTCGTCATCGCGCTCATCATCCATCTCATCACCGTCGGTTTCTTCGCCAGCGTCAAGGACTTCCTGCCCAGCGAACACCAACCACTGTCCGCCCAAGACGCTTTTGCGCCAGAGTTTGGTCACGCCATCGGAGCCATTGCTCATTAGTACCTGGCCTTGGCCATCGAATGACAGAGACCATGCATCGGTGTGGGCGTGCGGTAGCGGGCTCGTGGACTGTATCGTCGTGACGAAGGGGAAAGCGTGGCCTGTACGGGCGGCGCGCGAAGGTGTGGATGGTGGTGCTGGTGACGACGTTGCAGCTTGGGTGTTTGTATTTGTGTTCGAGGCTCGACCAGTCAGACCGGACGTCAGGCTTGATTGTTGTTGCTGTTGCTGTTGGCGCTGTGGGGCAGTATTCCTGGCTGTCGTGGCGCCGGCCGTGCTGTCAGGGACGTTCGGTGCCGGTGAGACAGCGAGCTCAAAGATCCGCACAGCGCCGTCTTTACACGCCGTCGCGATACGGTCTGTTCCGCGCACACTGAAGGGCGCCCACTGTACGTCCCGCACCAGTGCTGGGTGGCGTGGAATCTTAGCGGCCTCGTAGAACATGAGGCGGTGGCTCGCGCCGTCGTTGGACATGTAGTCGCCGCCGCTAACGACAGAACGGTAGATTTTGACCTCATTGAGCACGGAGACCACAAGGCTCAGTTGGTTACGGTCATCGCTTAGACTGTTGATGTATGCCAGTGGTGTAGGGTTTTGGTCCCAGCGGACTTTGAAACTGGTCTCGTCGCCTCTACCGGGAGGATTGGTGGAGCCGCAGACGTTGAAGACGTCGATTAGTGTCCAGTCTTTGAAGTCGTCGGGCGCGTTGGGCTCGTAGATGCTCAGTAGGCCTTGGCGATCGATTAGGGCCAATGTCGTGTAGATGTTGTCGACGGTCTTGAGGTCCATGGATACGAAGGGGATGCGGGGTGTGGATTGGATGGTGGCGATGCGTCGGAAGCGTCGGCCTGTGTTGGGGGCTTGGGAGACGTCTTCGGTCCAGAGGTGGAATTTGAGGTCGTTGCCTATGCTGGCTATGTGCGAGCCTGTCGTTGGGTGGAGGAATTTTGCCTGCTTGGGTTAGAGACGGCCGAAGATGAAAAGGAATGTGCCGGGCATGGCCATGTTGAGACCGGGTATAGGCTTACATCTCGTATGTCGGCATCATGAGCGGTGAATGTGTCGAGTAATGTACGTTCGCCAGTCTTGGGGTCGCGCTGCCAGACTTTGATGCGGTGGTCGATTGATGCTGTGAGGATCCTTGTGCCATTGAAGTTGGTGTGAAGGACAGTGACACGATCATGATGGCCTGTCTCGAATTCCTCGGCCTTGCCCATACTCGGAGACCTCCAGCATCGGCTGGTGGTGATGGTGCTAGACTGAGGATTTACCTCGTCTTCACAGGCTTGTAGGAGCTGGGTCGGCCATGGAAGGAGTGCAAAAGTTTTCGCGCCGATCAAATCCGGGTTGGAATATCCCTAGCAGAACGAGTCAGCCTTGCACCTGTACTCCAGAAGTATTCTTGCAAAGACGTTGATCGAAGAGGTTGGATTCGGTGGTTGATGATTGGCTGGATGAAAGAGGCTGTCTATACCTGACGGATTATCGTTGTTCCGAAACGGATACCAATCTCTTAAGGACAGCTTGTCGTCCACCAAAACACTCGACTCGCGATCGGTCATGGCGCGCCATAATTGCACGTGGCGTTTTCATAGTCTTCCATGAAGATGTCGTTCCAGCTACCAGTTTTGTTTTCCTCATCTTTATGACTTCTTGTGTTACTGTGAAGTGATGCTGGTGCGGCTTCTTCGAACAACATCTTCACGGATTCTGTAAGGAGAGGCCAAGATGGCCGACACCCTCAACCATACTGAGCGCTGGTCGCTGCTGCTGGTAACAGGGGCTTCACTTGCAGTCATTGCCAATACATTCAATGGAGATGGAGCACCTCTTGTGGCCTCTCTGGCCTTCTCAACCCTCGCCTTTTCCATGACCTATGCCTTTGTGCGATGGTCCGGGCCCGCTTTCGTCAAGGCCGGCCTCAAAGGGAAAGACATGAGTAAAGTGGCTCCCAAAGAGATGTAAGTTCTTCGTTCTGGTTGCAACGTTGTGGATGCTCATGTCTTCCCAGTCCCGAAGGCATGGGAGCTGTCGCAGCTTCAGTTTACATCCTGGCGCTCATGGCTTTCATCCCATTCGCCTTCTACAAGGACATCGTTGCCGCCACGTCAGGTGGTGGTAATCGAGATGTAGTCCTTACGGCGCACGAGATCGAGACGGGACGCTTCTTGCATCGATTTCCTCATTCCAAGCTCTCTTCCTACCAATCCGCCCTCAATACCCTTCAAGCAACCACCATTCTGGGGATGGCCGACGACATTCTCGATCTCCGATGGCGACACAAGTTCTTCATTCCGGCCGTTGCATCGTTACCACTTCTAATCGTCTACTATGTCGATTTCGGAGTTACCTCTGTCGTGGTGCCAAACTTCCTAGTACCATACATGCCAGGTAACACCCAGCTGATAAACTTGGGGTTCCTTTATTACATCTACATGTCAGCCCTTTCAATCTTTGCGCCAAACTCAATCAACATTCTTGCTGGCGTCAACGGTCTTGAAGTTGGACAATCCCTGGTTGTTGCCGGATTGTTGCTTATCAATTCATCACTTTACCTGGTCCCCTTTCCTGGAAATCCGGTCTTAACCAACGGTTACGTGGACCATCCGCATCCAGCAACTGACTCCCATCTTTTGACACTATATGTCCTTTTACCGTTCTTGGCTGTATCACTAGCCTTGTTCATGCACAACAGATACCCGGCAAGAGTTTTCGTTGGTGACACATATTGCTATGTGGCAGGAATGACCTTCGCAGTTGTGTCTATCACTGCACATTTCAGCAAGACTCTGCTGCTTCTGCTCATTCCCCAGATTGTCAACTTCATCTACAGCACGCCACAACTGTTCCACCTTGTCCCTTGTCCACGGCATCGACTTCCGAAATTCAATGCAAGGACTGGTCTTCTGGGGCCCAGTGTCACGCCCTGGCCACCGGAGAAACCACCCAACAAGATTCAAACCACCGTCTTCTTCGCCCTGGAAAGGTTTCATCTGCTTCAGGTGACGGTGGATCCCCAGACCAACCGCATTACGGCCACGTCCAATCTTACCATCATCAATTTGTGGTTAGTCTGGAGAGGTCCAATGCGTGAGGATCAGTTGACAAGGGAGCTGCTGATTATGCAGACGTTCTGCGGCCTGTTCGGCCTCTTTGTAAGACATACAATGGCTCTCTTCATCTTCAGCATGGACAATAGAGGCAAGGGAGGCAGCCAATTCCCCGTATAGTACATAGAGATTTTGTGTGTAGCACTTGACTATATACTGATGAGAAGTAACTCAAATACCACAACGTCTTCCCCGTCTATAAAGTATTTACCTAGCTTTGGTCCTGAACAGCTGACAATGTCAGTGCATTGCCTATTATCAAATCCTCGAGACGTTGGTAGTGCTATACCTACATCATTCTTGGCGGCTTCTGTCACTGTTTGATATTCACCAGACAACCGACTACTTTCACTTCAGCCACACATCCCAACAGCTTGATACTTGATGAACAGGCAGGAAGTGCCTGACTTTGGGTCTTTCCCATCCACCCGTTACAGTGACGTCGCAAAAAAAAATCCATCGTCCCAGAGCATGGGCGCCTGCTTTTGAGTTGTCCGCCTCTTGCCGTACAACCACCCTCATCTTCAACGTTTAGAATAATGTGCCCTTGATGCTCGCAGCTCGGAGGTTTCTTGCATTCACTCCGAACGTCAGTTTTGCTGTGTCACGCTGTCTCATACCTCGCTTCAGCATGGACTCACGTCCTGTCAAACGTGTCAAGTTGGACTCGGATGCTATCCCTTCTCGTCGAGATACGTCGGAGAACCTCCAAGTGAACCCAGACGCTGCGTCCATCAGAGCCAGACGGAGTGCCTTCCTAGACTCCATCTCACGGTCAATCTCGCCACCTGGAGTTTCCCGTTCAGGCACAAACACACCGACACAAAAGACCGATGCCTCTTTAAGCCGTCAAAACGAGACGCTGCTCAGGATATCCCCAGCGCAGAATGATCAGCGCGACTCCACGGTGCACAGTGATGGAGCCGTGCCGGAGGCAACAACACAGTATCAGGATAAAACCAGTCCCAAAACAACATCCCGAGTCAAATGTATCCCTTCTCCGTTCAAACTCACTTCGATTCGCGATTTGCCTTCTTCCCAGAACAAAGACACCATCTCTCTACACGAGATACTAGGGAACCCGCTGATTAAGGAGGCATGGATATTCAACTTTTGTTTCGACGTGGATTGGCTCATGACATTCTTCGACGCCGACGTACGGTCTCAGGTCAAAGTAAAGGTTGTGCATGGCTCATGGAAGAGGGAGAGTGAGAACAGAATTGCAATTGAAGAAGCTTGCACCAGATGGCCCAACGTTGAACCACTGACTGCTTACCTTCCCGACCCGTTCGGTACGCACCACAGTAAGATGTTTGTCCTATTCACTCACGACGACCTGGCCCAAATCATTATTCATACGGCCAATATGTTGCATCAAGACTGGACAAACATGACACAAGCAGCCTGGCAGTCGCCTCTCCTCCCTAAGCTCAAAGACAAATCAGAAACGAGTATCGGCAACATTGGATCAGGCTCCCGCTTCAAGTATGATCTTTTGGCATACCTGGAAGCGTACGGCTCGAAAGTGAAGCCTTTACGAGGACAACTTTCGGAGTTTGATTTTAGTGCTATACGAGGCGCTCTTATCGCGTCGGTGCCATCACGCATGAAGGATTTTTCGCTTGCCAAAGGCGTTCGTGAGCTGTCGGAACAGAAGCTTTGGGGATATCCGAGTCTCTTCCGTGCTCTGAAAGCCATAACCGCCCAGCAAGCGAAACATCCTAAACGGGCTCACGTCGTCTGCCAGGTATCTTCCGTCGCCACTCTACCGGTAACGTGGCTTGACCAGTTCTTCCCGACACTGTCCCAAAAATCCAGCGCGCAGATGTGGAATAGCATCTCCATCATCTACCCTACGCCCAGCAACGTTGCGACCTCCCTCGATGGCTATGCCTCTGGTGGGTCTATCCACACCAAGGCACAAAGCGCAGCGCACCTCAAGCAAATCACTAGTCTGCGGCGGACGCTATGTCAATGGACACAAGGTCCGAGCGATCAGTCTCGTGCAAGTCGGCACCAGGCAGCACCGCATATCAAGACATACGTCAGCTTCGCCGAGAAGCCGAGTGCAAATGTACGTCCGGACGTCAACTGGGCATTGCTAACAAGTGCAAATCTATCTACTCAAGCGTGGGGTACCCTGCGCGGGAAGGATAAGGAGATAGTCGTTCAAAGTTTCGAGATTGGCGTGCTCGTCTGGCCGGAAGTGTTCGCCGAGGACTTCGACACAGGCGACCAAGGGGTTGATGCACAAAGCAAGACGGACTGTGGTGATAAGATGCGAATGGTGCCGGTGTTTGGAAGTGACGCGCCATCGGCCACGGAGGACACCGTCGATACGAGCACGCTTGTTGGGCTGAGGCTTCCTTATGATTTGCCGTTGACGCCGTATGCGGATGGTGAGATGCCTTGGTCACCTCAGGGCACTTATGAGTCGCCGGATAGGCATGGTCGACACTGGCCCAGGGATTTTCATGGCTGAAATCCTTACACTGATCTTGAGGCACGATCACATGAAGCACGGTCTTCGATGTTAGACTGGCTAGCTGTCAAGCATGGTACAGGCAGAGACTTGTGGCAGCGAGAACAATAGCATGATGGTTCATGTATTCTTTCCATGACGCATTGCGCTATGCTATTATAGGTTGGTATCTCATGTACTAATCATTGATGCCGTGTGCATGCCGAACCAGAGTTTGGTTCGCAGCAGCGTCGTATGGTTTCGTTGGACGCTTAGTTCCTCTCTCCGAGAGCCTCAGGCACCTTGTTTGCGTCGTAGCCATACTTGGACTTCAGGCTCTCGACAAGGTCGACGTACTTCTTCTCCGCCGCGGCGGGTGTCGTCTTGGCGTCGGCCTCCTTCTGCCACGCCTTGAATTTGGCTTTGCCCTGAGTGTACGACAAGTTAGTGATTGTTTAACGTTGTGAGGAGAAATGAAGTGAGGAACGCATTGGACGTACCTTCAAATCGAACATTCCTGGTTGAGTAGATTTGGAGATGTCCTCGCCATTCGCGACTTTGTAGAGGCCGTACATCTGGAGATGAGAGTGTTAGCTAGCATTCATTCAAAGTTCGTAGCAATGCTCAATGATATCAGCGGGCTGGGCAATGTCAAGGTTGGCATGCGTCGTAGAGCTGTGTGTGCTCAAGCAACCTGCTCTGCAGCCCCAGTAGCCATCCTGCCACTTCTTAGACGTTGCTCATGGGACCAAGGTATGCGGACATGTAAGCTGGATGTTCAATCCGCCGTATGCGCGTGTGTAGCTCCGTCTTGATTTCATGCAGACACACATATTTCATACAGCACTGTTGCGCTATCCTTTCTCTTTCCACGTCTTGATATGTCCATTGCCAATTCAGAGCACGTTTTTCAACCGCGTACCACCGGACCCAGCCAAAGTCCATTCCATTGTGATGGGCAGGCGAATAAAACATTCCTACTCACCTCAAGTAGTTCATCATTACCAGGCTTGGCCTTGATTTTACGACTGTCTTCGGTAGCCTTCTTGAATGCGGCGGAAGGCATCTTTGTTTTTCGAAGGTCTCTTGTATCGGCGTGAGGGTCTTCGGGATATACTCTGGATGAGTGCTTGTCTCTGACTTTCCTGGTCAGGAAAAGAGTTAACATGTGCTTGGTGAATTCAAACTGTACGAAGAAGGCTGGTATCCAGGTTCGCGACTGCAAGGAAACACCTCCTGTTACGGTCATGCGTCCGGCTTAGCTCTTATAAAGAATGTCCAACGAGCACACGGTCACCCCCTCGACACGACGGCCGCCGCCGCGCCACTGGCAGTAAGTCACGCAGATAGGCTAGGCCGATAGAGGCATGGAAAGACAGGTAGGGGTTGCATGCTCACTCACCTTGCTTGTAAAAACGGGTGAGAAGTAGTTACGTGTTCAGAGGTTCGCGAATATAACTGTTTATGGAGAGTGTTGCGGAACACGCAGGCAGCTTGGTTTTTCTCGCCATGAAAGTCAACAAAAGGGTGTCATCAACTCAACCCAAAGCCACCCATAGGGCCAAAGACGTCACACCGTGTGGTGGGGCAAAAAATAAGCCCCAACCGAGGCTGAGAGCCATCTATTTCTACGGCTTCGAGCCCATATGTGCCACGAGTTCGTCATACTGAAAAGGAACTTTGTGTATTCGATCATGTCTCGTAATGTCAATCTCTAGCATGGTAGAGGATATAGGCGCCCCTGAACCAACTTTGTCAGGATACAGACTTTGTATCTCCTGTAGAACCAATGCAAATCATCCGGGCAGCCAATATAGACAGCCTTGTCCGCAACGCTCACCAAGATGCAGAAATCCAGGACAATTCAACGCCGTCGCTCGGAAAGATGCTCATCATCGCTATATGCAAACAGGGGCGATCACCCTGTATGCCGGCTTACCAATCCACAGCCCAACCATTTTTGTCCAAGAATTCCGAACATGCGTTTTTCAACGCAACATTGGGTATCAGTTGTTCCGATTTCAGAGGGAGCCTCGTCAACGGATCACAAGCATGGACCTTGATGTGCTTGAGGAGACTCGTCCTTTCGAAGGAGACACCTGTAGGGGTAATGACTGGGTCGTGCATCACTTCGAACGTGATAGGATCAATCATCCAGTCTGGTACAACCTTGAAGGCCCGTCAGTATAGCACAATAGATGCATTGCGCTTGAGTGACATACCCTCTCAACCGTATCTGGTTCAGCAGAATACTCAAAGGCCCCGCGAATATTACCTCGCCTGGTCTCCGCCTCGTCTGCAAGTTCTTGAACTTCCTCACGTCTCCCAGTCTCGCCGATCTCTTGTCTTGCGAATCGCTCGTCGACATCCTTCAGATCACGGTCCAACTGTTGATTCAGGAGATCCTCTACCAAAGCCAGTGTGTCGTTCAACTCTCGTAACCGTGAAGTCTCCTTCGCTTGCCATTGTGCTTGTTTCGCCTTCAGGATGAACTGACCGATAAGTTCGGCGCTGGAATCTTTGGTCTCTAGACACGTAGCATAGGCGTGCTTCGCTTCCTCAAGAGCCTCCCCCACGTGCCGTTGTGGAAGAAGTGCTTGTGCAAGGTAATAGTGTGATTTCATTGCAGCTGCTTCATTCTTGGGACCATAGAGTTCGATCGCCTTCCTGGCATCATACTCGGCACCTTGCCAGTCCTGCAACTTTAGTCGCGTGAGTGCTCGATTAGCGAAGACTTTCGGATCGGATCGAGAGTGTTCGGCGATGCTGCAGGGACGTTAGTAAGGATTCGACGTGACCTAGAATAGGCCATGTCCTACGCTTTACTGTAAAGGTCTTCGGCCTCTTTGTATTCGCCAGCTTTGAAGCGCTCATTGCCCTGCTCGCGGAATGACAGATTGGTCATCTTGGGTGGTGTGTAGCCTGACTCAGGTGACGGCGAAAGAGTAATGATAGGTGGAGTAGGATTGAATAGAGAAAAGCAGTAACAAGTAGGATTGGAAGGTAGAACGAGTAGACATGGCTACAAGCAGTGGAACATGCGCGGCGCGAGAGTTTGTGATGAAGGTGAATAAGTCAGCTTAAGAAGGTGATGGACGCATTTGGACACTTTGGAAATCCGGCCGATCAAGCGGAGAACGAGAGTCAAGGCGAAGGTGGGGATGAAGACGCAGGATGCGCACTGCCACTTGCCGAGACAGCATCTTCAACCACGATTTGATCGATATTGGTATAAATATAAGTTGGAACCGTGATTGTGGAAAGTGAATGGTTTGTCTGATTTGCTCTAATCTGGGTATTGGTGCTTCGCAGCAAAAGCGCCATGAGACCGAATTTCAAAAAACGGTCAAGCAGATAGCAATCTATCCCATAACCCACCAGGCATTCCATCCTGCATTCTTCTCGAACGCCAAAAGCAATATATACAGTCGCTAAGGTAAGCAGTGAGGTTTTCATCATTTCAAAGTTTCATGCCGACATCTCATTATACAACTTTAAGCAGCTCCAGCTGTCAAAGTGTTCTGAATCACCTTGGTAGGTTGGTTTCCAGATCGGACAACACGCTCTCCGGCGCTGTCTTTGGCGATCTCACCCTTGGCCTCCATTTGCGCTCGCTTCCAGATCTCGACTTCACAGCCTCCACGAATGACGCCCACTCTCATGGTGGAGAGCAAGTTGTGGGCGGCATTGCTGTGCATGTAGATACCGCCGTTGAACATGGCAGTAGCGTCCTTGCCGATACCAGAGTTGATCATAGCTTTGCCACCAGGGTGGTCCTTGATAAACTCGGTCACATCATGGACAATGCCAGCGACGGCAACGAGGCCACGACCGTTCTTGGCTTGCTCGACGTAGTCATCCCATTCCATGACCGGAAGTTGATCCAGCGGGACACCCCAGTCGAGGCGAGAACGCTTCTGATCGAGCTTCTTCTGTTGTTGCTGAAGACGACCCTTTTCAATTTCGTTGGCCTTGAACTGCTTAAGATCGTATGCAAGACCAAGTTGCTTCCAGACCCAGATGGACCACTTCGTAGGATCATATTGATGCCACTCGATAGCGTTGCGGTAGTCCGATGGGAACTCGTGGTGGAAGTTGTGGTAGCCTTCTCCGAGTGTGACCAATGCAGTAATGACGTGGTCACGAGGAGAGTTGCGGTCGTCAAATGGCTGGTCACCGAGCCAGTGAGCCAGAGAGTTGACGCAGAAGGTGGCTTGTTGAACGAAGAAGATTCGGAGAATGCCAGCGTAGACGAATCCGCCGAACCAGTCACCCCAGCCCAAACCTGCAACAATCATGGGGAAGACAAGACCCATGAAGAGGACAACCTTCAGATAGTTCTTGTGTTGCCAGACAACGACTGGGTCTTCATTGAGATCAGAGATGTCGGTACGTCCAATTCTCTTTGGGTTCTGTTTCATGACCATCCACCCAAGATGGGAGTAGAGCAAGCCCTTTCGGACAGAGTATGGGTCCTTGTCAGTGTCGGTGTATCTGTGGTGAGCTCTGTGGTCTCTAGCCCACCATCGAATGGAACCCTCAACAGCACCGCCACCAACAGCAGCAAGGAACATTCGGAGAGGAAGAGTAGCGGAGTATGAGGTATGCGCCCATAATCTGTGGTAACCAGCTGTGATTCCCAGACCGGTGGCGAAGTAGTATAGAACGGCGAATATGGCGGTGTTGAGCTGGAGAGGGACCCAGGCGGCTTGAACGCAACCGTAGACTGGGATCATGACGATGAGGACGACATTGAGCCAGTTGACGTGCTTGTACCAGTTCGATCTGGTCATGGGCGTCTCTGTGATGTGTGGCTTCTTGGGGTCGTATTTGGCATTTCGATTTGGCTCGCTGGGTTTCGCCATAGGGTTGGGTTGGGAGGAGAGGTACTCAGGCTTCACAGCCAGGTGACCGGCTGTGGGCTGAGAGGAAGGCATGTTGATGGAGGTCGACACAAATCAATCGATGCCGGAAGGTACGATTGACTGCTGATGGGAGAGATGAGAAGCAGGAGGGAAACGCAAGAAAGGTAGGGCGAAGGGAATATATGAAGGCGGAAGCTTGGTCGTCAAATTCGAATTATGTTGAGAATGGTGGATCAAAAGTAAACGAAATCTACTTGGAGGACTGCCTGAGGTGATGTGGCCTAGATTGTTAGGGACAAGTGGAATATTATATGCCGATGACCGTTACGGGTATTAACTTGCACATCACTTCTCCATTTCCTTTGCACAGATTCAATCATTGTCAGCCGATGCGCGGGTGAATCGTGGAAGCAGCTGCGGTGGGTGAAGCTTTACAAATATTGTTGGGAAGCAAAGGAGAGAAAACGCCACAACTTGTCCCGAGCTATTTCGTGCCTTGCAGAATCTGGAAAGGCGCTAAAAGAATCACCCCGTCTGACAGAGGTCATCTGGATTACAACTCGATTTCCTGAAAACTACTTCGTCTGACGAATTACACATCCACCATACAACGTGTCAGTGCGACAGAGTACAGGTACGGCATTGGACGCCACTACATCAGATCACTGATATATACTGATAGATCCAACAATGTCCTCAGCATCAAGGAGCAATATTGGAATGTTACACACGAAATGGATTCGCATCAACACCAGTTGAGTCTGTGTACTGAAGCGGACGAGGTCCTGCGATCAAACACTACCAGGTACCAATTCCCAAGGGAACAGACCTGAATTACAACCAGAGTTAATACAAGATCTGCCGCGGTACGGTGTCAGGCAGCATCATTTTCTGCTGTCACAGGAACTTCTAGAAGTGCCAGGGGCCCCGATGGGCTGGACCCTGGAAAGCCGGAGCACCAGTCAGCGTGAAAATCTGCCACAATCTGGGGTTGAATGATGTATGTGTGCAGGGTGCACTCTGCCACTGTCCACGACTCTCAAGAGATCTGAGAACGTCTACTACCTCTACAATAGGTGCCGAATGCAACAGGATCGTTGCCTGTCGCTTTGAAATTCCTCTGAGAAATCTCCCGACGAGATATGCGCGTCAGCCTGGCAACATAACTCACGGCGACCGAAATCGATGGGGTGTCGAAACCTCGGCACGATAAATCCGAGGGGACCAGGAACAGACGCTCAGACGCAGCCTAGGAGACTTTGTTGGGAGCCCAATGGAGATCGCCTGCGTACTTCGTATTGCTCACCTGATTTCTCCTCTGCTCCGTCTGCCGACAGGACACTGAGCAGGCCACCATTTGCCGCCGATTTCAGTGATCATGCAGCCTCAAATATCGAATGGCAGGTCTATTCAGGTATTCTGTGCATCTTTGCCTCTATGTGTCTTTCAGACAGCGCCTGGACACACGATACAGCGCGATTTCTGTCTGCTCACCAAGCTCATGCTCATAATGCGAATCATGACGCGGGCGAGGACCTTTTGAGACTGTTGAGATGCACCTCAACACAGGCACCACCATTCATTGTCGGAGTTGTGATTCACATGTGATATCTGTGCCTAAGACCTGGTTATATAGGAATATAACATGTGCTCAGTCTTTGTGTAGGACAGCCGAGCACCAGTTCCCTACATTTCGGGGTCATCAAATCCCGACGTCAACTCCCATCTTCGATCGGGAGCCTTTCAGCTTAGCAGCGGCGACCCCATCTCACATATCTGATGATCACCAAGGCACGGCTCTTGGACCCATGTCAAGGCCATAAGCTCCTTCACTTCTAACAGGCCCTTCGTCCTCAACCCTTTCCCTTATCTCAGCACCAGCATCTCCTCCTTCTTTCTTCCAGCGATTATGCAGTCTGCGTGCTGCATACCGTCCGACTCCCCATACGCTAGCTGCGACAACGCTGGCCCCGATGGTGGGAGGCGCAGCCAACCACGCGACACCAGTGATGGCACTGCCAAATGCCGTAGCCCCAACTGCAGCGACGAGACTCCCAACAGCCACGTACTTTGCCCAACGGACTAGTCTCCAAATAATGAACGATCCAACGGATCTCACGAGACGCAACAGAGCTCTGGTGCGAAACTTAGCAGGTTTATCTGCATTTGGTGAAGCTGGTGAGAAGAGGTAATTGAGATTGCGTTTAGCATTGAGCAGAGCCGAGTTGGATTGTTGTTGAACAGCGACATCGCCCTCTCCATGGATTGCCTGGACTTTGTTGCTCCCTCGTGATGGTGCCATGATTTGATATTCTTGTGTTCTCTGTAGCTTTCACTGCTTTGGTGAAGGTGTAAGGACTTTTACATCAGCACAAGAAACCGCAAGGCGGATACGTCACTGATCTAGAACTGAGTGAAGTCGGATTAAAGTATATCCGACCCGGCATACCTACCACGCCAGTTTCTAGCAGAGCGGCACTTCTTGACTCGTATACCTTCACCTTCAATTAGAAAGTAGACAGGATTCCATCATGTTGGTCTGGACGAAAGACATCTACCCAAATATTCCACCGCGAAGCATCCAGCGTTATCAAACGTTTCAACGCGGCTTGCTTCTGGCTCCTCACAAGCACTCCGTCGCCAACGAGGCGCCCAACTACCCAAGATTGGTAAAGGTTCTATAGCGAGGTCAAGTCCTCAGGGCGATCACTCCTTCATCAACCTGAAGCTTTGGGCGAGCGGTACTCTGAATCGCAATGACCAAGATACGAGAGGTACCGAGTCATGCTTCCACCTTGTCATGGACATCCATCATGTCGTTGTTATTGTCGTCGCATGCGACCTCGTCTTCAACACAGCAGAGATTCTCGCCTTGTCAACGACCACCTCCTCATGTGTATTATCGACTGATGACATTGGCGGCTGAGACTGGGCCCTTCATGCCTACCACGAGCACCCTCCCTCTCACCGCGCATACGCATGCTCACGTGTCCCAATCACCAGCGTCTTCATCATCTCCACCCACCTTCTGTTCCTGCGCCGGTCCCGGTTCGTTCTCTTCCTTTGCTTCGAGATGATTAGCGACAACAAATGTATCCCATCGTTGCAAATAGAGTCAATCTGGATGGCATTCTGCCAAGATCACGGTGACTGTGTGGGTTAACAACATGAAGTTCATTGGAATGACGGAAGGAGTACGTTGTGCTGAGGTAAGTGTAAGTTATGCACCTTGACATATGAGCAGCAAGCCGAAGTGATGGATGAATTGCATATTGCTTGTTATCGCAAATTCAACAATGCTCTGCAAACGAGTGACATATTGGCAGTGGGTGCCTTGACACCAAACGGGTAGAGTGCACGGATAGAGGATATGACCTTCCGAATGCCATCGTTCAAACAACCAACCTTGTATACAAAGCACGGCAAAGGATCACTATCCAAAGGTGCTACTGAATAGGACGAGGCCCGAGAGCCAGACAGTGCCTTTTCTGGAGACCCGGCTGGCCTGACAGTTCGTACGTAGCAATCATGGCGCACAGTCAATCATTAGGAAGTACCCAGAACAGGACAGCCGAAAGCATGCTGCTCTCCAGCCTTTGCCTGCGCGATATTTCGGATTCGGATCTTTATCTCGAGTAGATGCATAACTGCGGCGAAGAGTACGGCTGACATCCGTCGGTCTGCGAAATGCGCAGTCCGTCAGATGCCAATACCTGGGGTACCGGTGACAAAGCCTTGGTGAGAACGCCCGGGGGCTGACACAGGACCCTTTACCAGTATTATTTGGAAGCATTCAGCCATAAAAGTTATTAAGCATTTGAGTCACGAATGCCATAGGTTCTTTGAGGCCAAGAAGGGACCTCATCAAGCCGAGTGAGACATGCGACAAGTGCATGCCTATAGAATGTGAAGATGCACAAGTAGAAAAGCTGGGGAAGCCCTTGCCTATACCTAGAAAGTACTCCATGCGTGTGTGGAGTAAGCCTTGTTCAGATCGCGATGAAGGTCTCAACTGGGTACAGGCGGACATCAACGCCAACCGGTCATCGGAACAACTCAATTGATGATTGCACAAAGAAACAGAGTGTCTCACGGAAGCAGATACTCTCCGGTCCTCCTCGCCCAGATTCCACCACTGACAGATTAGGCCTACACCTGCAACAGTGACCTGTGGCTTCGGGTATTGCTACGTTTGCGACCCCTGCATAATCGAATCACCCTGACTCCTGCTTTGTTTTATTCACTCATGCTGAAGGCAGGGGACTAATATCCCGTCAAGGGACGGCAGGGGCCTCTAATGATTGCAAGGTAAGAGCAAGACTCCATTGATAGACTGTTCGTATTCTTTTTTTGCGAGCATGAGATGAAGGTGGGCACAAAATTAATGTGATCGTCTGCTTTCGGATCGACCACCACGATAAGGGAAGGACACGGGACACTCCACGAGGGTTAATGTGTTAGCCGCCGGTGCCGGTGCCGCAGTCTGCCAGTCTGGGTGCTGCTATCTCGTATCTCATCACCCCACAAGCGCGGGCCATGGGTGGCACATCGAGTCCCAAGGACCAATTGACTGGGTGCTGTCAAAAACCTGCCTCACCAGTCATCCCGGTCATCCCGTCATACATCTCGCAAAAGATGCTGTGACAACTCCCTCCAGAATACGAAACACTTGCAGTCGCGAGTCTTAGGCCAGCACAGCCTCAACTTGTGCTTCCAAATCATCAACCTCTCCTTGTTTCTCTCGCTCAATTCGCGCGAAACACTTCGTTCCGTTCGTTTACTTTTCTCTCCCTTTTGGGTTCCTTACAGCGCAGGCTTATAACCAAAGCCGAGTGCCCCGGAGGCGATTTACTTGAATTCATTATTCCCGTCGAGAAATGCCCTTGTCACGGATCATCGAGTAAAGCATACTCTAATTCAATCCGAACAACTAATACTCACGATTCACTTGGCACCTTCGCTATCCACCAGTCAGCGCTCCCGACCGCAGGGTTCGTGACATATATTGAAGAGTGACTCGATTGAAAACGGACAAAAGGTGGAGTTGAAAGACTACAACGTGGTTGTGATATTCTTCCTGCAAGATGCATACATTTCGCCTTTTTGGAAGATGGGGCTCTGTTGCGATAACAGCGCTATCGATGCTATGTCGGGAAACATATGCTCAGACAGTCGCGCCATCAAACGCCTCGTCGGATCTCTATTCGGCTGCGACCTCGCCCAGATTCATTCTGAATGGCACAGAATTCTCGAGTCCGAAGTCTGTGGAACTGGCACCATTAGGAGTCTATGCTGAAATGTCGCACGGTAACTTTTTATCAGTGGATGTTCAGGGCCACCTAGTCAACGTCGGTGCAAGTAACGCCAACACTATTTCCGACACGACTCAATTCTCCTACGTCTCTTGCGATCCTTCAGCATATAACGGTGGCAACCTCGACGCAAGTGCCGTGTTCAGAATCGTCGTCAACTCGCCACGATCGAACATTGTCATTCTGTACAGCGAAACCGCCAACCACTGTACTGTTTCTGGACTCAGCCAACTCCCAACAATTGGCGGCATCCTGACCACCACCGACCCGACTACAGCAACGCAGCTCGCCAACTTGAACCTTGGCGCAACCAGTAGCGGAACTGTCAACATTCTTCCAGACTTGAACTCCTATACCAATACTACAAGCGGCAGTTACAACGGCAATGCTCTCGGACAATCTCCGACCACGGCCGTGGCGATGATCATTCTATATTCCATCACTGGCGTCATTACAGCCTTGTTCGTGGTCATCATTGTCACAGGTGCCGTCCGGGCACATCGCCATCCAGAACGATATGGGCCTCGAAATGTCATCGGTAGAGGTCGACAAAGCCGTGCGAAAGGTATTGCACGTGCCATGTTGGAGACTCTTCCCATTGTCAAGTTTGGTGATCACGAGAATCTGCCCAAGAAGCCTGCCGAGGGCTCTGACATTGAAATGAATGCTGCGAATACAGAGACGCCAGCTACAAACAATACGGAGCCCAATAGCAAAGCTGTACCTGGCGAGTTGACCACCACCGATGCTGCTGCTCAGGGAGCCGTTGCCACCAACAATCCTGATGGCACTGACGCTGAAGGGCATTTGGGATGTTCCATATGTACTGAAGACTTCAACAAGGGTGAAGAGGTTCGTCTTTTGCCATGCAACCACAAATTCCATCCTGCTTGCGTGGATCCATGGCTGTTGAACGTCAGTGGAACATGTCCATTGTGTCGAATCGACTTGAGACCACAAGACCAAGAAGATGAGGTGGAAGGAGCTCAACGTAATGACTCAAGTGGCCCGGTACCAGGTGGTCAAGCTACCTCATTGCCGCCTCCGCTTGCTGGTGGTGAGACCACTGACGAGAGCGGTCCGCGTGGCGGGCGAAGAGAGACCATTGCCAACCTCCGTCGTCTCGCTCATGGCTCACGAGAGGATCGTATTGCTGCCCTAAGGCGATTCCGTCAAGAAGGCCAAAGGTCGAACTCTCCACCACGACAGTCGGATGAAGAGCGGTCTGGATTATCCAGGCGGTTTAGGGAGCGCTTCCGGATCAGGACCGAGCGGAGAGGCACAGTGGCCGATCAAATAGCTGCTCAATAGGAGTGGCAGCTGTTCTGGAGATTTGATGCATGGCTGAAACGCCTATGAGTGTATATACACATGATGAAACGAAAGTGAAGGGATGAATCGGCGCCAACCGGAGTCTGGCTTGAATTGGGTCACAGCGGGTATTGGAAATGACTCTTCTTGTTATATTGGCTACTTTCAGGGGTAGTAGGATTCACGGGCAGGTCAAAATATGTACATGGTACATTGGAAAAGGCGTATAGGGACTATGAGGTATATGATACTAGGATGGAGCTGCCTGCATTGGATTTGCAAAATATGGTATATGGCAAGCAAGTCACGCATCGTTGATGCTGGCGTGCTGCATAGGAGATTCGGAGCATATTCGAGGATGTATCAAGTTTACTTTTCCTTGTGAATGAAGTGGTATCACGCATACATATGTTGCATTTTTCAATTCGTACCGTAAACTCGTCGCGATCATACAAACACTCATGACTGATTGTCAAGAGACGGATGGGGTCTCTATCTGCCCGTATCCACTCCACTGCTCATACCGCGTGCCATTTCCTCGGTGATATTCCTTGCCGCGGACCATCCTTTCGAGGCAGTCGACGACTTGTCATCAACATCCCTATCGCGTTCGGTCCGATCGTTGCGAGGGCTTGTAGACGTACTACCGGTGTTACCACCACCAAACCATCCACTCACACCGACAGGCAACCAATTTCCACTTGTGGTCCGACGAGCCTGAGGAGGTTCGGTCGCCAGTCTCGGTGGTGTCGAGCCTGGAGTGTGTATACGTTCAGTTGCCTCGTCATAATCTACATTTTCGAACGAGACTTCACTTCTGGACTTTGTCTTGAGGCCGCTTGCTCCACTAGAAGAACTGGGCGGTCGGTTGTAGTTGCTGCCATACGCCAGATCAAGGCTCTGTTGCTCTCTGTCCAGGGCTCGGAGCAGGTTTGAGAGTCGCTCGCGCTGGGCGGAGATGTAGTTTGCCTTTTCCGATGAGGTGGATCCGGGGATGGTGTCGACTAGAGAACCTGGGATGGAGGAAGCTTCGTGGGTTGCTGAGCGTGGTGCGCCTGCGCCTGCGGAACCAGCGAATGCTGCGCCAGCGAGGTTGGATATCATGCTGTAGGCGTTGGCGGAGGCGGTGCCGGGGGCGGTTGGTTGCGTTGTTCGGGCGCCGGGCATGGCGAAGCGGGAGAGAAGGTCTGAAGCGTAGCTTGCGTATGTGGCCGTCCCTGCACCCGCGGTTGAGGACGCGTGGGTGTTCGAATGTTCAGGTTGCGGACTCTTTTGGCCTAAGATCTTGTCCCTCAAGAACTCAATTAGGATGTTCATGTAGCCTAGGCCCAGTTGCTGGAGGCGCTGGTGGGTTTCGCCAATGAATTGGTCGATGCGGCTTTCGTGGTCGACGATGTAGGGTTCCAGGTATTCAAGGTACAGGAGTTTGGCACCTTGGGTTTGAGGAAGGACGAGATAGAGCAGGAAGATCAGGCGGAGCCATGAGTAGAAGGGGATCCAGCCTATGATGAAGATCGTCCAGGACTCAAAAAGGAGGGTTAGGGTCAGGATCGTGAAGTAGATGAGCCAGGGGTGCGTTTGGGCTGGGTCGTTGGTCCGCAGGGCTTTGTAGGATAGGTAGGCGGGGAGGAGGAATGTTGTTGCTGACCTGTAGAGGGTGATTAGTTTGCAGGTGGTGTTGGTCGTGGTGGTGAACTCACGCAATGAGGTCTGCTATGATGCCGAACATTGTGAGTGTTTCTGGTCAGTGAAGACGTGCAATAGGGAAGTTGTAGTGTACTAAAAGGGAAGATGAGGTGCGATGGAGATAGACTGTGAGGGCTTTGGTGCGGAAGAGTTGGGATTATGTATCTCTCTAGAGGGAGGTAGCAAACATATCAGGATGGTGGAAGTGGAACAACACAAGGTGTCCTCTGGGGAATTTCTTTGTTCTCAAGGCAGACACATGAACTGCGTGAGGAAGTCTTCATGACAAGGATCGTCCGGGAGGATGCAGCGGAGGAGAGAGGGATGAGATCTCGTGCCCAGGCCACCAATGACTTCATCTCCCGCTGACCGACAGCAACCACTTTGGCTGCAGCCTTGCTCCCGTTATCGATAGCCTAAGATAAGGAAGCTTAGGTGGCTAACATAGGCATGGTGAGGTGTGACAGCTTTATCAAATCGTGGGGGAATGGAATGCCCCTCTATTTCTTTTCTCGTGTGATTCAATGTTTGTCGTACGGGTGCTGGCACTCTCAGCAGTTGCTGGACTTATATCATCAATCCTTGCGGATCATTCAGATCAGTCGGTGAAGCAAAACACCCTCAAACATGTCGATACCAAGGCGGTTGGGGAGCATATTTTCCAGCTGGGCGACATAACCTATTTCACTAATAGCCTCCATGCCACCTGCGAGCAAGCTGCATCCGGGCTTGACGCAGATGGATCTCTGTTTCCGATCACACACATCATAGCTGATACACCAGTGGTCACGGCCGACTTCATTGAAGATGTCATCAGGAGATATGAGCAGGAGGATGATGTCTTCAATGCGGATTTCCTGCAGGCCATCTTCTTCACTTCTTTCAATGCTTCAGCATCTTTGGATGCTTCTGCAATCCGATATCTCTCTACTCTCAATCCATCGAACCTGATCTTGGGTAAAGCGTTTGGTGAACACGCGACCAACATCACCGGCTCGTTTTCAGTCACAGTCCTGTCGACTACAAATGCGGCGTCTCTGCCTCCTGGGCCTCTTGTCGCGAGAAGTGAAGATTGTGGGCTTGCGATCTCGACCGTGTACAGACTGTACACTGACGACACCCGTGCTTTCGTGGACGGAGTATATCCCACGAACGACGGTACTGGGAGTTACAAATCATTTGGGTTCTTCAGTCCAAAATGGCCACTCCCATCTATACCAGTTCCATCCAGGATATATAGCTGGATTGACGATAGACCCTTAGCAGGCCAGCGGTTTGCGGTCAAGGATATCTTCAACTTGCAGGGCATCATAACGACATCAGGGAGTGCATCATGGACAAGGATTAGTGAGCCTGCCAACGTAACGGCCCCTGCCATTCAACGCCTGCTAGATTTGGGTGGGATCATAGTTGGGAAGACCAAAACTACTCAATTTGCATCTGCTGCTGAACCATGGATATGGGACGACACCTACCCTCCCTTAAATCCTCGTGGCGACGGAATGCTCAGTTGTTCGGGGTCATCGGCAGGCAGTGCTAGTGCCATTGCCGCCTATGACTGGCTTGACTATGCCATCGGCTCAGATACTGGGACTTCGATGAGAAGGCCTGCCGCCGTGGCTGGAGTGTATGGTCAGCGACCGTCGCATGGGCGGATGACTTTGGAAGGCGTCACGCCCATCAGCTATTCGACAGACACTGCAGGTGTATTCTGCCGTGACCCCTACAAATGGGTCAAGTTTTCTCGACTATGGTATACCCCAGCGTTGTACCAGGACAGATCTCTCACCGGGTTACCGGCCTATGATGTGTCCCATGGCCGGGGTCTTCCGAAGAGAATCCTGTATCCAGTCGATTATCTGCCTCTGAAAAATCCTGCAGCTGAGAATGTTCTTCAAAGCTTCCTGGCGAAAGTGACCCGCGCCTTGGACATGGAGGTCGAGCAATTCAACTGGACAGCCAGCTTCGAGAAACTGTCTCAGCCTGCTGACTTCAATCTCGCACGGCTGCTGGCCAATCTGCTGGTCATGTGGACATATGAGCATTATGAACTGGTTGGAAAGTCGTTGGTCACCATGTATGAGGCTCGCTATGGCAGCTATCCTCGCTTGGAACCGCCGATGCGAGATAGATTCAGGAGCCCTGACTACTCCTCCGCAGAGCACAAGGCCGCCCGGGAGATCAGAAGACTTGCTGCAGAGGCTTTTGAACAACAGGTCTTGTACAGTACTGCAGATACCTGTTCCGAGTCCATCATACTTTCCGATATCAGCACCGGAGGTCTGCCCGCATACCGCGAAGAGAAGCTGAACCTGTCTCCCAATGCAAGCTTCCTCGCTCCGCCAGGTATTGCAGGCACTTCAGGGGACTTTTGCCCATTCTTCGGCTGTATGGACGTTACTGTGCCTATTGGCCAGGTGTCTTACTGGAGCAAGAAAACCTTGCGGGAGGAGACCATGCCAGTGACGATAGGGTTGATTGTCAAGAGAGGTTGTGATCTAATGTTGTATGATCTGATTGAAAAGCTGGCTGATGCAGATATACTGAAGACAGTGAATACTGGTGTTCGGGCCTTTTGATGCCATGCAAGGTTGTATATACGGTACTATATATGTGACAATAATGGTATATATTCTGATTTAGCTAGACCAGACATCTCCGAGCAGGCATCTCGTTCTGACGTTTTAGCTGTCTTTACTTCAACGTACACATTTATTCTGCAGAGTACCAGTGTGTATATGACCAGTGGTGAATCTGTTCCGGAGTATGATACCATTATTTTATCACCTTTCACAGCCTCTCAACGACACTTGCAAGCGCATACGATGTCAACTCACTGCTCGTTTCAGGACATTTTTGGAAGCTTGGGAGCGCGTACGATAGAGGAACAATAAGAATAATTTTTATGCGTTTTTTGCATTTGCTAATAAGAAATATGTAAAACTCTCATCAACACGGATTAAATACGAGGCTGGAGAACGCAGAAAACATTGCTCCTGGATCCCACCCTATACGCCCGGGTATCATTTGGCGGCCTTTTCAGCATGCCGTCCGAAACCCCTCCACATCACTCTATATATAACCATTAAAGTTATTGGTATGCCGTTTTTTGTAGTATCGTAATGATCGTCTGCTCGCGTCAAATTGACCAAGACTTATTCGTGTAATCGTAGATGATTCGTTCCCAAATCAATGGGCAACGAATGTAAAGAATCGAAAGTTGAGCACCAAGCCGGCCATGACACGGTTATACCATGGCGACAAGGGCAACGAGACCACCGAGCAGGGCAACGGCGGGCTTGTTGTTGCTGGCAGCGCCAGTGTAGGTGGCAACTGGTGCCTTGGAGGTCACCGAGGCGACGGTGACGGAGGCAGAGGAAGCCTTGACTGAGCTGGAGACGGCAGCAGCGGTGGTGGACGCAGCTTTGGCAGCAGAGGAGGTGGTCCACTCCATCCAGGCGGATCCTGAGCTGGAGCTGACGGCGGCAACGGGGGTGGTAGCCTTGGTGGTGCTGACAACAGCCACTGGGGTAGTGGTGGTAGCAACCTTGGCCGGGGTGGTGGTGGTGGTAGCAACCTTGGCAGAGGAGGCGGTGGTTGAGGTCCAGGCTTCCCACTCAGCGGAGGTGCTGGTGGTAGCGGCCTTGGCTGGGGTGGTAGTGGTGGTAGCGACCTTGACGGGGGTAGTGGTGGTGGTAGCAACCTTGGCCGGGGTAGTGGTGGTGGTAGCAGCCTTCACGGGGGTGGTGGTCGAGGTCCAGGCCTCCCACTCGGCGACGGTGGTGGTGGTAGCGACCTTGGCTGGGGTGGTGGTGGTTGTGGCAGCCTTGGCGGGAGTGGTGGTGGTAGCAACCTTGACAGGAGTGGTGGTCGATGTCCAGGCTTCCCACTCACCGGCAGGGGTAGTGGTGGTAGCAGCAGCCTTCTTGGTGGTAGTGGTGGTAGCGACCTTGACGGGGGTGGTGGTCGAGGTCCACGCTTCCCACTCACCGGCAGGGGTAGTGGTGGTAGCGACCTTGACTGGGGTGG